>OX381711.1:71955820-72620820 GCA_947462335.1 Harmothoe impar
ACATACATGAACATTAACTTATCTGTTAAGTGTTAAATAAATGCAGACCGTAAAATTAGAATTAAACTGCCAGTATTGGCTTGCCCGTCCTCCTTTTACACGCACCTAGTATCTAGAATCAACAAGACTTAAATGTGTCTTATATATATATATATATGTATCACAAGTCCACATCTCTGTTTGAAGCAGGCCTATTGCCAATTCCCCCAGTAGTGGTAAACGAATGAGATGAATATCCTTTTAACCCTACAAGGGTAGGAGATTGCTTCAATGCACTATAGGTACCATTTGTGGGCATGATGCATGAATGCTGCAATTTTCTAGTGCTGTACACATACTTCATACGGTTTGATACACTCGGTACGGTCACTCATGATGCACACGGGCGATGCATTGGTGCATCATGACGACACATAAACCTGTGCATGATACCGTCCTTGCAGGGTTGCTGGTTGGTGTGTACAGAGAGAGACCTTATCTCTGAGATGACAGGTCAATTTGTACGCACTAGTATATAATGGAGACTCATGGACCATGTATGATACGGTACAAGCCAACCTCATTCTGTACCGTGTACACATACCGTATTCGACGTAATAAGCGCCCTGGGCGCTTAAAATATTATTTTAAGTGGAAAAATCGACCTCAAATATTCATTTTAATAAGCGCCCCCTTGAAATCCGCGAAAATCGTGAAAATATGTACAGCGCGAAATGAAGTATGCTTACAGTATAACCCGCACTAGAGGTTGTGATGGCGTATAACCAGCGGGTTATATGCAGGAATTTACGGTAGTCGTTTGTTCGTTGTGTGTAGTCTTAACTCTTTATTCAAGATGCACCAAACCAGTGCTGACAAGTAACTCGCCAGCACTGCATTGGTGCATCATGCCAACCCCTTAGGGCTGCATCTATATATCCAGTTACTCACCAGGGTTGCATTTATCCATTATGACAACAAAGGGTCATATGGTATTTAAGAAGACCCTTAAAGGGCTTAATAATTTGATTGTCTCATATTCAAAGAAATTAAAATCCCATGTATTGAACATAGTGAACATATTTCGCATATTCAGACAGTGCGTCCCAGTGACCTACATAAGGCCTAGCTTACATTAGTAATCAGGTCACTATCGGGAAGTAATAAATGTGGTGTCTATGAATATTAGAAATCACTCTAAACTGGTCACATTAAATATGTTCTTCTGTGGGAAGGAAACCTGTGCTTTAGTACTTGACCCTTGAAGGGCTGTATACTGCATTTAAATAGTGCACCATCCCCTTGGTCCTCATGATGCATGAATGCCGCCATAAAAAGTAATTCACAGTGCTGCATTCGAGCATCATGCCAAACCTAGAGTTGAGATACTCCCAGGGGGTCAGCATGATGCACCAATGCAGCTCCGTTAAGTTGCTCCATAGCCGATAAGAAGAGACGCCACTTTACTTACTTGTGCAGGAATTCCTACTTTTCCACTAGAATTTCTGTGATGTTAATTTCCTACAAATACATGTAGCTGACCAAAATCTCAAGATTTCCCATTTTTGTCGACTAGTTAGTGGCATCTCTAGATAACTCTCCATAACAGTATTCAACATCTTCATTATCCGACCAGTTTGTCTGTCGTTAACACACTGAGACTAATGTCCCGTTCACTTTGTGTTTTACAGACGATGACGAAGCCTTGTCAGGAGACAAAGATGACGTAGTGTTTGTGGACATGACCCCGGTGCGGGTTCGCCCATCCCGGGTCAAGAACTTGAACTTGATGCCGATATCTATAGACTCCGACGATGAGGACGAAGATGATGATGACATCATTTTCGTGTCGGCAACAACGGGGAAGAGAAAGTCGCGGCTGGGATCCGCTCGGACTTTACCTTCACCGACTCTCCCCGTGAGTGACCAGGCCCTTCTGAACGTGCTCGAGTCGATTGATAACACGAGTGGGTTAACGGCGTCTCAGACCCTCCCCCAGGACCTGTTGGCCTCGTCCGATAACGAGCACTCCACCTCACTGCTCCTGGGCACCCCCAAACTGCCCCCGGGGCAGCCCAGCTTCCACGACAGCTCCAACTATGTGGACGACACGGACGGCTCGACACACTTGGGTCGGGTGCGAGGGGCTCAGAGCACGCTGGACCCAGATAGTACCTTGTCGGCGTTCCTGGCGGGTGATACTTCCCCGCCGGCGGTCGACAACAAGACGTCCCTGGGCACCTGGCCGGACACCAGCTCAGAACAGCAGGGGCTGCTAGCATGGCTGTCCAACCTCTCGGTGCCTGGGAATCTGGGGTTGGACGACGCCGGTGAATCATCGTCAAAGGCAAACGCGGGGGGAGATCAAGTGGGGACAACAGTCGCTGGTTCGAGCTCTAACAACTCTCCACTGTCATCGTTCCAGAAGGTTGACAGTTGGTTGTCTACGATGCCGTCGACGCCGAAGCTGGATGATCGGAAAGTGGTGACAGCGCCGGACCCCCTGGCGGCCAATCCGGCATCCCCGTGGTTGTCATATCTGTCGCCGTCAGGCCAGGTGACGTCAGCGTCGCTCGACACCAACACAACGTCATCACCCAGCGGGCTGACGTCGCTGGTGACGTCACTACTCAGTAAGGTGTCAGACGCGTTTGAGTCTCCGGTCTCCCCGCAGACTGGGGGCGTGCACACTAGTACCACGGACAGTACGGGCGCCCCCCGCCCCACCCCCCGGACCAATAGTAGCAGTAGTGACAGCAATGGTGGTGGTGCTACAGTAACTAAAGATACCACTACTACCAGTCCCAATGAGTCTTTCACCTCCACCTCCTCCCTGACCTCCTCCCCTTCCTCCTTGTCCCAAGTCACACTGTCACCAGTGCAGTCCTCCGGTGCTACTACCTCCCCCTCCTCCCCCCGCCCTAGAATCTCACTACGCCCCCAGGCTTCTGTGACTCGCAATAAGCCATCTCTGCCCCCGCCGGTCGCCACTATAAATCTCACCGGCGACTCGCCGCCCCGGGTGCGGCCGGCTGGGAGGGGTTGTCCCCCGACTGATACCAGTACCGGGGGGAGGGTGAACACCACACAGGTGACGCCCATCGTGATCTGTCCGCAGTCAGACGACGACACGACCACCTCCTCCAGTGTCAACCACACCCCCACCACCACCACCACCAGCACGTCAAGCCCGGAGGTGAGCTCCACCACCACCACCACACAGGCACCGCCCGGCTCCTCCCGTAGCAGCCACCACCACACCAACACGGCACCCAAACCCGCCCCGTCCACCCCCGAGACGGGCGCCAGCTCCTCCTCCTCAACGCTGCTCAAACGCAGCATATCCTACATGCAGACCCACCCGAACAATATCCCGCTGAAGAAGCGTCGGCGGCAGCGCGTGGGGGGGCGGCTGTCACTGGACAGTGTAGACCCGCGGGGTGGTGGGGGTGGGGGTGGGGGGAGTAGTGGGGGTGAGAACACAGACAGTAGGAAGTGCTCGTGGTGTCAGCTCATGGTGAGCTACTCACACCTCTCACACTGCATGGAGGGGCACCCCTGCTGTGCCGACTGTCTCCAGCTACGCGCCAAGGCACTGCTCTCAAAGTCCAAGCGGGTAAGCTTTCTGACGCTATTTCACCCTCTAAGGAAGGCATCTTGCTAAAAGATAACATTTGTCATCATGATACATCAATGCAGCCACGAGTAACTTGGTGATGCTGCATTGGTGCATCATTCCACCTTTCCGGGAGTGTCTCAACTCCGTAGGGTTGGCATTGTGCTTGAATGCAGCACTGGCGAGTTACTCGCCATGGCTGCATTCATGCATCATGACGACCAGAGGCATGATGCATAAATCGTTATACAGGCATTAAAGTGCACTGTGCAAAACGCAGGGTTACGTTTGAAAAGTTTGATTGTAATTAGTTTTGTAGAAAAATATTTTGGTTGGTCTTCTAAAACTGAGAGAAAATGATAAATGATCCACCAAAGTATTAGATCCATACAGTCTACAGACCATGGCTTCTCTCAAAGTCCAAGTGGGTAAGCTCTCTGACGCCATTTAGGATCAAGATGATCCTATCAAGATGATCCTACTATATAAGATCATGTTGATACTTCGTATTGTTAGTATAATAAACTATACTGGCGTTTGATTACGGTATAGAGAAATATGTTCTGCATGTACATAATATTTTCATAGATGAGAATTTTTCTTTAAATTCTTTGGCAATTCCTTTTCCTTCAGTTTTACAAGATGACCAAGTAAAGATGTTTTCTAGTAAGCTATAACTAGAGCAATATAGCTCTTAAAGTCTAAATGAGTGCTTTCCAATCCTTTGCTGGGACAATATGAAATATGTAATGGCTAAATGTGTCGTTTTGTTGCAGGGTTCGTTGAAGTGTCCGTACGCCTCATGTGTTAGTTACTTCCCAATGAGTAAGTATAAACCCATCTATGTATACCTACCAGTATCTTGAATCTGCTGTAACTGCTAAGGGAGTGCTCATTTTTTAACAACAGGGGGGGGGGGGGTTGGTGGATTGGGGGGGGGGGGTAAAACATTTGGACCCCTTGACCGGGGGGGGGGGGGGGTAAAAAATGTGGACCCCTCATGGGGGGGGGGTCAAAAAAATTCAACCTCTTCTGAGGGAAAAAGCCCGCGTGTTACTATGCTACAAAGGGGCGCGAACGTGCGCGATTTTTGGCCTGCCGGGGGGGGTTAAAAATTTCAACCCCTCTAGGAGGGGGGGGTGAAAAAATTTCACCACCCCCCCCCCCTGTTGTTAAAAAAGTGAGCACTCCCTAAGGGGATAAGGCAACCACCCCAGAGTAATGTGTGATAAGAGTATAGTGTAAATTGAATGTATCAGCATAGGCGGTCTGTCTCACATCTGGAATGTCTGTCTCTCTTCAGTCTTGATATCTATGAGGTATACCCTACCTTTCTGATTTTGTTTCGTTAAACCAGAAGTTTCCCAATATCAGAGATGCGCATGCGCACTGACTACCTGCAGTAGTGCACGTGGACCAGTCTCTGCTGATATATGAAGCACCCCCTACTTTTCTCATTTTCCTGAGTTCATTGCGAACATGGATGACCAAATGAAGGATCCAGATGTGTCACTGCTCCCTCCTGTCCCCTTGCAGGTCAGCTGCAGCGCACACTTCCCTCCATGGTTGTGGAGATCCTGGAGGAGAAGTTGGACCAGGAGTACATCAAGTACGCCGACGACCTCATGTGGCAGAACATCGGTGAGGGCGCCACCGGTGCCGACGGGGACGGCACGCTCGCAGACGATGAGGAGGAAGAGGAGGACGAGGATGAGGACGACGCTGGGCCGGGGGGCGAGAGGGGCGCGCGGCCCAGTATACCCAAACAGCCTAGTCTGTCAGCACTACCCGTGTTCTGGGAACAAATGGACGATGTGTCTTCTGTGAGTAACTACTGACTAGACTGCCTCAAGTTAGCCTCAAGTCTGCATTTCTGAATAATGAACAAAAAGGGACCTTTTATGTAATCTACTTTAGGGAGTGGTCATTTTTTTGATAACAAGGGGGGGGGGGGGTTGGTGGATTTGGTGGGGGGGACCAAAAGAATTTGGACCCCTTGAAGGGGGGGGGGGCAAAAAAATTGCACCCCTTTTTGGCAAAAAATGAGTCAGCCGCGCTCAATTTCAACCTGGCTTGGGGGGGGGGACCAAAAATATGTATAGTGGAGGCTAGCTCTCGCAGAGGTCTGCCAGTCTAGCTTGTCTGCCAATGTGGCCTGTGTAGCGAGATCTTACACAGGCCATTTGCCTTCTTCACAGGCCATATGAAACTAGCAGGTATACCTTGATGTCATATAGGGGATTTAATAAATACTTTACATTAATATATAAGGTAATCTTTTAATGAGAACTGCCTAAATGTATTGAGAAATGTGTAAATCCATTGAATAATGGTTACTTGGATATAACTTCGCTTCTACTAGGTCTATCTGAAAAATTCTTTCACTGCTGGAAAGCTAAGGTCATGACCAGTCATTGTGGCCAATGTGCCGATGTCATTTTGGCAACACTGCAAATATTTGTACCAACATATCAGCCAAACGGTTTATTACCCTAGGTTCACTTGGATGTATTGTCACAGGGCGAGTATAAACCAATTTGTCACTTACTCCTCTTTTTTGTGTTCAAAATTCAGACAAATATATTTAAGAATAACAAATGGAATTTCACCCGCTTGCACCATGTTTTCAAAATGTATACGTAGACGGTCTTTTTCCATTTGGTGTGCACTTAGCAGGGTTCCCACGTGTCATGGAAGGTCGTGGAATTTGAAAGCTTTCTGGATTGTCAGGAAATGTCATGGAATTTTGTAAAAATTTGCCATGAAATGTCATGGAAAATGAAAATAATGGAATTAATTATACATGTATTACAAAATCTCCTAGAATGTCCCATTTGGTCTAGATTTTAAACATTTTCTCTTGGGCCAAGCTCGCTGACCCCCACAAGAATTTTATAAATCTCATGGAAAATTTAAATTTTTGTCATGGAATGTCATGGAAATGTCATGGAAATGTCATGGAATTTCAATCTGAAATGTTGTGAGACCTCTGACTTAAATCAATAACACGTGTTACTTGTATGGCATGCAGGGTTTCAAGATGGTGGAGCTCTCATCAGACAACATTGAGTACACGGAGATCAGCTGCCTGTTCAACTCGACCATGAAGAACCAGGCCACCATACAGCGCATCTGCCGCGTCCAGAACCCCATCCTCTGGCAGTTCTACAACGTGTATGTACCCACTTTAACCCTATAAGGTCTTTGCGAAAACTTTTTCGGCATGCAGGACAGTCGGTCCTGCAGCTAGCCAATCTTGCAGGACCGGATTGATTGTAGCTTTCCAATGGTGTATTACACCATACATATTTGTTTCCCCTTTATTTCGTTTTCTCTGGAATGCACATGGGAGGAAATCTTTTTTGAGGCCAGACAAAAAAAAGTTGTTCTACGGATTTCCCGCACCATATTTTCGGAAATGCAAATTTCCTTCTTTTAAAAAAAAAAAAAAGTGCCTACGGATAGCACCCGCATCATTTTAGGAAAAATTGGACTTTTTTTTTAAAACTTCGCGGAGGCCGGAAATTTGAGCTTCTACAAAAAAAATCACCCACACCTCTTTATTCAAGGTTGAAATCGGCAGACAAAAAAAAAATGGATAAAAAAAATAAATTTGGAAAACAAAATCCGTAGACCAACTTTTTATTTTTGTGTGGCCTATTTAAAGTGAAATTTCCAAATTAAATTCTAAGATGCCACTTTTCCTACTTTTGCAGGAATTCCTACTTTTTTGCTGGAATTTCTCTATTAAATTATTTTAATTTCCTACTGAAAATTGACCAAAATTGTAGACGAGAACGCCTTCCTACCTTTTTTGGGGAATTCTATATCAAAAAAAAATAATTTTTTGGTGTGGCCTTATTAAAGTTTTTACACATACCAGTAAAACAGGTCAATTTCGGCTGTGGGTATTTTATTTATTTTGCGTATGGAAAGCTTGGATACCCCAATGTAGGAGGGAAAAATAAAAGTATGGGCCAACAATAAAAGTACAATAATAGACATTTTGAAGGGGAAAAAACTTGTTCTCCCATTGATTGTAGCTTTCCAATGGTGTATTACACCATACATATTGGTTTCCCCTTTATTTCCTTGGTCTACGGATTTCCCGCACAATATTTTCGGAAATGCAATTTTCTAAGTGTCTACGGATAGCGCCCGCATCATTGTAGGAAATATTGGACTTTTTTTTTTTGGAGGTGTTTTTTTTTAGAAATCTCGAGGAGGCCGGAAATTTGAACTTCTACAAAAAAAAAGAGATTTTCCCTCCCTCCCCCCAAAAAATCACCTGCACCTCTTTATTCAAGGTTGAAATCCGCAGACAAAAAAAGATTGGATAAAAAAGAAAAATTTGGAAAACAAAATCCGTAGACCAACTTATTATTTTGCTGTGGCCTAAAGTGAAATTTCCAAATTAAATTCAAAGATGCCACTTTTCCTACTTTTGCAGGAATTCCTACTTTTTTGCTGGAATTTCTCTATTAAGTTAATTAATTTCCTACTGAAAATTGACCAAAATTGTAGACGAGAAAGCCTTCCTACCTTTTTTGGGAATTTCTGTATCAAATTATGTTACAGTATTCCAGAAATTCACCAAAATTGTAAGATTTCCTACTTTTTGTCACTGACTGAGTGGCATCTCTGCAAATTAAATTTACTTTGTTTTTGGTGTTTGCAGTAAGAAAGAAGAGATTTTCCCTCCCCCCAAAAAAATCACCCCCACCTCTTTATTCAAGGTTGAAATGCGCAGCCGGGCCGGGACCGGGGGCGGTGGGGGGTGGCCGGGGGTGATGAATCTCCACAACCAGCCGCCCCCTGCTCACTGGAAGCAGCCCCCGCAGGTCTCCGTGTCTTTAATTAACATGGCACAGAGCCCCGTCATATCGCAGACCCAGGCCGTGTCCAACCAGTCCTTGTTAGTCTCACAAACCAATAGTACCTCAATCATGTCGTCACTCGTACAGTCCGGGGCGGTCGCCGCCTTGGGGATGAGTGTACTGGGTCCAACGGTGGGGTCGACATCGACTGGTAACTCTGGGCTGAACTTGTCGATGCGCCCGTTGACCATTTCTACCACACCATCCATTGTACAAAGAGACTAAAAAAAAAAGGAAAAAACAAAAAAAATATTTGGAAAACAAAATTTCCTAATTAAATTAAATTGACTTTGTTTTTGGTGTTTGCAGTAAGAAGCTGCAGCTGCAGGAGGCGGGTGGGGAGCCCGTGCAGGAGAAGAAGCTGTGTCACGGCACCAGTAACAATGTGGTGGACGCCATCTGTAAGAACAACTTTGACTGGCGCCTGTGTGGGGCGCACGGCACCATGTATGGACAAGGTAAGGCAATACTACAGTCTGTCTATATTATCGAAGACGCTATCCGTAATCTGGCTTTATAAATGGAGGCCGCTAATACCATTGAAAATAAATAATATTTTTTTATGACTTTTTTTGCCTTTCATAGTAATAATACGGCGTCGGGACAGTATCCTTAGGGTTGTTGTTTTTGTAGTTATAATGGATCTTGAAGGATACCATCATGGTTATAACCTTTTTCATAGAATATGTCGCAGTAAATAGTTTCCCCCACATCCATTTAGCCAGATTATGGATAGACTCAACCTATATTATATTAAGGGGTGGCACCACCTGGTGGCACACATCAGATCTAAATGGTAGGACAAGATGTCACTGAGCCTCTTTGTGTAGTCTACTTTGGCCACTTCTCACAGTGTATTTTTTACTAATTGATGTATGATTTTTGCATCCATGACATCTGAATCATATCGCATGCATCTACCAAGTCAGATTTTTAATTCCCTATCATAAAACTGAAATAAATAAGAATTAAATTGAAGTTGACTATTTGTCAAGAGCAGTGTTGCCGAAACGTTTTCCAGATGCAGGTCTCGAGATGTTACGCAGGCCGTCTTTCCCTCACGCAGGCCACATGTACATCGACATTTTATAAGCAATATAA
The DNA here is from genome assembly GCA_947462335.1 of Harmothoe impar. Classification (NCBI taxonomy): domain Eukaryota; kingdom Metazoa; phylum Annelida; class Polychaeta; order Phyllodocida; family Polynoidae; genus Harmothoe; species Harmothoe impar. The sequence continues at coordinate 71,965,394 of OX381711.1, forward strand.
TCCTAAATGGCTAGCGAACTAATAATGACATTCTTTGATTGTTTACACAATCACTGTGGAGAAATAAAATTGATTGAAAATTGTTAGAATATGAAGATATAATAATGGTGGCTCTAACTTCACACGGTAACAGCTTGTGTGCCAGCAAAATCCTGTATGCTAGCGTCATTTCAGCAACACTGCAAGAGGGACTGTACTTGCTCTGGAATTGGGTTCATTCCCAGCAGATCCAAGAGACATTTTCGCACCCTTTTCAGCTGTATACAACCAACCTTCTGTACTTAAATAAATTTCATAAATAAATAATGTAAATATAAATGTAGATATTTTCCCTGGGAATATATTTTCGCGGATTTGATAAAAAGTACAATTTCACTGGGATTTAAATTCACTGATATTGAAAGATGGTACCGTAAAACCTCGCGTATAAGCCTAACTCGCGTATAAAGGCGCACCCCCAGTTAAGGCCGATCCTATAATCCGCACTGGCGATCTGAATCTGCCGATTTCAGTACTGTATCATAGTGGCAAAAACTCGCGTATAAGCCGCACTGCCGATCTGATTCGCGTACTAGCCGCGGCTTATACGCGAAGTTTTACGGTAGTTCTAGAGCTATGTTGGATAAATTCTTGCTCTGTACAAATTTCTGAGGATTTTAAAATCAGCGAAATCCACGGAAATATGTACAGCACAAAATATAATACGCTTACAGGAAATAAAGTGTTGATAACATCATGTGTGCCCCATGACTAACGCCTGCCTGTTTCTCTTCACACAGGGACGTACTTTGCGCGTGATGCGTCCTACTCGCACGTGTACACAGACAACGTGCGGACCCGGTCCCTGCAGAACCCCGGCCACATCCTAGCCATGCTGAACAAGACCAAGAAGGTGCGCAGCCACATCTGCCTCAAGCACCTGGCGGGACAGCAGAGCGTCAACCCGGCCGGGACGGGGGCCGGCGCGGGGTGGCCGGGGGTGATGAATCTCCACAACCAGCCGCCCCCTGCCCACTGGAAGCAGCCCCCGCAGGTCTCCGTGTCTTTAATTAACATGGCACAGAGCCCCGTCATATCGCAGACCCAGGCCGTGTCCAACCAGTCCTTGTTAGTCTCACAAACCAATAGTACCTCAATCATGTCGTCACTTGTACAGTCCGGGGCGGCCGCCGCCTTGGGGATGAGTGTACTGGGTCCCACGGTGGGGTCCACGTCGACCGGGAACTCTGGGCTGAACTTGTCGATGCGCCCGTTGACCATTTCTACCACACCATCCATTGTACATAAGCCCACCTCATTCCAGCGCCACGTGGTGCATCATGGTCAGCAGGCGCTGCCCCCGCCGGCACACCTCCGCCGGGCGCACCAGCACAGTGCCAGCGGCAGCGGGGCGACCGGCAGCGGCACCTGCGGGTATAGGAGCACCTCGCATTACTATAACAAACGTAGGAGCCTGTTCTCCACAGCTACAGAAGTGCCGCTCTCCCCCCAGAAGCGCCCCATCCACAGCATGTTTATAGCCAATGTGCTGGTAGGGAGGTACACCAACGGACATAACCACTACCGGAAGCCACCACCAGTCGACCACAACGACCCCTACGGCAGGGCCTATGACTCTTGTGTGGACGACATGAGAGACCCGAAAATATATGTGATCTTTGACAGTGCTCAATCCTACCCTGAGTACCTGATAGAATACCACAGTAACTCCAGCTATATGTAAATAGGACGAGTGACGGAAAGGACAAGGAAATACCCATACTACACACCACATTCGTCTCCTTGCAATCCCCTTGCTTGTTATCATTGTCGATATGTCGTTATTGTAAGTTATCCCAGAACATATGTAATATTCCGGCGTAGTTCGATGCATACTTTACTACATATGTCTTATGTATTGTACTTCTACTAGGAAGAAAATAAGGAAAGATATTGTTCAGTGTCATAGGGTAAGATTATGATTGTGAAAACTCATGTAGCGATATTGGTATCCGAAAGAAGTTATAGTCAAATCATCTAAATATGTATCAGAAACCTACAATCAGAGTTTGGTGAACTTGGGGGGATATATTTTTCTTGCAAATTATTGCTGGCACTTAGCGATTCAGTGTCCTATAATCTGCTATAATTTACAGCACTGATAGGACCCCATGCAAACCACACAACTCATATGTAGCATTCGTATTGGCTGATACTGATGGAATATCTAACATAGTGATTGACACCAAAGTATATCTGATATTACAAGAAATGTGGGTCATTACTTAGTATTGTGATTTCCGTGTCTGCAAATTCAATTCTATATATTTGACGCTTGTTGGACGCATTACCACGATATGGTGAATGTTGATTGTTAGGAGTCCCTGGGTTGTCCCAATATTGGTCAAATTCCTAGATATTTATTGAAACCAAAAGCCTGTGGTGAAGCTAGGTCAGTTTGTACTATGGGACTTTGTATTGTTAGGTTTTAGCTGTTGAATATTCTTCGCTTACAACAACGTGGTAGCTCGCGCGATCAAAAGCGACTACTCCAAAGTATTTGTACTTTATGTCAATCTGCAGTTCTGTAAGGGATCCGAGTAATCAGAAACTATGTTCTGGTGGAGTACATGTACATATAAATAATGGTATGTACTGGTAAATAATGGTATTAAACCTGATTCTAGGGAGTACTTTAAAGCCAACCAAAGCCGTGCTGTTGGCATATGTGATAATTATGAGTTTCATCCACGCTTTCCAACCAGAGGGTTCAACTGCCCGATTAAGCGTTACAACAAGGGGCCCACATCGGATCCAGAAGTACCAAATGAGGCGAGACACATGAACAGGATCAGGAGGAAGCTGACTGAGAGATATATATGCTGCCAATACTACAGTGAAGGCTGGCAACTCCTGAGATTATAATGAAATAACCAATTGAATCAATATTTGTCAGAAATTGTAGGACAATAATATAGCATAGCAGAAGAGCGTATATAAACATTCAATGCAATCATGTGATCTAGTGTCAGCTTGCACAGCACAGTGTGGTTACAATGGTGGTCATGCATTACCATGGGTACTGAGCCCCCAGGTTACCATGGGTGAGTGATGAGGGTTACCATGGTTACTGACTTGGCATGGGTTACCCAGATTGTATGATTAGTCCTGGATAACCAGGTGACAGATATGTTATTGGGACAAGAGTGTTTAGGATGGTGTGTTAAACCTCATACAGATAGTCAGTGTGTGATTCATGATCAGCCAGTGACCAGGGGTTGTGTAGGATAGATTGGTCTGAAATAGAGGTGACTGTAAGGGTTGAGAGAAGAGAGTTGTGTGCTTGTGCTTAACAACATGGATGGCAAAATGATTGTCTCATTTGTTGCACTGCATCCCACGCCAGCGTGGATCCTAGTGGATAGATTAGGCATGCACAAAAACATTGATGCTTTTCTTGTGATTCAGCGAGAAAGATGTGTCTTGGATGCTTGTACAACTGGTACCTTAAAAAGGCAAACTACTACGTATGCATGTTGAACAGAATGACTTCTGGAAGACGTTATGGATCATTGTGGACATGTGGAGTACCAAATGTGAAGTTAGGGAGGGGAGCATTGATTGCGCGGGGTCAGCGTGGCATTGTGTATAGAGTAGTGACCTTATTTATGATATTTAAATGTCCATCTTTGCATGTTTTTTTTTCTCTAAAACTGTTAACGGATTGAATGAAAGGTTTACAGAAACTATTTTACTTCAACTTAGCGTAGTTTATTATATTTGCACAGATATATAAGTATTGTTGCAATACCGCTCCTTTAGATCACCAAATCTGAGGCAACTAATTGCAGCTGACCATTTAATACTTGGTCTACCTACATGGTCTAATATCCCATGCCGTTTGTCGTTTAAATTGATAATCTATTTCAATAGAAGAGAATATATGTAACCTTCGATGATACAATACCATGTTTAAAGTTCAATGGTGAAAGGGTTCTGTGTAGAACTAGAGAATATACATATCTATGGGGACTGGTGGGTGAGCTCTAGACCATTTAAAAGCACTCCAAATTTAAAGCCCCCGGGATAGGAAATGCCCTGGCCTATTAGCTCCTCTCAGTGCTCTTCTACACTCCCAGTGAAGTTGAGACGGCTGACCATACTTGAGTGCTGAGTATGTAATACAGGTACCTCTGAGGACCTTGTCCACACGCTAAGGAAACTAATCTGAAGGACTATTTAGGTGATCTCTGTACATGACTACCCATGTATGACTTACAAGCTGTGTTATTCTGACGTACACACATGGCAGACACAGACCAAGGCAGGGTTCACGGTGGCACCAACTCGGCTGTATGAAAGGTCTAGGATGTCTGTGCTGGAAGCAGTTGATGGAGATGCGGCAGATGGTATTGTCTCACTGGTGTTGCACTTTATCAGAATTAAGGAGTTTACATGTTGATTGTTTGGTGCATGCATATCTAGTTCAATTGTGATTAGCCGTAATGTTGAAGAAGTTGTTCAGGGCCTGAGGGTTAGAAACCTGCTAAGGCAAATACAGGGGTGATTTACTGATTATGTAATCCCGTAGTGTGTATCCTAGGGCTTCAATTAGTTTGTATTCTAGAGGCGCATGCTGGATCCTATATAACTATCCGTGATGTCACATGACTGCATCTCTCCATTTCTGCAATTCATGGTTGGAATTGAAAGCAAGTTGATGCTAGATCAAAGTATGCAATATGGCACGTGGGAAAACCGTCATCAGGAAGGAAAGAATGTGTTTTCCCTCAAACGATTAACAGTGCTTGGATTCTACTTTCTTCCAAGCACTTGTACACATGATTTATTTGATGGGAATGCAATGGTGCAAGCTTTGAATGATGCAAATGTGAAACTTGGAGTAACTGATTGCATTATTTTGAGGTTTATTTGTTGAGTTGAAAGTGAATTAGAAGTTTCATTATGTGAGCCATTACTATATCTGTTTAAGACTTGTGTTGTCAGTTTTATCATTGACTTTTGTATTTATTCTTTTTGTAATCCTATTATTTCAACTCCTGAACTATGCACGCTCGTTAACCATATTGAAGACATTTCTATAGGGCGGGCTTGAAGTTATTGGACATGGTGATGAAAGTTGAAGGAACACATGAAAGGAAATTTCATTTTTGTACTTATTATTTCTGTTCATATAAGAATACACTCACAAAATAAAGGAATTGATAAAACAATCATCGCTTCATATCATGTCTATTCATGTTCCTCTAAATATAATGCAAATTGGATTAGCATAAAAATTTACATACAATTGATTTAGACAAACTTTAAGTAGTTTTCCTATCTCGTATCAAAAACATTGCTTGCTTTAGAGGCGAACACAAACAATATTATCCGCCACAAAAAGTAAGCTGCCCAGGGCCAGTATTGTCATGAGGAAAAAGTGTATAATTCTAACTTACCGTAAAACCTCGCTTATAGGTCGATTTTTATTTGGAATTGATTTTTGCTATAGGTCGATTTTTCTTGCCAAAAGTCCAATTTGACCTATAGGTGGGGTTTTGAAAAATGGTAAACCATTTAAAGAGCCAAAAAAACACGTCATTCTTAATACTGGAAAACATACCTTTTTTTTCTGAGATTATTATCCCTGTAAACCCAAATCTCTTTGTGCAAGAAGTAGGGGGTTGTCTAAAGGGCAAGATACCGGAAATAATAGTTATTTTGACCTCGGGAAAAGCTTCTCTAGGGGGGTTTAGGGTGGGGTGTGTCCCCCAAAAAATCTCAAACTCCAATTCGACCTATAAGTGGGGTTTTCCTAAAGTTCAATGTATTTTGCTAAAGGTCGATTTTTCCCCCTCAAAATTCCAATTCGACCTATAAGTGAGGTCGACCTATAGGCGAGGTTTTACGGTAACTAAATTTTTAACCAGCCCAGAAAACCAAAGTATTTGATGTTGGACTTATAATAGTAGTCAGCAGTGAAGTTATGTGTGTAATAATATCCCTCCACAAAAAAGGAGGTTTGTCCTATCGTCGATATAGTGTGTGCTCCAAATTTGGTAAACTAGTTTGCTCCTTTCTTGTATTTCTGTTCATTGTGGGTCATTGGCCTGTCTTGGACATCAAAATTTGATTATGCAACATAAAACTGATAAAACTCATGCACAAATAACCAACACAGTCATCTTGAATGCCATCTATCATCAACCCAATTGAGACAGAGTATGGTCAGTAGGGTAGGTATTGTATGATTATCAATTATTGCAGATCAGTTTAAGTGTTTCCCATGTTGTTGCCTCAGCTGGAATTCCCCCAGCCTTGTAAGTAGACCACATGCTGCACGCAGCACATGTATGACACTGTACATAACGCTTCCCTGGCCTCCTGGTGCGACCCAAGACAATGATGAATCTGTTGTCTTGTGAGTGATAGCACAGCGAAGGGTCCCTTTATGTGCTGGGTGCATGCATCATTACGTGATATGGTTGGTGACATCCCCTCCCAATGAGGGGAACTGGCAATAGAAACGCAAGTGTAGAAACCATATAACCAGATTGTGATAGGAATGTTGGGACGGCACATTCTCACCCAATATTACCAGGATGAGGGCTCCCTGTAACTTGTGCTGGACCTCAATGTCCTGATTTGGATGACAAGATTAATGATTACTATGGTTGTAATTATCTTAATGCTGCATTGATTTCAAGAATAAACTGTATCTATAACCAAAGGTAGTTCCTGACTTTTCATTTATTTTAAAAACAATTACAGTTTTGGTGTTTGATATAGAACAAAACAAAAAATGATGGCCGTTAGTTTAGCCTTATTATATTAGGTTTTGACTCATTATATTGTATAGTGTAGTGTGGAAACGTTAAGGTTCTTTGAAAGTGCTTTGATGGGGGTCAACAAGCACAGTTAAAGTTGGTATCCCAACTGTTGCGGTCACGAATTTCCACTTCCAGCATGGGGATAAGCATGCTGATGTTGTAATACATATGTGGAAGTATCAAAGCTCTATGAGAACTACTTCCATACAAAAATCCCCACACAGTAGCAAAAATGAATTTTCACTGAGCAGTCAAAAATAAAGCAATTAGCATGCCTCTCTTCTAAACCACAAGGTGGCAGCTGTGTATAGTGTTTACAAAATATTCCCATCGCAGACTCAGTAGCTCAACTCTATTCATGAACACATTAGTGCATTGACATCTTCCCAGGTGGCAGCATATCTCAGATGGTTTGCCAATGCTTGAGTTGAATCCATGAAAGCTGTAGATCTAGATGTTATTACACACCTTACATTAAAGCCTTTAAGACTCTTGGCAACCAGAATTAAGCACCCATTTCAGAAGAAAAGTATACATTCATGACTTTCAGGTAATTATTGAGAGGGGTCAATTCTAGTCACCCCAATTGGGATACCAACTTTAAACCCCACTCACAAGCCCACCCCATAGTTTGAGAAAATGCTATAAGCCGAATCTGAGACCATTTGAACATTGGGAAAAACCAGCTGATGAGCTGACCCCGACTTTGAGGTCCTACCCAGCCACTAGACCACCTATGGCTGTGTCTCATGAGATCGCAACGATTGGATAGTCTTTGACCGGGTGACTTCTTTAACCAGGTGATGTTTTTGACCAGCAAGCATTATGATGGTTGAAATGGAGCCTTTATAGAATGAAATGGGTGGAAAAAGTCAAAGTATATTATAACACTGTATATATTACTAATTTTATTTTGATTTGGTACTAATTTTATTTTATTTTGGTTATAATTATAGGGTGACCCAACTAGGTACAGTAACACATAATATATGTTCACTTACCAATATCACAATTATTTTGTTGTGACGTCTTAGACCATTTAGTAAAACGTTATATTATCATAGTAAAAAAACATATTTGATTATTAAGGTTTATTCAGGTTTATTCCTTACAGAAACATAGGGTAGGCCCTGTTTTGATAGGGTCCGGTGACCTGACACAAACCTTTCTTCTTTTTTGGCCTAATTATCCTGTAAAAAGTGTTTTTTTGCAACCCCATTTCCCCCTGTAAAAAATCGAATCATTGTGCATTGGTCAAAGACGTCACCCGGTCAAAGATGTCAGCTGGTCAAAGACGTCACCCGTTCAAACTATCCAATTGTTACGATCCCATGAGGCACAGCCCTATAAGTCCCTCCAAACACAATTCAGAGATCGGTTTTGTGTATCAACTTCAACCAGAATCTCCTAAATGGTGCTGTCATCTAGTGTAAACTGAAGGGAAGTAGGCTCTGCTCTCACAAGATTTGATTTTACTCTCAACCAGATGTTTAGATACCTGGTATATTACTATTGACTTTTACTGAATATGGTTTAAAAAACGTTCTTTCTGAAAAAAAAAAAAACTTCCCATAGCCCCGCGTCACAAGCCTCTTTGGCAAAATGTTTTAAGCCAGACTAGGACCCAAATCCCCCAAAAAGTTGTCTTATGACCTCGGGTTTCAAGGAGTCATATTCTAGGTCCAAATTGAGTAAAATTTACTAAATGTTATACTGAAACTCCAGCAAAAAAGAAATCTGTTGGGTAATCTTGGTGCTTTGTAAGTGCAGAGCGGCATAAGAAAAACTAGTTTTGCTACTAGAATTTGGGTGTACCAGCTCACTTTTATATGTAGACTCAAACTGCGCCCTATTCAGAAAACAGCATGTTGCACAGTGATGCCACGTTGCCTAGTGATGTGACACGTGACTAGGTATCGCTAAGTGACATTGGACCTTGACCTCGGTATGGCATGGCAATAGTACAATAATTATTCAATATTGTTTATAAAGAAGTTTAGCCTGAGACGTTTCAACAATTTTTGTATTTTTCTGAATGAAATTTCTGGAGATTTGGTACTGAATTTAACATTCAAGATTTCTCGTACCAGGTATTCAAAATCAATTTTGAACCACTTGTAACAGGCTCTGTGATTCATTCACAATGTTTTTATGTGTGATTTTCTCTGTTATCATTGATTCCTTGATAATCGCCTCTTCCAAATACACAATGTTTCTACCACAGATCTACCATAGATCTATGTGAAATCCATGTGACGTCGATTTTATGGATACTGCCCATTCGATTCAATAGGCTTTTAATTTTCCCGAATACACATGGTCACTCATCAAACGTCAGTGTCTCTGTTGATTTCTTAGGGCTTTACTTTTCCCGCATTCAAATTGTCAATATACACTCGTTAACACTTAAGACTCTTTTCCCCAAGTTCACTCTTTTGATGTCTTGGGATCTTACTACTTTTCCCGAATTCACAATAAGCTTGTCACTATTGGTGCTTGGGCCTACTTCAAATATTTGTCTTATAAAAGCGTCCCTTTCTTTGAATTTTGAAATGAACACATGGCACGACGTGACGGTCTCTATGACTTTGGCTATGGGCCTACCCGTTTTTCCGCTCACTCTATTTACATCAATTCTGTTGGTTTCTGCTGATTTCTATGCACAGAAACGGTTGTCCTACTTGCTCTCTGGGGTCTTCTCGCCATGCTTGACCCTTCTTGCAGCCCTAGCTACAATCAGGGGCAAAGAATTGGCAAAATCCCACCGCTATGCCACCATGTAATGTCAAGTGAAGGCGATCTAGTCTGGAAGTAATTTATTCAATCATGATAACTGTGACGTCACTACAAAGTATAGCAGCGTCTCGGACTGCGTTCCCGCGTCGACTACAAGTAGATATCATGACTAAAATAACCCATAGACAAACCATTTATTCCATTTGGCAAGGTTTGGTGAGCATGCATACTTTTTGCTCAATTTAGACAATTATCTGAACAATGAATATTGACCACTCAGAACTCACCTTGCATTCAGTGCGTGCCTGAATACCATATGACTCTAGTTCACACTTTTCTCACTAGGGAGATGAGATGCTGTTGACTTCAGGGAGATGAGATGCTGTTGACTTCTCCTGTCTCTGCTCTCTACAGGTAGCTCAAACACCCTGTATGTTCAGCCTCCACCTTGAAGAGGTCATTGTGACCGGCTGCAATTTAGCAAGAATATTCAAAATGCTCCGCTGATGGCAGTAAGCTCTAGGCCCTTAACGCAATTTTAGATAATCACCCATTGATTCTTATTTCAATTCAACTGTCTGTGGATAGCCTGTAGCTTGGAGAGCCGTTTGCTTCTAATTTTGAGTCAATAAACAGTCAATAAACAGAAAAGTATTGTTGCAATATCGCTCCATTAGATCACCAAATCTGAGGCAAATAATTGCAGCTGACAATTTAATACTTGGTCTATCTACATGGTCTAATATCTCACGCCGTTTGTTGTTGAAATTGATAATCTATTTCAATAGAAGAGAATATATGTAACCTTCGATGATACAATACCATGTTTAAAGTTCAATGGTGAAAGGGTTCTGTGTAGAACTAGAGAATATACATATCTATGGGGACTGGTGGGGGAGCTCTAGACCATTCAAAAGCACTCCAAATATAAAGCCCCGGGATAGGAAAGGCCCCGGCCTATTTGCTCCTCTCAGTGCTCATCTATACTCCCAGTGAAGTTGAGACGGCTGACCATACTTGAGTGCTGAGTATGTAATACAGGTAGCTCTGAGGACCCTGTCCACACGCTAAGGAAACTAATCTGAAGGACTATTTAGGTGATCTCTGTACATGACTACCCATGTATGACTTACAAGCTGTGTTATTCTGACGTACACACATGGCAGACACAGACCAAGGCAGGGTTCACGGTGGCACCAACTCGGCTGTATGAAAGGTCTAGGATGTCTGTGCTGGAAGCAGTTGATGGAGATGCGGCAGATGGTATTGTCTCACTGGTGTTGCACTTTATCAGAATTAAGGAGTTTACATGTTGATTGTTTGGTGCATGCATATCTAGTTCAATTGTGATTAGCTGTAATGTTGAAGAAGTTGTTCAGGGCCTGAGGGTTAGAAACCTGCTAAGGCAAATACAGGGGTGATTTACTGATTATGTAATCCCGTAGTGTGTATCCTAGGGCTTCAATTAGTTTGTATTCTAGAGGCGCATGCTGGATCCTATATAACTATCCGTGATGTCACATGACTGCATCTCTCCATTTCTGCAATTCATGGTTGGAATTGAAAGCAAGTTGATGCTAGATCAAAGTATGCAATATGGCACGTGGGAAAACCTTCATCAGGAAGGAAGAATGTGTTTTCCCTCAAACGATTAACAGTGCTTGGATTCTACTTTCTTCCAAGCACTTGTACACATGATTTATTTGATGGGAATGCAATGGTGCAAGCTTTGAATGATGCAAATGTGAAACGTGGAGTAACTGATTGCATTATTTTGAGGTTTATTTGTTGAGTTGAAAGTGAATTTGAAGTTTCATTATGTGAGCCATTACTATATCTGTTTAAGACTTCTGTTGTCAGTTTTATCATTGACTTTTGTATTTATTCTTTTTGTAATCCTATTATTTCAACTCCTGAACTATGCACGCTCGTTAACCATATTGAAGACATTTCTATACGGCGGGCTTGAAGTTATTGGACATGGTGATGAAAGTTGAAGGAACACATGAAAGGAAACTTCATTTTTGTACTTATTATTTCTGTTGATATAAGAATACACTCGCAAAATAAAGGAATTGATAAAACAATCATTGCTTCATATCATGTCTATTCATGTTCCTCTAAATACAATGCAAATTGGATTAGCATAAAAATATACATACAATTGATTAAGACATCCTACACAATCTTTAAGTAGTTTTCCTATCTCGTATCAAAAACATTGCTTGATTTAGAGGCGAACACAAACAATATTATCTGCCACAAAAAGTAAGCTGCCCAGGGCCAGTTTTGTCATGAGGAAAAAGTGTATAATTCTAACTTAACTAAATTTTTAACCAGCCCAGAAAACCAAAGTATTTGATGTTGGACTTATAATAGTAGTCAGCAGTGAAGTTATGTGTGCAATAATAATATCCCTCCAAAAAAAAGAGGTTTGTCCTATCGTTGATATATTGTGTGCTCGAAATTTGGTAAACTAGTTTGCTCCTTTCTTGTATTTCTGTTCATTGTGGGGCATTGGGCTGTCTTGTACATCAAACTTTGATTATGCAACATAAAACTGATGAAAGCCATGCACAAATAACCAACACAGTCATCTTGAATGCCATCTATCATTAACCCAATTAAGACAGAGTATGGTCAGTTGGGTAGGTATTGTATGATTATCAATTATTGCACATCAGTTTAAGTGTTTCCCATGTTGTTGCCTCAGCTGGAATTCCCCCAGCCTTGTAAGTAGACCACATGCTGCACGCAGCACATGTATGACACTGTACATAACGCTTCCCTGGCTTCCTGGTGCGACCCAAGACAATGATGAATCTGTTGTCTTGTGAGTGATAGCACAGCGAAGGGTCCCTTCATGTGCTGGGTGCATGCATCATTACGTGATATGGTTGGTGACATCCCCTCCCAATGAGGGGAACTGGCAATAGAAACACAAGTGTAGAAACCATATAACCAGATTGTGATAGGAATGTTGGGACGGCACATTCTCACCCAATATTACCAGGATGAGGGCTCCCTGTAACTTGTGCTGGACCTCAATGTCCTGATTTGGATGACAAGATTAATGATTACTATGGTTGTAATTATCTTAATGCTGCATTGATTTCAACAATAAACTGTATCTATAACCAACGGTAGTTCCTGACTTTTCATTTATTTTAAAAACAATTACAGTTTTGGTGTTTGATATAAAACAAAAGAAACAATGATGGCTGTTATAGTTTTGCCTTATTATATTGCGTTTTGCCTCATTATATTGTATAGTACAGAAACGTTAAGGTTTTTTTAAGTTTCTTTAGAGTTCAACCCAAAAATCTTTTTTAAAAAGTATATGCTGACCGGCAAACACCCAATATTAGACCTACAAAATTTGGAATAGTTCTCAATATACCTTCATTTGATAGCCAAAAGAAGGCTTTTCCGTGCTTTCTTCCCCTCAACCCCCTGGAAAAAGCTTCACCCCCCCCCCCTCTCGCCCCTCAAACTATTTGGTCCAAGGGCCTGTAATCCAAAGTATCAAAAAAAGGTGGCCTAAATATTAAAAACAAAGGAGTCTGTGTATGATATATCAACCAGGATTTATTTCCAGTTTTCCAGGAACAAACATAAGTCACTTGTAGTAGTGGTAGTTCAGTCGTAGTGCATGCGATAAAGTGGCTTTGGTCAAAGACGGTTTGAATCATCTTTTGTGTCTATATAATTCTTTTTTTACAGCAATTTTAATGGAAACACATAATAGTGTAGCAGGGAAGGTGACAAATTGAAAGTATTGAAGACGAGCCATAGAATCATTTGATTTTCAGTAGGTTTAAAATGTTTGCAACCATTACAATGCCAGTGAATGTATATGTTTCTATTAACAGGAAAAGGGTTTGTTTGTTGCACTATATATGGTCTGGGAAACAGTGTACTCTGGTAATAGTCCAGCTTTCAAGCAGAAAGAATTTCATAACACAATGGAAATAAATCTACATCTTTGCTAGTACATGTATGAGATTCTGTGGGATTCAAATGAAATAACTTATACTAGCACTACCTATGGTAGCAACGATAAAAAAAGGAGAAAAAAAGCATTTAAACAGTATGACACCTCATACGCTATCTTCTGGAATCAACTCAGTTCTTGCTTTTACATTATGACTTTCTTGTGTCCAACATACTCCTAAATGTAACACTTGAAATGGTATAATTTGCTGATCCAAGCAATTAATAAGCAAGTCGAAGTATACATGTCAATACATTTGTGTGAAATCGGATACAATTCCTGAACTCTTTATCACATGTCTGATATTCTTGTTGACTAGCAGTGATGAAAGTTTGTGATTGTCTTCAAGAATCTCTTGCAAATACAAATATACAAGAAAGACTTGTGTACATATATATCATATGTGAATATGCATATGTGATGGACGGATTTTTCATTCTATACATTTCCATATTAAAAATATTATTCTCAACTGTACACAGAAAATAAGGTTTACATAGTTCTTCTGTAAACTTTTGACAAATCATATAAATGATGTTTAACTTAGAATTTGACGGTTTAAGACCAGTATATACCTGTGTGCTATACTGGGAGTTTAACTATGGGCAATATACATAAATGGATGTGGGCAGATTTTTAAGAATATTATGTCATTTAGCTTTGAATGGTTAGATATAGTTTCTTGGGTCACAATGTTCTGTTACTGATCTACAATGGCATTGTGGTATTTGAAACACAGAAAAGTCTTGATACACATCAAACAATTATCACATGGGTAGTGTTGACTTTGTACCTTCATTAACTCTAACAGCAGCACAAGGTGCTTAATGCACTCTGCCATTTGTCAGCATGATGAATGCAGCACTGAAGAGTAACCTACCAGAGCTGCATAAATGGATCATGCTGACCCTATGGGAATGATACACTCCTGAAGGGTCTGTATGATGCACCAATGAAGCACTGGTGGGTTACTTACCAGCGCTACATTGGTGCATGATGAAATGAAATGTATATATACCTTAAGGCATCAAACTATGCTTAAACTTTAAAGTTCATAGCTTACATAAGGTGATTTAGGTTTTCCGTTAATGAAACTGTCCAATACGTCTTGAATACATCAAGGCTTATAACTTGTCAGCTTCACTTTATGTTTCTTTTGATAGTACATTTCGCGAAGAAACATAATATCTAACTGGATGTATCTATACTTATTTTTCTAAATTGCAAACAACCCTATGTGTGTATAATACAAGATTCCCTACCTTCACAAAGTGTCTTATTATCCTGTTTTTTTGAATACTTAATTCGAAGACACAAACATGGGTTGGAAAGATTTTCCAGTTAAAATAGATTACTTCAGTGTAAGTTGTGTACATAGCAGGATATTTGTTCATTTCTATTCACAAGGAATTACTACACTTCCAAAGTAGGCTTTTCCTTCACTCCCACCCAAGATGATGAGGCATTCACCTTCCATAATAGCTAAGAATGTGTGAACTCACTTTGAAAAGTATATATTGTTCATACACCGGACATCATGGGACATGTTATTAATAAAATATATCACAGACAAAACAGCGCCTACTGTACAACAAATATCATCACGTGGTATCACAATAATCAAGCCTGTCACTATGGTAACAAACACAGATTTTATAAGGATGTAGGCATGGCATACTGGAGAAATGGTCATGCATTGAGCACAAAACACAATAACAATGCCACTTATTTCAGAGTTGTAGATACAAGTAATACAGCCTTCTCCCATCACTAATGCATTTCCAGTGCCAAACACTGTACCCTGTACACATCCTTTTACAAAGTCACAATAACTTCTCCCATCACTTCAGTTAGTTCATGTTCTTTACATCTTAACCCGTAACATTTCCTTTATCTTGGTAACATTGGTCCTAAAGCTTACCACACAAAGGAGCCTATTTTTTTCATGAATTGCAACTCTTTCTGCGTCTAAACTGCCAGTACAGTATTATCATACTGTATATTTTTCTTTGGTGTAACCATTTAAATAATACGTTTTTTAATTGTACATTTGAGATTTAGCTCAAACCCACAGCCCAGCAGTGGCCATCTCAAGCTTAGTGATAAATACCTATCCATACATATAAATAATAATCATGAACAGAAATCATCCACCTACACTGCAAACACCTTATCCAAACAGTAACTTATATGGGTTCCATAGTGTTCACATGTCTTTTCTTCTTGCGGGCCTTTGCGGACGGAGGGGCCAGCGATTGCAGGCGTGTTGGTTTTCTCATCGGGAACTCCTCACTTGAGATCTGACCGTGGACATGAGCTGCTCGGATCTGCTCTTCTGTCATTGGGTCTTGTTGCCAAAGTGCAGGAGCAAGCTTCTGCCCACCATTGAAGAGCTGTCCATTTGTTACAGGACTTGTGTTGTTCAGGTCTGTAAAAACACATAGTTATGGGTGTGAGTCTTTGGTATCTATGCCATGTATGAGACAGTTGCTACTGTAAAAACCCAGATGCAGTTTGACCAAATCTTGGAGTACGAGCGGAAAATGTGTTCAGATTATTTGTATAGGGAACTGCCATTACAATTATAGTTTATACATATTCAAAATTCCCATTTTTTTCCAGCTTTTTGTGGCAGTAGTTGTAAATACATGTAGGGTCTCACAGTAGAAATATATTCCCTTGGTTCCTCTAGATCTACTGGTGGGTAGAAAACATCAAACTGATTTTCACTTTCAGTTATTTTGGAAATAACCCTTCATGTATATGAAAGAAAACCCTCAGAAATGTTGAATTCTATAATGCCAAGAGATAAATTTTTGGTTTTTCTTCATAATATAAATGTTGAAAAGTCAATGACAAAGAAAAATGCTACAACAATAAGCAATATAACGTTTGCAATAAAGCAACATGTATGTGGAAAAAATACCACAATATTATTTAACAATCACAAGACATTAGAAATGGACATCAGAGTAATACAAGATATTCAGGAACAGCAGAATGGAAATGGAAATATATAAAGATATAAGAATAAAGATGATCCTCATGATATTGACTAAAATATATGGAATTATTCCATCAATGCCCTACCCCATGCAGAGCAGAAGTTAAGAACAGTCAATTCATAGGCAATTTCAAACTGCTGTATAACCTCCTTCCAGGAATTTCTCCATGGCAAGGAAAAACAGAACGTGAAAAAATTAACTCAATTGATTGACACCACTTAGTTATACCTGAAGAGGAAGGTGCCCTCGATTGTCGATTAGAGGAAAGACGTGTTAGATCTGATTGCACGTCTAGAATGAATTGGAAAATCACATCTGTTTAGAGTAAATATATTTTGTCCTCCAACCCAGGAGTACTACCACCTTACCTTCTATTGAAGCGTGTGAATGAATCAGAACGAACTTAACAACATGTAAGTGACAAGGACCTGTGATATGGACATGCAGGTATCGTGAATGACAACATTGTAAAATTATTCATGAAACAATATAGAATACAAAATTAAATAATGTTTTTACCAAGTGCTTCAATCACCCCGTAAACAATTATTTGAGAAGTGTACAGGTAGAGGAAATAACATACTAAAAGGTATTTACTGGGATTAAATTATCTTTTGAAAAGGGATTAGAATATTGCCTAAAGCTTATCTTTATTTCAATGCAAAGCTGTGTGCATTGATATTTCGTTTCGCTCTTGCAAAATTTAGCCTGATACTCTCATTTATTTTGCCCCATCCTTTCACTAGTAAATGCACGATGCCCTTTTCTTAAATGATTTTAAGAGATAAGTCATCAGCTTTTATTCATATGATGACTTTTTTTTATTGGTTCATCTTTCTATTCTCTTACACAAAACCACACCCAGTAACATAAACTCATGTGTCCCATTATGCAAAAAGGAGGAACAACATGAATAATTGGAGGATACAACAAATACAAAAGAAAACATTTAGTTATTCAGATTTCACTAAAATATAACAATATTTAAGCTGTGTTTCAGTTTATTCATCTTTAATTTTCCATGCCAAGACAGTGATTCAGAGAAGTAGGGTGATTGAAGCACTTGGTTAGCATAGGGGGTCTTATACCTGTGGAGCTGGACTGGGTAGAGGCTCTACTTGAGCCAGGGGTTGCACCTATCACATGTGTAAAGAAAAGGACTATGCTTACTAAGGGAGAAATTATGATGATCTACAAGATGAGAGAACCATGTTGGGCATAAAGGTTGTGCCACTTCTTTATATAAGAAGCCACCAAGCAGGTTGTATGAGAGTATGTTAGTCAAATAGTGTGAAACTTGATCTATACATGGCATGTGCAGATTTAGTATAATTAACATAAGTTAATGAGGGATGGACTGTAGGTTTTGGATGAAGTGAGTCAAAGGGAATCAAAGTAATTAAAACCTAAAATAGAGAATAAGATCACAGCATAGAAGGTACATACAGATGCAGGAGGATGGAAGAGTTAATACATTTGTACAATTTCTGATAGTCCTGTAATAGTCATGTAAAGTTCCATAATTTTTAACATTACTAGGCCTTTATAGAAATAAAAAGCTTACTTCGATTTAGTCTCTCTTCTTGTGACTGAAGCAGTATTTCCCTTCTCTTTGGTTGGAAGTATGTACTTGCCAGGTCCTGCTCAGAACTATTTTCTAGTTTCTGTAAGGTAAATAATTTCGTATAAAGTTAATAGTGAATGTATTTCTAGCATACCAAAGTGCAAAGGATAAATTCCTTACTTCTATGAAACCCCAGCTATAAGCTCACTACCTCTTATTTGACTCATAAGATATGAAAAACATCACAATAGATTTGGCTTATAGTTTAGGTTTTACCCTAGTATTTCGAGATGTTTAAGAATTCAAGATGAAAATGTCAATATGTAACAGTAAAAAGAATGTAGGCTATGCTGTCACATTCTTACCCACATTCCAATCTACTGTGGAATTATATTATCAATTTGGTAATATTTTCTTTTAGAAATAAATATCTATGTGTTGTATACATAGGATTTTTTCTTTTTAAGTTAGTTGATAATGTTTAACAGTTACACTGCTATTTACGATCAATCTTTGGCACTAAATAATGATACTCACCTGAAGGAAACGGTCTTCTGATCTCAGGTCGTCATATATGTCTCCGTTCGGCATGCGACGGGAATCCTCCTGCCGCCCACCTGGTCGTACACCTGATAGAAATAAAAAAAATATTCTTTTACTCATTGGTTCTTACAATGGTTACACTGTGGTCGTCCGGACCCATCTGTCTGGCTCACCCATATGTTTGTGTATATTTGGTCATTCGTTATACTCCTGGTATTGTTTATTATTTGAAATCAAATAATTTCAATGGTGATGGAAATGCATGTTAAATGTCAATTTATTCAAAATACCTTTACAAAATGATATCATGTCAATGTCAAAGGGATAGTTATGAATTTAATATCAAGGATAATTGCTGGATTAGCAGACCGTGGTAATAAATCTTCTGGGAAATGGATTTTTTTGCAGAAGCAATTCAAGAGGGTGTACTGATATAATATTATTTTCGAAATGTTTCTATTCTATATGAATGATTGGGTCAGTTCTAGTGTCAGTTCATTTAAAATTATATTCTTTACCTACTTATATTCATAAGCCATGTATCAACAATCACCTTCATGTTCAGTGAACAATTGTAATATGAATAGTCTAAAATTATTAGTGTCTACTGTTAATGCTACCAAAATCCTTAACATTTTAAACTTAAGAAGTAGAGAATATTAATTCATTTGTTCAGAACACAAAACTCATGGTCAATATCAACATCAAACATCAATGTTGAGGTAAAGAAATCATTTTCACTTCTACTTCTATGTTGATCATCCAGGTTATCAGATCTTCCTAAATGGTTGTAGTTCAAAACAGATTAGCATGTCTATTTAGGGCAATTACTGCTTCAAAATAAAAAAGTTATGTTGAAAATAAAAAGGATTTTCCTAGCAGCAACCTAATATTATCATGGCCCTTGAAACTCAATTTATATGAAGATTAGGGATGTCTTCAATGATATTACTAAATGGTGGGGATGATAACACATGGTAGTATTGATAGGTGAATGGACGTTTAATACATGGGAAAGGGAAATTGGGTTTATAAATTGTAGATATGGATGTTTTGTACTTATAGGGATCTACAGACCCACTATATCCCAGGGAAAACACTCCAGTATTATCATCAGCAGTTAGGGTCTAACCACACTTTAAAAAGGCAAAGTACTCAAAATAATCTCCCAACATGATTTTCATGCCAAATATTCAAACACCCTATTAAATTTGTTCCAAACACAATCAAAACTTATTATTAAATCTTTTTGGGAATGGAGAGAGTTGTCATATTATACAGGTATCAGTCTTATGGGCATTATTAATGGTGTTTATTGAGGGATTGTTGTGACTCAGGATGGGTTATAACCACATTTATTTGCATCTGTTAAAGGGAGAATAATGATGAAATAATCTCTTTAATCACTTCTAAAAATTGCATCTTGAAATAGCAGTTTCTTACATTTAAGGACAGTGTCTATTTGGTGGTATGAAAACTGAAGGGGACAACTGCTCTATACACCACTTACCATTAGCCTCTCCCTCTGCAAATTCTACATATACAGATACATATGGGAGGGTGTTACTAAAGGTTATCTATACATAGATTCACAAACAACACATAGTATACTATATTGACATCATGAATGAACAATTTTCTGACAACTTAACAAGCAGTTCAGTATTGGTGATAGGAAAACAAGAAAATGTTTGAATGCAGGAACACTCAATCGACGAAAAGATAATTGTTCTTGTAAAAATCATGCTTCCCTCAACGATAAAGTCCATCAATCATATCTACTAAAAGTATCAAACTTTATTGCAAACAGATCGAAATGATTCTTCAGTCATGCATGGCAGGGGAATGTAGTTAGAACTGCATTGTTTGATAGAATAAGACAACAAGATGGAAAAATATCAAATTATTCAATGTCAAGGAGAGTGTATTTCTTTGATAAAGTGTAGTATCATGGAGCCAGCAGTGCCATGCAGCAACCATTCAGGGCTGTGATTTAAATTGAGTTCCTAAAAATCAAAATACCTCCTGCGATGATGTTTTTATTTATTCCAACTAGAAAATTAGGATGCATAGCATGAACATGCGTTTAACTTTACTTGAATGTAACTAAGTGTGAAAAATACTGACGGTCATAGAACACAACATACATGCTATATTGAGTCTTGTCTTAAGACTTTCTTTTTACAGGCACTAATGGTCTTGTAATTCAGGTTTTAAAAAGATTGAGGCAGTGCTGATTAAATATGGATGTTAAAAACATGTTTGTCATGCATATTAAATGTACTAAGGGAGCGTTCATTATTTATGGCAGGGGGGGGGCGGGCGTTTGGCAAAACGAATACGTCAAAAAAAAAAGACCCCCCCCTCCGAATGGGTCCAAAAAAAAAGACCCCCCCCTCTGAATGGGTCCAAAAAAAAAGACCCCCCCCCTCTGAATAGGTTGAAAAAAAAAGACCCCCCCCTCACCATAGACGTTTATGAATACTTAATAATGGCATCAACGACATACAAAGTCTACATAGTCCTATACTATAACCTGTTATAGCATGTGCTTGACCATTATTTGAGGGAGTGGTTATAGAGCATAACAATATGGTGAACATTTTTGCATCTCCCACATGTGGAGAGCGCACATTTTTCTGTTTCCGTGGCACGTTTGATATTTTTGCTAAAAATTGGTGTAATTATTTTGGTCCCAACCTACAAGTCCTGCAAATACTGTTTGGTAGAAGTACCATGAAATGGCCCAGCTCAGGGGCCACGGAAGGTGGATAAAGTTGGGGGGCCCAGCTCCCAAAGCCAGCTGATGAGTGTTGGTTGGAGGGAGAAACAAATGGTTGTTTCGGGGCCGCAGGCCCCAGGAAAATTTTGGAATTTGACCTTTATATTAGTGTATTCAGAGTGGTCTGAAGTCTACTATATAATCCATGGAAAATTTTGTAATTTTACATTGAAATTGATGTGTTCTGACAGACTTTGACCTTGTCATTCAAGAATATTTTAGGAATTTTACCTCGAGATTGGTGTATTCTTGTCTAGAATGTTCATATTTCCCAAAAAGATTGGCTCCCCAACTTTACTAGGCCCCCAGGCCCCCCCCTGTTCTGCCGCTACTGCAGCTTTAAAAACAAAGATGTTTGATGAAGGGACGCTCTGGAAATTATAATAGTGGCAAACCTGAGGAAAATTTTGAAAATATAGAGGTCAATCGCCCATTTTAATGTATCCTGGTATTATAACTTGCAGTTAAATGAACAAGATCATTATTTAAACCTAGTTTGGTTTTCCAAAGGCTAGGATCAGTAAGAAATAGGGAGCTCAGGGTGAGAATTTGAAGTTGAACAAAGAGTCACAGGGGAATGTGTCTTTGGTATATAACAGCACGGATCAATTACAATCACTTAACCCATCAATGGTATGCATGGATGTTACATGCACCATAGTTGATAACCTTTATTTGAGGAAATGCCATAAGGTACCTGCCTTTAAAGTTCTAGGGTGTGGTTAGTATGACCAAGCCATGGGAATGCATTGACTGCAAAAAAGTAAAGCTTTAAAATAGTGATGAATAACTCACTGATAACCCTGCAGAGCGTCGGAAGCAACTTGACCAGAACCAAATATAGAGCTCTAAAAATTCTGATGAGGCCAAGTAGCGATGAGTAGCAATGATTATTCAGTGCCTGATTTCTGTTGAAGCCAAAGAGGGAGATTTAGAAATTGGCGACAGAAGGAGTGGCATCCCAGCAGAAAACTCTGGATCTGGTGGCTATTTGCTACATTTCAAGGCGTTTGGTACACCCAATTTATAGTGGAATGATCATGTTTACTCTTTGAGTCTACTGATTTTATAAGTCCTAGAATCTCTGAGAAGCAGGCAGCTATCAGGGAAATGGTGAAGGTATTCTTAAAAAAATGAGAGCTCTGCAATCAGAACGCTGTGGCTCATTTAGCAGGGTCTGGTACAAGACACCAAGGAAAAGTGTGTATCATGACTGGTGTAATCCCGCCTTTGACTGGTGGAGTGGACAATGTATCAATATGCAAGGTAGATCTGCATCTTGCATACCATGCATGTACTTCTCTATTGGGAAGAAAGGCAGGGTCTAGACATGTAGGCAAGTTCACCCTTGCATATGGATGCCAAAACGTGATTGGCAAGGCTAAAGTCCAATTAACCCAAACTATTTCGGATACCGTACTGTCATATTTCGGCGCCACAATAGCATTCATCTAGCTGCACAATGATAGCTTTGCTGTTTAGACCCCCTACATTCTGTACTCCTATTCTCATGTTGAATTAATCTCTTTCTCCAGTTATTGTTGATTTAGGAAAAGAAAAGTAGTGAATCATTCAAAGTGCCGATTGGTAGGCAAGAAATTTAGCAAAGTTCTACTGTCTTTATGACCCCAATTCGCGACATGTGTCGTGAAATTCGTGTCACGTTGTGTCAAAAAATACCCCCTCCCAAATAAATACCCCTAAAAAAAATGACCCCCCCCCCAGAATAGGTTGAAAAAAAAAGACCCCCCCCCTAAGAATAGGTTGAAAAAAAAAGACCCCCCCCCCTCCGAATACCCCTAAAAAAAATGACCCCCCCCCTGATTCGCACAACCCCCCCCCTGGCATAAATAATGAACGCTCCCTAACATAATCATGGTATGTATTTTCTAATGTATTCCTAACTAATGCAGCACATGCAACTAAATATTGTCTATAACAACACTGAAATTATACACCAACTGAATAAATTTCTTGACAATGCCTTTGTGATTGGATATGTACCGTAAAACCTCGGCTATAAGCTGAATTTTATTTGGCGTTTTTATTTGCTGTAAGCTGAATTTTAAGCCCCAAACTCCCATTCGGCTTATAGGCAAGGTTTTAATAATGTAGAAACATAGTGAAAACAAATTTCAAGCACTTTTGTTATAAGCCGAATTTTTACTCCCAAACTCACATTCGGCTTTATAGCCAAGGTCAGCTTATAGCCAAGGTTTTACAGTAGTACAATAAGACAAAAAAAACTTCATATGAAAATGTATAAACCCGGTGAATTCTGTTTCTCAAAAACAAGTGGATGCATGTACTTACCCGCAGCTGGTAATTTTGTTTTTTCGATGGACATTTTTGGCAGGTTCCATTTCTCTGATTCTTCATCCCATGAACATTGGGCTTTGACTTTGTCTAAGTTTACATAGTTGCAGTCTCTTCGTAGACAGGGGTGAATCTTGTCTATGAGCGCCTGTGGAATATTTAAGTTGTATAAAAACTGTACTGAGTGAGATGACTATCACCTATTGGAAAAATTAAGTATAAATTCCATAGGATGATTGTATTGTAGAAGATATGGTAAAGTGAAATATTATAATTATGATACGAAACTTAATTTTTTCATTGATGATTTTATTTGCTGATACAAAAGCAGTGTAATCTGATAAAAAAGGCATGGGGGGGGGGCCTACCTGTAATAATTTCATCTCCTGCGTCTGTTTTCGTATTGTCTCTAAATAATCCTGTCGGTCCATCTCAAACTCAGCTTGTATGTCTTTTACTTCTTCTGCCAGAAGTTGTTTCTGAAACATGTATAAAAAATTTAATACATGATGGAAAAAAAGAAAAACTGAATTTGTATAATATGAAAGCAAACGCTTTTAAAATTTGTGAGTATTACTTTATACAACAATGCAAAGTAGTATTAAAAATAAAAATACAAAGCTGAATGTTTCTAATGTACATTGATAACATATCATAAACAGAATATACAAATGGTTATATGTGAATGATGTATACATACATCTTGCTCCAGAACATTAAGTGTTTGGTCGCGATCCTTGATCTGTCCTTCCAAATTCTCGTAAACTTGTAGCATCACTCCACGATCCTCCAGCTTCCGAAATTCTAGTCAAAGAGATAGTATTTTATGAATTTAATGCATGCAGCTGTGGTTATGTTCTGTCCATAAAGGAACAACTGAAGTCTCCATACATCTTTTTCATCTTTTTAATGCTGAACCTCAGTGCTATTCTTGCTGTGATGCTCTGGTTCAGATTTTGGCATCTGTTCTCTTGAATTATTCATTGTATTGTTTTGATATACATCTGTAACTCCTCGAGGTGATTTGCTATCAAGTGAAAGCAACAACATAAAATATTAACAACAAATCTGTAGTGGGTGATTCATATCATAAATTAAAGAAACTATCCAAAGATTTTGATACGTGCTTTATAATATACATACCTAATATCTTGCGTGTCCGTTCATCGGCATATTTTTTTCTTTTTCTTCTTTTCTCTTTGACATCTTCATTGCCTTGCATTTCTGGCCCACCTACCATAGCTTGTTGTAGCTCTTGTAATCTTTTATCGAGAAGAAAATGTTTAAAATATTTTTACGATCTTCCAAAGTTGATAATAACTTGTTACTTACAGCCTCATTCTAAGTTTACTTTATGACAGTATTACTTAATTAATACAATATCAACTGATGGTCAAGAGCTGAAAGCAATTTAGTTCATGTATTATGGCATAGAATAATTCAATTATTTCTGTAACTATGTATAACATAAAGAAGTCATGCTACAGATTTTGTTTTGTGGATGTGTAAGAAATGATCAAAGCATCATGTGACAGTAGGTTTTCAAATAAATGACATGCACTAGGTTTCAGTCAAACCAAGAAAACATTTTTGGTGGATCAGAGATTTCACACAATTGTGGAAAGGAATTCATCAATCTATGTGTACAATTCTCAAGAAAAGTTATTCTTTACTAATCAAAGAAGGATACAATAACTAAAAACAACAGGCTTTATTCAGGTCAATGAAGAAGTGGCCGATAAATTTGGAAAAGGGTTTGGAAGCATGTCTGTGATGAAAAAAGCAGGATGGTTGAAATCAAATTCTTGACAAAGGCAGGCACAGTAGTTGATAGGCTATAATCATTTCAGTGAGGGAAGATACTGTGTTATTTATACTTATTTACCTGGTGAGTGGATTTGAACTATTTGTCAAAAGAAAATAGAAAATATAATGATCGATTAATGCTTTGAAGGTTTTTGATTGTGAGCATTTATATTTGTGCGTCTCATTTCGCTGAAAAGAAAACATTGTTAGTTTGCTTGTAAACGAGATCTCACATTCATGCCACAGTGGTGTTAAATGTAACTTAAATTAGGAGCACTTAACCACCAGAACGATACTCCACACACGTCATGACAGGTTTCAAACATATTGAGAAAAAGATTCATTGTTTTAAACTGTTGGTGGGAATTGTTCTTAGGCTACATGTAGGTAATAGAAGTCCGGAATAAACCTTAAAAAGAAAAAGGTTTACTAGTGAATCAATGAGCAATAATGGTTATGTCAATATCTTAAAAATTATGGAAGAGGAAAAAAATTATAAAAAGAAATATACCTAGTTTAAGAAATAGAATATATAACTTCGGCTCACTGACAAACAGTTCGTTTTAAAAGATTAAATGTTGAAGATTATATATATTCAAAATATCTGATTTCCCTTTTTTTAGGAATTTTTTGAAGTAAGTCAGTCAGCTGATATTATACATCTTTTCTATGTGAGGTATAAAGGTGATGATATATGACTGTATAAAGCCATATCGATAAAGCAGACCATCCACAGGCAGTTAGTTCTCTTATATGAATAGTAGAACAGGGTCTTTCTCAGACGTGCACAAGGTTGACTATCCGTCAAAAAGTATTATTTGTTTCTGTAAATTAAAATTATTTTTTTTTCATTTTATGTCAACTTAATTGTTTATTGTTTGTAAGGACATTTATCTTATACTTCTTTGTCATTATTTATACATGTATCGCCAATGACTTGATCAATGTACGCAAGCTTTAAACATTTTAGGATGCACCTATACCACAACGTTGACCGTGAGTACTTGAACATTCCGCAAAGTGGTATCTACACAAGTTCAACTGCATGAGAGAAGATTTCTTAACTATTTATATAAAGAGTCCACCAATTAAGGTGAAAATAGTAGAGGAATCGGCTTTGTTTTCCTGACTTCAGGCAAATCAAGGCCCAACTGACAAAAGACACATGGATTTCATGACGTTATAGAAGTTATGTGACTTGCGGTACTTTCATGAGAGTTCTTATGAGGGCTTTAGGGATAGATTTGTGTAGAAGGTTATGCAGTTATACACTCTCACAGGCTCTGTTTAGTTTACCCTTCCTTCATACAGGCAGTGCTTGGTAGATTAGTATTTACACATGTGAAGCACTTTCATCAAGATTTTCTCACAGTTCTTAACCATGTTAGTTCACCGTCTTTACCTTAGTAATGCATCCTGCTGATTACCAAAATCGCTGCAGGGAGCGAATCGAATTGAACAAAAAATACAACAGGGGCTATAGAGACCTCACGGGACAATGGAACAAGCATCACATGCAATGTTAGAGCATGCATATCTTATGTTCTGGATTTAATGAGTAAAGAATAAATTACCGGTTGATGCTACAGATTATTTGAAATGTTTAACAAGTTTTAAATAGAATTAAGGCATTTTGCAATTTTACCGATGACGACAACAAAAACAATAATTTGGTGCTGTTTCAGACAATTTGTTTTGGGAAATTTTATTAATTATACTTTGATTATCACAATGAAATCTATCTAGTACATGTACACAAAAATATCTCTAATATGGAAGTTGTATTAACAAGCACTAATCTTCATGCACAAGTAAGTAAAGCAAAAGGCATTTAGATAATGACCAGCATTAAAACCATATACTACTGCAACATATATACTACTAGTACTACTAACTCTAGCATATATCTATATATTGTACATACACATAGTATGCCTCACAAGCACCAACATCAATGTTATATGTATACATCTTCAGCTGCAAGCTGTAAGATGTAGTAATATATTAAGTATAGGAGTGGAGTGCTCACCTTTTGAGTGCTTCATCATGCTGCATAGCGGCCAGCATGGCTGCCTCGTCTTCCGGCCGCACTGTGCTGAGATGAACCGCCCGTTGTGGGGGTACACTCTGTGGGGCATAACTCCCATTCACCTGGGCCAGCTGCGCAGCCTTTAGCATGGCCTACGGAGAGAGTATATATCTATGTATCCGTCAAACTTTAATATGTTTTTAATCACTGTAAATAATTTCTTGAAGTAAAATTAGGCCCTCTATTCATGGCTATCTTTTGGTCCACTGTGCTCAATACACTGACCTTAGTGGACTAAATCATTGTCTGTCTGTAGGGCTGGTTTATATTTTTATCAAAAAATATACAAGTGATTAGATAATCTGTTGGATCCTTTTCTGCAAATTTTATCGCACAGCACTTTCCAAAAGTATTTCTGCTTCAACTTATCTAGGATCATAAATAGTCCAGTTGTCTTCCACAATGATGTTCCCATGAACCGGTCAGCAGAAGACATATACATTGTCAAGAAAAATGACAGAAACTTACCAGTTTTTCTGGCGATGGGCTCTCCATGTTAGACAGCTGCATTTCTGGACCTATTTAGAAAAAGGAAATGTAGAAATGAAATATGCATGATTAAAAATGCAATCCTGATAGGACAGAATTCTGCAGGAACTCTTTTTTTCCATGTGCTATAAACAGTTATCAGGATAAATATTGCATTAGTCTCACCAGGTGTCATGGGGTAGCCAGCGGGTAGTTCTGTAAATTACCACCCTGGCGCTGCCATAGCTCGTTCAACCATCCGGAGTGCTGCCTGCTCTAGTAATAGCTGGCTTACCATTGTCTAGTACCATGATATGCAGAGTTACCAATGGCATTGTCCAACTCTTTCTTAAAAGGACGTCTTTTTTCTGCTATTCTGTCCGAACTTTTGTTTGCCTATTACCCATATGTGGGGACACAGATACATGTATTAATTTATTAAATTGATTCTAATGTGGCTTTCTTGCCATGAACATGACCGTAGCTGTCAAAATGGTGTTAAACAAGCATTATTCACTCACTCACTCACTTAATAAATTGTTATCTATCGTCAAACGAAAACAGGTACCGTAAAACCCCGCCTTTAAGACGGATTTTATTTGGGATATTTTTTTTGCACAAGACGGATTTTATTCTAAAGTTAAGGGGTCGTCTTAAAGGCGGGGTTTTCTAAAATTTGATTTGAAAAAAATGTTGGAAAAAAAAAGAAGAAAAGGAGCCAGTATGAAGGGTTTTCTTTTACATTTTAAAGGGGTTTATTTGGTTAATTATTCAATTACAATAGTAATAACTCGGTATAATGGGTTGTGGTGAATAATTTAGTGCTACCAGAGTTGTTTTTAACTAAAAACATTGATATGAAGGGGGCCTATGAGGGGGCCTTGAGCCCAAAAATCCCTCAAAATGGGGGGTCGTCTTAAAGGTGGGGTTTTCCTAAATGTCATCTTTTTTTTGTACAAGACGGATTTTTTTCTCAAGTTAGGGGGTCGTCTTAAAGGCGGGGTCGTCTTAAAGGCGGGGTTTTACGGTACTCTTCATGATAAACGCTTGCTGTATTTTCAATGAAGTTCGACTATTAATAAATAAGGGCAGTCAAAAATGCCACTTTGTGTTCAAAAATGATATTCACTGATAAATTGTCTGTACTAATATATGGTGATCAAAGACCCTGAGAAACATGATGGTACAAAGATGTTATAATTGGTGTAAAATAATTAATAGAGGTATGTTTAAACACATGATTAGTAGAGGACAGTTCAAGAAAACTTTCACAATAATTAGGTCTTATATAGTTTATAAAAGATGAGTACTAAGATGATCAAATAAAAAGGTTAGGAAAATAATAGAGCTACCTACATACTACTTTTCTCCTAGCTAAATGAAGCATTGTTAATTCACATACTAGGTAAAATTAAAATGTGATAGATGATAATGTAGTTGAGTATCTTTTCTAACTGAATTGTGGCAAAAGATGATATAGTGGAATGATTTGTATACATTGTCATATAAGTACTACAGGTACTGTTTAACTATGTTTGTGTCATCAAATATAGAGGGCATGCCGCCTAGGGCCCAAACAATTCTGTTTATTCACTAAAACTGGCAAGTACTTTTCCTGAATCATACAGCAAAGAATGGGCTATATGAGATCTTGCATCAACCATAACACCAATGTCTTTGATAGGTTTTGTTTCTCAGTTTGTATTGATCTCAGAATAAAACAACACATTAACTTTGATAATTGCATATGTAATGCCACATACACATATAGAAAAACACATAGGAAGAATGAAAAAAACTTTCAGAAAGATTAGTAGTTTCATATCAACACTGCTATTTATACACTTTTGTAACCAGTCTTTACAAAATGAGGCACAAGTCCCACATACAATTTTGTGTTTGGCTATAGATCTAGAATGTTTGGCTTAATTGAACAAAAATTATTCAAAAGTTATTTTACTTGTTATCTTCTTTTTTTTTGAAACAGTTTTATTTTATACTGGTTGCAAGTATCAGTTTCACTGTTCGGCCACATTACAACCAAAACGATTAGCCCCACAGGAATATGAAAATATCCCATCATCAAGTATTGCGACTTTTGACTCATCTTTTAACGACCGGGCACACATATCTTCTCCTTATCTCTTTAGATGTTTGGTCTGCACACTACCACCATCCATACTTACTGCCATCCTCCCCAGATGCCATTATGCCATCCTCCCCAGATGCCATTAGGTACGCCAACTCATCTCCCTCAATCTCCATTCCTATTTTACAACATGTTAGGTTTTACAACATATCGGTACCTCAGTATAAATCCAAACACTTATCACTATCGAAGTCTTAATAATAAAAAGTAAATTTTTAAAATAGTCATTTTTGTTTCTGTAGAAAATTATCAGAATGGCATCTGATTATTCACCATATGCAGCTTCCATTAAAGAAAACTGTCTTGATGAAAGGTAAATATCTGGATAAATTGGAGGGTTCTGGCATTCATGAGCGAAATTGGGTTTCTGCTACAAATGTATATAAGGTTTAGCTTCGTGCAGGTAAACGAGAATCGCTATTGAAATCTCATTGATATGGTATTCATTCTCCCCATTATAAAATGACACACATAAATTCTCCTCTCACATTAACAATGCTAAAAAACCTTTCTTATAAACTTACCTCACTATTAAAATAAGCAGAATGAAGGAGAAAAGAATCACTCTTTTTTTTTTACACCGGTTTTCGTTATTATTTATTATACCTCACCTACCGTAAACCTCTCTGATAAGCCGACATCCCTTATAAGCCGACCCTCCCCCCCTTTGAGACCAATTTGGTCTCATTTAAACATTGTTAAACTATAATTTACTTGATTTTAAAAAAACCTCCCTTATAAGCCGACCCCCCACTTTGAGACATTATATAATCCGAATTGGGCTTAAAATCCCCAAAAGAGGTTGGCTTATCAGAGAGGTTTTAGGGTATGAGTTTGAGGGTGAAGGGGGTAACTAAAAGGACAAAAAATTATTTGTCTCATACCCAAGGTTTAACAGTACTTGTACCTGTTATAAAAGGAGTGGGTTGTCCTTACCTTGGCCTGGTGAGTATATACCAGCACTTTCATCGGCACCCTCGATGCCGTTCATCTTGTTGACTCTTTCAGTTAGCATCTCATTACTGAGTGCCATCTGCTGTGCCCGCTGTTCTAAGGTCTTCATCTTCTCGCTGTATTGCTATAAAGGTAACGCAGAACACCATGTTGTAGCTCATTGTGAGGTATGATAAGGGAGATATCACAGAAAACATTCAGTATGACAGCTGAGAAATTATATCATTTAGCACCAATATACTGTAAAATCTGGCTATATGACATTCAGAAAACCTTCTTTCATGAGCCGAATCCCCAAATTGAGAACAAAATTTGGTTTATATAAGAAAGGTTAAAAAGTGTTTTCACTTTAATCCAAATGTATCAAAACCCCACATATATAACAACAACGGATGTTTTTTATGCATACAGCCACACAGAAATAATAAAGATATAACCATAGCTAGATATGGAAATGCTTACCTCTGCGATTTTCATTTTTTCTTCTTCAAGCTTTTGCTCATCTACTTTGTAAACAACTTTCTCGATAACTTTGGGGCCTGCCCCTCCTCCGGCTCCTCCTGCTCCTCCGGGTGCTCCACCCCCTTTAATTATAGTATAAACATACTTCAGAAAACAGAAATATAACTACACAACTATTCTCGATAAAGATGAGATATAAAACCGATACATTTCAGCCAAAATGAGGAAACGACAAAAAAATATGGTCAGCAACATTCCAATTTTTCGAAGTTGTCGGTGAAGTGGTTTAGAGGAATAATGTGTAGTGTACAATTAGGTTTGGCATTTTGAAAAGGATGTATACAGTGGCATAACTTTGCATGTATTTCCCTATGACATGGACATCTATTTTGATGGTAATATATATGTATTGCCAACCATATGAAGATTAATTTCATATTTTTCTTTAAATAAAAAGAGTTTTCTGACATTGGGTGCTCTAATGACTTATGATTATCTCACGCCTTTAACTATATATCAATCAACTACTCGTTTTTAAACACCTAGGTTCTATGTTAAAACTACTGGCAATAATCTTCTTGTTATGTTATCAATCTACAACCAACTTACTAAATATAAACCTTTGACCCTAGCATAGATTATACTAAGGAATCACGAGGACTCACAAACAGAAAGCACTGTTGAGTTGTTTTTTCTTCAATGAACTTAGATTGTTCACTATATTGCCAGCAAAGATGTTAAGCAATGTAGATGGCAGAACATGTATCATGGGAATAAAATAAGTATTGTTCTCCTCATTAATTTTTTTTTGGCATAGTTTGATATCAAATGACATCTTTTTATATTTTGGCTCCTGCACATATGTGATCACATTTTATATAACTCATTTAGCTATCAGATCATAATACACATGTATAAGGACTCATCTGTAATTTCTTGGTGTACACTGACTCTTATTCAAATGCTACACCTACTTGGAAAATAAGCTATGTATACATAACAGATCTTTCTATCAGGGTTTACATTGGGTTTGTTGACATCACAACACATGACTAAACTTTAGCGACACACAATACATAAAGACAAAACAGGACAGGACAGTAATGTATATGTTCAGGAAGGTTTGTATGCAAGTTTCAATGATGTGAAACTGAAGAGCGGAGAATGAAGTTAAGACTGATGTATGTGATTATAGCATAGAGCATACATTGTACATGAATTATTTATGAAGCACAGTGGAAAAGAAAAAAGCTTCAATCTGGTTTAATATTAGGCGGACTAATGGCTAATATTAGACTCCTATAACAGCTGGCTATATGAAATATATTTACAGAAGTACTTTCACATGGGCCCTTAAAGTGACTTTCAAATAATAAACCTTAGTTTTTTTTCTTGTTTCTTGTTGTTTTCTTTTTTTTAAACAGTCGCATTTCTCATTGGGGCTTTTTAAACCAACAGGTTTGATGAAATTAGAATATCAAATGCTCCAACTAAAAATGTGGCCTCATCAGAAGAGTAAGTATAACGGTTTTATAATGGTAATTGCCATATGCAATTAATAATTTCAGGTATGCTATATGCCTACAATTTCTATATAATTCTGCTTACCTACTCCCACAAACAATCTCAGTTCAAGTTGAGTTAGGATGCACTACTTTTCCTTTAACTCTCAACTTGTAAAGTATTGCTGGTTTGTGAAACATGTGTATTGAGTGAAAAATATCTTAAATATGACAAATATTTTGCTGGACATTCTGAATCTGTCTTTTTTCTTGTTTTCTTGTATTTTTAGCCTGCTTGGAAGAAATTTGGTGATTAAGTTTGATATTGCTACTTTGTATTTGACACTTTGGTAACAGTTATCCTTATTCCTTTACATTTATTGCACATATCAGTGAGGGCTTCTCCTTCAGGGCTATGGATTTTAGTCCTCAACTAACAGAAGGATTTTCTTTGTATAAGTTTCAATATCTTTGGAAGAATACAGCCAGAACTCTACAACGGAAAGGAAAGCAATGGCGTCAATTTGACTGATTTTCAGAATATTAGCTATGGAAAATTATCCATAAATTCCCCGATAATCCAGCACAAGTACTTATTATTTTCATGTGTTGGCTATCCAATACCTGAGGGAGAACCCCAAGTTCTGTACAGGTTTGTGCAAGATATTATATCTAGACTGACTACACTAAAATTATAACGATTTATTGGCACGGCCATAGAAACCCACTTAGTGTGTGAAGATGGGAGAGTCGCTGACCTACATGAGACACACAAGGTCAACTGTTACCATGGAAACTATGTTTTCACCCTCATGGATACACCTGACTCCAAAGGGTATTTTAAACAGAGACAAACATCTCAGAAATCACCTTTTCTATGCAGAGATGATAAAGATATTAATATGAAAGGTGAACAATCATTAACGAGCCCAATAGAGCAAAACTGAAAAGCATGTACGAAAAATCTGGTTAGTTTTCTGCTAACCTGCTTTTGCTGCATTTAGTTGATTTATGAGTGATAAAGAGGAATGCATTATACCTTTTTTTAAATACATATGTCATGTGTCTCAAACAGTGGCATTCTCTTTTTATTTCAAAATATATGCTGATATATTTTTCAAGTTATGATCCGCCTTAGGAATACATTGTTCACATATTATTTGTTGATACATGCACGATAAAATTGCATTAATGGCTACATATAAAGAGAAGCAATATTTTACTTAAAACTAATTCAAATATTACTGCTCATTTATGTTAGTATTAACCACATTCACTTATTGTCTACTTAAAATCCTGACTCCCATATCTTTAAGGCTCTCTTTTAGTTTGAAAAAAATGACTACAAAATAGGAAATTAAGAGATAGACATATCTTTGATATATCTATGTAAGAGTAAGCTTCTTTTTCTTTTCCCCCCTTTTTTCACATTTTTGGATAGATCTCAATCATGATGTATAACAATAAATCTCTCTACTATGTGTACATGGTTATAGCCAATAAAATTGCATGCTAGTACAATCCTTGCCCCCCCCCATATTGTAAAAAATGTGTGCCTAAGATGTAGACTAGGTGGCTTATTTGACATATATACTCACCCATGTGGCGAGCCATTTCTAGCAATCAGATAATACAAACACTTGATATACACACACACACACATGAACATGTTTTAC
Organism: Harmothoe impar; assembly: GCA_947462335.1. Classification (NCBI taxonomy): domain Eukaryota; kingdom Metazoa; phylum Annelida; class Polychaeta; order Phyllodocida; family Polynoidae; genus Harmothoe; species Harmothoe impar. The sequence goes on from OX381711.1 coordinate 72,000,252, forward strand.
TGCATGGGAATAGGAGAGACCGTTCACCGGAACGCACACGCACAAAGCCATTAATATGTCAAATTCAGGATATGCAAATATATCAGGTATCATATCATTAATTAAAAAAAAAAAAAAATTAATCTCCTTTAAATGCTTCCAAACAAAAAATAGCCAAAACACAAATATCTTTCAGGGATATTAGTAGAACTTGGGTTTACAACAAATGACACCATAGAAAATACCGTGTTTTTTTTTACAGGTTTAACATGTTATATAAAAAAATTAATTCATTGATTCCATAGATACAATATCATTCTATTATAAATAAAAGCTTGAGTGATATGACAGTTTAATCAAATGTGAATTGTTATTCTAACTTACCATCAAGATCCATTGGAATTTCCCCGCGTAACATTGCTTTTAATTTGTCGATCTCCTCCTTGTATTCTCGTAGAAGTGCATCCTTGGGATCCTCGTTAATCTTGGGCTTGTTCTTAATGTTCTTGGCACGGTTAGCATACCGGAGCGTACTGAGGGTTTCATCATAGTTGTTGTCAGCTGGTGACAAACAAGCCACCATAAGTGTTTTTGTGTTTCCTCCGAGTGAGTCCTGAAGGAGACGCGTTAGTTTGGAGTCTCTGTATGGGATATGTTTAGATTTGCCGTCAACGAGGGCAGAAATGACGTTACCGAGGGCCGACAGTGAGAGGTTGATTTTGGTAGCTTCTTTGAGACGGTCTCCTGTTGCTCCTGCATTAAGAACAAAAGACAAGGATTTAATGTACAATCTACTGAAGACTACCCATGATCTCAGTAACCATTTTCTCTTAACATTAACCCCCATAAGGCTATTAGAGATGGATGTTGACTTTAGTCAACACCATGGGCAGCAATGTTTGACTAATTGGCTATAGTTAGGAAGTATAGTGAAAATATTTTTTTCAGGTCTTTCCTTGAGTTTTCCTGCACACCAACTACTGTAAATTTTAACATAGAAGCCGTGGCTTGTCCGAGAGTCACAACCCCAGTGTGGCTTATGGGATTTGCCCAAACTCAGGGTGCAACATGTACAATGACTTTTGCTATTATAGTACAGAACTGAAGTACCCATTATCAGACCCCAGATGCGGCTTGTAGGATTTCCTCAAACTTGGGGGGTGGCATATATATACATGGCTTAGGGCTATATGCGAGAATTAACTGTACGCTATTATTTTGTCTACCATAAAACCTCACATATAAGCTGCGGCTAGTACGCCAGTCAGATCAGTGGTGTGGCTTATAGGATCGGCCCATGGTCAGGGTGCGGCTTATAAGCGAGTTTTTGCTATTATAATTCAGTTCAAAAGTCACCATTATCAGATCGCTGGTGCGGCTTATAGGATCGGCCCAAAATCTAGGTGCGGGTTATACGCGAGGTTTTACTGTAGTACATTATGTCTGGAATGACTAACAGGATTCATCAAAGTCAGTATGAAATATCTATGTAAATATCAAAATAAAAAGTACCTGTTTTTGCTTGCCGTTCACTTCCCGCTAAATCGACAAGATTAAGTTTGGCGGCCCGTATGTGTTCTTCTCCTTCCTCGTCTTTTTCCGAACGCTCCATGTGGATTGTGAAGATACTGTGACTGCGCGAGGACTCTGCATTCATGAGGGTGGACCCGGTGGCTCGGGCCTTCCAGCCCTGAGCCATGATCTTCTCACAGTCAGCTACGTTTTTACACAGCTGCATGGATAGACCTAGAATAGAGAAAGGTGTAGTTTACTGGCAAGTGGAAGGAAACTGAATTTATCCTTTTCGTTTTGAAAAGGGAGTGCATAATGTTGTATGAAATTTCGGTATTGCTATACTCTAAATGCAAAAAGGTATTCATCTGGTGATTTAAAACAGTGAAAAAGGGATCAAAACTATTATTTCAGTGCCTGGCAGATTTGAAAAATCTGTGAAACTATGTACAGAGTAAAAAAATCCTATCTGAAACACACAAAACCATCTTATTCATATTTCCCAAAAAAGGAAGTAGGAAATCCATAATCTATCTAACTAGGTTGGTATTGCCTTAGTTGACCATCACATAATTCATGCCTTACCTTGGACGTAGACACCTTTATCTGGATGTTCCTTAAGGTCCAGTTTTTGTTTAACATCCTTCCCAAGAAGATCGCGGATTTCTTCATTGTAAATTTCCAAGTATGTTGCATGAACCAAACATTGGATGCCATCGAGACACGCAATGGTCTCGAAGATGTGCTGGAATGCTCTGAAAATAAGACAAATAAACTTAGTCTATGAACTTTTAAATCCCATACAGGAAACAAAGTAACAATCTTAATAGTATTTCTGAAATTCAAGCCAGCACACATTGAATGGACATCTATTCTGGAAAGTAAATATCATCAAGTACAAATGTATGGCTTAACATTATAACATGTAAGTTGCTTCTCAGTGAGATAAAAATCGATACTCTCCTGTCTTCTTTTGACCTTTGATATGTATTTCATGCCCGAACAGAACCAAGTTTATGTCAGGACAGTATATATGCACAGTAGCCAGTATATCTAGGTATGGTACCCAGTAAATGTCAGTATAGTACCCAAGATATTTCAGTACAGTATGTGCCAGTACAGTATATATGTGAGCACAGTATAAAAGAACACTGCACATATAAACTCGTTTGAATGTTTATGAATAATCAACCCTAGCCTTGAGATATGACCACATGTTCTTTAAAGGAGTAACATTAACCTAAATTCTCATGTAGAAGCCATGGCTAGTATATGAGTGTAGACCCCTAAATTTGACGCAGCCGTTTTGGGGCCTGGTGACATGCAACATGAGGAATATCAGAGATAGTGACATTGGATTTCTTAAAATCGACAGGATGACATGGCTATCAACAGAGCAACATGGTCATTTCTTTAAATCGACATGGGATATGGGCACCCCCCATTCCATACCGCCTAGTATGCGAGTCAGATCACTGGATATTTATCTCATTGGATATCAATATGGGAAATCCAGAAATTTCAGACACCTGCCCAATCACCATTAGTGCTCAAGGGTCAGGGAGGGTGAGTAGTGCCGTGCAGCAATTATCAATCATGCTGGGCAGCAGCAAGGTGTGGCCTACACAGGTTGCTAAGCAGCAGAAACCAAACATTGGACTCCGCTGAACGCTGAAGGTATCAAGTGTTGTATTTGCATTAAGGGCAGAATAGCTTATGGACCTGTTTGAAACTTGATATTTTCTAAATGCCCTAACAATAGCAGTTACCTCGGCAGTATATATTGGAGGTAGCTGAAGGGGGCACATGCAGTTTGTAAAGTATATGTACCGTAAATTCCCGCGTATTACCCGCGGGTTGTTCACAAACCAAACTCAGCTTTCATTTGATACCAGACATGCCTATATACTAGTAGGCTGCGGGTTATACGAGGGTTTTTATTACTAAAGAACAGAACTAGAATTGACATTTTCAGATCCCAAAACGGGTTATAGGATTCTCCTGAGTTGGAGGTGCGGGTTATACGCGAGATGCGGGTAGTACGTGGGAATTTACTGTATACAACATATATATGTTATGGTGCTTCATTATCTTATATCTATACATGTCTAATTATATCCCTAAATCTCTTATCTCATCTCAATAGAGACAATCATATCTTGTATTTACGTATGTTATGGTTTCAGTCAAGTCAAAGCAGTAGCCCTTATGTATGTTTTTATTGATCTTCTTTTCAACTTTCAGTTTTGTTATCATATTACGTGTACCAAACAATGACCTCAAGGGCCATTGCATTCCAATGGTTCAGTCCCTAGAGCTGATATCATAAGACCTCTAAAGACAAGTAATGATACATTGCCTTGTGGAAAAGTTATGTATACATGGAGAAAATTAACACTTTCTAATATGTACAGACCACTATATAAATAGATATAGCCTTGGCCTGATTGTGGAACTGGGTTAAAAAAGAAGTTGTGTAAATGTACCACTCTCATTCTATTCTAAAGTAGGACAGACTTTCAAAAGGCCACACTCCATCTATAGTCCTGATACACAATGTCGGCCCTAGTAGCAGTAGTGTAGACAATCAACACTAGATGCATCCAGGAAGTGTGGCAGCGGTAAGGTTGGCGGTGTGTATTGACTCTCTAGACCGAAGACCAGGAGTTGGCTGGCAGCACTATATGTACGGGTTATTTATTGACATACGTCTATGTATGTGTATGGTGTGAGGCATGATTAAGAACAGGGCCATGGATGGTGAGAGTGGTCTAGAAGGGAGGGGGGGAGGAAATTGTACTAAATAGATGGGTAAAGGGTTAAGAAGAATGAATTATGTTATTCCATGTCAAATACATATCTCTATGATAATACTATATGTATTATCTAACTTATTGTACTATGTACGACATCAGGCACGCTGCAAGGCAAAGCCTATTGATGCCAGGATAAATAAACAGCTTTTTTTAATTGAAAAAAAGCTTTCTAGAAACATTCTGATTTCTGAAATTCAATACTTTATAGGGGTCACCTTTTCTGAACAGCTGATTTCTAGGTGGATTAGGTGATTCAAACAAAATATATTCTCATTCTAGAGGGAAAAGTTCTTTTACTCTCGAAATTATTATGTACCTACACACATATATCTAACTTTTATGCAACCCCATTGCATTTATGTAACCTCATTTATGTAACCTCATTTTCTAATGGCCTTGAATAAAGTAAGAGTTCCTCTTAATATGATAAAATACTATGATCAGAGAACTTAGCGAGCCGCGACTCCCGTCTGGCAGTAAATAAGTGGTCCCTGTGCAGGGCGGGTTGTGTTAAAGTTTAATGTGTCTAACTGGGCGGGCTTGCTGCTGTACATGCCTCTATATACTGACCTGTACTGTAGCATGCCACCGGTGAACCGGGAAATGACTCGTCCAGCACAATTACACTTGATCAATGTATAGTGTGAATACCATTTGCTTTTATCTAGGAAACAGAATATACTGTGAAAGTACTTATTCTCACGGGTTTAAATTTTTGCGGATGAGTGAAAATCAGCAAATTCGCTGGTATTTATTCCATACTTTAAGCCTATAAAAAGTCGCGGATTTTTCATTTCAGCGAAAATAGCGAAAATATATACCCAGCGAAATAAAGTACTTTCACAGTATACAGTGAACACAGTTCTCACTAATTCAATCTCGCACAATAACCATTGGAAGGTATCACTGAAACACTGAATATAAACCTAATTTCAATTGTACTGATTTCTCTTTCTTTCTGACCCAATACCCATAGATTTGACATGGCCATTGCTCCCAAAATGTGAAATGATTATGCAGGAGATAAAACTAGCCTTGAACTAATGTTAATCCTTGTAGGTTATAGACAACCCAAACCTGCAGTATAGGTGATAGGAAGTGCACATACAGTGCCAAAATAGCCAAAATCAGACCCCCGGTGCGGGTTTTTGGGTTTTCTCAAAGTCTAGGTGCGGGTTATAATGCGGTTTATGGGTTGTATGCAAGGCTTTGTCGTACAAAGAATTGCTTCTGTGGCCCATTCCCGTCTTCTCTTAAGGATACTGGATACAAGTGCCCCCCTGTGGATGCTTTGAGAACCTTCAGAAACTGTTTAGGGGCACCCGAGCTCCACCTGGGGGATGTGCATGCAAACACCAATTTGGAAAATATTTTAGTAGTTTTCTCCAAGAGAGCCTTGAACTTAGGATCTCAGGATTTACAGGCAAACTTTCCTGCTGACTGAGCTAACCAGACAAGTGTCTGTGAGGACTGCTAATGTTATGGTCAGTGGTACTTAGCATGTCTAGTTTGAAAAACTTTTTCAGTTTTCCCCAAGAGAGGCTTGAACTCACAACCTATGAATCAACAGGCAGGCATGCTACTGACTGAGCTAACCGGGCAAGTGTCTGTGAGCACTGTTTAGATATATATGTAGGATCTGATGACTACAAGTGGAATATAATCTAATGATGTAGCTTGTCAGGTGGTTCTTGTCCATTTGCTAAACATTGGCACCATGTTTGGTACTGTTCTTTTGATATATTACACCTATCATATATAGCCATGTTCTGACAGACTTTGGTAAAGAATCTATGGGTTGATTCCTTTTAATGAAGGGATTATCTTGCAATTTTCAAGCAAGTCCCCAATATCTAACTCAATAGTTTCAACCCTATTGAGATATAATATGTGAATTACATATAGGATCCTGAGAAATATCCTAAGTCACCTAACTAAAGTAATTTACTGTTATGATAAACATCTTGATGCCTTGTTTTAGGTTGAAATGATGTCTAGGATCTCTGTAAAAAGTCCCACCAGGTGGGGTGCTTTTACTCTGGTATGGCACCATTAATCTCTTTCATATTTTTTTTCTGTACTATTTATATATATAGGAAGATATGGAGTGATTCTCAAGTGGTTTCTATGGTTTTCTGAGATAGTATCCAGTATCCTTAAATATATTTCAATTGATGTGGTTTCCTACAAGCGTCCTGTACCTAAATGGACCAGTGTGATTGATTGATTGATTGATTGATTTGTTTAACGTCCAGACGTACATCAAGTACCTCACGGGACATCTCAAGTTGGCAAGGAGTCATCCACAAATAGTGGTAGTCTGCCTTGCAGTAGTAGGACAGATATTTATATGCTGCTTGCCCAATACAGCAGTGACCGCATCTATGGATGATCGAATCTATGAAATGAATGACCGCATCTATGAGGTGAGGGAGAAAACCGCTACCGGGGCAAGTCCCCTACTCTTTTCGAAGGATAGCAAGTGTTCTTTTATTTGCCTGGCCCTACATACTTGGGCGAGTACCATAGTTGGCAGGGCCAGACAAACCACGGCCTTTGATATCTCAGACGTGGTTCACTGAGGAGGGATCCCATGCCAGACCACCAGCAAGAAGGCCCGGGCCCGCGCATATGGGCAGCAGTTGCCAAACAGCTTACGTGACTGATCACAGCAGTAAGGCACGAGACCCCTCAAGTTTTGTCGCCTTTTACGAATCCGGTATGCCCATTGGTATTATGGAAGGCTCCCGATGAAGTTATTCTACTCCTTCATGCCCCCATCATGAAGGTCCCCACTAACACAGGGGGAAGGACCAGTGTGAGTGTTAAGCATTTGGTCCAGCCATTCACTGCTCCAGATTCTGAGAATGAACTCTACTACATGTTACAAATGTATTAACCTTTGAAGGCCTTAAAGACCAACAAAAGGTCAGAACCATCTCATCTATTAGTTAACATCGGATATAGAACTCGAAGGGATAAGGGCCAAGGTTCCAGCTACTTTACTACTATTTGATCTGCCAGTTTACACCGTTAATGTGTATTATATTGCGTGAGACCGGTGCCAGCCCTTCCGGCATGCAAGTTCTGGTTCTAATTATGACCACGGTAGTACCTATTAAAGGGTTCATATTATGCAGTGCATTCAGGACAGGTATTAAACTATAAAGTAACCCTTTGGCATGTATAGCATAGCGTGTCATTACTCGGAGTGCTGGCATCGGTTTTGGAAAGACGTGAAGATGTTAGTTATGAGCTGTTTTATACTTTTAACTTTTAACCCTTTCAGAACTGCAAAATCATGCCTTGATATTCATCAATCGCCACGATGCACTGACGCGAGTAACTTACAGGTGGTATATTGGTGCATGATGCTTGCCCATTGGGGTGTATTAAATCTGTATGGTCAGTAAGATGCATGCATGTAGTTACTGGCAAGTTAGCCAGGGCTGCATTCATGATTCATGATGAGCAAGGGGCATAGTGAATTGTGAAATTAGATGAGACTTACCAGGGTAAGGCGATATTTGATTATAATTTTGCCGTAAACGTAGATATTTTCGCTGGTATAAGTTTTTTGCGGATTTGCTATAAAGTACAATTTCACTGGGATTTAAATTCGCTGATATTGAAAGATGGTAGTTATAGAGCTATATTGGATAAATTTTTGCTCTGTACATATTTTCAGGGATTTTAAAATCCGCGAAAATATGAACAGCGCGATATATGATACGTTTATAGTATGTAGCTAACTGGTTAAACCCCCAACATGAATGATGATGCCTGGCGCAACATCATCTATGGAGTCAGCAGCAGACATAGCCAGAATCTCTGCATCATTCTGATCTCAAATAGCAAGGGGTCTATAAATATCCTCCCAGAATAAAGTATTAAACTAAGACTGCACACCTTGTTAATTACCGTGTATGTGTTTTGATGAGATAAGAAATATATATATATAGACCATAGCACTTAGCTATAATGTAATTGGATAGCTAAGAATGACAAGCAATGAAAGTTTCATCTAAGAAAAAGAAATATTTCGTGGCATTCATAATCTCAGTTCTCAGTAAACTGATTCTAATCCAGTTAGGTGATTCACATCTTGGTGGCCAGATCATACATGTTAGTACAGCTATAGTTATTGTGCAGGTATAAGTAATACAACATGACTCAGCAGGTATGGTAAACATAGGTACATGCATGTAAAGTATATCCCTACAAACATAGAGACATGAGTCTAACATATGTTGGCAGTGTGTAGCACCCATGGTTAGCACCACAGGGTGGCACCTGCAGAGGTGTACTAACATAGCCATGACGTGGCCAGGGCAAGGGAGGGACATTTGAATGTGCACATAGGCAAGTCTGATTTGCCTAAGAATCTCATTTTCTTCTTTCTATTATGATATCCAATGTTTTTCAATTTTTCAATTTTTAAAAAATTTAAATATCATCGCCTTTCTAGGGGGATGTTCTTGATGAGGCCTGGCTAATGGGGAGGCCTTCTTGATTTCAAAGTAAGATGATGTAAAGTTGCTAAATCAACACCCTCCTCCTTTTACACATCAGAAAAGAGGAAATATCGTGCTCACGTATTATGCTAACAATTGGTAGCATGTATTCCTTTCTTATCACCATCTGCTATTTTCATTTACAACATCCAGTCATATCCACCTACTTGGTGCTAAGTAATACTGATAACGTGTGTGCTCACATATTAACACATTCACTTCCGCTTTCCTCAACTCCAAATATTGCACTGCGTGACCTTTAAACCTAATATCCACTTCAGGGACTAGTATGGAGGCAAATACTGCCTAGTCCACTGGGATCAGGGCATGTTAACCCTTTAGGCACGGCATAGTCTTTAAAGGGTTAATGTGCTATGCCTTTTGTCACTTTGATGAACAGTACTAGAGACTCACAAGTACTCCATCCATGCATCATGCTGACCCTACGGGTTGATGATGCATCAGAGCAGTGCAGGAAATAGAGTGGTAAATCACTCACCAGCACTGCATTGGTGCTTCATGACTATAAATGACCATTTAACCCTTTAAGGACGGATGTCACTAAAAGATTACATTTGCAGCACCAATGCAGCACCGGCGAGTTACTCACCGGTGCTGCATTGATGCAGCATGCCGACCCTTTAGGAGCGTCTCAACCTTATAAGGTTGCCATGATGTTTGAATGCAGCCCAGGCGAGATACTTGCCAGGGCTGCATTCATGCATCATGACAACAAAGGGCATGGTGCATTAATGCATTATGCCCCCCTTACAAGGATAAGGTGCTATGCTGCCCTTAAATGGTTGAATAACACAGGCGTGGGTCCCAATAACTAGCGGCTTTATGCTGATTCAAATGCGCTTAGGCTAACAAGAAAAATATTGATTGTGTGACTTACATCACAGGTGACCCAGGGCCTGTGATGCAGTAATGGATAAGAAAAAATAAAAGTTAAGTTCTTTTTTGTTTAAATCTAACAATTGAAATAATCACTCATTACTGACAAAAAAGAATCTGTGTGTACCGATGTGTGGACCAGAGTTGACCTTTCCCATTACCTCAAAAGTGCTTCACAGAAGAGCCAGGGCTGCATTCATGCATTTGAAACATGACGACCATATGGAGAGAGGCTCTCTTATATTTCCCATGTTGCATGTCACTATTAAGGTGCTGCATTGGTGCATTGTGCGAACCCTTTGGGAATGTCATAACCCTGCATAATGCTTGAATTCAGCACTTGCGAGTTACTCGCCAGGCCGAGGGCTACATTGATGCATCATGATAACCAAGTCATGATGCATTAAGGCATCAAGCCGCCCTTAAAGGATTATATTCCGTAAGTCAAGCCATGAAAACATGCTCCGGCTGCCAGGCGGCTGGCCGGGTCGGAGTGTGTATTTGTTGTGTATGTGTTGTGTACAGCAGGGAGTAATGATACTAACAAGGTGTGTGGCACACCGCCAACTCACCGGCCAAACATGCAGCCATGAACAGCTACTGTGTGGTCAGGGTGAGGTCAACCGTACAAAGGGTCGGTGAATACAGAGACAGGAACCGTACAAAGGGTCGGTGAATACAGAGACGGGAACCGTACAAAGGGTGAATACAGAGACGGGAACCGTACAAAGGGTGAATACAGAGACAGGAACCGTACAAAGGGTGAATACAGAGACGGGAACCGTACAAAGGATCGGTGAATACAGAGACGGGAACCGTACAAAGGGTGAATACAGAGACGGGAACCGTACAACGGGTGAATACAGAGACGGGAACCGTACAAAGGATCGGTGAATACAGAGACGGGAACCGTACAAAGGGTGAATACAGAGACGGGAACCGTACAAAGGATCGGTGAATACAGAGACGGGAACCGTACAAAGGATCGGTGAATACAGAGACGGGAACTGTACAAAGGGTGGCTGAATACAGAGACGGGAACCGTACAAAGGATCGGTGAATACAGAGACGGGAACCGTACAAAGGGTGAATACAGAGACGGGAACCGTACAAAGGATCGGTGAATACAGAGACGGGAACCGTACAAAGGATCGGTGAATACAGAGACGGGAACTGTACAAAGGGTGGCTGAATACAGAGACGGGAACCGTACAAAGGGTCGGTGAATACAGAGACGGGAACCTTACAATGGGTCGGTGAATACAGAGACGGGAACCGTACAAAGGGTCAGTGAATACAGCGACAGGAACCGTACAAAGGGTCGGTGAATACAGAGACGGGAACCATACAAAGGTCGGTGAATACAGAGACGGGAACCGAACAAAGGATCGTGAATACAGCGATGGGAACCGTACAAAGGGTCAGTGAATACAGCGACAGGAACCGTACAATGGGTCGGTGAATACAGAGATGGGAACCGTACAAAGGGTCGGTGAATAGGGAGACGGGAACCGTACAAAGGGTCGGTGAATACAGCGACGGGAACCGTACAAAGGGTGACTACAGAGACGGGAACCGTACAAAGGGTCGGTGAATACAGAGGCGGGAACCGTACAAAGGGTCGGTGAATACAGATATGGGAACCGTACAAAGGGTCGGTGAATACGGAGACGGGAACCGTACAAAGGGTCGGTGAATACAGAGGCGGGAACCGTACAAAGGGTCGGTGAATACAGATATGGGAACCGTACAAAGGGTCGGTGAATACAGAGACGGGAACCGTACAAAGGGTCGGTGAATACAGAGACAGGAACTGTACAAAGGGTCGGGGAATACGGAGACGGGAACCGTACAAAGGGTCGGGGAATACGGAGACGGGAACTGTACAAAGGGGAATACAGAGACAGGTGTAGGCACCGGGATACGTTAGTGTGCTATGTAATGTTGCGAGGGATAGAGCAGTAAGACTATGGGGTATATGCTTTTTTTGAGACTATTTTGTCAAGGCACTTTTCTCGGTCAGTTATAACTTGCCTAATATAAAGTCTTGTTAGTGTATGTAAACTAATAATTCAATTATATTGGTCATGTATTCTGACTGCACATGACCAGTTTAATATGCTGTTAGAATGACTTGTATAATATACATGTGGGTGCTATACCTAATGACGTCATGACAGTACATTGTTAATGACGTAAACTAAACGCTGGTAACACCGCCCCCTCCCTCCAGCCCCACACACTTCTATAGACCAAAGCAGCAAGAAAGGGTGACTTTTCAAAAAAGGTGTTTATAAAGTTTTTGAACATTTCTAAAGTGTGACCAACAAATATATAAAAATTACCTGCATTCTAATAGACACTACTAGAGAGATAATTGTCCTGTGAACCTCTTGATATGAGATGTTCACAAACATAGCCATTACAGACAATGTTATGAGGATTCTGCTAAAACCAACATTATCACAACTCTATGGTGAGAAGGTCAACCTTTCGTGAGGCATGGGTCTATAGGTGTGAATTAGTAACGAGAGCTGTGTCGTGTATTATGCATCTATACCTATAGAAACACAAACACACCTGCCAACTTAGATAATGCCTTAAGGACGGCATGATGCCCTTGGTCGTCATGATATATGAATGCAGCCTTGGCGAGTAACTTTCCTGTGCTGAGGGGTTGAGACACTCCCGAAGGGTCGGCATGATGCAGCAATGCAGCACCGGTGAGTTACACACTGGGGCTGCATTAGTGTATTATGTAATCTTTTAGTGACATACCGTCCTTAAAGGGATAAGCATGTACTCTAACGGGGGCACAATGTGGGCCTTCACTGACTTCTCATTACATGTATATTTATACCACTTTTAATTAATATAGATTGAGGGTGGCAAGAGGTTGCTCACAGTTTGCGAATTGTAGTAAAAATGTAGCATGGCATATGGCAATGATAATTACCATGAAAGTTCTTTTCTAGATCGGTCACATTAAGGTTGGCTATATCCGTAACCATATCCTTTATAAACCAAGTTTATCTGCATTTTCCCCTTAGATGGGGGATGGGGCTTGATTGGCTTAGACCAACACATTTGTTCGGTGTGGCAAAATGCTATTTACTGATGACTGCATCTATTATTGACATAAGAACTTGCATGTCCTGCTATAACCTATATGTATCTGTACATGTAGAATCTACACAGGTACAGACACGACAGTACATTCAGGTGCTATATATACAATATAGATTGTAGAGGGTGCTGGGGGTGGGGCGGGGGAAGGGTGGCCATCTGCCAACACACCAGGTCAAGTCCTCCTGCTCATTAACTCTTAAACTAAGGGAGTGGTCATTATGTAACAACAGGGGGATTTTCAGACCCCTCCCCCCTTCGCAGAGTCGAAATTTGGTCAGAAATCCTTCGCACACGCGCTCGTTGACGTATATTACTTCTCAGGCTTTTTCACCGAAAACAGGTGAAATCTTTTTGAGCTACCGACCCCTCAAGAGGGGTCGAAAATTGTTTGCTCTACCCCCCCTCCTAATTCCGCTAATCCCCCTGTTGATGAACAATGATCACTCCCTAAACAGACAGAATGACGGCTCATGGCTCATGTTCATTTGCCGTGACTCACCAACGAAGCACCAGCGAGTAACTCGCCGGTGCCACATTGGGTGCCTGCACTCGTGGTCTTTTGGGAGTGTATCATGCCATTGGGTCGGCATGATGCGTGAATGCACCACTGGGGAGTCATGCACCAGTGCTACATTCACGCATCAGGGCATAGTGTATTAAAGCACGATGCCGCCCTTAAAGGGTTAACCCACGCGGCCCAGTGTATATCCCAGCTACACCCAAACATAGCAACTCGTAATCACACACTGATATCACAGGGACGCCATAACACAGGCCTATAAATAGGGACGTCTTGTGCCTATATATATATTTAAACCACGGTGGGCGGCTGAAACAAAGGCTTTACATGTTGGGTATATTCCATACCCGAGGGTTAAGTCAGATAGACTACACCTGGCCAGGGTCCTTCCACATACCCACTGCCCACTGGTTATCGACTGGGTGTATAACACCTCGCCTTGACCCTGTGGGGCATTGGGAATATGGAAGAACCGTGTCCAGGTGTAGTCTATCTAACCCATATCTACCAGTATGTCATAACTAATTGTGTATGAAAACAACAAAATTGATATTTGGTACCACTTGAAATGGGTTTCTTAACTGCACGACACATTTGCCCAACCTGTTTGCTTCTCTTCTATTTTTAATTGAAAGAAAAATTCTAAAACTTTCATCCCTGGTGCATCAAACAGTTCAATCCCTCCACAAATAAAAGAGGTGGGGGAAGGTATGGAGTGCAATGGTTCTTACATCTTATAAGTTGTGCTTTATGACAAGGCGCGTCAGTATATAAGGCACCGCGTCAAAGCTTTGAGCAGGTGAGTGCGTCGTTTTACCAAATAGCACACACGTACCAGTACAGAGGGCAGAAGGCGCATCACCGCACCGAATTGATCTGTGTGTATCTGCCCTCTCGATATAGCAACGATTTCAAAAGAGCCCCTTCTTGTATGAGCGCAGGGGGTTTGAAGTATCTCTTATTTAAGCATTAACATGTGATCCTAATGCAGCCCCGGCGAGTTGCATTGGTACATTATGCCGACCCTCTGGCAGTCTCAACCACGAAGGGTCGGCATGATGCTTGAATGTAGCACTACTCGCCAGGACTACATAACATTCATGCATCATGACGACCAAGGGTATGGTGCTGCATTGCATTAATGTATTACCCCGTCCTTAAAGGGTTAAATTCTATCTGGGAAGATATTCTCCACAGAACCGTGGAGGAACTGATTCTGTTTAGGCCTAAAAAAAAGTTGTGTTCCGGTATCCTGACCGACCCTACGTTTTTGGGGCCGACCATAATTTTTTTGGGACATTTTTTTAATTTTTGAGGGAATTTATGATATTTTTTTTCGTTTTTACTACTAAAATTGACTTTTGTGACCAAAAAGAAAATTGTAAAAAAAACACAAAAAAAAACGACCTACCGACCCTGTTTCTTTTTGGCCATGTTACCGGAACACAACTTTTTTTTTATTTTTTAGGCCTTATGCACAGTATGTGACGTCATCAATCTGAAGGTGATTGTTTTAGACTTACCTTGGAATGATACCACGTTGTGTGGCAGGGTCCGGGATACCCTGCATACTGAAGGACTTGCCGCATCCTGTTTGTCCGTAGGCGAAAATGGTGCCATTGTATCCTTCTGTCACACCCTGTAAGAAAAAGATTTTATGTTTAATATTCTGTTGTTATTTGGTTTTATTCAAGACAGTATTCGACGTAATAATCACACCTACTCCATTACAGTATAATCGTGATAATTTTCTGGTCTTTAATGCCTGTAAGGTTGTTGGGTGGGGTGGGGGGCATCTATTAAGGAGTGGGCTCTTATCATGGCGAAGTGTACACCCTTCTTTTTGGCCGAATTTCAGAAAAAAAGAATATGCAGAATTTCTCATTTGCATATACCATGACAATCTGAAGCGCAATACGCACAATGTACCAGAAATGTGTTTTGATCAAGAAAAACTCAGTAAATGGCATCCCCGCCCAGGCAGACCAATGGGTCAATATTTCAAACATTACCTCAATGTTTTCTCACCAATGTCAATAGAGGGTCAATCATTGCTAAGAGTTAACGATTCGATACTCAGTTCCCGCAGGTTTACTGACTAGAGTAAAGGGGAGGTCATCGCAAATAGTTCCCCGAAAGATAAACACAAACTTAATGATCTTGCATGCACAGACACACGTATAAGCAGGAAGGGGGCACTGGTCGCCTCTGACCTAGCATCAACAGCTCGCCTTTCTCTATTCCTAGTAGGGCCTACACGTGCTGTGAATATCTCGTGTATCAACCTATACACCCACATCACTGAGTCACATATAAACCGCACGCCTAATTTAGAAAATTCCTATAGGCCGCAACCGGGGTCTAATTTTTGGCCACTTTAATTTACTTTATCACTGTAGTATAATTCTAAAAACCCACGTTTAGGCCGCATTCCCACCTTCAGATTATGTAATGCATTATTTAGAAGTAGAAGGACAAATGCTACATATTAAAAGAAGAGTCAAACTTAAACGAAATTGCTATATTCTAATATTCTAATGATAGACAGGATAAAAACTTTCCAATCTGCCATCATAGTAGGAAGTGCAGCAATGGTATTGACTACTTTATTGCACGTTATTCAGTGAGAGGAGGACGACCTGGTAGACAAACAGTAGCGAGTCAACAGTTGGGTAGGTTCTCTATGGTAACGGGCTGCACAGTCATGTTAGAGACAGTTTACACATTGACAACCTGCATGCTGTAGTATGTAGTAAATGCTGTGTCATGATTTCACACTGACCTCCCATAGTTGATGCCCAAAGGGCTGCGTTTTGACAATTTTTAAGGAGTGATTTTTTAATAGGGGGTGACGGAGTAGTTAGAGCTGCTCTCCCACTTTTCACCGTTGTGGGTTGAACTTTTTTTTACCCCCCCCCCCCCTCTCTCGTTTGCATGATATACGCCATTTTCAAAGATGTGGGTAATAAGCGGGAATTTACTTTTGAAGGACGGCACGATGCCTCAAGACTCATATAGATCTATGGTAGACCAATGCTATATTTCGCCTTCGGGGGTGTAACGGCGCCTATGTATCAACCTCGTAGGGTCAATATGGTGCAAGAATGCAGCCCTTGCACGTTCCTCGCTAATGCAACTTTCCATACAGACTAATTTCCAAACGGACAAAATATAGAATAGAATGTTGCACCTACCTCCACTAAGGGATAGCCAATGTCGGCGTATATTTGTTCTGTTGTTGAATCTGTGAAGTATGCTCCATCAAAGGTGAAACTCTTTGGTGGTGCTTTGGCATCGTTGGGGTTTTGAATTGTGCACTGGCCCCTTGCACTCGCCATGGACACAGCTTCCTTGCATTTTAAATCCTTTTCACGGCTATTCATCGGCCGACACCGGACTATTACTTTGACCGACTCCTGAGACATCTGAAATCAATAATATTTGGATTCTATTTTTAAACATCCGTGAAAAATGGGGTTGAACAACGTATGAAGATGCTATTAACACAACCTAGTGTTTTTCTCTCACACAATCTTCAATTTGATATCCCAAAAGTAATCTCAACCCTACTTCCAAAGAAATAAACTCCCCATTTGTTTATGGTATCATATCTATTCTTGATTGCACCGACCTACGATTTTGTATCTGTACACCATATTTTAATAAATGCTTTATTTTTCTTCCCAAATTTGCAAAAGTTTGCTAATGGATATAGCTCACATAATTTTGTAACGTATTGGTTATTTTCTTTGCTTCTGCTTATGATTATCTTGACCCTCTCCACCCCAAGAGCAGGAATTAAACGTCAGAGCAAAAAAAAAAAAAAAAGTCGTGAGTTTCAGGTAACATTTAAGCTAAGTAGGGAGGGTAAGATTCTTACTTATTATATTTTTTTGTTGAGAAACCTAGACCTACAAACACTCAAAGTTAAGCTTAACTCTAAAAAGAGAACAAGCCTTGGCTCTAAGAAACACAACGTTTTACGGAATTTCTAGGTTTCTAAGTATCTTTTACAGTGCCCGGTCAATGGTAAGACCAGATTAGCTAGGTCAGTTTGACATATTCGGTCATGATTAGTAATACCCCTTACCAGAGTCCACTATCAGTCCTTGTGATAAGCTACTAGAGATCTACTGATATCTACAAAGTGACCAATTTGGCAAATACAAGTGAATATTGCCAGTCGTGATGCCTCTGTATACTCATTTTTTCTTGTAGATTTAGGAGCGTGCGAAATTTTTTTCACCCCCCCCCCCTTCGGTCCACGGGTCAACATTTTTTACCCCCCCCCCCCCCCCCCCCCCGGGGTCGAAAATCGCAGCACGCGCGGGCCCTTTGAAACATAGTAACGTCTGGGCTTTTAGCAATTTAGGCCCAAAACAGGTTAAATTTGTTTGACCCCCCCCAAGAGGGGTCCAAATTTTTTACACCACCCCCCGGTCAAGGGGTCCAGTTTTTTTTGCCCCCCCCCCCCTGTTGACAAAAAATGATATCCACCACCCCCCCTATTGTTAAAAAATGAGCACTCCCTAAAGTAGTATGAATGACCACTCCCTAAAATAGTAAAATTTACTAAAATCAGAAGTTCTAGAATTTACCATACTCAATACTATCCTATACAATAGACTAGAGCTTTAATATTATATCTACCAATAAATAACTGAAATTCATCGTCAGTGACACAGATTCCGATCCCAACTGATATCTAGAATATATTTATTATTTCTACTTTCTAGTCACTACTAGTCTAGTGTCCTGCTCATTTTCATTCATTCATAATGATAAACCATTCATTGAAAACGGGGTCTGAACAACACAAACGTCATCAATGTTTATGCCTCAAAACAACACACACAATGCCAAGTTACACCAACATATAATGCAATTATAATCACGTTGATAATACTCACGATCTATGGTTATGGTGCACCAACTTGTGAAGAAAAAGAGGGTTGCTGCAGCACCTGTCACAGCGCCAAGAAAAAAAAAAGAGACAGAAACCTGCGTTGTCCTAGGAACCGGTGTAAACAACCTCTGATTTGGTAGTTTCCTGGTGATGTATACCTCCACAAATGAACTTTATACACTTCCTTATCAAAATGGTATGGAATGAATCCGTCATGACAAAAAGGGTATCCGTATATTTTATGTACAAACGATTTTTAGTTACTGGCAGTGCGCTACAATTCGGCCATCGGTCGCCATTTTGATGCGTGAAAATATTTACCAGGTGCATGATGGGAAATTCGACTGCGGATTTTCCGAGAATTCCATAAGACCATTCCTCGAGCCGGCTCGTCGTCGCTGAGGCTTTGCCGTCGCTGAGGCTTGCCGCACTTGAGGCTTATGTAGGTCAATGCGAAGGGAGAGGTCAAAGTAGTCCGGGAGACACCCGGCCCTGTCCTACTCGTCCTAGCTGGGGCTCAGTATTGTCCTCCCTGGGGCAGAGGCATTATTTATAAATGAGGGGAGGCGGGGGGGGGGGGGGGGGGGGGGGGGTTGACGCGTAAAAATTTCCGACCCCTCCGGAAGGGGGGGGGGGGGGGCGGGGGTAAAAATATTCTGACCCCTCTTTAATTGGTAGGGGGCCATCCATTAATTACATACGCACCAAGGGGGGTGGGGGGGGGGGGGGGTTAAGCCAAATGCGTAGGCCTACAGATGCGTACAGGGGGGGGGGGGGTGGGGGGGTCTAGACCCATTTTGGCATAGGCTACGCATTGTGTACGCATAGGGCCGAATTTTTGGTCATTTTGGAGTAAAATCGGTACCCTAATAGGTCCAAATATCCAACCAAATTCTGAAAATTTTCTTTGAGAATTGTTACAGATACTACATGTACTCCCTTGTACTAGTTGTAGAGAAAAAATAGGAATTTCTAAGATTCTAATGAATCATCTGCGGAAAATGAGCCCCCCCCCCCTACCACTACTACCTATATTTACCAAGCCCCCCTCCCCCAGATGGCAATAAATGACTCGGCCCTAAGCTTGACCATCCCCAACCAGGCATGGAATTATCCTTGAATTAGGGAGTGTTCATTTATCAGGTACAGGAGTTGGAGCATACAAGCTGCGAGTCAGAGTGATGTTAGACTTCTTTATTATCAGTTGAGTTACCAGTAGATCTACATCAATACATGTTGGGACACTGTCTGCCATGTGCGCTCAAGTCCGCCATCTTGGATTCTGGTGTCGCACCTCCGATGCGCCCCCCAACATCTCCCTTTTATTAAAAGATTTTTTTTTTGATATATATATATATATATTTTTTAAAGAATTAAACATCCCCGCAGACATGTATAGTCCAAATCATAAGAAACACAATAGTGACGACCTCCATAGTCATATTATCCCATGATAGCAGTGGTTTTGCTGGAAAGAAACTGGGAACAATGAGGCATAGAATAATGTCACAGGGTTTAACATAGCAGGTAGACCGGGAATGAAGTCACAAAGTTGGTTTTTATGTGAGGTCTTAGTCATCATATTTTGTTGGTCGATATATGTCTCTCGTCCTTGTACGACGAGCAGGTGAAGGGCTTGGTGCGAGGGCCAGTTTATTGCTCATAACTGGGCCACTACCAGCACCAGGCCGAGATGCACCAACACTTGGAGTAGACGGTGCGGGACCCATTGGGGACCGCACTGGAGAGCGAGGTGCTGTCACCCCAGGTTGCGACTCAGGCTGGTTGTCTTGTAGGTCTGGCTGATCTGGGGCCCTCACCAGAGGTGGGCCACCAGGTACCAGTATCTGTGGCACTTGTACGCATCCAAGATCCTTTTGTGGGGGAGCAGCTGGTCGCACATGAACCCGGTTACGGCTAGCTGTCCCACGGTCGGTCTGAAGGGTGTATGATCTAGGTCCTTTGCAGTCCACTACCTGCCCATAAGCCCATGGCTGACCACGCTTGTTCGGAGGGGGCTTTAAGTAGGCATAGTCCCCAATTGAGAGTGGGGAATGGTGGACCACATTCCTGTCATACAATGTCTTGCTGGCCACTCTCCGAGCCTCAATCTCTTCCTGAACCACACGAGTGTCCACCACCTGAGGGTCCAACAGTCTGTCTGAGGTCGGCAGAGGGGTGCGTGTTCGGCGACACAACATGCGCTGCGCAGGTGAGTATGTGTAGCCAGATTGAGGGGTGTTCCGATGAAGGAGTAGGGCCAGGCTGATGTTCGTGGACTTCTTTAGTAGGCCTTTGGCTACCTTCACAGCCGCCTCTGCTCGGCCATTTCCCTTGGGGTAGTAAGGAGATGACGTTGTGTGGTTGAAGTTATATCTGATCGCGAAATTTGCATAGTCCTTACTTATAAATTGAGGGCCATTGTCTGTGTGTATCCTTGCTGGGGCGCCAAAAGTGGCTAGATGGGCCTCGGTCTTGGCTACAACTGTGGAGGCCAGAGTGTCCCCCAGCTCATCTACCTCAATCCAGTCTGAGAAATGGCACACGGTTACTAGGTAGTCCTTACCCTCAAAGGCACACAAGTCCTGGCTGAGTAGCTCCCAAGCCCTGGTTGGTATCGGTAGTGACATCATGGGCTCCTTTTGTGAGGCTGAGCCATACAATGCACAGGTCCCACAAGCCTCACACATGTCCTTGATTGCCGCTCTCATTCCAGGCCAGAACAATACCTGCTTTGCCATTCTGTAGTTTGACTCAGCCCCAAGGTGATTTGCATGGATCTTGCCTAACATTTTGGCCCGGAGCTGTTGAGGCACCAACACAGTCTCCCCCTTATATAAAGCCTCATTCAGTACAGACAGTTCATCCCTGTATCCCCAAAATGGCCTAAGATCCTTAGGCAACAGGGTACGATCGTCGGGCCATCCATTGATGATTGTGTCCCGAAGAGCACTGAGGGTCTCGTCAGCATTGGTGAGTAGGACTATCTCCTTCTCGGTCTCTCCAGTCAGCCTGGGGCTCCGGCAGATAGATTCACATTCCAGCCTGAACACCTCAAACCCAGTTACAGGCGTGTTGACTGGGGTGTGCAGGGCCGCTCTAGAGAGCGTGTCCGCAATGAGCAGGGTAGTGCCTTTCTTGTACTCAAGTGCGAAGCGATAGCGCTGCAGGGTCATTAGCATCCGCTGCAATCTGGCAGGCGCCTTGTGTAGCGGTTTTGACATAATCGGGACAAGTGGTTTATGATCTGTGTGAACTGTAATGTCAGCTTTCCCGTATAGCCACTGGTCAAACTTGTGTAGTCCCTGGCATATTGCCAGACATTCTTTCTCCATCTGAGAGTAGCGTTGTTCTGTCGCACTGAGGTGACATGAGCTGAATGCTACGGGCTGTAACTCACCCTTGGCATTTGGTTGAAGGAGCGCTGCACCCAGTCCTGACTCACTAGCATCCACCTGTAAGGTGACAGGCTTGTCCAAGCAGTAGTACAGGAGTGTGGGTGCTGATGTGATGAGGGCCTTGGCGCTCTGGAAGGCTTGCTCTTGTGTGTCTGACCATATGAAGCTTGCACCATCCTTCGTTAGCATCCGAAGTGGCTGTAGGGTTGAGCTCAAATTCTCGCAGAACTGTGACAAATATGTGGCCATGCCTATAAACCTGAGCAACCCAGCTTTGTTGGTCGGGGTCGGCATCCCAACGATGGCTGCCACCTTGTCCGGGTCAGGTCGCATACCATTGTCTGTAATAATGTTGCCCATGAACTTGAGTTCCTTGAGAGCAAACTTGAATTTGTCTGGGTTCAGTCTGATATCTTTGGCCACACAGCGCTCCATTAAAGCCACTAGTCTCCTGTCATGGTTGACCTTTGCCACATCATAGCTCTCACCCTCGCCATACACTAGAATATCATCCGCTATGCATATCGTGCCCTCAAGCCCTTCAAGGGCATCCAAGAGCCTCTTCTGAAACTCCTCTGGTGCACTCGATATGCCGAAAGGCAGCCGCAGCCATCTGTATCGGCCATAGGATGTGTGCATAGTGGTTTGCAGTGAAGACTCCTCATCAAGAGGTATGTGTAAGAATCCTTCACGGACATCAAGGAGGGAAAAACACTTGGCGTCACCCAACTTGTGCAAGTGCTCCTTCAGTGTGGGGATCTGGAAGAAAGGCCTCATAATCGCCTTATTAACTGTCTGACTTGGGTCGATACACACCCGGAATTTCTTCGGGGTTTCCCTGATGAGGGCATTTGAGCACCATGGGGTGGGTTCATCCACCTTCTCCATAATCCCTAGGGCCACATACCTGTCCAATGCTTCCTTCTCCTTTTCCCTCTTGGCGACTGGTACCCGGTGATTGGGCATCTGAACTGGCATGACGTCTGCCTTCATTTGAAAATGTACAGTGGGGCCAAGGTATCCGAGGACCTGAAAGCTGCTCTTATACTCACGTAAGATGGCATCTTTAGTTAGCTTGCCAGCGGGTGGTAGGCGTCTGGAGAGAGGAATCTGGATAGTCTTTGGAGATGGTGGGCATTGCCCCTGATCTGCTGCATCTACCACATCTGGGGAAAGAGACAGGACCTCATCTGCCATGATCTTGATGAGACCTAAACTCTCACTGTCCTCACCAGAAAGCAGTGCAGGCTTGTCACCAATGTCACTGTCTGCTAGCACCTGGAATACTAGATCATAGTATCGATTTCCGCGGTCACACAGGAGGTTGATCTGACCAAGCGGTTTCACAGGTGAGGTCTTTTTGTATGGGAAAAGTTGATATGGTGAGCGTGACATGGTGATGGTGGGAAACAGACTCTTAGCTAGGCGCTCAGGCATCGTGTTGATCCCTGCTGCAGAGTCAATCTGTACCGGGGTTCTGACAAAGCTGTCCCCCTTGTCTGATAAGAGAAGGTGTGCAAAATACTTACGACCCTTCCTTGCACCGGCCTGAAATGCATCCACATCACCAAGTGAGTAACACTGTTCGTCGTACTGATCATGAGGGTAGGCTGTCTCAGGTGCGCAAGCCTGGTCGCCATCAGCTTGAACGGCATGGACACTGTGTTGCCGGGCTCGATCATCGGTCGGAGGTTTGTTTGGAGTTCCATGATAACCTCCCCTCCCTCGGCGGTTCCTACGTGACTGGCCAGCACCACGGCCCTGGGACTGTGGACGGCGGTTATCCCCCTGTGTCTCGAGACAGACGCGGGAGAAGTGATCATTACCGCCACACTTGTCGCAAGTCTTTCCCTTGGCAGGACAGTTCGACCAGGGATGTGGGCCACGTTTGTCACCACACCAGTGGCATGTGCCGCTCTCACGCTTCAACTGCATGTCCTTGTGGGCCTTTCCCTGGGCCGCCCAGTTGACCGTCTCGTCCGTTCTGCCACTCGCCTCGCCAATGAGCTGATTCGCTCTTTTAGCCGCCTCAAGTGTCTTGGCCTCCGCCACCACGTCACTCAGGGTCTTCTTTGTGTCGTCGGCTTTGACATGGCATTTTAGTAGATCGGCCCGTATGTCACTGTTCCGAAGTCCGAAGATAAATTTGTCGCGACTCATCTCATCCGTCAAGGCATCATAGCCACAAAGGCTGCAATCACGTCGTACATGGGTCTCCCAGTCTTGTATAGACTCGTGAGCACCTTGTGTGGCCAACCAGAAGGTGAATCTGTCCGTCAATAGCGAGGAAGTGGCTGTGCCGGTGTAATGTATTCTGAGCCGTTCCATCCAGACCCATGGCTTTGCCTTGTCTGCAACCGGGATCTGGGGCTCTATGCTGTACCGGATGACCTGTAGTGCCTCATCCGGCATGGACGATCGGAGCGCCGCGATCTCCATCAGGGGCTTGGCATAATACTCGACTCTATGAGTCGCCGGGTCCTTGGCCAAATCTCTGTATTCGGCCTCTGTACAATAGTCATGGAACCTCATCTCAAAATTTTTTAAGTTCTCTGAGATGTTCCCTGACAGGCTAAGTTCTGGTTTTCTAGGCCTAGACATAGTGTAGATGAAGGTGGGTCCTGATCTGAGTTGGAATAATTAGGGCTACTAGTGTGCTAATTACTATTAGATCTGGTGCAATTAGGCCTACACTATAATTTCCACTTCCAGACAGTCTGAATGAAAATTGAAGGTGATACCCACTTGTGACTTGCTGGTGACTCTGGCTCTTGACAGCTCCTGTGTTTGAAACTGACCCCACTTCTGACACCAAGTTGGAGCATACAAGCTGTGAGTCAGAGTGATGTTAGACTTCTTTATTATCAGTTGAGTTACCAGTAGATCTACATCAATACATGTTGGGACACTGTCTGCCATGTGCGCTCAAGTCCGCCATCTTGGATTCTGGTGTCGCACCTCCGATGCGCCCCCCAACACAGGGGGGGGGGGTGGTGGGTTTGGGGTGGCGTTACATTTTTCCGACCCCTCCTGAGGGGGGGGGGGCGTAGACATTTCTGACCCCTCTTGAGGGGGGGCATAAAAAATTAAGCCCCTTAATCAGAGGCGGACCCAGGAATTTGAAAAGGGGGGGTTCCACCAAACATCAAAGTACCGGTACCGAAAAGTGATGCGCCGCGACTCGCGGCGGATCACTTAAAAATCCAATTATTGAAAAAATCCAAAAGGGTCCGGACCCCCAGGACTCCCCCCCCTGGATCCGCCCAGGCATTTTTAGCAAAAAAGCGGATGCGTTACTATAGTTCAAAAGGGGGGGGGCGAAAAATTGTCATGGCCACCCCCCCCCCGTAATTAATGAATGATCCGGATTTTTTTTTTTTTTTTGAAGGCCAAAAGCTTCACCCCTGTGGTTTGTACGAATCCAGTGAGAAAATACTAAAACATTAATAGTGGTAGTGGGGGGGGGGGGGTCTCATGCAAATCATCTAAAATGTCCTCCTGAGAACGGTAGTGTCTGAGTACCATGGAGGGAGTAGTGGATAGTAGTAGGCCCTATGCTCAGAGTACCTCTAGGACTATTAGGGAGTGCTCATTTTATAACAACAGGGGGGGGGGGGCGGTGAGATTTCGCGCAGATCGCCCACAATTTTTTCACTCCCCCCCCTAGAGGGGTCAAAATTTTTTACCCCCCCCCCCCCCGGCTGGCCGAAAATTGTGCGCGTTCGCGCCCCTTTGTAGCATAGTAACGCGCGGGCTTTTTCCCTCAAAACAGGTTGAATTTTTTTGACCCCTCCCCCGATCAAGGGGTCCAAATTTTTTACCCCCCCCAAATCCACCACCCCCCCCTGTTGTTAAAAAATGAGCACTCCCTTACCTATGTGGTAGAGTAGTGCCTCTACATGGGTACCCCCAGTTTTGGCCGTGTCGGCGTGTCAATTTTTAGCAAAAAGGTCTGCGTCGTGTGTCGATTTATATATATATAGAATGTACTGGGGTCTTATAAAGATGTCTGTGTCCGTCGATTTTTAAAAGTGCTGTGTCGCCCGTGTCGTTTCTTAAAAGTGCCGTGTCGCTGTGTCGCACGTGTCGAATTTTACCCCATGTAGAGGCACAGAGTAGTCTCAGAGTACCATGGAGGGAGTAGTATGCACAGAGTACCTCTAGGCCTATAGCCTCTGTAGGCCTATGTGGTACAGTAGTCTCAGAGTACCACGGAGAGAGTAGTATGCTCAGAGTACCTCAAGGCCTATAACCTCTGTAGGCCTATGTGGTAGAGTAGTCTCAGAGTACCAAGGCGGCAGTAGTATGCTCAGAATACTTCTAGGCCTATATAGCCTCTGGAAGCCTATGTGGTAGAGTAGTCTTAGTGTACCACAGAGAGAATAGTATGCTCAGAGTACCTCTAGGCCTATAGTCTATAGCCTATGGTGTAGAGTAGTTTCAGAGTACCATGGAGGGAGTAGTATGCTCAGAGTTCCTCGAGGCCTATAACCTCTGTAAGCCTATGTGGTAGAGAAGTCTCAGAGTACCATGTAGGGAGTCGTATGCTCAGAGTACCTCTAGGCCTATAGTCTATGTGGAGTAGTCTCAGAGTACCATGGAGGGAGTAGTATGCTCAGAGTACCTCTATGCCTATAGTCTATAGCCTATATGGTGGAGTAGTCTCAGAGTACCATGGGAGGAGTAGTATGCTCAGAGTACCTCTAGGCCTATAGTCTATGTGGAGTAGTCTCAGAGTACCATGGAGGGAGTAGTATGCTCAGAGTACCTCTATGCCTATAGTCTATAGCCTATGTGGTGGAGTAGTCTCAGAGTGGTAGTCTCAGAGTACCTTGGGAGAGAGTAGTATGCTCAGAGTACCTCTAGGCCTATAGCCTCTCTAGGCCTATATGGTAGAGTAGTCTCAGAGTACCATGGAGGGAATAGTATGCTCAGAGTACCTCTAGGCCTATAGTCTATAGCCTATGGTGTAGAGTAGTCTCAGAGTACCATGAGGGAGTAGTAAAGAGTACCTCTAGGCCTATAGCCTTTGTAGACCTAAGTGATAGACAAGTCTCAGAGTACCATGGAGGGAGTGGTATGCTCAGAGTACCTCTAGGCCTATAGTCTATAGCCTATGTGGTGGAGTAGTATCATAGTGGTAGAGTAGTCTCAGAGTACCATGGGAGAGAGTAGTATGCTCAGAGTACCTCTAGGCCTATAGCATCTGTAGGCCTATATGGTAGAGTAGTCTCAGAGTACCTTGGGAGAGAGTAGTATGCTCAGAGTAGTATGCTCAGAGTAGCACAGAAGGACTCGGCCTGTCTACCTCAGGTAAAGAAGAACTCTGCCTGTCTACCTCAGGTACAGAAGGGTCCCTAGTGTAGATAAATGTATATATAATGACTAAATGATAGGCCTGAGGAGTCTACCTCAGGTAAAGAAGAACTCTCGATTTAAGAAATGTACATGTCAGAAATCCGAACATATATAGCCGAGAAGGCCTATAATCATGTGATATGTGAGATTAATTATATCCCCGAGGGCTGTCGACCGACTATTGTACCTGAAAACCATTTTATGATCGGTATCAATAAAAACCTTTTGAACTTGAACTTAACTTGAACTTGAGACTACTCTACCACATAGGCCTAGAGAGGTTATAGGCCTCGAGGTACTCTGAGCATACTACTCCCTCCATGGTACTCTGAGACTACTCTATACCATAGACTATAGAGGTACTCTGAGCATACTACTCCCTTCATGGTACTCTGAGACTACTCTATACCATAGGCTATAGACTATAGGCCTTGGGATACTCTGAGCATACTACTCCCTTCATGGTACTCTGAGACTACTCCACCACATAGGCCCACAGAGGTTGAACCCCCAGAGGTACTCTTAGCATACTACTCCCTCCATGGTACTCTGAGACTACTCTATACCATAGACTATAGAGGTACTCTGAGCATACTACTCCCTTCATGGTACTCTGAGACTACTCTATCACATAGGCCCACAGAGGTTGAACCCCCAGAGGTACTCTTAGCATACTACTCCCTCCATGGTACTCTGAGACTACTCTATACCATAGACTATAGAGGTACTCTGAGCATACTACTCCCTTCATGGTACTCTGAGACTACTCTATACCATAGACTATAGGCCTTCGGGTACTCTGAGCATACTACTCCCTCATGGTACTCTGAGACTACTCTACCACATAGACTATAGCCCTAGAGGTACTCTGAGCATACTACTCCCTTCATGGTACTCTGAGACTACTCTATACCATAGGCTATAGACTATAGGCCTTGGGGTACTCTGAGCATACTACTCCCTTCATGGTACTCTGAGACTACTCCACCACATAGGTTATAGACTATAGGCCTTGAGGTACTCTGAGCATACTACTCCCTCCATGGTACTCTGAGACTACTCTATACCATAGGCTTTCGACTATAGGCCTTGGGGTACTCTGAGCATACTACTCCCTTCATGGTACTCTGAGACTAGGCTACCACATAGACTATAGCCCTAGAGGTACTCTGGGCATACTACTCCCTTCGTGGTACTCTGAGACTACTCTATACCATAGGCTATAGACTATAGGCCTTCGGGTACTCTGAGCATACCGGTACTACTCCCTCATGGTACTCTGAGACTACTCCACCACATAAGTTATAGACTATAGGCCTAGAGGTACTCTGAGCATACTACTACCTCCATAGTACTCTGAGACTACTCTACCACATAGGCCTTCAGAGGTTATAGGCCTCGAGGTACTCTGAGCATACTACAGTCAACTCCCTCTATTACGACCACTGTAGGGACTATCCCAAAGTGGTCGCAATAGTGAGGTGGTCGCATAAGAGGAAGTAAGCTATATTGGGTTCTGGGAAAGTCATGATAGAGCCTTGATTGTTGATGATAACAATTTTGCATGTATTATTCAAGGTACACATGCATACAAACTTTTTACACATTGACATAGCAACTAAAGATTAATTTAAATAATTTTATTTTTTTGTGTATAAAAAAAACCTCTTACTCCCACCCCGCTCACTTCGTCCTCAGTGCAGGACGGACATCAAAGTGTCAGGAAAAGTCTGGAGATGGGGGAGGGGCAAGGAGGGGGTAAGATGTATGGCACACAACCAGGTGAGCGACTCCTGCCACTCTGTTGTCGCACTGTAACACCTTTACCCCCTCCCCCCCTTACCCCCTCTCTCCATGCCCCATCTCCCTTTGAAGGTCTCCCTCACTAGTCAGGTGAGCGGCACTACCTAGCAAACACACCTTTACCGGTCCTGTACTGGCCCACACCTGGCAACGGTACTGGGCCAGTACAGGCAATCGGTACTGGACCAGTACTGGGGTGCAAATGGCACCAGTACCGGGCCAGTACAGTATGCCAGTACTGACATGGTACAGGGCCAGCATCGGACCAGTACTGGACCAATGCTGGCATTTCGGTACTGGGCCGGTACCGGACCGGTTACTGAGCACTGTTTAAAGTATAATGTAGAGTCAAAAGCGTAAGTAATCTGTTGCAAAATTAACATTATATTGTACCTATTGTGCTTCAAGGCCTGAAGACTTAGGCAATCAGTCATCATGGTGCAACAACCAGCTACAGTTTATAGCCAGAAGTATAGCATACCAGTTTTTGACAGAGATAACACACCTTGCAGGTCTTATAGTTGTGTAATAACCAAGCAAAAGGTGTTTGCAAAGACAAGCCCTTTGTTCTCCCATTGTTTATAACATTTAATGTAAAAGTTTGTATTCCATAAGATTTCACAGGAAATTTGTTTCAGGCTAAACTATTTAAAACTATTTTGAAGACTCTGAGGGTCATAATTGTAGAGATATCATATGCAACTAAACCCTCAATATCATAAAACATGCACCGGTGACATCTGGTGGATTCTTTGAAAACTACTGTGCCGGTACCGGCATGTTGGTAGTGGCATGCCGGTACTGGGCCAGTACCGGCATACCCTTACTGATATGTCGATACTATGCCGGCACAGTGCCAGTACAACCAAGCTTAAATGGCATTATAATGGCTCTGTACTGGCAGTACTGGCCCGGTAGTGCCGGTACTTGCCTGTACAATGACGGTACTGGCCCGGTACAGGTGTGTTTACTGGGTATAGCGAGGTCCTGTCCACTGGTCAGGGTGGGAAGAGAGAGAGGCCACCTCACACACCTGTCCACTAGTCGGGGTGGGGAGGGAGAGAGGCCACCTCACACACCTGTCCACTAGTCGGGGTGGGGAGGGAGAGAGGCCACCTCAGACACCTGTCCACTAGTTGGGGTGGGGAGGGAGAGAGGCCACCTCACTCACCTGTCCAGAGGAGATACCTCTTGGTCGCATTAGAGGGTTTGAAATGCTGTTTGGGACTGATAAATTGGTGGTCGGAGGGCGGGGTGGTCGCATTAGAGGAAGTTTTATATATTAGAACAAAGGGGGAAACAGTTGGGACTTTCCAAAAGTGGTCGCAATGGTGAGGTGGTCGCTCTAGAGGGGTGGTCGTTAGGAGGGAGTTGACTGTACTCCCTCCATGGTACTCTGAAACTACTCTACACCATAGGCTGTAGACTATAGACCTAGAGGTACTCTGAGCATACTACTCCCTTCATGGTACTCTGAGACTACTCTACACCATAGGCTATAGACTATAGGCCTAGAGGTACTCTGAGCATACTACTCCCTCATGGTACTCTGAGACTACTCCACCACATAGGTTATAGACTATAGGCCTTGAGGTACTCTGAGCATACTACTCCCTCCATGGTACTCTGAGACTACTCTATACCATAGGCTTTCGACTATAGGCCTTGGGGTACTCTGAGCATACTACTCCCTTCATGGTACTCTGAGACTACTCTACCACATAGACTATAGCCCTAGAGGTACTCTGAGCATACTACTCCCTTCATGGTACTCTGAGACTACTCTATAGGGCCCCAGACGGGTAAAATCGACAAATCGACATGAGCCTAGTGACAAGGGACAAGACCTATTTCTTAGAATCGACAAATGACATAGGCATTCCTTAAAATCGACAAGTGACATGAGACCTAGTGACATTTTTACAGTGTCAGTGACAAGTAACAAGACCCTTTTCTTAAAATCGACAAGGGACGTTGATATTTCTTAAAATCGACAAGTGACACAGCAACCCCCCGTCTGGGGCCCTCTCTATACCGCTGTTGCAGGTTCCTTAGTAGGGGGCACCATTGCTTGATCTGGTAACCGGCAAGATAAGCATTGATACAGCAATCACAATGGGTACACGCTGTTACATAATGCCCCCAAAGAATTCCGCAGTGAAGGCCAGGGAATTTTCTCATTGGTTGATAATGCAAGCGGCTAGACGCCTATACCATAGGCTATAGACTATGCCAACGGATACTCTGAGCATATACTCCCGCATACCGGTATACCTACTACTCCCTTCATGATACTCTGAGACTACTCTACCACATAGGCCTAGAGAGGTTATAATATAGGCCTCATGTCGCATGTCGATTCATTCTGATGGGGGGGGGGGGGATAACAAATTTTGACCCCTTGACCAGGGGGGGGGGGGTAAAAAATTTGGACCCCTCTTGGGTGGGGGGGGGGCGTAACACCCGCTCCCGCCCCCGCACCCGCACTCGCAACCTCACCCGGGCTCAGCAGACGTCTGGGACGCAGTGCAACGAGTACTCTCAGAGTACTGACAAACAGCCACCAGACCAGACACTAGGTTGGACTGAATTAGATGTTAGTGCCACTAGGTTTAACCATTCATAAGTTCCATATTGTTGAGTCATTAAATGATTAATACAAGGTATAATAACAGATAAAATTGTAAAAGGTGTAAAAGAAATGTGAAGTAAACATTGTACTATATCATATAGGGCTATAGCACTATTATTGGTAGGTGGTGCGGTCGGATACAAGAGATTACTACGCCAGAGCCTGAGCTAAGGCAAAGTCCCCAAGTACGGCAAGCCCCAGCGACGGCGAGCCGGCTCGAGTAATGGTCCACTCGAGAATTTAGCTCTAATTCTTTACAAATAACAATAATGTTATCACAGTATACACATATTGTTATATCATACTATTTGGTATTTGCTTTAATCAATTATAACAATGATACCGAAATCATCCCGTGCCTACGAGAATGTATCACTTCCGGTAAACAGCAATGGCGGACACCAAGAAACCGGTTGACGTGAAGAAGGAAGATGACAAAAAGGATACAAAGAAAGATGGCAAGAAGAAGGGGGATAAATTAGCGGAGATGGTAAGTTCACTTGAATCTGTGGATTCCGATGATATGGGTTAGAAATACCCCAGCTTGTAAAAGGCCCCTGAAATAACTCCGAATGACGAGCGTCACCCGGCACATTGTGCAGTGTGTGGTTTCTGCTGTGTCATAGACTTGGGTGCCCGTCTGATCCAGGCATTGACAGCTCTAATTTGGGTTGTTAGTACTGTTTTATAGTGCCCCAAACTGTATCTGTTCGGTATATATGAACTAAACATATTAGTTAAATATTCCCAATTCCAAGGAGGGTGCCAAATGTCGCAATGTTTCAGAAACAAAGGCCACCAAAGAGGTGTCATTTATGTTTGTTTTTGTGCTGACAGCCAGTGGCAGTGACATGCAGTATTATTTAAAACTGAGTAAAGGCCCCACAGTGACAGTATTGACTTTTGTGTGTATTGTCATTGTTTACTGGGGTAATATCTAGTACGTTATGCTTCTCAGTGGTGTATTATGTCTCTAAAGGTATATTGACGCCAGGATGTGCCCAATGCCTATGTTGAATAGTTATATTAAATGCTAAATAGATCTAGATCAGAACTTGTAAGAAGTCCCAAGACTAAGACTAAGTCAAGAGCCTGCAGTAAAAGGAAAGAATTCTAAATGAATCACAACGCTCTCCCCCTATTTAAAAAAAAAGAAGAGGTCTCTCCACCTTATCTAGACCAAGCCAATACACATATTTTGTATACATGTAGTACTATGATGTAGGAAACTCCATCTAGGCCTAACCCATCAAGGTGTCAGACACTGAGACAGTTCTGTGTATCATGTTTTATGACTTTAAATAGATGTATCTAGTCTAGATTGTACTACTTACTACTAATGGTCTTCAAAGGTTTCCTTTCAGCAGATATTTAGGTTATAAAAATAACCCAAATGTCCACCCAGCAGGAAACATTCCATTCCTTTATTCCAATCAAGGAAGGTAGGTAGCCTAGGACCTAGGTATTATTGGCTCTGGAGGTGTCCCTGTCTTTGCTATGGTAGGAGGCCAGGCAGGGGGTACCACCTTGACAAGTTGTGCTATTTGATTTAATCTATTAATGGAGTATCGCAACCTGAGAAGACATTCTACTTCTGAATGTTTTCTTTTGTAAATAACGGTATCTATGGGGTGTAATAAGAAGTTGTGTGTAAAATTGGTTCAAGCAGAGAATCTCTATATTATTCAGAAAATCGAATGTTTCAATGCTACGTAGTATGTATTGTATCCAAAAAGAAGTTAGTAAAATCATACCAATCAAAAAACAAATTTCAATAAAACTACGATTTATTTGCTTCTTTTGGTGAGTTTGGTATGCGCCAAATGCCTCGGTTTAGTCTAACAGCAACACTGAACCAGCGTGACTGTAGCTTCTGGTAGGGGTTTGCAAGTAGCTAGCTGCATAAACCTCGGTTTACTGAAGCTGGTTCCTTGCAATAGTCTACCAGAAGCTACAGGAATGCTGGTTCAGTTTTAGACTAAACCGAAGAATTTGCCGCATACCGAACTCATCAATAGTTGCACACAACTAGAATATATACCCTGGTACCTGTCTTACTTTTCAGCAACCAGTCTACCAAAAGCCTCTACCGTGTGACACACCGGGAAGGCAGGTAGCGATTCTTTACACTAACGCAGATTCTCTCCCCAATAAACTCCAGGAGCTGAGTAACATAATAACAGACAAGGAACCAGCCATCATCATGGTCACAGAAACCATTCCTAAAAACCAGAGAAAGCAGTTGACAACAGAACAAACTGAACTGTGCACCAAAAATATGCAGTACCGACTGCATACAAACTTCGTGCTTGACGCTTTATACTTGGGTGGGAGCGGAAAGCGTGGAATATCCATCTACCTCGCACCACACATTGAAGCGAGGCTGGTCGACTTAGATGGAAACGATTTCCAGGAGCAGATATGGTTTGAGGTTAACCTGCCAGAAAACAAGATTTTGTTAATCGGGTGCATCTACAGAAGTCCCTCCAGCTGTCTGAGTAACAACAGCAAACTCCCAGAATTGATTGATTTGGCAGCAAAAAGAAATCCAGACCATCTGCTGATTGTTGGCGATTTTAACTACAAAGAAATTATTTGGCCAGAGGGACGTACCAAAGGAAGCAAGAAACACCACTCCAAAGTGTTTGTAGACGCGACTAAAGCATGTGGCCTTACGCAGCATGTTACAGAATCAACCCGCGAGCGATCAGGAGAGAAGGCGCACACGCTAGATCTCATCTTCACAAAAGACTGCAATGCGAAGAAATTGGAGTATCTGAAGGGACTTCTAAAGAGCGACCACAAGTGTCTGAAATTCACGCTAGATTGTGAGACAGATGAAGATAAAGAAAACCAAATGTTGTGTGATATCACCTCAAAAACAGACAGACTGTTGAGAGACTCATGTATAGCACCATATAAACTCAGTATGGTCCCGACAGTAGAACAAGACTGTGAAGCCTTAAGGCTGCAATGAAGTTGTCCCAACACAGACAAGAACTGGTTGGTTGAGTAGTTTTGCGTCCGGAGACGCAATAAACTCTATCATTGTCTTGTGCCAGAAGACACGGCATTTGACACCAATTCACCAGCAAAGAACAACAAATAGTTGTGAACGTTCATGCATTGAATGCACAGAAAGACCATGTCTTAATAACAAATCCATTCCGACTACAGTTGAAATGTCTAAGAATCAATCAGAACACAATATCTTCTATAAGTACTGGGACCAAGTTGTTTCATTCATTTAATGCTGCGGGCGGCATTTTTACCTTGACTTTATTTATGCATCATACAACTAATATAATATAGATATTAAGAATGCTTAGCAGTTCTATAGTTTAAGGCTACCCCAACGTGCTTAACTTCTTGCCTAAAAGGAACTGAATATTATTTATCGCTCTCTGTGATATAAACATAGCCAAATTTAAGTCGTAATCATGATTAATTATTTATACTGGTGCAATGTACTTAAAATTAGTTGGGATATAGATACTGACGATAACGTACATACAATAGAGGTTAAAATAGAATTAAGCAGTATGCGTTGAAATATCAGTATCCACAATCTATGCATGACTAATTTGTATACATACACAGGATCAAATATGAATAAAGGAAAAACATGTGCAATAGCGTTTGTTTATATTTACTGTATGTTTGCCACTAGCCACTGGTTTGGGTGCCAACCTACAGGAAGTATTACACGTACTGGTAGACACATCAACTCTCTAAGGGCAGCAGAATAATTTAATGCTCTAAACATTTTTAGACATATAATTCTTGAATGCAGCATCGGCGAGTGACTCGCCAGTGCTACATGTTTGGGCCCCATCAAAATTCAACTGAATCTCAAGATTTTCTTTGAATTTTGAGAAAATTAAGTATTTTATACATATATATAGAGAAATAGCCTGCTACCATACGTGTGAGAACCCAATAGGAAGGTGTCTTAACATCAGGTCTGACTGTCGGGTAACATCTGTTGTACACCATCTCCGCCGGACGTGGGACTGATGTGAACATTCAGTGCACTCAACACTTACCTTAACTATACCTATGTATTCACCAACCAGACGGTAAGTGGTGATCAATAATACAATTTAATGATGCATTACAATTCATATTTGCAGTTTGAAAGGAGCAGGTTTGATATGTTTTAACAACTTTCAGCTTGGCAGTTTTGTCTACTACAATAAAATGCAGTATTCAAATTTCATGTGTCGGGGATTTTTACTGGAGTTTCTGTGTGAACTGGCAGGGCAATTCTTCAGATTAGGAATTGGAGGTGTGGCCAGTACACATTTCTGTAATGTGACATGGTACATTGTATTCGGTTCTAACTGTCTTTTTGTGTGTATTTTCAGTCTGAGGAGGACAAACAGCTCCAAGAAGAACTCAACCTCCTGGTAGAACGTTTAAAGGTAAAGATATTTGTGTTTCAATCAGAATTGTCATATTTGATATTGTAAATTGAAAACAACTTGAACATTGATATGAATATGGAGCCGGAGTAGCTTGGGATGCTTTAATCAATCTAATAAGCATAAGAAGGCGGTGTGCCAGGATGGGCCTAATATATTAATACCATGAAATCTACTGGGTAATATTTCTTTGAATGGAAACGAGGAAAGCCTTGCTTTAAAAATAAAATAACAATTTCTAACTCTACATATTAAATTTTTAACTATTTTAGTAGGACACCACAAGATTTAAAAATATTATTCGCCAATAGTTCTCCATTTACAAAATGTATTAACAATTTTGTATTTAACATATATTTCCAGGAGAGTGATGAGAAGCTGTACCGGCCCACGTTGGAGAGCATGCGCACCACGATCCGCTCCTCCACGACCTCCATGACCTCCGTACCCAAACCACTCAAGTTCCTGCGTCCCCACTACGACACCCTCAAAACTGTCTACGAGAAGATCCAGGACAACGAAACTAAAGTAAGTCTCTCTTTTTTTGGTATAGTGATACTTTGTTACTTAGAATACAGAGATGCCACTTTTCCTACTTTAACAGGAATTCCTACTTTTTGCCTGGAATTTCTGTATCGACTTTGATATATTAATTTCCTGCAGAAAATTGACCAAAATAGTAAGAATTCCTACTTTTTGTCGATGACTGATTGGCACAAATGTGTAATTACATACTCAAACTTTTAGTATAAGTAGCTGTAAAATCTAAATTTAAACATAACACTATTCAACATTTAGCTAATAATTCCATTGTACCATAGAAAACTGGTCACATTTAAGCTGAAAGTTTTCGGGGGATATCGACTATATGATAAAATGGTCTTTGTGTATTGAAATAACAATGATCGTTGATGTTTTCAGTGTTTCTGTGCCGATGTCATCTCTGTGTTGGGCATGACCATGGGAGAGGGGCGCGACTGTCTCAAGTTCCGACAGCTCGGCTCGCACGAGAAGATAGGAGCCTGGGGACATGAATATGTCAGGTATGTATAGCATAAGGTCTCTCTATAAAAACTAATTTATCCCAAGAGGTCGTGACTAGTCACACGAGACATCCTCCGGGCGGTTCAACTACTCCAGATCTCCAGTTTTGATAACACATGGATTGGATTAATAATATAAGTCATGCCGTATTCAAGAGGCTATTCAATAAGCACACATACTCGTTAAGCACACACCCCTTGTTTTGGCCGAATTTTAGACTAAGGTTGACCCCAAATGTTACATTTTTGGGGCAGAATCCAACTGCAAAACTGTTTACAATAGTTATAAGCGCGCTGAGTGCTTACTGTGAAAGTACGTATTTTGACGGGTTTAAATTTCGCTGGTATTTATTCCATACATAAGCATAGAAAAATTTCGCGGATTTTTCATTTCCGTGAAAATATAAACCCAGCAAAATAAAGTACTTTCACAGTATTCAAATATTGCAATAATAAACTTTATTTAAAGAAAAAATAATGATAAATCAACTTGTTGTGTGTACAGACATCTTACCCAGCGAAATAAACTAACGGTACTTTCACAGTATTCGCTCAAATATTGCAATAATAAACTTAATTTAAAGAAAAAATAAAAAAATAAAAAATAAACTTTTCTGTACACAGACATCTGACAGGAGAGATCACCCAGGAGTGGCAGGACCTGGACCTGGAGAAGGACAAGGCTGCACGTGACAAGCTGATGGCGCTCATTAAGGACATCATACCCTACCTCATGCAGCACAACGCCGAGGCCGAGGCCTGCGACGCCCTCATGGAGATCGAGCAGCTCGACACACTCGACCGTTATGTCGACGAGAACGCCTTCCCACGCGTCTGTCTCTACCTCATGAGGTTAGTCTAAGATGCCACTTTTCCTACTTTTGCAGGAATTCCTACTTTTTTTGCTGGAATTTCTCTATTAAATTATTTTAATATCCTACTGAAAATTGACCAAAATTGCAGACGAGAACGCTTTCCCAACTTTTTTTTTTGGAATTTCTGTATCAAATTATGTTAAATTATTCCAGAAATTCACCAAAATTGTAAGATTTCCTACTTTTTCTCAATGACTGAGTGGCATTTATGCTCTTGGATAGGCCCAATATGCAGGGTTGTTCCTACTGGTCAGGGAAAGTCGTGAGGAAAGGGGTTGTTTGGAGATGTTGCTTCAATTCATGGAAAACTGGGAAAATAGGGGGAAAAAAAGGGGGAAAAAAGAATGAATGAATGAAATCCAAATGAAGCACAAGGGTAACACTTAGTCACATTGTATAGTATATATGGTCAGGGAAAATTGTTGTTTTTGGTACCGGAAAGTGAGGGACTCTCAATCTGATTTTGTTATGGGAACACTGAATATGCTGTAAAGTGCACCTTTCTGTTGATCACTTAGAAGCTAGGAGTGTAGTGGGTATAGTCTCCTAGTACCCAGAAATACTGGGGAATGTCCACATCTTATTTGAAAAACATACACCTAGAATACAATGTAGTTAAATGAGTTTTAACAAATTAAACAAATTATCGAAGTATTCAGAGATGCCACTTTTCCTATTTTTGTAGGGATCCCTACTTTTTGGTACTTTCTGTATTGAAATATATGTTAATTTCCTACAGAAAATTTAGCAAAATTGTAAGATTTCCCCCTTTTTGCTGACGACTGAGTGGCATCTCTGGTATTGCACTGTTTGATACAAGCAGTAATAATACCCCCTGATCCCTTCCTGCCTTGCAGCTGTGTCCCCTACGTGCCTGAACCAGAGAACACCAACCTGATCAGGACCTCCATGAGCATCTACAGGAAGTTTAACAAGGCCCCAGAGGCCATGCGCTGTGCCATCCAACTCAACGACATGGAGGCCATAGAGGAGATCTTCACATCCTGCAAAGACATCATGGTGCAGAAGCAGCTCGCCTTCATGTTGGGCCGGCAGCAGATCTTCCTCGAGCTAAGCGACGAGATTGACGAATACGAAGATCTCGTCGAGATTATGTCCAATGCCCACCTCAACAACAACTTCCTGGCCCTCGCCAGAGAGGCAAGTAAAATACATTTGGACTTTTATCACCAATAAGTTAGCAAATGAGATCCAGGGTAAAATTAATATATATTAAGAAAGAAGAAAAATGATTAAGTCTTAAAACAATATTAAAGCTATTTCCAATAAAGAGAAAGACAAGAAATCTTGAATATTATTGTATGTTTTCTTTCATATTTGATAAAGTGTTTGTGTTGAAAAGATCAAACAGTATATTTGAAGTGACATGTATTGTAATGAGTGCCTTACTTTAATGTTATAGTTGGATATCATGGAGCCTAAAGTACCAGAGGACATCTACAAGAGTCATCTAGAGCCAAACAGTGAGTCACAACTTCTATAGTTGATATCCAGAGTAAACAATGTTACTCACAAAGAATAAATCATACTGATGTGATTACAAGGTGAAACTGAGAGTACAGAAGGGACAACTCATTAGGAATTCTTTTTGATAGGAATAATTCACTATTACCCAATAAGCATAAGTAGCTTCAAAGAAACCTATACCAGTAGAACTCACTACAATCCTTTAACCTTGCAGGAACAACCATCGGACCAAGCACCGTGGACTCTGCCCGTCAGAACCTGGCTTCGTCGTTTGTTAACGGTTTCGTTAACTCAGCGTTCGGTCAGGATAAACTTCTCATGGATGAGTCCAACAAGTGGCCATACAAGAACAAGGAACACGGTATGAAGACTTTGTCATAAAGCTTTGGAAAAAAAGTTGAATTTCAAATATTATTCTGAGATCTATATCTCAAGATGATCAACACAACTACAACAACTGAAGTATGGTTTTACATGGTGATAAGTTTTATTTCATATATCAATGATCACAACGCTTTGCCAAAATTAGGCTTCATCAGGTGATGATTATTATTTGAGTAAATATCAATGGGAACATCAGCAAAATTTAGTCGAGTTCTCATTATCAGTTCAAGTTCTCTACATTTTAGACATTATCTCAGGGGCCAGCCCCCTGACCCCCCACAATAATATTTTTAATGTCATGGAAAATTCAGACTTTTGTCATGGAAATGTCTTGGAATTTCAATCTAAAATGTTGGTGGGAACCCTGTTTAAAGGGGGTGGGGAGCTAGCTCAGGCAGTAGAGCGTTCGTCTGGCACCCACAAGAACGTGGGTGCCAGACTCTGCAGCACCCCTGTGTGGTAGACATACAGCATATCAAAGGCCTGTCTCACGCTGTGCCTATGTAGCGTGGGATGCTAAAGAACCATTGCCTCGGTAAAAGTGTAGGGGCATGCTTTCTACCTTCAATCGCCTCATAGATTTAATCGCCATCCCCGCCCTTGAAATGGCCTCAGCTGTTGATAAGGGCGTAAAGCAACCCAACAACCAACCAACCCTGTTTAAAGTCCTCAGACACTAACCCTGGCTGCCCGTGTTGTAGGTATGATGAGTGCTACGGCCACGCTGGGTCTGATCCTGCTCTGGGACGTGGACGGTGGTCTCACACAGATAGACAAGTACCTCTACTCAGCCGAGGACTACATCAAGGCGGGCGCCCTGCTGGCCTGCGGTATCGTCAACTCGGGTGTACGCAACGAGTGCGACCCAGCCCTCGCCCTGCTCTCTGACTACGTCATGCACTCCAATAACATCATGAGGATCGGCTCCATCTCAGGGTGAGTGCTTAGTGTTATTAGTTAGCACCTAGAGCAAAATTGATACAGA
Source organism: Harmothoe impar (assembly GCA_947462335.1). Classification (NCBI taxonomy): domain Eukaryota; kingdom Metazoa; phylum Annelida; class Polychaeta; order Phyllodocida; family Polynoidae; genus Harmothoe; species Harmothoe impar. The sequence goes on from OX381711.1 coordinate 72,040,915, forward strand.
AGTGTCTGGTTAGGCCACCTTTTTTTATAACTTGGATCACGGGCTTTTAAGTATTTTGAGTGGGCTTAGGCTAAAAAAAACCACCAAGTTGCATTACACACGCCCCAAGTGGGCGGCAGAGGTGGGGAGCATGAAAAACCTCAAATGCCAAAAATCTCTGCGGGAGATCCGTAATCCAAGTTATCAAAATAAAACGGCCTTATCCCAAGTTAAATATCACTTCCATGAAAAATCTCGTCTTACTTTCTCATAGTTTTTGTTTGAACAATAGTCACATTTGGGATTTCAGACATATCTTAACATTGATATAGGTATTTATTCCTTTAATGTTTAGCAAAAAAAAGAGTATTATTAGAAGTTAGTGTGTCATGTGTTGTAAGCCGGTGTTTGTGCTTGCAGGTTGGGTTTGGCGTACGCAGGCTCCAACAGAGAAGACGTCCTCACCCTCCTGCTGCCTGCCATGGGCGACTCCAAGTCCAGCATGGAGGTACGGCCACCTGTATTAACTGGGGTTTTATAACTGCTCAAAATAACTAATTCTGGTGAAGTAAATCGTAGATATGGGACAGGCAGATTAAAAGGATCCTAACTGAACCAGGATCAATCATGGACGGCATGACGAATCCTCAGCCCCCCCTACCTTTTAGTTGTTGACTCAGGGTAACTGAGTAATACTAAACGACCCAACCAAGGTTTAAGACGTTTTTGTTACATAGGAGAATGTCTATCATTCAGCCTGTGTTATAGATAGACATCAGATAACCAAAGGGATAGATGGGCAAGATCGGGGGACAAATGTTTCCTTCGAAAAGAAATCAAATATCTCTTTTTTTCAATATGATATTGAACTGCAATCTTTCGACATAAATTTCTCTCTTTCGCATAAACTCTTAACTACTGTTCCAACTCACCGGCACTGCATTTAGTGCCGGGGAACCTGGGAGAAGACACAACCGGAAGTGGTCAGTTTAGCGCGGCACGTTTGAAGAAGCAGGTCGTGTGTAGCAGGGTGAGTAGAATGTTCATTTATAAGTTTACATTTTACTCGTTTATGATTTATTTATATTTCAATTTTGAAATTGACTGAGCTCTACTGAAACCCTGTTAGCAGGGGTATTGTCTCGAGTCTAAACATCTATATTTGTGCATTTCAGAGTCAAGACGGTCTGAATCTGCACGTGTCAAGCCGGTCTGCCGGTGACACTGAAATGGCTACAAGTAGCATGGAGTCTGTGAAATCCATTGGAGAACAGAAGAGAACATTGAAGGAACGGGCCGACATAGCTTCAACCTGGCTGACCAAGATGGCGGCGGGTCCGGGGCCGGTGACACCGGCTCGAGTAAGGATGTTGCCGGCTATAAGAAGCAGGAAGGCCCGCAAGGCCGGAGGGGCAGGAGACGGTCTCGGTCTCCAGCCAGGTCTCAGTCAAGAGATGGGTCTGTCACTCGTTATAAGGACCAAGATAGACATACTTCTAAGGAGAAGGATGTTAGATGTAGTTCAAGAGACAGGCGTTCTCATTCTATGTCTTCTGAAGGTTCTCATGTATCTCGAGATGATATTAATCGGAAGAGACGTCGGTCAAGGTCACACTCCAATGACTCTGACGTAGAAGATTATGCTCGCTTCAAACGTTTTCAACGTCTTAAGAAGAAGAGTCGCTTTAGTGGTGATGATCATCACCATGATGATGATTCTGATGTTTCTACTGGTTCTAAAAAATCCACTAGTTCTCGAAAATCCACCAGTTCTCGAAAATCCACCAGTTCTCGAAAATCAAAGGAAAAGAAGAAGGAGAAGGAGGACGTTTTTGAAGGAGTCAAAGAGGGTGCATTCTCGGGGAAGGCAAAGGAGTTCATCGCTAAGACCAATGAAGCTCCAAGGTCACCAGCTGTTACCAAGTGTTTAGCGGCTTTGATTGACAGTATGATTGTGAAGAATGTGGATGAAAAGGAGGCTGTTGAACTTGCCACAAAGTATCCAGCACCTGAGAATATTAAGAATATGTTGGTTCCTGATTTAGAGTTGAGTATGAAACAGAGGAAGGATATTGAACAGCACCTAAAAACAGGGGATATCCATGTACACATCACTCAGGATATTCTTCTATCAGCGCTGACAGCTATGATGCCTGTTTGTGAATTGATTATCAATAGGGGTGCAGAAGGTGATGATGAACTCAACACGGCAGGAACTGAGCTCTTTGATAGTTGCAGGTTGTTGGCTTATGCGAACAACAATTTAGTGAGGAGACGTCGGGAAGCTCTACGACATAAACTTCTGAAGGAGGTTGCTGATTCAGTAGTCACTGCTCCTTTAGGAGGCAAGTTTCTATTTGGTGCTAAGTCCAAGGATAACTTTGTTGAGAAAAAACAAGAAAGAAGATTTGTCCAGGAAGTAATGGGGCCTGACAAGAATGATCCAAAGTCTCAGAAGAAGCCTCAGGCTAGTAGTTACAGAGGTGGTGCCAACAGGAGTCGTGGCACTACTCACAGAGGGGGGTTTCACAGAAACCAACCTTTTCCTCCAGGCACAAGAGTTCCATACGAGTCTTACGACCCATACAAGAGTTACCAGAAGAAGAATCAGAACCAGAGCAACTACCAGAACCAGAACTACCAGAACCAGAACTACCAGAACCAGAACCGAGGAGGATACCGCGGAGGAAAGAAGTCCTAGACAATGTAAGTGTCACTTTGGCACAGGACTTACAATTTGTGCATACACCATCTAACTTTATAGCTGGACAAACAGCTGATTATGTTGAACAGTGGCAGTCGTTGACTTCTGATCAATGGATTATCAATAATGTTCAGGGTATCATTATTCCGTTTACTGAGGAACCTATTCAGTTATCAGTACCTTTTCCTTATCGTTTGTCTAAAGCTGAGAAGTTGACTGTGAATGCAGAAATTGAGTCTATGTTGTTGAAAGGTGTGATAGAAGAAGCGGTCTCAGAGCCGGGTGAATGGATTTCTAACATCTTTGTGGTACCAAAACCAGATGGTGCAGGGCGTATTATACTAGATCTCACTCAACTTAATAAGTTGGTTGAATACCAGCATTTTAAGATGGACTCTTTAAATACAGCAAAGGAGTTATTAGTGGAGGATGCGTTCATGGCATCAGTTGACCTAAAAGATGCTTATTATTCGTTCAAAATTCGGGTCTGTGATAGAAAGTACTTGAAATTCTATTGGAATGATAGATTTTACCAGTATACAGTGTTACCAAATGGGTTGTCTTGTGCGCCAAGGGTGTTCACTAAGTTATTGGCGCCGGTATTCTCTAAAATACGTGAAGCTGGTGGTGAGGCTTTCTATTATATTGATGACTCGTTTATTATGGCACCAACTGAGTTGGAATGTTATAATACAGTGAAGAGGTTAACTGCTCTGTTAGACAGTCTTGGGTTGGTAGTACATCCTGATAAATCAGTTCTGAAACCTACTCAAAAATTGAAGTTTTTGGGGTTCTGGCTTGATTCAACAAAAATGGAAGTTTCTGTGTCGGATCCAAAAATTGAAAAATTACAGACAGAGTGTTTGAAGCTTCTGGACGCAGATTCACCTACTATTAGGCAAGTTGCTGGTGTAGTAGGACTTATGGTGTCATGTACTCCTGGTGTGGACTATGGTTTTGCTCATGTCAAGGCTTTAGAAAGAGAAAAGAATATTGCCTTGGCGTCAAGGGGATATAGGTATGACTCTACTATGTGGGTGTCAAACAAGGCTAGAGAGGATATATTCTGGTGGTTAGAAAATATCAATGGATCAGTCAAGAAAATTAGACCTGACTCACCTGAATTGTATATTTCAACTGATGCTAGTCTGAAAGGTTGGGGTGCTTGTTTTGGTTCTAAAACTTCAGGAGGAAGATGGAGGAAGAAAGAGGTCAAGCATATCAATGTGATGGAACTCATGGCTATTCTGTTTGCTCTTAAATGTTTAAGAGGCATCAGAAATACCCACATACATATTAGAACTGATAATACTACAGCTCTAAATTATGTAAAGAAAATGGGAGGTCTAAGGTCAATTCAGTGTGATATTGTAGCCAGGAAGATCTGGCACTGGGCTGAGTTACGTAGCAATTGGATCACTGTGTCGTACATTCAAGGAAAACTGAATGTACAAGCAGATAAAGCGTCCAGGGTCTTTAAAGACAATCTGGAATGGAAATTACATGATAGAATTTTCAGGAGAATTTGTAAGTTGTTTGGTACTCCAAACATTGATTTGTTTGCTTCAAGAGTGAACAAGAAGTGTCCAATCTACTGTTCTTGGAAACAAGATCCAGATGCTACGTATCTAGATGCCTTCTCTCTTAATTGGGGAGGTTTACAAGCCTATGCTTTTCCACCTTTCAGCTTGGTGATGCGGGTAATCAACAAAGCAGTTCAAGACAAGCCACACAGTCTCGTCTTGGTAACTCCAAACTGGAAAACAAGACCCTGGTTCACAAGACTCAAGAGTTTAGCAAAGCGTCAGCTAACAATATCTCCAAAAAGAAACAATCTGTTACCAGCAGGGGAACAGGTAGACGAACAGTCGGTTCAATTCATAGGAAGAGTAGGGTTGACTATTTCGCTGTTATAAGAGATAACCTGGTTCATGAACAAGGTTGTGATAAGAAAACTGCTGATTTCTTGATGACAAGTTGGGTAGATGGTACACAAAAGGTATACAATACCTATTTGCATAAATGGAACACGTTCTGTATTATCAATAGGGTGAACATGTGGAGACCTACTGTTTTTCAGGTATGCAAGTTTATCAGATCTCTAGATGAGAAAAAACTGTCATTCGGAGCGGTGAATGCCGCTAGATGTGCATTATCGGTTCTTTTGCCCACTTTAGAGAATGGTAATACTATTGGAAAGCATTACTGGGTTTGTCAAGCAGTAAAAGCTGTGTATAGGAAAAGGCCCCCAGTTCCTAAATATCCTACATTTTGGGACGTTTCTATTGTTTTCAACATGTTGATAAAATGGGGAAAGAATGAATTCTTGTCGTTTGAACATTTGGCAAAGAAATTGGTGATCCTCATTCTTCTGATCACAGGGCAAAGAGGACAATTGATTCCAGCATTGTTGCTGAGTGAACTCACTTGGACAGACACAGGGTGTGCAAGATTTCAATTGAAAACATTGATGAAGACGGCTAAGCTAGGTCAACCGTTACAGGTGGTGGTATTGGAACCTTATCCAAAACAGGAATTGATTTGTGTTGTCAAGACCTTGAAGGCTTATGTTAAAGCTTCAAAGGGTCTTAGAGTTAAGGAAATAGAAGGTAAGATTGTCAAGTATGACAAGCTCATGTTGTCGTTCAAATCACCAAACAAGCCGATTGGTAGGAATTCTGTATCTAGGTGGGTACTTTGGATTCTAAAGAAGGCAAAGATAGACAAGAGGTTCCGAGCGCATTCTACAAGAGGTGCGGGAACATCCAAGGCTTCAACGTTGGGAGTTGGTGTTAATGAACTCCTAAAATATGGCTCATGGCGCTGTGAAAAGACCATGGCAAGACATTATAACAAGAAGGTTGAGACAAAGATCTCAGGTTCATCAGTGGCTCAAGCCATACTTAATGATGTAAGGTAAATTGTGACGATTTCGGTCACTGAAAGTGATAAGAATGTGATAAGCTTTTGCTAATTATTTAATTGAAATAAAGTTTCTGTTACAAGGTTACTTTGTTTTCAATCATGTCTTTTTATGGCTATACCTGTAAAGCTTTAAAGTTCTCCCAGGTTCCCCGGCACTAAATGCAGTGCCGGTGAGTTGGAATATATGATTACACCAACAACTTACTTGTTGTGCAGGGGAATCGTTGTTCCAACGAGGCAGGCACTGTATTAGTGCCCTGGGGGACATGGGCCCACCCGCCTCCCTTTATGACAAGATTTTTAGAAAAATTGAGTAAATTGTTTTTTAAAAAATAGTTAGATTTATTACAGGTTATAGCCTTCGTGCCTTGCTACATTCAACTGACCACTTCCGGTTGTGTCTTCTCCCATGTCCCCCAGGGCACTAATACAGTGCCTGCCTCGTTGGAACAACGATTCCCCTGCACAACAAGTAAGTTGTTGGTGTAATCATATATTAAATTGCTACCCTCTAAATGAAAGCCACATAGGGTTCAATGTTAAACCAAAGATAGAAATCACATTTTCAGCCACACAGCCCCATATTTCTCTCTTTACATGCAGAAATACCATCTTGTACAGTAGAAATACCCTCCAACACACAGTAAAGAACCATCTAGCTACTTTAATTTAAATTTAAATTAAAGACACCAACACAGAGCGACAGTAGACAAATATTATAGTTCCTGTTGCAACCATCATGTAGAGGGTGGTGCCACTGCAACTTCTCGTGCACTCCGAGAACTGCGCGAGACAACATGAGAGTTGCCAGCCACAACGTCAGGATATAAGGAGTGATTAAAAATACCCTCATGATAATAGAAAAAAACATCTACCTTATTTAGGCCACTCAAAAAAAAAATCTGGTTTCTCATCACCGCGCGCATCATGAAAATCGTGATTTGGGGAAAAGTTTTTTGTTTTTTTTGTACATTTTTAATAATGAAAAAATGTGTTAAATATTGAGAAATATTGTCATATTTGGTATCAAATTAAAGCTTATACTGTCAGTAATGCAGTGCCCTAGAAATATCTTACATTTTTAACTTCTGTAGGCTTAAAAACTAATGTGCGAAATTTGTTCACGAAAAGTCTACATTTTCCTATACATTTTGGCCCCTCAGTAAAAAAAAAAAAAAAAATTAAATAAAAAACACCCTCGTCATATTTTTCAGTGCTGGGTTATGAGAAACCAGATTTTTTTTTGAGTGGCCTTAAATTAGATTTATATATTCTCCCCCCCCCCCCCCCCCAAAAAAAAATGAAGCGTTTTAGTTCTCTTTCCACCCGTCAAAGATATGGTGGCGCCACTAGCAGTTCTCGTACTCCGCAAGAATTCAACAAGACAGCACGAGATTTCCACAGTGGGAGCATAAAAGCAGTGCAGAGTGAAATTGTACCACCCATATCGCCGTTTATGGTCCGACCGACTTGTTTTTTTACAGGAACAGAAGGCGGTACATGCCCGCAGCCTGCAACTGTCGCCCACACCCACCTGCACTCCCACACCCATCTACTCTCCCACACCCACCTGCTCACCCACACCCACCTGCTGGCCTGAAATGGAATAACATACATGTATGACACATGACTTGAGGGTACCTTTTAACAAGGAATCCATTTCTGATGCCAGAATTGACCAACAAATGATTATAAGGGAGTAAAATATTTAAGTACATGATGAGCTACAGATCCAGCTTACCCTGAGTCATCTGTGAGGCCACTCACACGCTCAATCTTTGTTTACATCGCCAATTTAGTTGTTTATATCGTTAATTTGCATCGTTCACATCGTCGTCTGCTTTGTTTACATCGCCGCCATTGCCCTGTCACATGACCAAAATGCTGCCTCCTGATTGGTTTAGAGCAGTGAAAAGCGTACCACACGGCCAGGTGGTACGCAAAAACGTACCACACCCCCGGGTGGTACGTTTTTTAATGCCTAAACAAATACAGGATCGTATCAATAACGTTAGGTTGTGTAATAAATGTAGGTACAATGTACCTGTATCATGAGCTAGTTAATTCCTTGGCACTAAATTCCTAGTCTTGTTTGATGGAAAAAAAATTGCTTTAGTTTTGACCAATGGTTTATGTCTTTGGAAAGAGTTTCACAGCAATTCAAGCAGTAGCACCATATATCTAAACAAATATGAATAACGTAAATTCTTGCATACAAGGTTAGCTCGCATATAGGCCGCACCCCTAATCTTGACAAATCATGTAAGCCGCACAGGGGGTCTGATTATGGCGACTTTATGATACTGAAATGAACTTCTAAAAGCCCTCATATAAATAATAAGCAGAAGCCGCACAGACATACTGTATCAATCTTAGGCCAAAAAACATGGCCCAAAAAATTAGGGTCGGTAGGTCGATATATTTTTTTTTTTTGAGACAAAATTCCTCCCATTTTCGTATGATTTCAGTAAAGAAAAAAGTTTCTTTAAAAAAATGTGTTTTTGGGGTAGAAAAAACAAAAATGCCTTCCAAAAAAAATTATTGGGTAGGACCAAAAAAATAGGGTCGCTAGGGACACCTGAACACAATTTTTTTTTTTTGGTCTTATCTTGCCTCATTCAGAAACTATTTGTGTAAGAGTAAGCGTAAACTAACAACCGGTTCTCCCTGTGCAGGTTGTGGGCATGTCAGCCCTGGCGTGCGGCATGATCGCGGTGGGCAGCTGTAACGGGGAGGTGACCTCCACCATCCTACAGACCCTCATGGAGAAGTCTGAGGCTGACCTCAAGGACACTTACTCACGCTTCCTCGCACTCGGTCTGGGGCTCTGCTACCTCGGTAAGTCTCAGCACGTGGTCTCAGTCTCTATTTAAAAATCCAATGCTATTGAAATATGTCTTGGAGTACCATATTTGACATAATTGGGCGCTTTTATAACTACCGGGGTATTATAAAGGCTTTTCATTTTTGTGGGTAAGAGATTAACTGTCAAAGCTTGTGAATTTGGGGATGGATTAAAGTTAGTAGGAGGAATTTTGGGGTCCAACAGAGAGGCTAAGGTACTTTGGCAGTTTTGGCTGGAATCTTTGTATCAAATTATTTTAATTTCCTTCAAAAAATTGACCAAAGTCTTAAGATTTCCTGCTTCTTGTCAACCAAGGAGTGGCTTCTCTGGTCCTTAAAGGGTTAACCAAACCATGATTTGACATTTCCTGCTACATCCCCTGAGCTCACCCTTGTGCTTTCTGCACCAACAGGTAAGCAGGAGGCAGTGGAGGCCATCCTAGCCACGTTGGAGGTCGTCCCAGAGCCCTTCCGCTCCATGGCCACCACGCTGGTCGACATCTGTGCCTACGCAGGCACCGGCAACGTGCTCAAGGTATGTCTTAATAGTTATAACCTGTATGAACCCTTTAAGGGCTGCATACTGCTTTTAAACCCGCAGTTCTTACTGTACGTGCAGTAACAGTCAGGACAGGTACTCAGCTCTATATATAGGGGCGCTGGGCCTTTAAGGCAGTATGCCCTTTGTCATTTGTGATTTGTGGATGTAGCCCTAGCAAGTAACTCCCTAGTGCTGCATTCAAGCATCATGCTGACCCCGCGGGGCTGATACACCCCTGAACGGTTAGCATGATATATCATTCAGCCTTGGCCGGTAGACTTGCCGGAGCTGCATTCATGCATGATCAATACTTACGACAAAGGACATGATAGCAGTATGCAGCCCTTAAAGCATGAGGAATGGTAGTTTTTCCTCCAACCACCGGTACGAAAGTGCCCTCTCGCCCTGCTGCCATTGATTAGTTTAGTTGTAAAATATTGATCAGTTGAAATATATGCATAACAATTCTCAACTGTTTATACACGTTCCCCGTTAGTTGTATCCATAGCGTCATTTTCACTGTACACAAATTAATTCTGTGTGCAGTGCTCTGCATAGCACTACTGTGATTGGATGTGACCAGAGCCACACTTCTAAATGTGTGTACCTCATACTTGACAGGTACAAGGGTTACTGCACATCTGTTCTGAACACTACGACACCAAGGACGCAGAGAACAACGACAAGAAAGAGGACAAGAACAAGAAGGAAGACAAGAACAAGAAAGAGAAGGAGAAGAAGGAGGAGAAAGTAGAAGAGCCTGCTGCCACCCCAGACCTGTCCTCCCAACAAGGTGAGCAGGCTGTTGTAGAGTTGTAGAGAGATGTTTCTCTAGTGTTTACAGGAGTGGCGTGCAACACGTTTTCACAATAATTCTGCACATAAAAAACACGCCTGAGCAAGATCAACTTAAATATGAAGTACCGTAAATTCTCGCGTAGAAGCCGCAGCTTGTACGCGAGTCAGAATCAGCTTTCTTTTGATACCAAACATGCCTATATAGGGTGCGGCTTATACGAGAGTTTTTATTAGTATACTACAGTACCAAAATCGCAATATTCAGACCCCCTCTGCGGCTTATATAATTTGTCAAAGTTAGGGGTGCGGCTTATACGCGAGTTAGGCTTATATGCGAGAATTTACGGTAGGAAAAAAACCGCCAAAAAATGTTGGCTTATAGGCGGCATTTTAGAGTAGTACATTGTATGAAGGGCTATGCTCACAATACATGTTGTGAAAAATGCGCATCAGACACAGGTGAGAGACATTCTAGGTCTGTCTCTTTCAGTTTGGGACGGGGAAAATTTAGATTTAGCTACGCCTACGGAGGCCTATATATTGGATGTTAAAAAGTTGGCAAAGATTACTTGTCTGTGAGATAGCTGGCTAATCCCTGACCTTGTCCTCTTACAGCGGTGGCCGTGTTGGGTATCGCCCTCATCGCTATGGGAGAAGACATCGGTGCTGACATGACATACCGGTCCTTCGGCCACTTGGTAAGTGTCACTCTTTTACCTCCTTTACATAATGCCAGTGGTATTACAGGCAGCCTTATCAACCAGGATTCTAGTATAGTCAATATCTGTGTTTCTCTAGGGCCCAGGCAGCCCAACATTACCCATACTGAGCGGTGCGGGAAGATTTCATCGGTAGATTTCATGCATATTTCCTTTTGCCGAAATAAAACTAAAACAGACCAAATCAGATCTCTAGGAAAGTCATTGTATAGTGCTGAAATTGTGTATTAAAATGAAAATAAAATCTGGACATCGTATCCAAGAGTACTAAAACTGGATCTTGAATAAGGGGCTCTCTTGTATAAGCGCCGGGGGTAAACACACCCTCCAAAGTTATAAGCGCCGGGGCCCTTAAACACGACGGTATGGTACTTCTTAATATGTCTTAAAACATCACAGTAACCCCAAATGTAGTTAATAAGTAGCCCCAATATGTGTTCTGTCTGTGTGTTGTAGTTGCGGTATGGAGAGCCCGTTATCCGGCGTGCGGTGCCGCTGGCACTCGCCCTCATCTCCACCTCCAACCCCAAACTACAGATCCTCGACACGCTCGGCAAGTTCTCTCACGACGCCGACCCCGAGGTGGCCCACAACTCCATCCTGGCCATGGGAATAGTAGGAGCAGGTAAGGCTTTTATGCAGTAGGTGGGGTGTTCAACCCCCGAAATGGCCTGTTATCCGGCTTGTATTCAGTAGGTCGGGGGTTCAAACCCTGGCCTGCGCCAGAATTCTCACTGCCAGTCTGCCGGGCACATATAATAAGGACATGGAGTTAATACTTTAAAAGACGTTTCCAAAATATTGTTATGTTTATGTTGTTCTTGGCAGAATTTTTATTTTTATTTTTTTGTTCTTGGCAGAATGTTATCTGGAAGGATATTTTATCAGGACAGTCACACGAAAATTGTTTATAATATATTAGATTGCAGAATTCAATGTGATATTTGCATTCCTGGCAATCAAATTTCAAAATACAAACTGCCAAAACCCCAAGTCTGAAAAGTCTCCCTTTATTACTGTATACGTCTATAGTAATAAACCCGCCATGTTTCAGGTACAAATAACGCTCGTCTGGCCGCCATGCTGCGTCAACTAGCAGTGTACCATGCTGTATGAGTCTATAGTAATAAACCCGCCATGTTTCAGGTACAAATAACGCCCGTCTGGCTGCCATGCTGCGTCAACTCGCGGTGTACCATGCTGTATGAGTCTATAGTAATAAACCCGCCATGTTTCAGGTACAAATAACGCCCGTCTGGCCGCCATACTGCGTCAACTAGCAGTGTACCATGCTGTATGAGTCTATAGTAATAAACCCGCCATGTTTCAGGTACAAATAACGCCCGTCTGGCCGCCATGCTGCGTCAACTCGCGGTGTACCATGCTGTATGAGTCTATAGTAATAAACCCGCCATGTTTCAGGTACAAATAACGCCCGTCTGGCCGCCATGCTGCGTCAACTCGCGGTGTACCATGCTGTATGAGTCTATAGTAATAAACCTGCCCTGTTTCAGGTACAAATAATGCGCGTCTGGCCGCCATGCTGCGTCAACTAGCAGTGTACCATGCTGTATGAGTCTATAGTAATAAACCCGCCATGTTTCAGGTACAAATAACGCCCGTCTGGCCGCCATGCTGCGTCAACTCGCGGTGTACCATGCTGTATGAGTCTATAGTAATAAACCCGCCATGTTTCAGGTACAAATAATGCGCGTCTGGCCGCCATGCTGCGTCAACTCGCGGTGTACCATGCTGTATGAGTCTATAGTAATAAACCTGCCCTGTTTCAGGTACAAATAACGCGCGTCTGGCTGCCATGCTGCGTCAACTCGCGGTGTACCATGCTAAGGACCCTAACAACCTGTTCTGTGTGCGGATAGCGCAGGGCCTGTGCCACCTGGGTAAGGGCACCCTCACCCTGTGCCCCTACCACTCTGACAGACAGCTCCTCAGTCCCGTAGCTGTGGCCGGACTTCTCTCAGTACTCGTCTCATGTCTAGATGTTAAGAACGGTGAGTTGGTTTAAACAGTTTTTGCGGAAAAACACTCCCCTCCCACTTTAGGCTCGATGCATAACTAACTCGATACTTGCTCACCATTGTTGAGAGTTAGACATTAGGCTGGTTGAGGGTGAGGAAATTTGACCACAGAAGTGATACCAAGTGGTTTAGCAGTCTTATCATGTTTGGTGTAAGAAATAGTCATGGCTTCTCTGAAGGTTGTGAATTGTCGGGAGTAAATGTCAACAGGGTGTGTGAAATAAATTCTTCCTTGGTTAAAATAAATAGACAAATGCCAATGCCCATTGATACCGTCTCTGAAGTATTTCACTCGTGGGGGCTGGGGCCGTACCCCATATAGCCGCAGGCAAAATGGGATATGCCCCAGCTCCCATTAATGAAATAAGTCTATTGTTTATGTTTTGATTTGAAGCCATTTAATGAAAGAAACAAGTTTTCTTCGCTCATTCAATACGGCCATATTGTACTTTATGGGGAGGCATTGAATACTGCCCTTCCAGTACTTAAGCATAAAAAAATCGTAAATGTAAGTCGTCAGGATTTCTTTGAAAACAGGGCTTTAAAGTACCCGCTCCTCTTTAAATAAACATAATAGAATAGGAATTTCAAGGTCATAAATTACATTTTCATGGATTTTGTCAATTCCCGACTTGCATCTCTGAGCATGTTAACCCTTTAGGGGCGGATGTTGCTAAAAGGTCACAGGTGACATTTGTAGTCAAGATGCACCAATGCAGCCCCGACGAGTAACTCAGCGGTGCTGCATTGGTGCATCATGCTGACCCTTCGGGAGTGTCACAGCCTCATAAGGTCGTCATGATACATGAATGCAGCACTGGCGAGTTGCTCGCCAGGGCTGCATTCATGCATTAATGCATTAATGCAACAAGGACATGATGCATTAAGGCATCATGCTGTCCTTAACGGGTTAAATGTATTTCACTAAATACCCCGTTTGTTGTGTCTTGTGTTTGTAGTGGTGCTGGGTAAGTCTCACTACGTGCTGTTTAACCTGGTGTCCGCCATGCAGCCCCGCATGTTGGTCACCTTTGACGAAGACCTCCGCCCCCTGCCCGTCTCTGTACGCGTCGGTCAGGTAGGTTTTAGATATTTTTTATCTTTTCAAATTTTTAGCTACTATTAAGATATCAAGCGTAAACACAAGCATATACAGAGCTATCACTCTGTATACATTGTGGAAGACAATTAAAAACCTATTCAAACCAAAAACATATATTCCTGATATGATATCAGGGGGGAAAAAATCAAATATTTTGTATTTCGATTCAATTCAATGAATCCTGATGAGGCTAACTTATAAGCCAGCCAGAAAAATTATTTAGGTAGATCACGTTATTTAATGTGAGTAACTAAATAAAAAAATAAAAAATAAGCCGAAAATGTAGGTTCAAATCTTAGATAAGATTGTCATCTGATCAGCCAAGTTGGGATTCTAGTTGTGTTATAAAAATCTTTAAAATAATATTTTAATGCTATTGTTCTACATCTGATGATAAATGTAAGAGGAATATTCTACTTTTAAATAGATAATTTTGTGGTTTTTTTTTTACCTATTTTGAGTAAATCCAGATTGATCAGTCTGTAAACTTTCGAAATTATCATGAAGAAAAAACAAGTTCTACCTGGCATCCTGCCAAAAATTTCAATAGTTCAACATATTGCTTTAGATACGTGGTATAGTTTCTACTCTTATAAATACAGATAATAAACTATTCTTGTTCCTTTAGGCCGTCGATGTGGTCGGTCAGGCTGGTAAGCCCAAGACAATCACCGGCTTCCAAACACACACCACCCCAGTCCTGCTGGCATACGGCGAGCGGGCAGAGTTAGCGACGGAAGAATGTATCCTTTACACAACTAATAACATGACCCTATTTACCTTCTCTTTTTCTTTTTCCCCCTTTTTTTTTCTTTCTTTTTTTCCCCTGTATTTTCTTTTTATTTCACATCATGAACTTATTATCGAGGATGTTTTTCCTTTTGTAGTTTTCTTCAGAATTAGGAAATTTTGGAAGATATTTGAGAGGAACATAACTGATCAGTATAGACATGTAATATGCCGTTGGAAAGAGAAAAATGTGAGGAAATGAAGCAACTTGGTGTCATTTTAACATTGGTAAATCAGGAATTTATATGATTTTCTCTTTGAAAAAAGTAAAATATATTCCCTGGCCCACAGCTAAAAGTCTGGGCCCATAGATTTTTGGAGCTACGGGCCCGAGTGGCCCACAGCTGAAAAAGTTAGTGTCTACCCCTGAATGTTAATAAATATTTTGAATTAAGATTATATTATGTGGTTATGTGGTACATGTAGTAGTTATGAAGAATTAGTACAGTTAACCCTTTGATGGCTGCATAGTTCTTTAATGCACTATACCCTTTGTCAGCGTGATGCTTGAATGCAGCACTGGTGATTCCCCGCCAGGGCCGCATCATGATGGCAAATGGGCATCAAATTATTATGCCGTCCTTAAAGGGTTAAGTTACGGAAGTTGATGTTAAAATATTCCAAAATATATTCTAAAATACCGCTCGTAATTTCATCTTTAAAATATCCCAAAATATATTCCAAAATATTTCTTGTGGACGAGTAAGTTTAATTGGTTAATATGATTAAAAACTGTAATTCTTTCTCCTTGTTTGCTGTATGGTGCACCTTAACCCCGCTCACAGATTTACCAATGACACCTTTGTTAGAAGGCTTCGTCATCCTCCGTAAAAACCCAGACTACGAGGCATGAACATCTCAACGCGCCACGACGACTTAGCGACAACGCCGGAATTTAAACGTGCCACATATAATCAACGGGCATCCAAAGTGGGGCGATTTAATCCGGCAATATTTAGGATTTTCCACTTGTAATACTAAATTAACTGGGTGTACGCGAGGGGAAATTGTATCATGGGTGATATGGATGAGTGAGAATGGGAGAATGTCAGTTTGTATGAATAAGGAGTGAGAGATGCGTGTGAGGAGTATATAGAGAAGAATGGGAGGGTGGGAGGGCTATCTAAACAACATATAGAATGTGCTTGGACTAGGAGAGAAGATAATTAAACCAAGTGATGCTGTTTAGGTTTGTGAGGATGGAGTGTATTTAAATGCAGACTCCTATTCCGCAGTGTATCCCAGTATAGTAATGTACTTCTGAAGTTATATAGAATCTGGGAGCCGACAGTTGTACTTTTGGTGAATGAGCGAGGTTATTGTAATAAAGCATATAACAAAGAAGATTCATGCAGTTGTGTCCTTTGTATAGTGATGTGATTATTGACTCGGGGTTCCCACTGGGGAAGCTGTAGCATCCCCCCCGCCCCGCTCCCCTCCCCCCACCTCTAAAAACTGCTAAGCCTAAACATACGACAATGCTAACCAAAGGGCCGTTACTAGAATCACACCCTTAGTGTATATAATCCCCCCCCCCTCCTCACCCACCCAGGCATAGTCCCTATTACTACCATTGAAATAAGAAAGGAGGCCCCACTACCACGGGGCACTGGGAGGCGGTATAGCCTATGGGCCACCAGGAGGCCATATATTAATACAAGCTCCGAGCCCATCTGGGGCTCATAAAGTAAGGCTTATGTTTGGGGTGCGGCTTATACGCAAGTTTTTCCCATGCATTCAGAGGACCTTGGTGGTTTATAGGATCGCCCCAAACTCGAGGTGCCGCTTATACACAAGTCAGGCTTATACAGGACTAGCACATCCTGGTACCTCAGGGAGTCGGGGGATAAACCCTATCTCCTTATCAGGCTAATCCCCTCCCCTCACACCTAGAACAAAGGTGCTGATAAGAAATTCACCCATGATGCACTGCTCTAGAGTCGGGGGCCTAACCACAGGGCATTGCTCTTAGCCAAGATGGCGGCCCCAATGGCCTAATACGCTAGTCCCGTATACGCGAGGTTTTACAGTAAATTTCGGTAAATTAGCCAAATTGGCTTACAGAAAAAACATCCTACCGGTAGTGCTAACCCAGCGGTGCCTCCATGTGCTTGGGGCTGTCAGACATTCCATTGATGGCTGTGTCTCACCAAATCGGGACATGGTTATAGTCTTTGACTGGGTGCCATCTTTGACCAGCTTGATAGAAAACGTTTTATTTAGGGCAGATGAAGATATAAATGAGCTACTAATTACTAATTTAAAGTGTTATAACATTCATTAACCTTTTCAGGCCATTTATATCTTCATCTGCTCTAAATATAAAGCGTTTTATAAAACGTTTTCTTTCAGGTCGGTCAAAGATGGCACCCAGTCAAAGACTATAACATAGTCCCAAGCCCATGAGACACAGTATTGATATTCTGCATCTTGTTTATATATCTTAGAACAGTAAAGCATAAACTTGTGGTAGGCATGTTCATTGGTGGATAGATGTGGATGAGTGGGATCATGTGCCGTTTCTGGTTGACCCAGGGGCACTTCTGTGCCCTCAGATACGACGGTTTTCCACAAAAAAAATGCACATTTTTCTCATCGCTTTCACTTTGAATCATATGTAGATAAAGCCCATCGATTAATATGAAATATGCAAATAAATACCTGGAATCAATACCTATCCAAATATAGTTGTCCCAAGAAAATGCTGTCAATATTTAGTATCAGAATATCAAAAAGGGTCACTTTTGACAATTTTGCAGTGTTTTCCTATGACATAGTTCAATGGCACAACTGCCTTCCCCCAGAGTGTCAACCCCATTCGTTCATATGTTGAGGGGAGAGGGAATTTTATTTTTCTAAAATTCTTTTTTGTATTAAAAATGAATAAATTATTGAACACTTTATTTGTACACCCCCCCCCCCCCCCTTCACAAAAAACACTGCCCTGGGTCAACCGATACCTATCAATATACCATTGGAAATTTCCTATGGGAAAAGGGTTGCTACATCTGGAATGCCAGCCGCAACTGCGAAACTAAAAGTATGGAGCTCCGTCGAAAAATGGATAGCGTCGCTGTTTCCGCTCTGATTGACTCAATTTTCGGCGGGGACGGAAACCAGAGGTCTCCTGCAGCCCAGCGATTTCGTCCACAGGTCTCAAGTATTTTCACACAATGGTCAGTCAATGCCTGACATGTGTTCTGTCAGATAAGAGGAAATACGACTCCCACATCCTGGTCAAATAGGATATACATACATTAATAGCTCTCGGGTACATTGAATAATACCATGTAAAAGATCAGGATATCTGTGCTCAAACTCCTGTGAAATAGATCCCTACCCAGGTTTATACTGTATATACTCTTGGTATATATGATAATGTACAAAACTGTGTTACTTGTTTCTCGGTAATACTGAGGAGCTATTCTGCGCGTGTATATATTCATATCTTGTCATACTGTAAATACCCCAATAGTTTGCAGCGAAAACTGGACTCCATATATATGTATTGAATTAGGCCAAAAAAAAGAAGGTTTGTTTCAGGTAACATAGTTAGAAAATGTAGGGTCAGTAGGTCGGATTTTTTTAAACATGGAAGTACTGGCCAGCCTCTCCGAAGACCCTAAAATTGACACAAAAGGGGTAAAAATACAGAAATTTCTTCAAAATTGCATAAAAAACGTAGGGTCGGCCCTGTTTTGATAGGGTCGGTCGGGTGACCTGAAACGAACCTTTTTCTGCCTTAGTGTATCCATTATCTGCTACTATATTGCCTGGACTAAAATGTTATTCTGAAAATCATATCAATAAACGGTTATGTGGATCATAACACAAAAAAGTCTGGAACTGTAAAATATCACCACAGGGTGCATGTGGACAGATGGTCTATATTAGGCCACTCAAAAAAAAAGTTGTTTCTCATCACCCGGCACTGAAAAATATGAGGAGGGCGTTTTTTATGTATATATATTTTTTTACTGGGGGCCGAAATATGTAGGGAAATTAAGACTTTTCACGCACGATTTTCACATTTTAGTAGTTAACAGTTTATTGATCCATACAGATTGTTAAAATGCAGCCTATTCCTATGCGCGGTGATGAGAAACAACTTTTTTTTTGAGTGGCCTTAGCATCAAGTGGATGGTTTCTTTGAGTTACCAAACTCTTTAATATATAGACCTTTTTTTCAAATGCACCTAAACAGGCCAGAAACAATGCAAACCGATAGCAAATTGAATTACTATCTACACAGGCCTCACTTGATCGGTTATAAAAGAAGTATCGAATATCAGGTAGATGAATAAAATTAGTTTAAACAAAAAAAAAGAACTTTGTGGAATCTACTCCCTTTTAATATTCAAATGCCTGAACGCAATACATTGTACAATTTTTATGGGGAGAATAATATTTTGGAATTTACAACCATAGAGGTGAGGGACATTGGCAGTCTCGTAGTCATTTATGGTCAGCTGGGGGAGGGGGTCAAATGGTGGATATAGGAGGTTGGGGGCATAGTGAAAAACGTCATAGAGCAAAAATACAGGACTGAGCCTTGATACTTTTGTGCTGAAATGCTTCAGGATGGACCATTTCAAGTAAAGACTTTCCAAATTTTCCTAAAACTTTGCCAGCAAAAATTACGTTCTAACCCCAGTCATAGAGGTGCAATATAGAGCTTTAACTTTATAGCTTTAACAAGACCTCCACATTTCCTTTGGTGGTGGGGATTGGGAGCCTAGGTCAAAAAATGAAACCAGAACAAGCCTCCTAGTGGAATCCCGGGATGGTGTATGATTAAAATCTCCAGGGACTGGTGCAAACATCATTTGTGACCCATTTTAATGAAATGGGTCGGAAGTCTCAATTTTAAGAGCTAGATATGGGCTCCTCAAGTAGCATAGGGTGGAAAAATATTACTTAAAAAAAAGAGTTTTTGACATTTTTCTAGCATATGAATAGTTATCTTCTGGCATACAAGCTTACACATCAGATTTCTACCCTCATTTCCCCCAAAATGATGGCCATTGGATTTACAATTGTATTGTATAATATAGTTAATACCTAATTAAAATGTTGATCATCTCATTTCAATTAATTTCCATTGAAATCAACAAAAAGTATCAAAAATATCGCCTAAGAATGGATATTGGCTAATGTACTAGGCTGTGTCTCACGAACATAGGCCAATGTTTTCGTCTATGACCGGGTGCAATCTATGACTGGGCGCAATCTATGACCGGCTTGAAAGAGAACGGTTTATTAAGGGCACATGTAGATATAAATTGAAATAAAATGAGTGAAATGAAGTCTTAAAACACCCAAGTAGTATAGTATGTATCGGAACGGGACTATAGTTAAGTACTGTTTATTACTCAATCGACATGCAGCCAATCAGAGGCCTCCATTTGGTCACGTGACCCGTTGCCATGGTAACGTGACCTACTTAGGGCTCTCAGCCAATCAGAAGCCAGCATTCTGGGTGACCTACTGACCTACTTAGAAGCTCTCAGCCAATCAGAGGCCGGCATTCTGGTAACCATGGTAACGTGACCTGCTTACGTCACGTGACCTACTTAGGCTCAGCCAATCAGAAGCCGGCATTCTGGTAACTAGGGTAACGTGACCTACTTAGGGTTTGTTTGTAAACAACACCACGTGGCTCTCTTGTTTGTAAACAACACCACGTGACACGTGACTGTTTGTAAACAAACAACTTATATATAGAAAATAAACACAACAAGTTCCATGTTATGTTAAAATTATATTTTCAAAAAAAAAAGCACATCTGTTACAGCGTCTATGTGTAACTACGCGCGTTCTCATTCAAACACTATAACACTATCATACCGTAGCAGCAGCAGGTAGGACTGGAAGAAAAGCAAGCGCACGAGCAGAAGCGACGACACCAGTTGCACCATCCGGCCGTCCCGTTGGTAGCCCTACTACTTGTCGCGCGTTCAACTGGAGGTTTAAGAGTGACAAATGACGATTCTTTGTCGACGCGACTGCTAACATCAGCTTCGGCAGCAGCATCGGCAGCATCGGCAGCAGCATCGGCAGCAGCGGCAGCAGCCTCGGCAGCAGCGGTAGCAGCAGTAGCAGCAGCTGTAGCAGCAGTAGCGTGAGCATTAGCAACAACAGCAGCAGCGACAGTAGCAAGGGCGGCAGAGCGGGCACTAGCAGCGTTATCAGCGGCGTCATCGGCAGCCGCAACAGCATCAGCAGCAGCAGCGTCGGCATCGGTGGCATGAGTAGCTGCATCGGCGGCAGCAACAGCAGCAGTCACAGCCGCAGCGGCAACAACAACAACGTCATCACAACCAGCGTCACTAACAGCCGCAGTAAATGCAGCAGTAGCACGCTGAGCAGCACTAGCAGCAGCAGTAGCAGAGGCTACAGCATCAGCTTCACATTCGCGCGCCGCTTCGTCATTCCGCTTCATGTCACGGTAGCAACTTTCCATCATGGGGATCTGCAAATTGAGGCGCGGTGCTGGTGGTGGTAGTAGTAGTAGTAGTAGTAGTAGTAGTAGTAGCGTGAACGATGATGACGATGCCGAATACGGTTTCACTCCCCCTTATATACCCTTACTCCCCCCCCTTTTTTTTCAAGCCACCGGCCAGCTGCCCCCTCACGGCAGGTCTTTAGATCAGCCTTAAGTCGCTTACTACGCGGCTCATCATCCCTCTAATCGCATTTTCCAGCCGCCGGCCGGCTGACTGCTGACGACAGGAGAGGGTGATTTGTTTTTCTTTAGATTTAAGCCGCTTACCACACGCACACCCTCTAGTCACAGACAGAGTGACAGAAAGGGAGGGGGTCGCTTTGTTCACGCTACCTGTAGTTGTTTTTCTATACACACACTGAGCCCATGACCCGCTAATCCTTTATACAGGTAACACGCGTTCAACTAATTACTCTATTGTATGACAGTCGGTACACGGATTTAATTTTAAACCACCTTCCCATCTGCATCCATGTCTGGCGGGGTGGAAGGATCCAGCTGAAAAGCGTGATTAGGGCTTTTGTTTCTCTTATGATAGCAGCAGGTCAGCATGCGACAGCTGAAAATGTCAGACTCGCCGCTCCTATAAAAGACTGAGATGCGTCTCTCTTTCCACACACCCTTCTACCATCGCCGCCGACACCGCCACCGCCGGCCAGCCGACCGCCGCCACCGCCTGCAGTCACCGCCATCACACCAGCAGGGAATTTCGAGCTGAGTCTGCTTATTGCTTATTTTTTTTGTTTGAGCTTTTTGTTTTTTAAAAATTTTTATTTTCACTCAGTCTTTTTTGTTTCGGAGGAAAGAAATATGGCGCTGCAGAGGGCGCGAGTTTCTAAAAGACGGTCGCGCGAACAAAGTGCTCTCCTCAACTGCCCGGCTATTTTTTTATCTCAAAGGAGAGAGCGTCACGTAGTTGAGGTTCACGCTTCTCTTGAAGCGTACCGAATTCTCGAGAAATGCAAAGCTGAGCGCCATCGTCGTTATACAAGAGCGGAAAAGGAAAACGTAGCGACATGGCCGAGAGCCGTCTTCTCAGAACAGCATTTACTCTACTATTGCATAACAGCCGCTCTCAGCGCCCCCACTCGTTGGGCGTTTCATGAAAAGAAAGAGCGCCGCTACTCTCCTCACCCTGCCTCCTCTTATAAAGTGAGAATAAGTGCTATGAAACGATTCGACAAGCCGATCGGTTTCTTGGGAGCGACTGCAGCTCCCACTCGGTGGGCGCGCGTTGTGGCCGACGTGAACACGGTCTCTAAACGTTTCGACGTCGTCACTTGTTATCCCGCATATTGCAACGCAGCCGAATTGAAGAAGATAGGGACGCACTATTTTAAACCATACGCTCCAATATGTATTTGTCACCGCCGCGCTCACACGCCTTATTGCTTTTTCGAGACGATCGTGTCACAACACAGAAATAGAAAAAAAAACGGCAAAGCGACGAGCTTTGCCTAAATGATCAAAAAAAAAAAAAAAAAAAAAAAAAAAGAAAAATTAATCTCCTCCTCCTCCTCCTCCTCCTCCTCCTCCTCCTCCTTCTCCTCCTCCTCCTCTTCTTCTTTTTTAAAAAAAAAAATAAATATTTGTATCAGACTCCTCTGGAGTCTGATACAAACATTTATGACTATTGAGTGAAAATAGAATTTTATCGCAAAAAAAAAAGAAAAAAAGTCACTTCTGCCGCCGCTACTGTGACACCGGCCGGTATCAATAAAAAGGTCGGCTGACTTTTCTCCACAACCATTCACTACCGACCGTTCGAGTGAGAAACACAGCAGACAGTCAGACACACAACCGCTCTCTGACGCGTCCTGAAAAAAAACAAAAAAAATGTCCAGTAGTAAAAGCAAACTCTTCACAGAAATTCATTTCGACGCTCGACTACAAGGACCCTTTAGTTGTATCATTAGCGGTCCGTCGGGTTGTGGAAAATCGCGCTTGGTGGATCAATTTCTGAGCGACGTGAACAATTTGGTCACGCCGCCGGTGGAAAAGACTTTACCATTACGGCGAGTGGCAACCTCTGTTTGAAAAAATGCAAAATCAGTACGGTGTGGAATTCAGAGAAGGTCTTCCTAGCAAAGAGTCTATAGCGGGAGACGTGGAAGTAGCAGAAGACGCTTTACGACCCCACACTCTACTGATATTGGACGATCTGATGAGCAGTTCCAATCAGCAAGTGGTAGCCGACATCTTTACTAAATACTCGCATCACTGGAACGTGAGCGTCATATACATCACTCAGAACCTATTCCAGAAATCACCCGACTTTCGAACTATGAGTCTGAACGCTCACTACATGATCGTTTTCAAGAACCCGCGCGACATGGGGCAAAAGTCGGGTGATTTCTGGAATAGGTTCTGAGTGATGTATATGACGCTCACGTTCCAGTGATGCGAGTATTTAGTAAAGATGTCGGCTACCACTTGCTGATTGGAACTGCTCATCAGATCGTCCAATATCAGTAGAGTGTGGGGTCGTAAAGCGTCTTCTGCTACTTCCACGTCTCCCGCTATAGACTCTTTGCTAGGAAGACCTTCTCTGAATTCCACACCGTACTGATTTTGCATTTTTTCAAACAGAGGTTGCCACTCGCCGTAATGGTAAAAAGTCTTTTCCACCGGCGGCGTGACCAAATTGTTCACGTCGCTCAGAAATTGATCCACCAAGCGCGATTTTCCACAACCCGACGGACCGCTAATGATACAACTAAAGGGTCCTTGTAGTCGAGCGTCGAAATGAATTTCTGTGAAGAGTTTGCTTTTACTACTGGACATTTTTTTTGTTTTTTTTCAGGACGCGTCAGAGAGCGGTTGTGTGTCTGACTGTCTGCTGTGTTTCTCACTCGAACGGTCGGTAGTGAATGGTTGTGGAGAAAAGTCAGCCGACCTTTTTATTGATACCGGCCGGTGTCACAGTAGCGGCGGCAGAAGTGACTTTTTTTTCTTTTTTTTTTGCGATAAAATTCTATTTTCACTCAATAGTCATAAATGTTTGTATCAGACTCCAGAGGAGTCTGATACAAATATATATTTTTTTTTTTTTGATCATTTAGGCAAAGCTCGTCGCTTTGCCGTTTTTTTTTCTATTTCTGTGTTGTGACACGATCGTCTCGAAAAAGCAATAAGGCGTGTGAGCGCGGCGGTGACAAATACATATTGGAGCGTATGGTTTAAAATAGTGCGTCCCTATCTTCTTCAATTCGGCTGCGTTGCAATATGCGGGATAACAAGTGACGACGTCGAAACGTTTAGAGACCGTGTTCACGTCGGCCACAACGCGCGCCCACCGAGTGGGAGCTGCAGTCGCTCCCAAGAAACCGATCGGCTTGTCGAATCGTTTCATAGCACTTATTCTCACTTTATAAGAGGAGGCAGGGTGAGGAGAGTAGCGGCGCTCTTTCTTTTCATGAAACGCCCAACGAGTGGGGGCGCTGAGAGCGGCTGTTATGCAATAGTAGAGTAAATGCTGTTCTGAGAAGACGGCTCTCGGCCATGTCGCTACATTTTCCTTTTCCGCTCTTGTATAACGACGATGGCGCTCAGCTTTGCATTTCTCGAGAATTCGGTACGCTTCAAGAGAAGCGTGAACCTCAACTACGTGACGCTCTCTCCTTTGAGATAAAAAAATAGCCGGGCAGTTGAGGAGAGCACTTTGTTCGCGCGACCGTCTTTTAGAAACTCGCGCCCTCTGCAGCGCCATATTTCTTTCCTCCGAAACAAAAAAGACTGAGTGAAAATAAAAATTTTTAAAAAACAAAAAGCTCAAACAAAAAAAATAAGCAATAAGCAGACTCAGCTCGAAATTCCCTGCTGGTGTGATGGCGGTGACTGCAGGCGGTGGCGGCGGTCGGCTGGCCGGCGGTGGCGGTGTCGGCGGCGATGGTAGAAGGGTGTGTGGAAAGAGAGACGCATCTCAGTCTTTTATAGGAGCGGCGAGTCTGACATTTTCAGCTGTCGCATGCTGACCTGCTGCTATCATAAGAGAAACAAAAGCCCTAATCACGCTTTTCAGCTGGATCCTTCCACCCCGCCAGACATGGATGCAGATGGGAAGGTGGTTTAAAATTAAATCTGTGTACCGACTGTCATACAATAGAGTAATTAGTTGAACGCGTGTTACCTGTATAAAGGATTAGCGGGTCATGGGCTCAGCGTGTGTATAGAAAAACAACTACAGGTAGCGTGAACAAAGCGACCCCCTCCCTTTCTGTCACTCTGTCTGTGACTAGAGGGTGTGCGTGTGGTAAGCGGCTTAAATCTAAAGAAAAACAAATCACCCTCTCCTGTCGTCAGCAGTCAGCCGGCCGGCGGCTGGAAAATGCGATTAGAGGGATGATGAGCCGCGTAGTAAGCGACTTAAGGCTGATCTAAAGACCTGCCGTGAGGGGGCAGCTGGCCGGTGGCTTGAAAAAAAAGGGGGGGGAGTAAGGGTATATAAGGGGGAGTGAAACCGTATTCGGCATCGTCATCATCGTTCACGCTACTACTACTACTACTACTACTACTACTACTACTACCACCACCAGCACCGCGCCTCAATTTGCAGATCCCCATGATGGAAAGTTGCTACCGTGACATGAAGCGGAATGACGAAGCGGCGCGCGAATGTGAAGCTGATGCTGTAGCCTCTGCTACTGCTGCTGCTAGTGCTGCTCAGCGTGCTACTGCTGCATTTACTGCGGCTGTTAGTGACGCTGGTTGTGATGACGTTGTTGTTGTTGCCGCTGCGGCTGTGACTGCTGCTGTTGCTGCCGCCGATGCAGCTACTCATGCCACCGATGCCGACGCTGCTGCTGCTGATGCTGTTGCGGCTGCCGATGACGCCGCTGATAACGCTGCTAGTGCCCGCTCTGCCGCCCTTGCTACTGTCGCTGCTGCTGTTGTTGCTAATGCTCACGCTACTGCTGCTACAGCTGCTGCTACTGCTGCTACCGCTGCTGCCGAGGCTGCTGCCGATGCTGCTGCCGATGCTGCTGCCGATGCTGCCGATGCTGCTGCCGATGCTGATGTTAGCAGTCGCGTCGACAAAGAATCGTCATTTGTCACTCTTTAACCTCCAGTTGAACGCGCGACGAGTAGTAGGGCTACCAACGGGACGGCCGGATGGTGCAACTGGTGTCGTCGCTTCTGCTCGTGCGCTTGCTTTTCTTCCAGTCCTACCTGCTGCTGCTACGGTATGATAGTGTTATAGTGTTTGAATGAGAACGCGCGTAGTTACACATAGACGCTGTAACAGATGTGCTTTTTTTTTTGAAAATATAATTTTAACATAACATGGAACTTGTTGTGTTTATTTTCTATATATAAGTTGTTTGTTTACAAACAGTCACGTGTCACGTGGTGTTGTTTACAAACAAGAGAGCCACGTGGTGTTGTTTACAAACAAACCCTAAGTAGGTCACGTTACCCTAGTTACCAGAATGCCGGCTTCTGATTGGCTGAGCCTAAGTAGGTCACGTGACGTAAGCAGGTCACGTTACCATGGTTACCAGAATGCCGGCCTCTGATTGGCTGAGAGCTTCTAAGTAGGTCAGTAGGTCACCCAGAATGCTGGCTTCTGATTGGCTGAGAGCCCTAAGTAGGTCACGTTACCATGGCAACGGGTCACGTGACCAAATGGAGGCCTCTGATTGGCTGCATGTCGATTGAGTAATAAACAGTACTTAACTATAGTCCCGTTCCGATACATACTATACTACTCACCCATCAACATTTTCCTCCATTTATATCTTCATCTGCCCTAAATAAAGCGTTTTTTTCCAAGCCGGTCATAGATTGCACCCAGTCATAGATTGCACCCGGTCATAGACAACAACAATTGCCCAATCTCATGAGACACAGCCACTACATACATACATGTACTTGTCATATACCAAATGAAAGATCTTGGTGAGCCTAACACCCCCCCGGGGGGGGGGGCACTGCCTCAGCATTACTGACTATATGTGTGAACATGATTCCAAGGGAAAGGGTCTGTTTTTGGGCACGTTAGGCACGGACCCGCGAGGGTCCTTGATAAGGGGAGTTTTTTAAGCAAATTTGGGGAGAAAGGGGTACATTTTCAGACCTTCATGGCTTTTTAAAAGGTACTTTTTAGTTTATTTTCCTACAATATTTCTTGGTCACCCTTGATTCAGATATTTTCTCAGGGTCACCCTTTGATTAGGGTATATTTTTCAGGGTCATTCGTGATTAGGGTCCGTTTTTCTGGTAAGTTTACCTTGAAATGGGTATGCTTTTTAAAAATGTCGCCCCTTGATAAGGGTACCAAATTTAGTGTGACACCAATATCACAATATCACAGCATTTTATATGTTAAAACGGGTCACAGTTGTTTAAAATGTTTACTATAGAATGGCAGTGGCCACATCCATTTTGGCCTTGAAAACTCTGACACAACTACAGTGTATTGGTATATATATAACTATACTGAGCTGTACCCTACAGTATATAAGTAGGTTCAGCACACTGCTATTCTGTGCAGAACAGTTGGAGAGACAGGGTTGTATGCTGGTTGACTTTAGTGTTGAGTGAAGTACCACGGCAATGGCTTCAAACAATACCTATGAAGATGCAAACATCTACCTAGATATTCTGGGCGAGACAGAAGAAGCCAAATGCCACTATGAAAAGTTGAACCACAAGGCAGAGCTTCTACCAATGGGAACTGTTCCATCTTCCAACAACAAGTTCTGTAGAAGACCCCCCTGCTGGGGTTGGGCCCTACTGATGGTCGGACTACTCATAGCGGCTGGAGTTGTTGGACTACTACTTTTCTCTGTGACAAGTGAGTATTTAAATACCTTAGTATCATTCCATACAGTATGAACTTATCTTGCATACAGAGGGGGGAGGGAGGGTCCAGTGTGAGGGGCGGGTATATGGCGAGGAACATGTGAATTAAAACTGTGGACCTAAATATTTTCATGTCAATATAAATATATTTCACCACACTGCAATAATACTACATCTTACTTCATGTGATAATAAACTAGTCCATAAAGAGACGTTTAGTTAACTATTGCCTCTATGCAACAAGGGACTAGATGCCACCCATTTTACCTGGTGTCTTGAGAACCGACTTTTCTGGTATAATCATATCGCAGCACCTGCATCCAACACGACCGCTATGAAGGAGGGTTCAACCTGTCCAACCCCTACAAAGGGTGTTAAACCCTGCCCAGTGCCTGCAAAGCAGACTGCTGCCAAGCCAACACCTACCAAGGAGGGTTGCTGTCCCTGTGTATTCGACGTCAAGTGGGAGCAGTTTCAGGGGTCATACTATTACTTTGAGACGAATAAAATCGGAACCTTTAATGTATCAAAACATGATGTGAGTAAAGCTTACGTCCTCAAGTCTAATTATGTGAATGTTTGGTTGGTATGGGCATTGTACCAGAGCAGATTGTCTCCTGATATCTCCCGATTGCAGCTATTTAGCCTCCGTTTTTCAAAAGAAAAATCTGAACTCAGTATGTTTGTACTGTAAAAAGTTACCATAACTTAGTACATATTATACTAAATGTATTATGAACTCAAGGTTTTACAAATCGACCTATAACATTGTTGTATTTATTGTATAATTATGGCTGTGTCTCACGACCTTGGGCCAATGTTTTTGTCTCTGACCGGGGGCCATCTCTGACCGGGTGCCGTCTCTGACCAGGTGCCGTCCCTGACCGGGTGCCGTCTCTGACCTTGTGTCAGAGAAAAGTGTGGTTTTTTTTTCAGAGACGGCACCCGGTCAGAGACGGCACCTGGTCAGAGACGGCACCCGGTCAGAGACAAAAACATTGGCCCAAGGTCGTGAGACACAACCTTATATTGTTCTGTTCATCTTATCTGCTCATAATTGCAGTGCTCAATGAAGGGGGCCACAATGGTTTCCATACACAGTCAGCAAGAGAATGACTTTGTGTACCAGAAACTCGTACTGAAAAAGAGCAATATGGTGTATGCCTGGATCGGATTGACTTGGAAAGGTAAAATTTAACCGTTTTCTTGAGATGTGTGGGGGAAATTGAGGACTACATAAATGCATTTCTCCTACCACAAATATAGCCTGAAATAGTATATGGATCATGCCAGTAATCTGTGGTGCTCAAAACTAGAGGTCCACATCGCCTTTGTAGAAGGCCACAAATTTCCTCTACAAATACAGAGACATCCTCTCGAGAGGGTCAAATACTTCCTTTAATAACATGTACAATTTGTAACTGTTTTCTTTCACTAAACACAGGAGGCTGTGTCTCATGAGATTGGGCCAATGTGAAAGTCTTTGACTGGATGTCATCTTTGATGTCTTCTAAATCTTAAAAAATGTAAATAAATCACTATGATAAGTAAACCATTCAGTTCAATATATATTACAGAAAATGCTTGGAAATGGTCTGACCGCTCACGCATGAACTATCAGAACTGGAAGCCAAGTGAGCCAAGCAACAACCTGACCCAGCATAGCTGTGTCGAGTTGTATGTGAATCGCCATAAGTCTATACAGCGTAAGTGGAACAACGTACCATGTAGCAGAGAACGTCACTATGTCTGCAAAAGACGAAATCATTAGGCCAAAAAAAATTTGTTTCAAGTAACATGGGCAGAAAATGTAGGGTCGGTAAGTCGGATTTTATTTTTTTAACTTTATTTTTTGAACATGAAAGTACTGGCCGGCCTTTCTGAAGACCCTAAAATTTACCCAAAAAAGTAAAAATAAGAAGATTTCTTCAAAATTGTATAAAAACACGTAGGGTCGGCCCTGTTTTGATAGGGTCGGTCGGGTGACCTGAAACAAACCTTTTTTTTGCCTTAGAGAGTACAGCATCAATATCAGACAACCAGCGAATACCTGTAAAATTAGTAGCAAGCTCAGCCCTAGTAGCAAACACACTGTGGCCCCGGACGGGGCCAGAGTGTGTTTGCAAGTCTGGCCCGGAGTGGGCTAAACGACGGGCTCCCATCGGTTTAGGGCACTGGGCTTTGGTCTGGCCCCGTGCGGGCTTCCCATGTTGGGCACAGATCGGGTTTTGGACGGGAAGCCCACTTTGGGCTCAGATCAGTTTTTGGACGGGCTTCCCACTTTGGGCTCAGATTGGTTTTTGGACGGGCTGAAAGTGGGTTCAGATCGGTTTTTGGATGGGTTGAAAGCGGGCTCAGATCGGTTTTTGGACGGGTTGAAAGCGGGCTCACATCGGATAATTATGGGTTTTTAGAATCTATTCAATCATTCTCCAATGATTTCTTGTATTTGTTGAACCAGATATCCTAGTTCCTTCTAATCAACCCAAGGCATAATCATACTCTTCCTACCCAATAATGGAAGTATCAAGCAGGCCTCTTATCATCAGGTTTGAGCCACATGCAGCATAGACAAGTGTCTATGGTGCACATTGGCCTTCAAAGCCATAATTCATACCTACATGGGGCACATGAGTCTTATATTAAGCAGATGTTTATGCCACAGAAATAGTGTTTACACTGGATAGCTCCTTAGAGAACCTCCTTTTCATCATTCAAATATATATTCTATCTTATTTCCAAACTGTGAGAACATCTATTTATTGTTTCCTATTCTACATCACTTAACATTTTATTGTATTATTATATAATGTCAATTTCATCTGGCTTTGTTGGAAAACTCTAGATATTGTATAGTAGTGATATCTGGTGTCAATCATCAGAACTATTAGACCAGTTGCCCTGTCCAAACCCAACCTCAGCCCTCATCGGCCCGGAGTGGGCTAACCGACGGGCGCCCGTTGGTTTAGGGCACTGGGCTTTGGTGTGGCCCCAAGTGGGCTGCCCGAATTGGGCTCAGAACGGGTTTTGGACGGGTTTCTTGTCATCTGGCCAACATGAACCCAAAGCGGGTAGCCCTCTTTGAAACTGATCTGAGCCCAAATCGGGCAGCCCGCTTTGAAACTGATCTGAGCCCAAAATGGGCAGCTCGATCGGGGCCACACTTCAGACCAGCCATCTGCCCAACATGAAACCCAGCTCAGTTTTGCCCGACTTCAAACAGCAAATCCGAGCTAAAACCAAATTGGCCCTGTGCGGGCTTGCTACTAGGGAGGTTATCTGTTTGAAGCTGGAGAGGATTGAGATGGGTCTCATGTTGGGCTGATGGCTGGGCTGAAGTGTGGCCTCAATTGGGCTAGCCGATACCATAATAGTAGGGTTTTCTAACAACCCAGATAAGTGTGCTTTTATTCAATAATACGAGAATAGGTTAAGGCAATGTAGAATAGAAAACAATAAAGAGATTTCTGAGTGGGTTTTTTGAGTGGCCATAGTAAAATGTAGAAAGAGAAAAGTTGGTTTTAAAATGGAAATTATCAAACACCAACTACATTAGTCAATATCCAACATTAAATTCACATCAAAAGGGACATGATATTTTGAACGCTCATTGGTTAAAGTTGTGTGACATTGTGTGTGTCGTTGTCACCGAATATATGTATTTTACCACAGGCAATAGGACCCTCAATGCTATGTTATGTAGCCATACACTTTTCTTAATTTGATATATAGAGGGGGGGGGATCTTTCAGTCAGTTCACTGAGGCTCTGTGTTCAGACACTTCATGTATTTTAGACTACTGTCCACTCTTGGTGAGGATTCTGCTTTGTACCTAAAAGAAAAATGGGCAGGCCAGGCAGTAAGGGACATCATAGAAGACCAAAAATGTACCCAGTCACTCTCAACCCATCCAAAAAGCCGTGTATTTCACTTACAGCCCATCACACAGTCAATGCACGATTAAGGAGTTATTTATATCTTGAGAAAGTAGTTACACTTACAGACTCTTTCCCCTTCTATTACACGGGTGTATTTGTCAAGAACACCACAAGAGCCGATGTGATTGAAACATAAAATTATGTACGCCTACACTCCCATTGGGTACACAATTTTGTTCAACCTTTAATCAACATTAACAACAATTTATCAATTATGACTCAATGTTCTCTGCTTAATTTGGGGTTAAGACATACATAGATTGGTGTACATTACGGAGCCACCAATCAATGAGTCAAAATAATGGTGTCTAGACATTGATTGTTATTTCCTTGAATTTGAAAAACCATCTGAGGAAGTGAGGGATCCAAGGAAGTAAATGTTTGAGGTTATGAGGGTCGACTATAATACCTATACTATTGATAAAAGGCCACTTAAAGATAGGCTGGGCTTTTCCACCTCTAGTGCTTGTCTTTTGTGGGCATTAATGTAGCTTCCTGGATCATTATGCTAGATATTGATCGTATATCATATAATTAGGAGGAATAATTACATAATAGATAATGGACATGGCGCTTTTCCTAGATGATAATGACTGAATAAACATATATCTATGCATACTTCAACTTATGGTCTTTAGCATGGTTAATGCATATTGGTTCCTACTCATTAATAACTGCAGAATTACATTACTATTGACTGAGTAAATCTACACCAGGATACCATGGTTGTGAGAATAAGCATAACACATGAGACCAGGATGTAGTTGAAGAGGTTTACTGATAGGTGGCAGCACTGTATGGTAACTCTCTAGTTCTCATACTTAACACTAGATGGAGTGTTACCACATCTCCCTTTTTAGGATAAAGGTACATATTCTTATGATGACACTATACTCATGAAATGTCTCGTCTATGGTGTTTAGATATACTCTATAAGTGTTTGTAATGTTTGATAGCGGTAGGTCTCTTTAGGGCTGTCTTTGAATTAATGAATTCATGTATGGAATATCTATGGAAGTCTTTTGGATTTATGATATCTAGATGTTCTCTATTGAGATAACTCACATTGTGTTCTAGAGTCTTTCATTGGCAGACTGACCTCAGGACTCAGGGATTATTATGCCCATGAACACTTCTTAGAGGTCAAGCCTCTGTGGTGGGTTTATCGCCCTTCCTGATTGACTCCTAGTGGTCATTCCTGTAGCGGCCTCTTGCACCGGTGTTCTGGGGGGAGAGGAAGGCTGTGGGCTTCGTAGGCTTGGTATGTCCTGCTGCGCCCTGTTGTCTCCAGTGTGCACCAAGGCTCCTCGATTGCGTGTTATTACTGAGCCTCTCTCTGTTTCTACGCGGTAGGCTCTGGGAGAAGCTGTCCTTTCCACGACGGAACCATATCGGTCCTGGTCCCGTACCCAGACGCGGTCACCCTGTTCCAATACTGGTAAAGTAACTGTTCTATGGCGCCTGTTGTAGTTTTCTGCCATCTTTTGCCTGTACATATTTTCGTTAGCCTTGACGGTCTCTTTATCATGCAAATACGGTATAGCTCTCCCAGGTGAGAGGACCAACGTTTAGAGCGTTATCTTAATCTTAAATCTTAATATCTTAATTCAGTGTCTTAAAAAAGACGGGGGTTGCAGAGCCCCCCCCCCCCCCCCCGATTACACACTAGATAGGGCCATAGGCTCGGAATGCAACAGTAGGACTTTAAAACATATTTCGTGGTTCCACATGAAACCCACCTAATAGATCAAGTTTTGAGGTTCCATTAACAATATTTTACGGTGTGGATGGCTAGATGATAAAGAGTAATTAAGAGAAATAGGCCTACATGAATAAAAAGAAAAACGACCCTGCACCGTCCTGGTTGTCATCTTGACGTGATGGCCTACTTCCGGTTAGGCCTACTGTTGTTTGAGTGGGACTATTTTGAAAGGAGAAAAACGGGGTTGCGGGGGCACAGCCCCCGATTTAATCAATATCTATTCTAGATACCACCCTTGTAAAAGAATTTCGGCACAATTCTTGATTTAGTTTCACGGTTACATTAGTGGTTTAATGGGCCTGCGGCGCTAAATAGTCAAAGCTGCACCACTCCATTTAGTATGTTATGGGTGGTCGAGCTGTGCAGTGTAAAGTTAAGACAAATAAGATCATCTTAATAGTCTGATTAAGATAACGCTCTAAACGTTTGTCCTCTCACCTGGGAGAGCTATCCCGTGCGTGCCTTTATCATGGCCCTGATGTAGATGTGTGGTTGTTGTTGGCAGAGTGGTCCTGATGTTTCTCCCCATCAGGAGCTGACAGGGGGCTTGGCCATTCTGCAGTGGTGCAGTGTGGTAGGCCAAGAATCCGAGGTGCTGGTCTACGTTCTTTCTCATGATATTCTTAGCAGTCTGAACTGCTCGCTCAGCTTCTCCGTTCGACTGAGGGTACATTGGTGAGGAGGTCACATGCGTAAACCTATATTTCAGTTCAAAGTCCTTGAAGTCGCGGGATGAAAATTGTGGACCGTTGTCTGATACCACATAGTCAGGGATGCCATGTGTGCTGAAGACTGATTTTAATGCTTCAATGGCATGAGCTGATGTGGTTTGTAGCAGACGTCGGATCTCGATCCATCGAGAGTAGTAGTCTACTACTACTATATACACCTTTTTATCCAGTTCAAATAGGTCTGTACCGACCCTTTCCCAGGCATAGGATGGGAAAGAAGATGGGAGAAGCGGTTCTTTGCGTTCTGGACGGTGTACAGCGCAGATGTGGCAAAGATTGCACATTGCCTCGATCTGTTTGCTGCTTAGTGGCCACCATACACTCTGCATGGCCCGAGCTCGGCACTTGGTGACACCAAGGTGGCCTTGGTGTAGCTGCCCCAGTACCTCGAGCTGTAGGGCTTGAGGAATCACGATGCGGTCGTCGTACATCAATAGTTCATTTTTGAGTGTTAGGTGGTTTCTTTTCTCCCAGTATGGACGGAGTAAGGGTTGCTGTGGCATGTATCCCGGCCATCCATTTTTGCAGTAGGACTTAACTTCGGTGCACACTGCATCCTCGTCCTGTGCTCTGCATATTTGACGTAGTCGGACTTCTGTCGCTGGGAGGTACTTCACTGTGAAAGAAGCGAATTGTTCAACTTCTTCGATGAAGCTTATGTCCGAGGGTGATGGCTTATCGACTGGTGCTCTTGAGAGTGCATCCGCTGTCACCTGGTCTTTGCCCTGGACATGGACTACTGTCGGGGCAAACCTCATCATCCGTAGTCGGAACCTTAATATGCGTGGTGGCATACTTGAGAGGTCTTTTGATGCAAGTAGTGGGACCAGAGGCTTGTGATCAGTTTCCAGAGTGAACTGCATACCTAAGACATAGTCAGAAAACTTCTCACATGCCCAGGTAGATGCAAGTGCTTCCTTTTCGATCGTGGCGTACCTCTGTTCTGTCTCACTTAGTGACCTTGATGCATAGTATACTGGTCTCCTGTCACCGTCTTGGTTGACTTGAAGGAGGACCGCTCCGATACCATAGTCGCAAGCATCGGCTGCGACTATAGTCTTTCGGTTGGGGTCGTAGTGTGCCAGTGTTTCAGTCGATGTCATTTTGGCCTTGATCTTGTTAAAGGCATCTACTTGTGGTGTATCCCATGTCCACATTCTGTCTTTCCGAAGTAGCTGTCGCAACGGCTCGTTCAGTGATGCCAAATCTGGAATAAACTTGGCAAACTGGTTTACCATACCGTTCAACCGCTGTAATTCGGTGACGTTCATTGGTGGGGGGAAGTCACAAATAGCTTTAACCTTGTTGGGGTCTCCTTGGATGCCCTCTCGGGTGATTACGTGCCCTAAGAAGGTTATAGTTGTCTTCGAGAACTCACACTTGTCATTAAGCGTGAGGCCTGCTTTTCCCAGCCGTTCCAGGACTATCCTGACTCGGTCGTCATGTTCGGCCTGTGTAGGTGCATGTATAAGAACATCGTCCATGTGACAGACCACGCCGTCGAGTCCTTGTAGGATGCCTGACATGGTGCGCTGGAAGATCTCAGGTGCTGATGATATCCCGAAGGGGATCCGATTGAAGCAGTAGCGTCCGAAGGGTGTTACAAACGTGGTTAGCAAGCGTGACCGACTGTCCAAGGGGATTTGCCAAAACCCTGAGTTGGCGTCGAGCTTGCTGAAGACTTGTGACCCTTTCAGCTTCGCCAGATTCTCGTCTACGGAGGCCATCGGGTGGATCTCGCGTTGCACTGCTTTGTTGAGTGGTGTAAGATCAACGCAGATTCGCACCTTGCCGTTATCCTTGGGGGCAATTACCATCCCAGAGCACCAAGCTGTTGGTTCCGTGACCTCTGAGATGACTCCCTGCTTTTTCATCGATTTAAGTTCTTGTTCAACCTGTTTGAGGAGTGGGTGTGCTACTGTTCGAGCTGTGTAGAGACACACTGGAACGGCATCTGGTAGAAGGGATATCCGGTATGGACTCTTGAGGCACCCGAGTCCCGTGAATAGTTGCGGGAACTCAGAGCGAAAGTCCGGCGATCCTTCTATGTTGTAGACTGACTCCGCAGGTTTTAAGAGATTTAGCCTTTGACAAGCTGATTTACTTAGCAGGTTGTGCTTTTGTCCCCGCATGATGAATATGTCCTCCGTAATCGTACTACTGTCCACTTTGAGCCGGGCCTTTGGAATGTGTCCTATGACACGGTCCGTCAGGTCTACGTTTCCGGCTCCGCGGAACTGTCTTCGGTTTGGTTGCGGCGGGAACATTTCGAGCCATGGTGTATGGTCTCCGATGATCGTAACGCCTGCTCCACTGTCAAGCTTGAACGTTGTAGCTTGCTCGTTGACGTGGAGGTTGACTGTCCAGAAATCACCTGCTGGCGCAACTTCTCCGAGGAAGGCGACGTCAACCGTGTCGCTATCTTCGACTTCGTTGACGGATTTCGCGGCCCGGCATACTTTTGAGAAGTGTCCCATTTTCTTACATATTGTACACTTTGAGTTGTTGGCTGGGCAGGCTTTCCTTACGTGGGGAGGCGTACTGCCACACCAGTGGCAGGCCTTGTTACCGTTGTTGGAAGGTGGTTGAGTAGGTTTATTCCAGGTTTCCTTGCTTTTTGCCTTAGCATAACACATGAGGCTAGGATGTAGTTGAAGAGGTTTACTGATAGGTGGCAGCACTGTATGGTAACTCTCTAGTTCTCATACTTAACACTAGATGGAGTGTTACCACAATGGTAACATACAAATACCTTGTTGACTGCCAGCTATATATCTATCATATTTAAGATGTCAATGAGATCATCATTACATGATCATCATTATAACCAAAACTGTTTATCATCATCTTATTTCTCCAGTACGCACTTACAGTGTTATATTTTGCAGTCATATTTGCTTGGTATGATTAACAGGCAATTTCAAGGACTGGTGCAAACATCATTTGTTCAAAATGTTTACTAGAAGTAACTAGGATGGCAGTGGCCACATCTCCTGGGGGAGGGGGGTCACTCAATTGTGACAGGGGTGTGTGTCTGACCCTCTGAGAACCCTTTAATACCCTTGGTGAGT
This sequence comes from Harmothoe impar, assembly GCA_947462335.1. Taxonomy (NCBI): domain Eukaryota; kingdom Metazoa; phylum Annelida; class Polychaeta; order Phyllodocida; family Polynoidae; genus Harmothoe; species Harmothoe impar. The sequence goes on from OX381711.1 coordinate 72,078,166, forward strand.
TCATTTTTGGTCAAAAGTTACCCTTGGTCATTTTGGTCAAAAGTGAATAGGTTTTAGCCCTAAATAAACTGTTTCCATTCTGGCCGGTCAGAGATGGCACCCAGTCAGAGATGGCACCCGGTCAGAGACGTAAACATTGGCCCAAGGCCGTGAGACATAGCCATATATACTTTATGTACAAGGTTTCGTTTGTTGAAGTCCTTAGTATTTAGTCTAGTGAATTAAGGGAAATATACTTTATTTCTGGATAAAAGTACCAAAGTTGGTTTATAGGTAGATAAATATATGTTATTGAATATTTTTCCTTGCTCCAAGCAAAAAGTGTCCTGCAACACTATTTTTGGGTCATTTTCCTGAAAAATGTGAAAGATGACAATAATAATTTTATAAGTTAATCTTTTGCAGGTTTCTAGCATTGAGACCTAATAATATTGCCATAATAGACATTAATTGTCATAAATATGAAAGAATCAGCCCCCAAAAAATGCAATATGGGTGCAAAATTAAAGCTGAAAGGCAAAACTAATTGTGGCTTGATGCTTTCATTTTAATTACTTTCACAAGCTGTCAATAGTACTTTTTTAACCGCTCATATATTTTAAGGGTAATTCTATGTGTTTGCATGTATGTTATACCCTGTTAGGTTACAAAATTGGTAGTAGTAGGATTATCTAGGGGAGATATGTGATCAATCTTTATGGAATGGGTATTGCAGCAGAACACCGCAAACGAAGGGCTGCAGCCACCACAAGTGAATTGCAGTTATCACACTGGGGGGTTTGGGGGCATGCCCCCTCAAGACAATTTTGAATTTATGGCCTTCAAATAGTCCATTCTTATGAATTTTGCACACACTGTATGAAAGGTCTGATCTACATCTAGCCTCTATCATTTGGTTTGGGATTTTTTTGGAGGGAGAGATCCTTTGGAAAAATACTTTTGTCACCTGAAGGCATGCCCCCCCCCCCCACCTATAACATATATTTGAACACATTGAGAAGGAGGGAGTGGCATTGAGGCTCATTTTTGAGGGGAAAGAAGGGGTGTGGTTGGAGAGCTTAACTGAACTTGTGGACCTTTTATAAAAACTTAAGGTCACATATAAAGTTGCAAGCAGGGTACAGCGAGCTTGGTACCCACAGGATATTTTCGAGATCTAGAGGTAAAAGGGTTCTTTCTGGTGGGTTCTGAGAGCTGTATAGATTCATTTGCAGCCAGCAGTCAGGGGTTGTTCTAGTTGATTTTTCTTTCAAAAAGGAAAACTGTGAATCTACACTCTTTTGTTTTGCATCCTATTTCCTGAATGTCCTTTTTTTCTAATGCTTCCCTTTCCCTCCAACTGCTTCCCTCTCCCTAGGCTTGAGTACACAGAGGTCGTAGAGGGAGGAGAGGCCACAGGGGTAGGCCAGGGCATGGGAGGGGATCTGGAGGGGAGAAGAGTGGACATGGAATGGAAGGTGAGGTTGAGGGATATTGGAGGTGTATGGTAGGGGAGGGACCACGTCGCCCCTCCATCTTCAAGAAATCCCTCAGCCCGCAGCATGCCCCCCTCCCAAACCTGAGAAGAGGAATGGGGGGAGGGGGGGTGGCAGAAGGCGTGGCGATACCCCTGCTCTCAGGGGAATTTGGAAATAACCTGGTCAAGATCTATATAAAATATAGCAAATATTTCTGCACGTTTTGTCAAAATCACTTCTCAAACATGAGTTAAAATGTATAACTGAAAACAGTTAATAAGCTTTAAATGCATTATGTCCCACAATAAATAGAGAACACTTGCACCAACGATTATTTAGAAGAGAATATTCTACATTAAAAGTACCCTAGTGCATTTTGTGGCCTATTTTTCACTCTTTTGCTATCACTGTGCCCCCTGGTGGGCAAAACTAGAACTACCCCCCCCCCCCCAGTCACATTTTCCCCCACCTGCTCAGAAATATATGAATCCCCCCCCCCCTCCAGGAAAAGATACTATCTACTCCCCTGAAATACTTTTCTTAAATTAAGAGCTAGTTTTCCAATCTTTCTTTTCATTTCCTTCTCTCCTTTTCCTCCATCTTTCCTCTCCTCTCTCTTTTTTTGTGTTGGGGGTGGGGGCAATCCTGTTGCACCCCCCCCTTCCCCCTGAATCAGCCTTTTTTCAAATCAAAAGAAACAGCTAAATGAACCTGAAAAATATGGTTTCATGTGATCTGACAGTCATCTTTATGAAGGGCAGCCATCTTGAATTTTTAATGCATGATTTAGATTTGGATATTAACCTACATTTATAGTTACCAGTTAAGCATCTTGTATGGTTTCAGCCCTAAATATTTCTATAAAAGTTCTACAAATTAAGATTTCCTGTTTATTTCAATGATTTTGGTGATCACATTTCAAAATGGCTGAAAAACGGTGATAGCATGGAAATTTCTTTTGGAGCAAGGAAAAAAGTGAAAGTTCTTGGTTCAAACCATGTGTAAAAATCTTTTGGCACTTTTATCCAGTAATAAAGTACAATGCCAATTCGTTCCCTTAATTCACTAGACTAATTATTACTATTAGTATGTTAGCTGTTTGTCATGCTATCATATTCTGACACAATTGAAATTGTACAACCCCATACTTAATGCGTTTCAAGAAAGTATGTTTGTGAAGTCATACTTTTTTTATATCTAAATTTAATTCAAAATCCTTAAATATAATCCAATACACCTATTGCAGCCTGATAGGATTGAAATTCAATCAAAACACTGGGGGTGATTGACAGGCATGATGCATGGATATAGTAATAGTCAGTTACAGGGCAGGGCTGCATTCATGCTACCTACTTCTGTAAATCACAATCACCATGTTAACCAACGTTGTTTTAAAGCAACATTTTGTCTCTAAGAATTAAATGAAATATTACTGTCTTGTATCGTTTAAGGGGTATAATCATTCACTGGATAAATTTACCAAAATGAACAAAGTACAATATTGATTGGTTTTTATTCTTTAATGGCAATCTTCACAATGACTTGAACGCGATGTACAATACGAAAAATCAATAGATATTATAGATACCTGTATAATCGAGTAAAACAGTTCCCATGTGGACGGATGTTTACATGTTACACAGTTTAAAAAGCCAATAATCATTCTCTTCAATTTTCTCACTGTCTTTGTATAGTAAAATATAGAAAGAGAAATGTTAGTTTTAATGTGTAAATTATCAAACACCAACTGTATCATTCAATATCCAACATTAAATTCACATCAAAAGGGACATGATATTTTGAACGCTTGATGGATAACGTTGTGTGACATTGTGTGTATCGTTGTCACTGAATATAGGTCTACAACAGGCAATAGGACCCACAATGCTAACACTGGTACATGGCTGACACAAAAGCCTCAGTATTCATGATACAATAACATGGATCGCTTGTATAGTTAAGGAATAAAGCTATGATATCTCAATTTTGGCATGCGTTTCTTGTCTATGTCTTGAATGACAAGGTTATTTTATGTAGTCATACTCTTTTCCTAATTTCACATAATTAATATGCACACGGATTGTATTTGGTAATGAATGACTTATGCATCTTTGTTTATAAATATATAAATAGGCTATTTTCCAGGGTGTGGTCAGTATTTAACCTTGAATATAGACCGCCTCAGATTGATGCACTTCAAGGAGGAGAGGCGGGGGCAATTTCGACACTTCTGAGAAAAATCGCACACTTTACAAGGAGTGTTTCAAAAACAAATCTGTGCGCTCACAATCCATTAAACCCATCCTCTGTTCTTAAATAATGACCACTCCCTAGGGTATAAAGTCTCCTTAAACGTATACATGGCAGCAAGGGACGAACCTGCGGAGTCATTAGACGCCGCCCATTCTATGCGTAATCTTTAATCGCCACTTCTGGCGTAATCTTAATCAGTGAATCGCCACTTCTGGCGTAATCTTATTCCAGAAAAAGAAAAAAAAAGAGAAAGAAAAAAGGGTGCGAGGGCAGAGCCCCCGATATATACAGCAATGTTACAAACTTACAGTGGTGTCATCTAGAGGATAGGTATCACTTGTAAACTGATTGAGATTACACCAGAAGTGACGATTCACTGATTAAGATTACGCCAGAAGTGGCTATTCAAGATTACACAGAGAATGGGCGGCGTCTAGTGACTCCGCAGGTTCGTCCCCACGTGCGTATACATGTATAAACTAGATCTATCAATAGCATAACACCAGCGCCTCCACAATAGTCAAATAGGACAAATAAGCATTCTTATAACATTGACATAACACAAATCAAAAGCTAGCAACAACCGCCATGTAACAGACTATCAGTGCCTAGGCGACACTGCACCGGGGAATACTAGACAGTGAAAAAAAAAATCTTTCTTGACGATAAAAAAAAAACATGTTCGATGATTTGGAATTGATTGTTGCATTAGCCCCATTGGAATCGAGACATAATGGGCTCAGTCTCACGACTTTGTAACAATTGGATCGTCTTTGACCGGGTGACATCTTTGACCGGTTGACATCTTTGATCGGGTGACGTCTTTGACCGGGAAACGTTATTATAGCATAAATTAGACCTGTATAGTAAGAAATGGGTGGAAAAAGTGAAAGGATATTTTCACACTTTATAAAATGAAATTGATTTAAAGTTTTTTATATTCATATGTACCTCCTTTTACATGCATTATGGCATAATGTTATATGCTTTCCTCTGCCTGGTCAAAGACTTCACTTTCTATGTTATGTGGAATTTGAAGAGCTACACTGTCCAAAGTGTTATGCAATAACCATCCAGATATTTTTACAAATAGTATACACATGGGAAAAAATAAAAAAGTAAAAAAAGACCTTTTCTAGCCTGCTGGTTAAAGACGTCACCCGGTCAAAAACGTCACCTGGTCAAAGACATCACCCGGTCAAAGACGTCACCCGGTCAAAGACATTACCCGGTCAAAGATGATCCAATTGTTACAAAGTGATGAGACTGAGCCATTGACGCATATATTTATGCTTTAATGGACGGAATATTCTGTAACAGTAATCTGTTAGCACTTTAAGAGCAGCATAGTGTGTTTATGTCCTGGGTTATTGTGTCTTTTGTCATCATGATACTTGAATGCACTCATGAAGTGCAATCAGGCCAAATAAAAAAAAAGGTTTGTTTCAGGTAACATTGGAAGAAACTCTAGGGTCGGTAGGTCGTTTTTTTGGTGTTTTTTTTACGGCCTAGAGTTGACCTAAAAACGTGTAAAAAATGGGAAGATTTTTTCAAAATTTTTGTTAACCTAAATTTGGCCCCCAAAGACCGTAAAAATATATAAAAAAATCTTTTCTTTTTTTGGCCTCATGAAGAATTACTCTTCAGAGCTGCCTCGACACATCACAATGACAAAGGACACGATACCTTGAAGCTCTATGCTGACATTAAGAGACTAAATAAAAAAGTATCTGTAGTTAAAGCTGGGCCGTCAGGGAAGAAGTTCAGCATTTTCCAGACATGGACTAAAATAACAGGGCAGCAGTGTTTGGACAGGGGACCATGAGCATTGTCCAGCTGCAACATATTCACCTTGTGCCTGTAAGAGCTGAGCTCCCAGCCCTTAAGAGCCCTCTTGTGAATGAAAACTGAACTATATCCGAAAGTGCTTTTGGCTTCAACCATGACGGTTAAGCTTTAAATTGTGACAATTATGTCTCATTTGATCTATGATAGAGGGTCCCTGCAGCGGGGAAAAGAATCCCATTAGCTGTTACCTATCACAGCCAAAAATAATTTTCTTATTTCAAGAAACTAAGATAAATTAACTCGCCTGGCGGACAAATGACTAGTTTTAAGAAAAAAAAGTTTCTTAAAACTAGTCATTTGTCTGCAAGGCGAGTTTATTTATCTTAGTTTCTTGAAATGACAAATTATTTCTGGCCGTGTCTACAATTGACATTCTGTACCCTGATTACACAACTATTTATTTGTCAGACCAAGACCTGTTCCTGACCACATGTTATGGTATGCAGCACATACAGTGATTGGTAGTTTATACACACTTTGGTATAGCAGTTGTCTGAAAGGAATCGCTGCATTGTGATCATTTCAACCTAGCGTCTAATATCCAATGATAACAGATTCTGTATGTCACCGATAAACTAGATCTACGGGTCTTCACGTATACATTTTACCAAATGTCCTATGTAGACCTAAACTTTTATAGTAAGTGGGTAAGATAGTAATATATATATCTATGTCTAAACCTCATCTGCTCACAGAGATATCTGGGAAATCAATCATAACTATGACATAATGTGTGTGTAAACGCCTCAAGATAGGCATCTTGTTCAATCACACCACCTCCTCAGTCCATTATCTAGAGCTGTACATTACTGTACATTACTTAAGATCACATAAATTATAGAGGGGACATTCACAGAAATTTGGGTATAGTTATATCAAAGTTTTCTTAGCATATATACTCTTTTATCCTATCTACTGAAGATGTTATGGCTGTGTCTCATGAGATCGGGCCAATGTTTTCATCTTTGACCGGGTGCCAGCGTTGACCGGGTGCCAGAAAATGGTTTATTTAGGGCAGATGGAGATATAAATGGGCTACTAATTACTAATTTTAAGTGTTGTAACATGAATTAACCGGTCAAAGCTGGCACCCAGTCAAAGCTGGCCCCCGGTCAAAGCTGGCGACCAGTCAAAGACGTTTGCAAAGGCCCGATCTCAAGAGACACAGCCTTATTCATCTACTTGATATCATAATGTAATCACACTAACTTTGACTCTTCGGTGTACAGCTGTCTATTAAAATGTAAACTCCATATAGTAGGCCCACAAATGGACAGATCCTAAAACATTCGTTTTATGGACTGCCACTCAGTACCGACCTCTATTCATGTATTAGGCAGTGAATGAGTGGTGTATACTGGGGGTGGTGGAGTAGCTAACTATCCATACTATTCATAATCATTTAGGGGGAGACATAAGTTTTGTTTCAGGTTATACGTTTTTTGGGAAAAGCATAATGTTTTTAGGAAACAGCTATCTAGGAGTACATTTATAGATTCAAATGGCAGATCTAAGTTGGGTAAGCCTCCTGCTGTGTCAGTGTGGAGGCCTTGCAGGATGGTGTCGGTGCAGGGCCAGTAACAAAGGGGGTCCCCCCCCCCCCAATTGCTCTGGTGCCTGGTGCCTGGTGCCGGTATCCTGGTACCCGGTTCCCTGGTGCCTAATACCCTGGTGCCTGGTATCCTGGTGCCTGGTATCCTGATGCCTGGTACCCTGGTGCCTGGTACCCTTGTGCCTGGTACCCTGATACCCTGGTACCCTGGTGCCTGGTACCCTGGTGCCTGGTACCCTGGTACCCTGGTGCCTGGTACCCTGGTGCCTGGTACCCCGGTGCCTGGTACCCTGGTACCCTGGTGCCCTGGTGCCCGGTACCCTGGTGCCCGGTACCCTGGTGCCTAATACCCTGGTGCCTGGTATCCTGGTGCCTGGTATCCTGATGCCTGGTACCCTGGTGCCTGGTACCCTGATACCCTGGTGGCTAGTACCCTGGTGCCTGGTACCCTGATACCCTGGTGGCTAGTACCCTGGTGCCTGGTACCCTGATACCCTGGTGCCTAGTACTCTGGTGCCTGGTACCCTGGTGCCTGGTACCCTGGTGCCTGGTACCCTGGTGCCTAGTACCCTGGTGCCTAGTACCCTGGTGCCTAGTACCCTGGTGCCTAGTACCCTGGTGCCTAGTACCCTGGTGCCTAGTACCCTGATACCCTGGTGCCTAGTACCCTGGTGCCTGGTACCCTGGTGCCTGGTACCCTGATACCCTGGTGCCTTAGTCCCCTGGTGCCCGGTACCCTGGTGCCCGGTACCCTGGTGCCCGGTACCCTGGTGCCTTTGCCCCCTGGTGCCTGGTACCCTGGTGCCTGGTACCTTGGTGCCCGGTACCCTGGTGCCTGGTACTCTGGTGCCTAGTACCCTGGAGCCTGGTACCCTGGTTCCCAGGTGCCCTAGTACCCTGGTTCCCAGGTGCCCTAGTACCCCGGTGCCTAGTACCCTGGTACCCTGGTGCCTGGTGCCAGGTGCCCGGTACCTGGTACCCTGGTGCCTGGTACCCTGATACCCTGGTGCCTGGTACCCTGGTGCCCGGTACCCTGGTGCCCGGTACCCTGGTGCCCGGTACCCTGGTGCCCGGTACCCTGGTGCCTGGTACCCTGGTGCCTTGTACCCTGGTGCCCGGTGCCCTGGTGCCCGGTACCCTGGTGCCTGGTACCCTGGTGCCCGGTGCCCTGGTGCCCGGTACCCTGGTGCCTTAGTCCCCTGGTACCCTGATACCCTGGTGCCCAGTCCCCTGCCCAGTGGGCACAAAATTCAGTTCAATGTTGAATCAATGTTGAATCAACATTGAATCAACATTGACAACCATTTATCAATGTTGATTCAATGTTCTGTGCCCACTGGGTGGTGCCTGGTGCCCTGCAGGGTTAGAACTTGCACTGTGAGCCCCCTGGTGTGTCGGTGTGGAGGTCGTACACGGTGGTGGGGGTACAGGGGCACCAGGAGGGGGTGGGGGTACAGGACGTGTAGCCAGGCTCCAGGTTAGTGTCCGCCTCCACCCGCAGGTGGCAGCACCATCAGGCAGTCACGCCCACCGACTTCTCCTGCTTGATCTCGTAGATGAGGAAACACGAGAACACCAGCCCCAGCACCTGCAGGTAGGAAAGGTACAAATTGTTAACCATTTAAGGACATAGACAGAGGTCCACGATGATCTGGCTGATTGACAGGTTTCTCCACGAGTGGTACCTTGGATCATATCACACGAGGCTCCGCCTCGTGTGATATGATCCAAGGTACCACAAGTGGAGAAACCAGGAATTCAGACTGATTAGAGTGGATCTCTGTGTTTATTTCATGTAATTATATCTAAAAATGACATTTAAAGATTGGTTTCATAGCTATTTTAGTGACATCATCATGAAGAAACAGCCCATGGAGAATGAACATCAGTTTCTCCACAGGGGTGTGGAAAACAGCCATTCCAGTACTTAAGCATACTTTGTTTCTCCACATGAAATAAAGGAGGAAGATTCATGTGCATTTGTCATCGGGATGTACCAAAGCAGGGCTGGAAAGGAACTAAGGCCAAAAAATGAGGTTTGTTACAGGTAACATGGGCAGAAAATGTAGGGTCGGTCATGTTTTTTTTTTAACATCTTTTTTTTTGTAAACATGAAAGGATTGGCCAGCCTCTCTGAAGACCCTAAAATTTACCAAAAAAGGGTAAAAACACAGAAGTTTCTTCAAATTACATAAAAAAAAAGTAGGGTCGACCCTGTTTTGATAGGGTCGGTCCCATGACCTGACACAAACCTTCCTTTTTTTTGGCCTGAATGGCACTGTGGGCCAGGGCTCAGTTCATGCATAATGTTGAGAAAAGAGTTCATTATATTACTAGGGGACCAAATAAGTATTTGAGTTTATAACGAATCTTTATTACACAAGGTGATTTTCTAAAGAGACGATACAATCAAATGGGTACAACGCCCAAACATAGATACAGATGCTTAAATCAACAACGCAAATAACATGATATGCACTCGACCCGTCACATACAGGCAATAGGGAGTAGACATATTACTAGCAATGGATTATAGCACGTTATACTAGTTAACAGGACATAATAGTAATCATGGGTAAGCAGTGTGAAATACAAACATAAAGTGAACCAGAGATATTGATATAGAAGTTCATGACATAGCCTAGGTACACCAGAAATCATCAAATCAGACCCGTTGGGCTGCCATGAAAAGAGCGGTAACTATTGGCTTCGCTTTAGACTTGAACAGTTCTTTGTCCGTTGTTAATCGACACGAGGTATCAAGTTTGTTCCACAGGTCTATTCCGCGATATAAGGGACTTTTCCTAAATCCCATTGTTACAGAATTTGGATATTTTACTAGACCAGTGTTGACAGATCGCGTTATCCTACCACCAGAGGGTGGTTTGATAAAGCTGAGCCCCAGGTCAGTGGCACAGTGTCCTTGGCCATATAAGTATTTATGTAATAGCAAGAGTAGCTGGAGATCAAAACGAACATGTAGATAATCCATATTAGTATCAAGATGCAGGTTTGCTACATGATAACGTTTTTGTACATTTAAGCTCACCCTAAGGCATCTGTTCTGTACATGTTGCAGTCGTTTATGCTGTGCCTTTTTCAAACCATTGTAGAGGAACCCACAATATTCTAAAACAGGTAGTATGGTCTGCTTATAAACTAGGATAGCGGTATTGGTTGACATTTTTCGACGCATCATTTTCAACATGTGACAGCGGTTTGAGGACGTACTGACATTTTTACTAACAGATTTCTCAAGGGTGATTACATTATCAAGAATAATACCTAGATATTCATATTTATTACATACTTCCAAGGCTATGCCACCCATTTTAATAACAGGTGTTTGAAGATTGTCATTCATTGGTGGATTGAAGACCACAACCTTGGTCTTATCTTTGTTTATGCAGAGACCACTCTCGCTAAACCATTTATATACATTTTGGGCATCTTCTTGCATTTTACTCTCACTGATTGCGAGACTAGTAGAAGTAGTGTAGAACACTACATCGTCTGCATACATTATAGCAGTACAGTGAGATAGAACATTGGGTAAGGCATTTATGAAACAAATGAACAACAAGGGGCCCAAGATAGAACCTTGGGGTACCCCGTAGTGCACCGGGAGCAGGCTAGAGGTGGTCCCGTTACACATAACACGCTGTGTGCGCTTTCCTAGGTAAGCAAACAACCAATCAGTGTATAGAGGGGGGAGATTTAGCGCTTTCATGCGGCTTATTAACTCTAGGTGGTGTATACTATCAAAAGCCTTCCGTACATCCAGGAAACAGGCCAGGAGATGCTCACCCTTGTCCTTGGCTTCATATATATCATTTACAAATTTAAATACGGCATCATTTGTTCCCCTGGATGCACGGAAGCCATATTGACAATTACTGAGTTGGTTGTTTGACTCAAGCGATATGTAAATATTGTCATAGACAATACGCTCCATAATCTTGCTTGGGGCGGGGAGTAAAGATATGGGGCGCCAGTTACCTATCTGTTTCAGGTCCCCTGACTTGGGTAGTGGGACAACTTTGCCAGATGCCCAGTCTGAGGGGAAACTGATGGTATGTAGGCTTAGGTTAATGAGGGACGTTAGCTGTGGGGCTAGGATGAGAAAAGCATCCTTCAAAACAGCTGTATTAATGTTGTCAATGCCACTAGACTTGTGGACTTCAATAGCCTTAACTAAATTGAGTACAGTGGAGTAAGTTACTTCAGTGGACTCACTTACTTCATACAATTGTGCAGTCGGGGAGTGAGTAGTACTGACCTTGGGATCATCTCCCAGGGAGTCAAATAGCTTACGACCAATATTACAGAAGAACTGGTTTATATAAGTGGGAACATAGTCACCTTTGACCTCTTCCCCAGTTTCATGATGAGTCAGCACTATGTTGGGCTTATTTTCACCAACTTTCCCTAATAATAGGGCTAGTTCGCGCCAGAATTTGGTTGGGTTTTTAGCTAGATTTTCTAGGGTGGTCTTGAAGTATTCCTCTTCAGCCAGCCTTGTCTTAGCATTGATGTCTCTCCGAACCTGCTTGGCACATTCAAGCAGTTCCGGATCGGCTTTACCGCCCTTACAATAGTCCAACATATACTGATTCCTCTCAAATATTGACTCATATATGTCTCTGGTCATCCAGGGCTTATTTCTATCCTGGAATTTCATGTCCTTTACAGGGCAGTGTATGTCCAGATAATCTACTATGTGGGACAAAAGCATCTCCCATTTGAGATCTACATCATCACATTCATCAAATGGGGTCCAATCTATGTTTAGTAAATTGTCCATGAAGTCAGTTTGATCATAGTGCTTGTATGAACGACCTCTTACTTGTATATTTACAAACTCTTCTTTTGGTTTTTTTCTAATGGCGTATACAGGGAGGTGATCACTTATAAACATGGGCAGTGTCCCTTTATGGAGGACAATGTCACAATCTGTAGCTATCAGGTCGATACAAGTACCACCAGCTTTTTTAGTATAGGGCCGGGTAATATGATGAATCTGATCCTGTAGATTTAGGCCTGAAACAGCTTTCAGGTATGCCTTGGTCTTACAATCATCGGGCTGGAATAAGTCGATATTAATGTCACCAACAAGCCATCGCTCTCGACCTTCTAGACTAGGATCCTGACAAATATTTACTATAGCATCTATACATTTCACATAGCTACCACTAGGGGGTCTATATATATGAACAAAGGTGGTCAGACGATGCTTGTCTTGAGTAAAATTAACAACCATGGCTTCTATATCTTCATTGGACTTGTTTAAGAAGGAGTCCATTGTGCAGTAAGGTGCCATCCTGTTGCACACATAAAATAGCAACCCTCCACCAGTCTTATCAACTATGCGGTCATATCTGAAAAATTGATAACCTGAAACGTATAGCTTGTGGTCTGAAAACCCCTCAAGTAACCAACTTTCACTGACTGACATAATGTCAAAAAGCTTGATCAGATCACTCAGTTCTGTGAATTTTAGTCTTTGACTACGCACATTGTAGTGGCCAATCTTTAGTCCTTTTAGATGGGCAAACGCCTCATAGTCAGTGGTCATTTTGAGGAGTGTTTCTCCTTACAGTGTGGATAATTCAAATTAGGGTAACTTATTAGTATCTTAGTCACTAGGGTTAAGGTCACAGAGGAGTGACTGTGACCAGGCCATAGAGCGCCATGAAGAATGACGGTTAATCCTGACCCAGAAAGCAGTAGGCTGGGTGGGACCGAAAAACAATGCGGATTCTTTGAGCGGTTCATGAGCTGGCTGGTTGGTGCCTCCCATAATAGACAGGGATGAGTAAAATGGTTCAGATTAATAGCTAAGCTCTGACTAATCTAATCTATGACTTCCTAATATCTGACTAGTGTAGTAAGAATGAATGAAACCTCTGATCAAGGGGGTTAGTATGTGTGAGTAGACTTGAGAGAGGTTAAGAGGTCTAACACCAATAACCTCTGTATTCTCTAAGGTCATTCCTAATGATTAAGCTGAACTAGGCTAGACTTAGGCTATTCCTTTTTTTTTTTTTTTTTTTTTTTTTTTCCCCCTTTTTTTTTCCCTATTAGGCTTATACAATATATGCTCTGGGACCATGGAGCAGTGGTCCCAAGGCATTTATAAATACAAACAATAGATACAATTGCAAGGACAAATACATTTCAGTGAGTGCTGCTGAGTGTATGGGCAGGGGTCTGGGGATGAGTGACATCTAAAGTCAGTGTCATTGTCAGAGAAAGAACCCGCATCAGAAATGATGTAGGGGTTAACCTGATGTGCAATAATATGTGCAGGAGGGAGGGGAAGGCAAGCTGCATCAAAAATGATGTAGAGCTGTTTACCAGGGGGGCGGGGTAGAGGGTGAGGGGCATGTAGCTGCATCAGAAATGATGTAGAGCTATTTCCTCTGAGTTGTGGGGTACAGCTGCATCAGAAATGATGTAGAGCTTCACTCAAGCAACCGTTCACATGGTCATGTATTAATGAGATAATAGAGCAATCAGGTGACAGTAGTGGATAAGTAAGAAAATAAAAATAAATAAAATAAAATACAGGCAGAGACAAGGGAGGAGGCTAAGCAATGAGTCTAGCACGACCTTATAGATAATAGAACATGTCAATGATGGTTGGTGGACGGAAACCTCTTAGCCGCATCATTAATGATGTAAAGCTTTTTTGGGCCATGGTCGCACCAGTGCGTATATTGTAAGGTCTGAAGAAACATACTAGCATTATGTGGACAAATACAATTGAGCAGTGTACAGTATGCATAGAATAATGGGCAATATACAAGCAATGTTGATAATACAGACAAATAGTTAATAATGAATAATAGTTAATATTTGTGAGCCGGTACGTGTATGTACGTTAATATAAGTCACAAGACGTTTGCAAACCGACTTTGGTTGGGACAGATTAGAACAATATATGCAGCAGTATCAAGTTGTGTTGATGCATAATCAGATATCATATAGTGTATAATGTATACCAGTTGATAAGGTATGATAAGCTGTATGTATGTGTGTGCGTGCGCATGCGCATGCGCATGCGCATGCCACCAGGCTCATACAAACAACTTGTGTAGTAATTGGTCATATGTATTTGAATACTGATGGAGTGAATAGGTGGAATGGGCAGAACAGTGATTTACAAACATGATCTAGTGATGGAGATTCCGGAGTCTATTTTCGGCAGCAGCAGCCATGATTTCAGTGGCTACCAGACTTGAGAGTAGTGAGTAGGGGTGGAGACCATCCTTGAGAAGGTCGTAATGATGTTCATACAGTTTTACCCTGGAATGACGCTCATGGACAATCTTATCAACCTGGGGTGTGTAGTATCTTCCAGAGGCATTCAGGGAGTACACGGCACAGTTCACAATGGGGATCAGACTCTCCATCTTGTCTTGGTGTGGGTGACGAAAGTAGGGGGTCTTATTCAATTTGGCAAAGTTAACACCGTATAGGGGCACAAAGACTACTGGTAGGTTTGGGCGGATTGACTCAACCTTGTGAATCAGATGCTGCATTTGGAACATGAAGTCGACCTTAAAGTCCTGGGGATCTCCAGTGAAGGACATACAGGATTTGCCATAGCAGTCGTAGGCAAGGAGATCACAAATCCCAGCTGCTATATACACCCCCAGGTAGTCATCACCACGGAGTAGACTGGAACATATGTAGTTACTCACTCTGCTTAATGGTGCTCCTGGTTTTGGATGTGGGGTGAAGTAGTCTTCAGGCTGCAGGTATTGCTTTAGACCCTCCACCCTCGAGTCACCAATCACAAGCAGGCTCATACTGTGTGCTTGTGTTGGGAAGAACACAAGAAGCTCAGTCAGTTGTATAGATCCTAGTATAGGTCAGCTATATGCATGTGGTGAGTACAGAGCAGGTATAGTTGGGTATATAGACCCAACAGTATCAGTCTATATTGTACCACAGGGTATAGGGACACTGAGAATATATGAAGAGTTTGGATGCAAAACGACATAAGCGCCAAAATACAAAAACGGGAAAAAACTGGTTATAGCCATAGCCTAGGGCAAGATAAAAAAAATTGTGGAAAAATTTTCCTAAAATATATATACTCAGATAGTAGATAGAGCCTGTCTAAAATGCAGTTTTTTTGCAAAACGACATAAATCCAAAAGCGTTTTTTTGCAAAATGACATAAATCCACCGTACTAAACATTGTTTCTGCATGTATGGCTCTCAATTCCTGCATGTGAAATGTCTGAAATAAACATTATTACATATGATGTTGCTCTCTACTGCTAAAAGTATTATCTCAAAAAGAAATCAGCACTCTTACTTCAAAGAAATGTGAAAAATGGACACAAAAGTGACATTTTATGATCATGTGGATTTATGTCGTTTTGCAAAAAAACTGTTTTGGGATTTATGTCGTTTTGCAAAAAAACATAATTTGGCATATATTGAAATCAAAGAAATATGATGCAAGGATCATTAATGATCACATGTTGGTGTTTCATTGATGTCCTACTCAATCCAGAAACGTAAAAAAAATACAAAAATAAATGCCTGGTACCAGTTTAGGGGTGAATACAGAAAAATAACTTTTGGATTTATGTCGTTTTGCAAAAAAACTGAAAAATCACATTTAATCAGCTATTTTCTCTTTCAATAATAATCAAGGATTTCAAAAATCAATTTCTATCTATTTTATTTATTGCCCATAAATCATTAGTGATTGAAAAAAATATTTTCTATTCACCATTTCTTCAAAATTAGAAATGTGCTGTTATCTCAAAACTCTCAAAATGGATTTATGTCGTTTTGCATCCAAACTCTTCATATGCAGCACTGCAGTGGCAGGGCAGTACGTGCAGTCTGGGGCTGTGCATGTGTAAAGTGTAGTGTCCTCTCCCACACTGTAGGGAGGTGGGGCTCAGGACTAATGTTGGTATTGCAAAGTTGGCTTGGTGGGCGGGGCACGGTTCAGTGCTGGTAGGGGCTGGGCACTGGGGTGCATTGCACAGTACTTGTAGATGATAGAAAGCTCGTACCTGATTTCCATCAGTAGTTTACCCATTGTGTTCCTGCCATTATAGGAGGTGATGTTGGGAAGATTGGGGTCAGAGATAGGTATCAGAATGCCCCAAAACTCGTCCATACAAGCCTCCAAAATGGCGGCATTTCCGGTCAAAAATAACCTGTGCCTGAGGGAGGGGTGTTGTACGAACTTTGCTGTTGCATACCTCTTTATAACAGGTATGGCGTGCCTTGACCATCCAGTTCCTTTTGTCTTAACCTGACCTCCACGGGATTTGTTGAGGGGGGCTCTGGGCTCTCTCAGTATATCTCTGGCTGCAGCGGTGTCCTGGCAGAAGAGAGCTTTTGCATGCTGATAGGCCTGCTCAACAGACTCGTAAGTTTTCATCTCACCGTCCACCTCAACGTCAAAGGTGGCAGGGAAAAAATTACTGAGAAAAGCTGTCTCTCCGCTAAAGGCAATGCCTATGGGGGTCTGGATGATTTTCTCTTGCTTCCTTTTGTGCATGACAATGTAGGATGAGGGTGGGAGTGTCTCTTCCTGCGGTCTGGGTTCCCGGTTGGGTTTGTACCTTGGTGCAGGCGTTGAGGTTGACACAGGTTTGGCATTCATACAGGGGGGTGTTTTGATAATGGGTATCACAGAGGGGTCTGCTATGCTCATGCTGGCTGGCGAGTCATCAGACCTTGAGGGGGGCATTGGGGGGGTTTGTACCGGGGGGCGAGGGAGACGTTTGTCTCGTGGTTGCCTTGTAGGGAGGTCCATCAGGGGGGGGATTGGTTTGGGGGGAGCAGATTGTGTTGTTTTTGGCTTAGGGGGGTTTGTGGGGATAGAATTGACAGAAAGGGTGGGAGGAGGGGAGGCCTCGTTGGGCTTTTTCTTGGATCTGGGAGAGGTGTTCAGGTTTGTGGGTTTGAACACATTGTTGATTGACAAAACAGCCTCTTCTGTTGGGGGGTATAGAGTACCATTGATGGTCAGTCCATCATCAGTGAGAGATGCACCTACATCCCAGTCTTTGATGTGGTTGAATATTGTCCGTAGCTTATAGCGTTGGACACGTGTATCCCGAGGCTCATCCGGGTTCAAAAACACATGTTTCCCTAACCTGCGTACGCGTTTGCGGAGGCTGAGGGCCAGTTCTTGCGTCTGAACATTGTTGAACGAGATCATGATGGGTGAGTGGTGTTTCCCTGTTTTCCCTATTCGGGCAACAGAAGACAGATCAGACTTTTCGACCTGGATCCCAAGGGCATTTTTAATACGCCCCCAGGTGTCAAAAATGTTCTCATTTGGTTCAGGGGCTAGCCCTACCACAACCACGTTGTAGGTGGTTTTCTCTCCTCTGTCTCTACCACTGGCATGGGTAGGGTGGGGGGCGCAGTGTGAGGCGGGGGGAGGGGCAGTGTAGCTGTGAGGGGGATGGTGAATCTTTGGGACACCAAGTGCTACTGATGCAGCATAACCCTTGGCCGTGGCTTCGGCAGCAGTGATGGCAGCTCGCGCAGTTTTTTCCTCATGTGCGGTAAGGCGTTGCCTTAAGATCTGTAGCTCACTCTGGTGAGCTTTGAACTCACTAGCTAGTGTGTTATGCTGATGAGTGAGGACTTGGGCTGAGTTGGCAATGGCTGCAGTGCAGTCAGTACGAACTTTATGTACCTCTTGTTTTTGCTGAATAATGTCAGTTTCACAAGTGGAGATGCGCCCTCCTAGGTCTGAGAGTTGGCTGGTGAGATGGTCAGAGAGGGTGGTTACCTTTTGGTCAAAGGCAGCAGAGAGTGTAGTCATCTCAGATTTGAGATGATCCTTTTCCGCCATGTTGCTGTGGATGTACTCTACCATGTTTAGGAGGCGGGTGTTCATGGGTACAAGGTGCGACGGGTGACTAGGGTGCTGGGCGTCTAGCAGGCGCGTGCCGTCCCAGTAGGGTGGTGGGGGAGGGTGCAGCATAGCAGGCCGACCCCCAGCTGGTGGGTGGGACGCACTTGGGTTTGTTATTGTTGATACACGTGGTGGGTACTCACTGGTAGCTGGGGCAGAAGCTGCAGGTGGGAGGAGGCAGCGTCCGTCAGGGTCCTCCATCCTGCTCCTCCTGGTGCTGCTATGGGTAGGTGATGCTGGAGGGGTAAGCTCCTCCTTGTGGTCCCAGTACTGGGCAGCACAGTAGCTGGCTGAACTCACATTGATGGTTGTATTAAGATCCTCCAGGAACTCCTCAATGGGGTTCAGTGGGCCGGGGTGGAGTTCTTGGTGGTAGTTACGGGTGGATTCCTCCCCTAGTAGGTAGTCAGTCAGGTTAGAGCCACCTGCGTGTTGTAGAGTGTGTTGGAGCGTGACTGGCCCACCTCTGGTGCCCTCACGGAGGGTGGGTGGGGGTAGGTCAATCATGGCTGTGGACGTGCTGGATACTGTTGGCCAACCTGACTGGGTCACAGGGGGAGGTGGGGGCGGGGGGGCCTTGGATACACGGCCGTCAATAATGGCTGGTGCGTCCGTGGCAACCATGCTATTTTCAAGCATGTCAAATTTGTTCTTTTTATGAATCGGAGATACCTCTGATGGGCTGCTTAGAAGGAGGCTCGAGGCTCCTCCTCCCTCTGCCCGAGGTCTTTTTGGGGTAGCTGTTGTAGGAGTGTTAGAAGGACCTACCTCCTGCCTGACAAAATGATGGTCCAGGAGGTCTAGGCCGCCGGTCTTAGCACCAGCTCGACGCCTCGCAGTCCTGGGTTTCCTTCCTCTGGGCATAATCCTGGTAATGATTGGAGTGAAACTCCAAAACGCTCCTTAATGTGATCCCTGTCACTTTATAATGTCCCTAGTAGAAGATGGGTGTGTCCCTGCGTGGTTGAACCATATTAATCCCTGCTAAAGTCGGGAGCTCACACAGTGTGCGTTAGCAGTGAGTGGCGGCCATTCTAGTGCATCGTACGTATGATAATGTAGGCGATCGAAATTGACATTTTGATAATTATTAAGGCTGGTGTTTTCAATATGCCCTAGCCGATCGCATTACTGTAAGATTGAATTTGGTACCAAATACGCCTATATTTGTCCATCATATTTTTCTCTATAAAATTGTAAGATAATTAAATTGTTAAAAAACAGAAAAAATTTGGTGATATGTGCGGTGATGAGAAATAAGTTGCTTTTGAGTAGCCTTCCCAGTGGGCACAAAATCCAGTTTAGCGTTGATTCAACGTTGAATCAATATTGTATCAACATTGTCAACCACTTATCAATGTTGATTCAATGGTCTGTGCCCACTGGGTTAGGGTAGTTAACAATTTGACCCTTTAATTCAGTAAATAACTGGATAAAGGGTAAAGTTGTGATCTATCGGCACATTGGTTTACTCTAGAATAAGACATGTATTACCTAAATTATGGTATGTAGAAATACAGAAAATTGCAGAAAAGTTTGATTGTGCACCATGCTATGGGTTTGCCTACTTACCTGTAGGGCGGCGATGCCTGCACCGACTCCAATAAATAACCGCGTGTTGACCTTCACCCAGTCCAACACCTTGTCGTAGCAGCCCTGAAGAAAGAGGTAAAATATCGTCTTTCAACCATTTAGTAACAGCATGATGCCTCATTATGTTTGACATAGTCACATTAAAGAGATACTAGGTAACTTCCCCCCTATATAGTATGATACTCGCGTTAACATTGGGGGAATCTATAGCTCTCCCCTTTTATGGTCTGATACTGGGTAACTTCCCCTTATATGTGACAAACACATGCAGTTTATTACTCACGTTAATATAAGTGTAGTTTCCCCCTTTTATGGCCTGACACTGGTTAACTTCCCCCTTATAGTATTATAACTTATATATGACGTTGACATAGAGGTACTCTGTAGCTGCCCCCTTATATGGTCTGATACTGGATAGCTTACCCCTTATATTATGTGGCATAGTATAATACTCACATTAACATAGAGGTACTCTGTAGCTTGCCCCTTTTATGGTCTTACACTGGGTACCCCCCCCCCTTATATGGTCTGATACTCACATTGACATAGAGGTACTCTGTAGCCTCCCCCTTATATGGTATCATACTCACGTTGACATAGAGGTACTCTGTAGCTCCCCTTATATGGTATCATACTCACATTGACATAGAGGTACTCTGTAGCCTCCCCCTTATATGGTATCATACTCACGTTGACAAAGAGGTACTCTGTAGCTTCCCCCTTATATGGTCTGATACTCACGTTGACATAGAGGTACTCTGTAGGCTCCCCCTTATATGGCCTGATACTCACATTAACATAGAGGTACTCTGTGGCCTCCCCCTTATATATGGTCTGATACTCACATTGACATAGAGGTACTCTGTAGCCTTCTCCTTATATGGCCTGATACTCACGTTAACATAGAGGTACTCTTTGGCCTCCCCCTTATATGGCCTGATACTCACGTTGACATAGAGGTACTCTGTAGCCTCCCCCTTATATGGTCTAATACTCACGTTGACATAGAGGTACTCTGTGGCCTCCCCCTTATATGGTCTGATACTCACATTGACATAGAGGTACTCTGTAGCCTCCCCCTTATATGGTCTGATACTCACGTTGACATAGAGGTACTCTGTAGCCTCCCCCTTATATGGTCTAATACTCACATTGACATAGAGGTACTCTGTAGCCTTCTCCTTATATGGCCTGATCCTCACGTTAACATAGAGGTACTCTGTAGCCTTCCCCTTATATGGTCTGATACTCACGTTAACATAGAGGTACTCTTTGGCCTCCCCCTTATATGGCCTGATACTCACGTTGACATAGAGGTACTCTGTAGCCTTCCCCTTATATGGTCTGATACTCACGTTAACATAGAGGTACTCTTTGGCCTCCCCCTTATATGGCCTGATACTCACGTTGACATAGAGGTACTCTGTACCCCCCCCCCCTTATATGGTCTAATACTCACATTGACATAGAGGTACTCTGTAGCCTCCCCCTTATATGGTCTGATACTCACGTTGACATAGAGGTACTCTGTAGCCTCCCCCTTATATGGTCTAATACTCACGTTGACATAGAGGTACTCTGTAGCCTCCCCCTTATAGGGCCTGATACTCAGGTTGACATAGAGGTACTCTGTAGCCTCCCCCTTATATGGCCTAATACTTACGTTGACATAGAGATACTCTGTAGCCTCCCCCTTATATGGCCTGATACTCACATTGACGTAGAGGTACTCTGTAGCCTCCCCCTTATATGGTCTGACACAGGGTAACTTTCCCCTTATATGGCCTGATACTCACATTGACGTAGAGGTACTCTGTAGCCTCCCCCTTATATGGTCTGACACAGGGTAACTTTCCCCTTATATGGCCTGATACTCACGTTGACATAGAGGTACTCTGTAGCTTCTCCCTTATATGGTCTGACACAGGGTAACTCCCCCCTTATATGGCCTGATACTCACGTTGACGTAGAGGTACTCTGTAGCCCCCCTTATATGGCCTGATACTCACGTTGACGTAGAGATACTCTGTGGCCTCACTGTTGCCGCGGGCCTCCTCCTGACACTGGTCCCCCATGCCGTCCTCCATGGCCTCCTGACTGCAGCACGACCACGGCGCGTACAGCATCTGGGTGCCGTTAGTCTGAAACACGTTACATGGGTGTTGTTACTATTGTTTTTTGTAAGTGGAGGCATACAAAGAGGTAGAATAAAGAGGATGGAGGACATGGGAGAGAGAGAGAGGGAGAGAGAGAGAGAAAGAGAGAGAGAGAGAGAGAGAGAGAGAGAGAGAGAGAGAGAGAGGGGGGGAGGGGAGTGGAAGAGGGAGACAAAGAGTTAGTTAAAGCTGCTATACCACCTCAAACACTCAAACCTACATTTTCCTCATTTGATTCCCAGATGTTTGTATAATCCTTTCCCTTTTATAATCTGTCATTTATTCTGACAAGAAAGCGTCTATATTATGTTAGACAGGACTCCAATCTCAACTACTTTTTATATTCTGGAGGGGTTTGATTATTTAGTGTTGAGAAACCCATCTGGTGGCAGTACTGAGTGGAGAGAAGCCTGGAGGTTTTCCATTTACTCAACACAAACAGTCTACTAGTACCTGGTGTATCCCTGTAGATGGCACTACCTTGTTGGTGTAATTAAGTGCTGAATAGAATGCTGGAAGCATTTTCCTCATCTATTTCCATAAATTTAGTATGGTTAAAAGACACAAAATGTGTTGGGATGCTACCAGTACACTCCAACAAGGAGACTGATAACAACTATACAGAAATTAAACTATCTATATATCTGAGGTGGTACAGTAGCTTTCACCTTAACTGTCGAATAAAGATATCTAAACGATCATATGATACCACATCTTCTATGAGTATATTACATGACTCAGCGACTCAGCTATCAGTTGGAATACCCCATATGCTGTATATGTACAGTTGTTGATTCCACCTGGGGATGCGCCCCATGTCCATATACTACTCATTGAGTGGCTGCCTGAAGCAATGTAAATATCGTATACTACTACCATCCCAATATACATACCAATGCGACTATTCTATACATGTAGTAGTAAATACGCTCATGAACTGTCATATAAGCCGCACCCTATATATGCATGTTTGGTATCAAATTAAAGCAAAGTCTGATTTGCGTACGACCCGCGGGTTATACACGATGTTAAACGATACCCTTATACATGCATGAAGTATTTAGACCCTTATTATCTAAGTGACTCTATGCTTACGTCTCATAATATGATATTAAGGTGTATACCTGCATGATAATAAACCTTTTTCAGGAACCACTCACTCATTTGTAAATATTCATTCCTATTATGAATCTTATGTTGACAGTCTGCACCACTAGCCAAACTGGATGGTGCTTAAAAAGGTGTTAAAACCTTGACTTAATGTGACACAGCATAATCCTGAGGGACCCCCGTCTGAAATGATAGACCATGCACGTCCGGGATAGCTCTCCTAGGTGCGCGGACAAACGTTTACAGCAAAACTTTAATATATAATTAAGATTGTCTTAATTATCTTAAAATTAGTCTTAATCTTGTAGGATAGGCTAGTCAACTAGTATGTAACGGGGGCCCCCTGTTTCTTTCTTTCTTTTTTCTTTCTGCCTTAGATTAAGACATTTTAATATGTAGCCTAAGATTAAGATTAAGACATTTTAATATGTAAGATTAAGAGTGCGCTGTTAGCGTTTGTCCGCGCACCTTGCAGAGCTATCCCATATTTGCGTAGACCATAGCATAGTACGAGTTTGTATGCTATCTGAGATTACTTTTTTTTTTAAATTACCCTCCTTCCTCACCCACTTACCTGGGCCTCCATAGAGCGGTACCACGCACTCTCCCGCCACTCAAAGGCGCCCACCGCGCCACAGCACTCGAACTGTAGGCAATGGGAAAATCACAATTCAACTCATAAGGCATTTCACTCAATTGGGAAATATTTATTTTCTATTTTCTGTTGTGTTATGGCAATTTTTATATGCTTAGAAGACTTGGAAGTCATGACACTATACCAAATGAAAGCAAGTTCGGTTGAAACATATTTATTAATGATAAAAGTTCACATCAGTAGTTCAGTAAAATGTTGTTGCATTAGTAATGATCAATTATGAAAAGATATGATGAACTGTCTTATTAAAAGGATGTTAAAACCATAAAGTTAACAATGTTCTATGAAGAGCAGACACACCAGGGCTGCATTCAGGCATCATGATAATAAGGCCACTCAATAAAATAAAATGGTTTCTCATCACCGCGCGCATCACAAGAATTAGCTTTTGAGGAAAACTTCTTTTTTTTTGCTATTTTTTTATGAAAAATACTACTTCCCTATTTTTAAAGATCCATTAATTCTTAACTATTAAAATGTGAACTTTGGTCATGAAAAACGTGTATCATCCCACACATTTTAGCCCAAGGGTAAAAAAAAAAAAAAGCCTCCCTCGTCACATTTTTCAGACCTTGGTGATGAGAAACCACTTTTTTTTTGAGTGGCCTAACTGGCATAACACATTAAAGCACTACGCAGCCCTTAAATGGTTAGAATGGTTGATTAATTCCATGTCCCTGATCCCTGATTGTTTTAATAGATAATGTGACCGTTAGATATACATGTACTGCTGTGTAACGCGTGTGTTATCTTCTAATTTTTTCCTCACTACCTTTCTCTCTCTTGGCCCGTTATCTTTTGCCTGTTCTTCATAGCCCTGAGCCGCGTTTGTCTTGTCTTGTGTTATACTTCTCATTTCATCATTACATATCATTTCATTTCTGCGCCAAAACATTGTATTAACAAATGTGTACCTGGTTGATTTGATGATGATGTGATATTTTGATACATATAGACTTTGCTAATCCACTTTTTGTATATTGTGAGAAGATCAATAAAACTATTTTCCAAACTTTAAAAATGTGGCACCTACCTGTTCCTGCAGGGTGTCCCAGGCCATGCCCAGGGTGGAGTTCGACATGTACTTGTCCTTCAGCTCGTCCTTCAGGTTCTCCATGAAGAACGCCTGCACCTGCAGAATGGAATTGTGATGATTATTAAAGCTGCTATAATTACATCAACAAGGTAGTCCCATCTACAGGGACATACCAGGTACTGGTAGACTGTGTTTGTGAGTTGAGGAGTTGAAAACCTCCAGGCTCCTCTCCATTCACTACTACCACCTGGTGGCTTTTGTCAACACTAAATCACCAAACCCCTCCAGAATATAAAGAGTAGTTGATATTGGAATCCTGTCTAACATGATATTCAGACTTTCTTGTCAGAATAAATGATGGATTATAAGAGGGAAAGCATTATACAATCATTTGAGAACCAAATGAGGGAAATGCAGGTTTGAGTCTATGAGGAGGTATAGCAGCTTTAAGGGTAGATTCACCAAGGTGTCCGGCTAAAAGTTTGTGTCCGTCTCATGGGAAATCTACCCTAGGGTCAATTTGATAGTCCATGAGTCAATGCCGTTTTTTTTAAAATCCGATCTACCCTATACCTAGATTTTCAGACTATGTAACCTGAAACACACCTTTTAACATTTTTGGCCTAATAGATGTTACAAAACGCTGGCTTACTTAGTTATGCAAGAAGAATATGACGATGGATGCCCCCGCCTCGGCAGCAATAGACTGACCTTATCAGGAGGTCATATCAGACAACAGACTTATTAGATAAGAGATGTTACATAACATAAAACATTTAAACAGGTTGACTTACCTTGTTATGAAAGAAGAAGACGACCACAGCTGCCCCCGCCTCGGCAGCAATAATGAGTAGCACCAGGAAACCATACTGAAAACAACATGGGACACAATCTTACCACCATTTTATTGTAGATTGAGATCGATAGAAATAACATAGAATGAGGAAAACATTTTTTTTAACTTTGTTTTTTTACAGTTTGCTGGCGTGGCTCAGGCGAACCAGTGCGGGTGCTGGGGAGAATTGTTTTTTGAAGTTGACACATTTTGTCAAAGTGACGTAAAACCTTGATGCAAAAGGGAAAATGACATTATCTTTGGATCTAAAACAGTCAAAAATAAAATATAATGAACTTTCAAAATCCTGTATTCTAGTATCTACTATCTTAAAGATAATTGTCCGGGGAATCTCCTGATATCAGACGTTTGCAATCATATATATAGCCATGACAGATAATGTTATATTATAAGGATTTAGCTAAAACCAACGTAAACACAACTTCATTATAAAAATGTCACCCTTTCTTGATAATATTGGGCTGTACGCAAGATCGAGGG
This sequence comes from Harmothoe impar, assembly GCA_947462335.1. Taxonomy (NCBI): domain Eukaryota; kingdom Metazoa; phylum Annelida; class Polychaeta; order Phyllodocida; family Polynoidae; genus Harmothoe; species Harmothoe impar. The sequence continues at coordinate 72,104,074 of OX381711.1, forward strand.
GATGAACTGACCAAGTGTCTAGACGATGCCCATATTACCTGTAATGTCGGAAGCCGATAATCATTTCCTTGTAATCTCAATGATTCCCCCAAACCATACTTCCTGTAGTCTTAATTGTCCCATCCTTAAGAATGCACACAACAGTTAAACTAAAGGTTAATGGGTGTGGCTATACCTGTAGTTCTGTGATCAGTTAAAAAAAGAAAAAAAGAAAAAAGAAAAAGGGTCCAGGGGCAGAGCTCTCAATATATAGTACAGCAATGTTACACACTTCCAGTAGTGCCATCTAGAGGATAGACCTGGAAACTGATTATGACTACAGTAAATATGAGTTTTTAGAATATAACAGGTAATATGGGCGTCGGCTAGTCACTTGGTCAGTTCATCTCCACGTGTGATCTATAGATATGAGATATGTAGCTCCTTACCAGCCCCAGCAGTGCCCGTGACTCCTGGGCCGCCCCACAGCAGCCGAAGAAGCCGATCAGGAAGATGAAGCCTCCAGTACCTGACACGTCAACACAAACAAGTTTAAGGAAGGCATCATGCCTTAATGCATCATGCCCTTGGTCGTCGTGATGAATGAATGCAGCCCTGGCAAGTTACTCGTCAGTGCTGCATTCAAGCTACAGGCTGACCTTATGGGGTTGAGACACTTCAGAAGTTACTCGCCCGGGCCCGTGGTGTATCACATTTGACAACTGATGAGTAATTCGTCAGGGGTGCATTCATGCATCATGACGACCCTATGAGGTTGAGACACTCCTGAGGCGTCAGCATGATGCACCAATGCAGCACTGGCAAGTTACTCACTGGGGCTGCATTCATGCCGACTATATTAAAGTACATAGCACTATGCAGACATCGAAAGGTCAAGTACTTTATATTCATGTACATAATTATATTGTGTAGTAGTAGTAGTGGTAGTAGTAGTAGTAGTAAAATAATAATTATATCACACAAAACCCAACACAAGGAATTTCACTTTTTCGATTTTTTAGGTTGAAGACATTTTTAGGATTTTTTGTAGATTTTTGTTGAGTGATCTTTATAAATTGCGATGTTTCGAGTTATTAATAACTCTTCTTCAGGCATAAGATTACATAATTATATTGTGTGTAAAATGTCAACAGTGTTCCTACCTATAAGGACGTAGGTGGCTATTTGAAGGTCAGCCTCCTCTGCTCTCAAGGTCAGAAGTTCAAGATGGCGGATGGTGAGTTTGTCCCGCATCAACAGGATGCCGACCGCCAGCAACCCTCCGCCCGTCAGCTGCAGCAAAAAGAATATTCAATTAACTAAATTCTTTATTTCAGATTTTATTGTTGTTCGATTGTGGTCTAAGGCATATAAAACACACCTACATAATATATACAGAGATCTCTATGAACCGCCATCGAATAGTCCGCCAGTCTCACATACTGCCAGGTCAGCAAGGGGATGGTTTTTATACTGCACCATACAAATTTCACTCTATAAACCGCCACATTCACCATCCGACCAATTTCAGGGATGTTAGGGATATATGCCTGATGCTTATGGAACAAAAAAAAGGAGAAATAATCCTATGTCACAGGATTTATTTTTCTACATTTTTCCACACAGAAAAAAATCCTAAAAAATCTTAATTAAAATGTAGACATGTATTTATACGATCATGAGAAACATGCTGAAAACAAGAAAATAGGGGGTCATGGCCAAAATGAAATTATCCTGAATAATTCAAAATAATAATTCACTGTATGAGCCTGTGGGCATGGCAAATAGGAAATAAAATGGTGATCAGGAGATGTAGAAAATGCCAAGGTGTGGCACTTGAATGGCAGATAAAGGAATATCATGATATAGAAGAGGGGAAATCTGCAAATATCATGGTTTTAGGTAGTTCCGTTTTTTGCCACCAGGTGTCGGATGCATAGATTGTTTTAAGTACCTTTAACATTTTTCCCAACTCATTCTCAGTGAGCTGTAAGTGGCCATGAGAGAGGCAAACATGCGGAGTGAGGCAAACAGGAGGAGAGGCAATCATACAAAGTTTATAACAAAAGCGAACAATAGGGAACACAGTATAGAGAGTGTTATAATGAATGAACATGTGCCGTACCACAAACGGAGGGGAAACCCAGCCAAATAGGGCGAGCTAATGCGAGCACTGTTACTTGGGGGGCCAGGATGACAAAATGTTGATATTTAACTTTAGGTTGGTGTGGACACCAATACTCTATCTGAGGGTTGTACAAGGGTAATTTGCTGATTCCGAATCTGCCATGTGTAAAGGGATATCAGTGTCGCATCAAGGTCAAATTTAAGGTCAAAGGTCACAATTTTATGTGAAAATGAGGCTGAAATGAGTACACACATTTTGAAACAAATATAGAAATATTAAAGGTGAAGCTCTCTTTCCTTATGTATCTGACTCACATCTGTTGATATACTACCAGTACAAGTGATTGCAAATACATTAGAATAAACCATTTGATTTAACTGCTACTACCCTGATTAAACTGATAAAGGTTTATTAATTGATATTGACCTTGTATTTGACCTTGTTGCGACACAGATATCACTTTACACATGGAAGATTCGGAATCAGCACCCTCAAATTACACTAATACACCTTTCAGACAAAGTGTTGGTCTCCACACCAACCCCCCTTCAAATTGTCAGCCTGGCCCCCAATTATGGGCATACCCAAGCCAATCCTGCACTGTAAAAGGTTGGTTGCCATTTTTGTAGATGTACAGTAGATTCTACTGTAGGTGTACAGTTTATTGTAGGTAAACAAAAGAATATACTGTAAATCTACAGTAGATTCTACTGTAAATCCATTCTACAGTAGATTCTACAGTAGATCTACATTAGATTTTACTGTTCACCTACACTAACTATTTACAGTGTATTGCATTGGCTTGGGTATTACCAAGGCCGGCACAGCGTCGCACTAATTTACTGGGAGTTACAAATGCGGTCAGGGTCACATAAACTAGGGAGTCTGGCCTTTTAGTGAATCCTTTTATAGGTTATCTGGCATCTTCTTGAAACAGAGTCAAGGTCCCTGACTCACTTTCAAGTAGAGCTGGTGAGGTTGATGTTAATGGTGGCCTGAACCACCCAGGGAAGTCATGAATGCATGGAAGATGCAAATAGCATGACTTGCTACACATTAGGCCACTCAAAAAAAGTGTTTCTCATCACCGCGCGCATCATAAAAATCATGATTTGGGGAAAACTTCTTTTTTACTGATCAATAATATCTGAAATACTAAAATGTGAAAATTGATCGCAAAAAGTCCAAAGTTCCCTATGTATTTTGCCACAAGTAAAAATAAAAGATTAAATAAAAAACGCCCTCGTCATATTTTCCCCTGCTTGGTGATGCTTTTTGAGTGGCCTTAGCATTATAATCAAAGTGGTGCTAATCTGTATCCTATATAAAAGTACTTTATATCAATCTCAGTTTGTGACATAGATGCCTATACTAATAAATACGAATGTTTGTAGCATCAACATTTAGTGCCAGAATCTAATTTTATTTAATAACTAAATTGAGTTCATTCTAGCATAAATGCAATATGTTAGGTAAACCACCTTCTATAGACACTGAAAATGTAAAAAGTAAAACGCAGGACATTTCCTATGTTTCTTTATATAACTAACGTACACTATTATAAAGAGTGCTTAACATCCATTTTACGCCTTGCACCTGTGTAAGGCCATTTTATTTTGATGACTTGGATTAGGCCTCTCCAAATAATTATCTTTGTTTCTCATCATGAATTTCTTAATAGTTAAAATGTGAACGTGAAGTTTGCTGAGAGCCTAGATCCCCCTCCCTATTTGGTCTTCAGCAAAAGAAAATAGATAAGAAAAAACAAGCGCCCTCGTCAAATTTCTCATGGTATAGTGATGAGAAATAAGTATTTTGTTTGGAGTGGCCTTACATATTTTAGTTTTTTCCCTCAGAGCTACTGTTCCTAGACTCCTCTTCTTCAGTGAACCAGAGATGTGCTGGAATCCCTTTGTAAATGGGGGTAATATAGCGGAGTAATTTTTGAGGCAAAACCTGGACTCCCCTCACATAACTCCATTTCTACATAGAGTCAGTCACTGACTCCCTTCAAATAGAGAGTCAGAAAAAGAGAGTCATTCTGTATGTAAGCCTTGAATCCATTTCTTTTATCTCTGTGTGTGTGTACAGACGTATGGTATAGATGTCTACCAAAGCTAGGTTCTGCCTTAAAGCCATTTCCCCTTTAGTATCTGACAATAATAGCGGGAGGCTGGTCAATACCGGGTCTGTTTTCACCCAGATCAATGCCGGCAGAGTTACTAGATGACAGGGTCCCAGTAAACACACTTACGTTACTTAACGTTCAGAGCACGTTATTTCTATGTTTGAATTACGTATCTTTACTACGTTAAATAAACGTTCAAATGTAAGGGTTGTTTTACGTTATTAAACCTAAATGAACGTCAATGAACGTCAATGAACGTAATATAAACGTTCTTGCCAGGTTAATTCACGTAAATTACCTAAACCCAACGTAAACACCTACGCTACAGAACTTACTATAAACATTATAAAACACATTATTTCTATGTTGGTATAAACAGATTTGCATTTTTTTTTTCAAAAAGTATAAATGCATGTTACAACTTAAGCCTGACCGGGGATTGAACTTACAGTCTCTCTATTACTGTCCAGTGCTTTAGCTTGGTGAGCTATCGAGGCATCTGTTAGAAAAGCTGCAGTTTAACTGTCATATTGTTTATGGTAGAGAATGGGTAAAGAAAAAGTTAGTTTTTTCCCCTTTTCCTAAACTCAACGTACATTGGATTTATGGTACATTTTTTTAACATAACAATTTTAAGGGAAAAAAATCGTTTACCAAAGAAAATTCTCAATTTATCAACTAGTATGTATCCGTATCAATTCCAAATGCCAGCACCGATGGGGGGAGAACCTGGGACCCTTGAGTTTGAAGACCATTGCTCTGACTACTGAGCTAAGCAGGCAGGTACATGTATGTGCCTCTAGATGGGTAAAAATGGACATGGGCGACATGGCGACACAGCCCTTTTAAAAATCGACACGGGCGACATGGCCCTTTTAAAAATCGACGGACACAGACATTTCCATAAGGCCCTAGTATATTCTATATGGATAAAATTCGACACGACAACACGGCTCTCTTGCTTAAATTCAATTAAATGTGTACAAGTAGATATTAGGGACCTTTAGCATAGACGATGTAATCCATCAATCTTAGATGTAGTCTATGGCTTTAGCACTGTTACATCCACGTTTAATGAGCTACGTTGGGTTTGAGCTATGACTTGGTTGCTACAGTTTCCTAATATTGACCTTTCTAAAGGCTGTCATACACGTCTGCCAGGGTAGCTCAGTGGTTAGGGCTCGGAACTGTAAGCTGAAAGGTCCAGGGATCGATTCACATTGCTGCTTGCATTGCTGTGCATCTAATGAAATATCTTCAAGGGATACAATACACCCATATAAACAAGTCGTTTTTGAGTATCAGATCTCTCCTTTTTTTTTGGGGGGGGGGGGAGAGGTTACTATATTAATTACATGTGGGTTCGAGTCCTGTAAGTAGCAAGACGTATTTGTTACATTCTGTTATCACTGTCATGATAGTAGAGCATTTGATAAGATGTAAACTGATATGAAACAGTACGTTAATGTTAAAAAAAAGACAACTTTAGGATTAATGGTATTTCATGATATGGCTATAATGATAGGGAATATTTTATCACATGATGTACTATTTGGGACAATACAATGTTATAAATAGAGGTGCAGCTTGGAATGCAGCAATGTTGCATTTCCTGGATATTAATGAACATATGGACAGGTAACATGCTTTCCAAACTAAAACGAAATCGCTTGTTACAGGATTCGAACCCACATGATGACATTTATATGATGTGATTATACGTGGTAGTAACGTTTAATACACCTGAAAATATCGTTTACATAACGTTTATATACGTTTGATAACGTTTATATACGTTTAATAACGTTAAGCAACCCTTACACCTGGACGTTGTAATTACGTAGTGAAATTACGTTCTTATAACGCAGTTGTGTTTACTGGGGTGGTATCTCTTCTATTCAGCTGCAGATTAAGGACTCTCAGCACCCATATTGCACTAAAACGGTTATGAGGGTTTAATTCCAAGTACATGTGTTACACCTCTACATATTATACATCATTTGAACCATCTATAATACTTTTGTCAAATAGCTTCCATTATTTGGAATTTTCGTCACTGTGGAACGTGAATGGAACAAAAACGTTCCTTTTTATCTTCTTTTCATTTCAACATCATTATGGGATGGAAAATGGACATAATTCTTAGGTTTAACTATTTTAAAATGATATTGATGTCAATACCTGGGGTCCTTTTTTTCTTTTCTTGATATTCCAATTATTAAGGCCTACAGAGCTCTTCAAAGTTGCATAGTTACTAAAAAATGGTAAAAATGGCTATTTATCCCTATTATCACCCACTTTTTAGCTAACTATGCAACTTTGAATAGCTGTGTAGGCCTTAATAATTGGAATATCAGGAAAATAGAAAAAAGGACCCCAGGTATAGGCATGAATTTTAGTTTTCAATCGAGAAATTCAAGAATTTTGTCCAATTTCCATCACAAAAAAAGAGGCTGAAAATGGAACGTTTTTGTTCCATCCACATTCCATGGCTACTAAAATGAGAAATAATCAAAGCAATTTGATAAAGCTATTATAGATGGTTCAATTGATGTATAATATGTACAGGTTTAACACATTTCCTTGGAAATATACCCCTCAAACTGTTTTATTGCAATTTGGGTGCTGAGAGTCCTTAACTTATACTTGGGGGCCAGAGAGACAAAATGCTGATATCTAACTTTAGGTTGGTGTGGAGACCAATACTTTTGTCTGAGTATTATAACAGGGTATTTTGAGGGTGCTGATTCCGAATTTGCCATGTGTAAAGTGATATATGTGTTGCATCAAGGTCAAATTCAAGGTCAAAGGTCACAATTTGATGTAAAAATGAGACTGAAATGAGTACACACATTTTGAAACAAATATAAAGATACCAAGGGTGAAGCTTGTTCATCTCACGTATCTGACTCACATCTATCTTAGTCATACTTTTGATGAAGTACCAGTACAAGTGATTAAAAATGAAATAGAATGAACTATTTGCTTTTAGTGCTATTACCCTGCTTAAAATGTCAGTCTCATTCTTATAGCAAATCGTGACCTTTGACCTTATATTTGACTTTGTTGCGCACAGATATCACTTTACACATGGCAAATTCGGAATCAGCACCCTCAGAATACCCTGATACAACACTCAGACAAAGTATTGGTGACCACACCAACCCCGCTTCACATTGTAAGCCTGGCCCCCCAATTATTATGGACAACGTTGAAGATATGTTCCCCCATACTATATGTGTGTTATAAACTCGCCATGAACAGCTACTCCATTCATACTCATACCCAGTAGGAACAGAACTTTGAATCCACATTGATAAACGGTTGTCAATGTTGCTTCAATGTTGATTCAATTTTGATTCAATGTTGAATTGAATTTTGTACCCACTGGGTAGATCATCCTGAATAAAGTGAAACTAACAAATCTAAGAGTATATACCGAGGAAATTAGTGTGACATTATCCAAGGCGGATTCCTGTTTCATATCATACGATTACGACTATATTCTATATATGCCTATTAGGGAGTGATCATTCTTTATTAGGTGGGGGCGGGGCAAAAAGATTTGCACCCCTTGACAGGGAGGTGTAAAAGATTTCGACCCCTGTTGGGGGGGGGGTCAAAAAAATGTAACCTGTTTTGGGCCAAAAAGCCTGTGTGTTACTATACTTCAAAGGGTCTGCGCACGCACCGATTTTCGACCCGTAAGGGGAGGGGGTAAAAAAATTCGACCCGTTGACCAGGGTGTGTAAAAAATTCTGCGCCCTCCACGCGAAAACCCACCCACCTGTTATTAAAGAACTCCTTTATATGAAGCGCCATGAAACCCGCAATTGAACAGTAGCAGGGCGATTGGGGAAAGTTCTTGGTCCAGTCAATGGCGCCCACTTGGACTTGGGAGTATGGGATGACTCAACAACTTTCTAGCACACCGTTTCAGGTGTGGACCAGAATGACTCAAATTGACTTATTTACTAGCTTTACGTAGACACACAGGTAGAGAAGAATCATGAACAATAACTACACATGCACAAGAGAATCTCCTTTAATTTGAGAGTGTATCGCCATATATATCAACTTCACAGACAGGGATAACATTACTACTGGCTTTATACACGATCATTTGCTTTAGTCAGGTAATTCAATATACCTCCTATAACGTTCAATTACCTGCCTTACTTATAAAATGCACTCATCTTATGGAATTGATCTCCTTTTTTACACACAGCTAATGTATTGGTAATCAATGCGTGCTGACGTCATGAGCTGCGTCCGTTCTGGAAGTCATTGTCGTCTGCTTTTGTGACTTTGAGACGCTCAGAAGACGCCACTTAGGGAGTGATCATTTTTCAACAACAGCGGGAGTAGAGGGTTTCCGCTCGGGGAGCACGCAAAATGGTTTACACCCCCGGACAAGATGTTGGAATCTTTTACCCCACTCCCTATGGATCGAAAATCGGTGCACGCGCACGGGCCATTTGGATCATAGTAACACGCAGGCTTTTCCGATCAAATCAGGTCAATTTATTTTTTAACCCCCCAAGAGGGGTCTAAATATTATACACTCCCCCTGGTCAAGGATTTTTTTTGCCCCCTCCCCCAAACCCACAACCCCCCTTGTTGTTAAAAATGATCACTCCCATACACAAGAACGGTGTTTCAGTGTGCGCATGTGCTGTAGACCATCCACTGATCCTGGTCATGGAGGGTCATTATAATATATTAAATGTATTTATCTACTAGTAGCTATTATGATTACTCAGTTCATATCTATTATAATTCAGGCAGCCATAAATAATCATCTGTACATTAAATTACTGCATGAAAAGAAAGGTGTCTCTCCAGGTAAGTTTGTGCAGGATTTATTGTATTTTCTAGTGTCTGATTTGAGCATTTGAGTCATAAACGAGTTTGCGGTCCAGTGCCATATTGTATCATTCAAGAAGTGTGTGTCCTATAGGATATACATACTGTATCTACTGCAGAGCCTTGATGATGCATTTAGGGATATGCAAAATACGCAGTCAATGCTATTTCACTTTTACTAGCAATGCACTTAATTTGATATGCCTATATAATTTAGGTATTAGACAATGCCTTTGTCTATAATAGCTCCCCATAGTCAGAATATCATAACTTTGACTTCACCAGTCACCTGAAGACCTGAACCTTTGAGCTGTTCATACCTGTAAAATTGGAAGTCACATTCCCTTTGTAAACTACCCTGGTTTCCTGACACATGGCTGGGTGCTATAGGAGGGGAGTATGTACAGCACAGGTGCACACACGTCCAACTTAGGGAGTGTTCATTTATTAATTACAGTGGGGGGTGGTGAGATTTTGCGTGGAGGCGCGAAAAGTCCCCCCCCCCCCCCCCCCCCCGAGAGTGCATGGGACGTTTTGTGGCCCCCTCGCCAAAGGCGGCAAAATTTTTTCGCCCACCCTTCTTTGAACTATAGTAACGCGCAGGCTTTTTTTGCTAATAAGGGGCTCAATTTTTACGCCCCCACCCCTCAAGAGGAGTCGGAAACTATTGCACCCCCCCTGTAACTAATAAATGAACACTCCCTTAAGCCTTTAAGGATGGCGTGCTGACTTATGACTTATACCAGTATTTATCGTTGTGATACATCAACGCCGTGCTGGTGAGTAGCTCGCAGGCGCTGCATTCATGTATCATGCCAGCCCTGCATAATTTCCCTACATCATTGGAGAGCAGGCTCACCAGGGGTGCATTCATGCACGCATTATCAACAATGGGTATAGTACAAATGGCTGTAGTACATTAAAGCACTATGCGACCTTTAAAGGGTAGAGGACTTAGTCGTTTATAGTTAGATTAGGGACTAAATGGATCTTATTACTACAGAATATACTTCTCTGTGGCCCCGGTCCCCCCCCCCCCTCCCTCCCCCAATATCTTTGCACTGCTGAGCATATGTGACAAACAGGGATTCACCATTTGAGGCCCAAGGGAAGTGGAATAATATGCAATGGCTATGGTATAATAATGATTAATTAAAACAAGTGTTTATAGATATCATGTAAAAAAGGTTTTAGTGATTTTATGCAACTCCTGTTCTTTAAATGGCATTGCCCCTTTCACACAGAGGTAGAAAATATATATTTCTACCTATATACGTTACTTCACATTTATGCTGAATCCTGGTGTGACCCCAGGTCAGCAGATGACCGGAGGTCACGCCTGTCAATCACCCAAAAGTACAATTGCCCTAATAGGGCACAATCATTGGGAACAGAAAGTATTTGACCATACCTACCCCCAGTATACAAGCCCTGGGGATTCTAATGGAACTATTGTCATGTTGCTATGAGCACTTTGTTACCTAGCAACAGCAATTCCAAACATTCCATGCCTAGCAACTTGCACAATAAGTGGGAACAGAAAGTATTTGACCATACCTACCCCATGCAGTATACAAGCCCTGGGGATTCTAATGGAACTATTGTCATGTTGCTATGACCACTCTGTTACCTAGCAACAACAATTCCAAACATTCCATGCCTAGCAACTGGCACAATAAGTGGGAATAGAAGGTATTTGACCATACCTACCCCCAGTAAACAAGCACAATATCTGACCAACTGCCCTAACTTATTTGTCATCCCCCACTACCGTGGATGCCTTTAATTTCAATTGCTCATCATAATCTAAAGATTATATGGAGAGATCAAGCCAGAACCAAACACTTGTGTTCGGTTCTGGCTTGTAATAATAATAATAATTATAATAATAATAATAATAATAATAATAATAATAATAATAATAATAATGATGATGATGATGATGATAATAATAATGATAATAATAATAATAATGATAATAGGGTGTGTGTGACAGTTTGCTCAGAGTGTGTGGAATTTTATCCCCTCCCCCAACTAAAGAGGTCATAACTTTTTTTTTACCCTCTCCCCTCTGCCGGATTGATAATCAGTCCGCACGACCCATTTTTAGTGAAAAAAGGGTGAATTATTTTTGGATGATCAAATGAAATGAAGACATTGTGTTATTTGTTGACCTGTGGCGCTACATCTAGAAAATCCAGGTACCGGAGGGGTACTTTAACCTTCTGGCACACCTTTCAAGGACATCATGATGCCTCAAGGCTTCATGTTCACTGGTCGCCAAACTCTACCTATGTAGCTCCCCAGCTCTGCACCTTTGTGGCATGCCGACTCTTCAGTAGTGTATCAACACTGTAAAATCGACATATGATGCATGAGTGCAGAATTGGTGAGTTACTCAGCAGGACAGCATGAATGCATCATGCATTAAAGCACTATTACCGGCCCTTAAAGTGTTAGGGGCGCATTTCAGGTGGATCCGAAACGCAGCTCTTTAACCAGGTACCTAACGGGGTCAGCATATAAAGACAATTCGTCACATATCCACCTTGATAAAACGCGTTATGGGAGACTCCTATAGATGTAAAAAGGACCAGTTCTACCTGAACTATAAGCAGCATATCAAACCCCTTCTCACAGATACCTAGCATTGGCAGAATAAGTCAGTAATGAGGCGATTTGGTGACATTAGGGGGAGGGGAGGCAGTAACTGTTCTGTATTACCCATTCATTGTTACTTTAGGCTTAATACGTGTCACTGGCTGTAACCTGTCCCCATATACTACAACTCATCTCCTGGGACAGAGAGAGAGAGAGAGGGGGGGAGAGGGAGAGAGAGAAAGACAGAGAGAGAGAGAGAGAGAGAGAGAGAGAGAGAGAGAGAGAGAGAGAGAGAGAGAGAGGGGGGCATTTTGGTTAAGGTGAATTTGGGGGCCGATTCCCAAAGCTGTACTGGTGATCTGACTCGCGTACTAGCCGTGCCTACAAAATTCTGACCCCTATTGAGGGGAGTGGGGGGAGAAACAATTTTTCTTCTTTTGACTAAGAAGGACAGCGCGTTACTAAAGTTTAAAGTGGAGGGGGGGGGGGGCAAGATTTCACTGTGCCCTTTGTCATCAATAAATGAACGTTCCCTAAATTCAGTAGATAGATAAACTGACTTCCCCCATGCTGGTGCATTAGTGTTGTATTACGGCAGATGCACCTCCAGTAGGATATCTGATAACACACCAAGCAGCACTAGTATAACACTAGAACAGTGTATAGCAGCACTCTAATGTTGAAAGGCTTCACATTGAGTTAACTTTGTGGGGTAGAGCGCCCATGAGATGGCTAATTGTGGCTCCAGAGAGGTAAAATGCGACCTGGCGACCTGTGCTGTTTTCTAGGCGACCTGGTAGAATAATTTAAGCGACCTGGCGACTTTTGGAGAAAATAAATCTAGGGCCTATAGCAAAATAGTTTAAAAAGCGACTTTCTGACCTGGGGCCCTTAATTTCGGCGACTTTCCGACCTCAGGGGGGGGACCCCTCTGCACCCCCCAAGTTATCCTGCAAACTCTGTAGCCTAGATTTTGAGGAGGTATCTTTTACAGAATTAAGGAAACGTTCATTTACCAACTTTTATATTCTCATTTCTTTAGGAAGACATTTGAGATTTGAATATTGATTTAGATCACAAATTCATTTAATGATCTTGTTGAAATAAAGCTAGACTTGTTGTGTTAGATTTGGTACCATGGCCCGACCAACCTATACCATGACCTGGCTAAACACTCTCAGCACAGACCTCTCCATAGGACTGATTTAACAACTAACATTACAATCATAACCAACCCCATCCCCCACCAACATCTAGTTGTCACCAATGATAGTGAGCCGGTCAAAACAAATTTCTTCTAGTACAAAATTAAATGATTAGAGGTAATTATTATTTGGAAAGGGGCGAGTAGTTGGAACTTAAATGATGGCATGGAGATATTCAACACACCCCTTCATTGTAGGGGAATGAACAATATCGCTATTTTCAAGAGCATGTTGTAAAATTTAACAAAACATGGATATCTACATGATCAGACGTTCACCCTTCAACCATTTCATTCCATAGATGGCTGTGTCTCATGAGTTTGTAACAATTGAAACGTCTTTGACCGGGTGTAGTCTTTAACTGGTGTAGTCTTTGACCAGGTAGCATAAAAATGGGAGAAATGAGGCCTATGTAGTAAGAAATGCGGGGATATAGTGCATCCATATATTGACACACATTTATAGCAAACATAAGTTAATTTTGTTATATTCATATAATGAGCATACTATGCATAGTAGAGCATTATGTTATTATTTCCCTCTGCCCGGTCAAAAACGTCACTTTATATATAACTTTGAGTTTAAAAAGCTGCACTGTGCATAATAAGTTCAGTTTATGGCTGTGTCTCATGAGTTTGTAACAATTGAAACGTGTTTGACCTGTGTCGTCTTTGACCGGTGTAGTCTTTGACCAGCAAGTTTTAAATTGGCTGAAATGGGAGCTATGTCCACAGAAATACCGGAAAGTTTATAGTATATACTGTTAAAATATCCATTAACCTTTTCGCCCCCTGTAAAATAGCCCTCCCCTGTATCTCACGGTCTTTTGAATAATTGAAATTGATGATTTAAACACTGTGAAATAGCTTTTTCAGTTCAATTAAGTGGAATTTTGATGAATAGTGTTATTGTGTATACACTTTTACTTGTAGTACAGGTATGGTGTCTTAGATAGCACACCTGCCGCGGGAATTACATGCACCGAGTTTCCTCTCTGTGTGTACTGAGGCCGACACAATTCCCGCCCCCCCCTCCCATCAGCCCACTGGGAATTACATAGGTATTCTTACTGCTTACATGTTCACTAATGGGCATGATGATGATAACGTTGGACAGGTGCATAATGCCGTTTATAGGCTAAGCCAAAACTATGATAACATGTCCAAGAACTGGGAGCACAGAGAGAAGAAACCGAGTCAAAAGGGAGTCCAGGCTTGCCTCCAGAATGACTCCCTTTTCTGACTCTCTTTCTGACTCTCTTGATGAACCTGACTCCCTTAAAAGGGAGTTATGTGACTCCCTTAAGAGAGCCTAGGTTTTGCCTCCAAAATGACTCCCTTTTATGACTCCCCGCTACAGACAGAGTCCAGGTCTATGCTGCAACTCCCTTCAGAAAGGGAGTCTAGGCACAGGATGGCTCCTTTGGAATAGAGAGTCATAATTTGTAGGTAATTCCTACCCCCTAACCCTCTATATAACCAATTCAATAGCTGTCTCCCTAGCTGATGTTTCTACATTATGTTGGTGCAATGCCTCACAAGGAGGAGGGATCTCAGAAAGATCCCTCAGAGCACATTAGTTAATATACAAAGGAACATATGAGCTTTTGGGATTTAACTTTCTCATGTTGCTACAAATTGGGTGTCTATACCTTATACATCATGCTTATGCTACAGTTTTAAATTAACTGTAATTATTTCATAAAATGTAATTCTGACATTACATGTTGATGCTACAATGATATACACGTATCAGCATAATTATCAATGTCACAAATAACATGGATCTAGAGATCTGAGCATGCAGAATATTACCATTTTAGGTATAGTGCTACCACCTAGCAGGCTTAACTGTAACCAACTGTTTGACTCCCTTGGGGGAAAAGGGAGTAGGGACCCTTGACTCTGATTAGAAACAGAGTCAGATGGCTTCTTAACATATATGCTAGATGGCATTACAGTCATTGTACAGTAGTGTCACCTAGTGGGTTTCCTATTTCCGTTTTGTATGCTCACCTCTGTGACTCCCTTAGGGAAAAAGAGTCAAGGCTGTTAGAAGAAGGAGTCGGACAGTGTGAAAAGTGAGCCAAAGGGACCCTGGCTCTCTTTTTATAGCCTGGACTCCCCTTGTGACTCGGTTTCTCCTCTCTGTGAGGGCTCCAGATGGGATTGGTGTGATATAAGGGGCTACATAATCTTAGACGTATGGCTATTTGTGCCAATAAAGGCAATACTGTATGCGTAGGACTCTCTTTAATATGGAACAGTGAACATAGGGACGGATGTGATGGCAGAATTGCACCTGCTACAGCCGTTCACACATGGGTTGTAACAAGTGACCACTCCCTTAATCCTTAGTGTACAGGTGTGTGACTTGTAACCACGCAGGTACATGTAAATGAATCCTCCCACCATAGCTCCCACGGGTCTTATATAACTTAGGCCAAACAAAAGGGTGTATTTCAGCCAACCTGATCCTAGATTCAAAATTGGGCTGACCCTAGGATTTTTTTTTTACCAACTTTTGGGAAATGGTTCTTATTTTTTTCTAGATTTTAGCAATCTTTTGATCAGGAGGAACAAGCCTCTACTGACCATGGTAGCCTAAATGGATTTCTGACGACAGGAAATTTCTTTTTGACAAGTACATCCAATGGTTTCATGATATTTCTATTCACTGGAGGAATCAGTGATTCATCCCGATGACCCGTGAGTCAATGCTTAAATTTGCGACTTATTCCTGACAATTTCAACAGTAAAAAGAAAAAAAACAATTTGGCCTT
Source organism: Harmothoe impar (assembly GCA_947462335.1). Classification (NCBI taxonomy): domain Eukaryota; kingdom Metazoa; phylum Annelida; class Polychaeta; order Phyllodocida; family Polynoidae; genus Harmothoe; species Harmothoe impar. The sequence continues at coordinate 72,119,763 of OX381711.1, forward strand.
AGGCCACTGAAAAAATTCTAATTCTAAATATTTCCCCCTACATTTTTTTATAAAAATTGTGTAAAAATTGGAGAAAATAAAAGGATATCCATGTAATTTAAAATAATGCAAAAAAAATTAATATTGGCAAATTTGGTATCAAATGAAAGCTTATGCTCTCAGTAATGCAGTCAGCCAGGAATAAATTACATTAAAAACAAATTTTGGGGATCAATAAACACTAAATTACTAAAATATAAAAATTGATTGCGAAAAGTCTCCTATATGTTTACACCCAAAGCATAAAAAATGAATTAATAAAAACCGCCCTCGGCATATTTTCCACTGCTTGGTGATGAGAAACAACTTTTTTTGAGTGGCCTTAGGGTCTGGTGATAAACCTTTTTTTTGAGTGGCCTAACATAAGGCTGTGTCTCACGACCTTGAGCCAATGTTTTTGTCTCTGACCAGGTGCCGTCTCTGACCAGGTGCCGTCTCTGACCAGGTGCCGTCTCTGACCGGGTGCCGTCTCTGACCGGATGTCACTTTGGGAGTCTAGATATGTTCTACCAACAGCAGGAGGCTAATGATAATTACATAACATATGCCATAACGTTTTTACAAATCCTTATAATTATATATTTGTATAGTTTAATATTTAAAAGACACTTTTTTCTGACACCAGGTCAGAGACGGCACCTGGTCAGAGACAGCACCTGGTCAGAGACGGCACCCGGTCAGAGACAAAAACATTGGCTCAAGGTCGTGAGACACAGCCATAACCTGGTGCTGTCTACTAAAGAGGCCGCAGGGTGGCACCTCCAGTAAGAGGGTTAATAATAGGAGGTTTAGTATCGACAGGCATAGATCTCATATAGGTGGCCCGGGGCTACTGTAATGGGTACCCACCCCCACACCAGCCATAGAAGCGGTGGTGGGATCTAGGTTGACACTGGGTTGACACTGATAGTAGAGAGTCAACTCAAGTTAACCCTTCATATAAGCAGAGTCATTAGCTGTGTGACTCTCTATCTTACCAGAGTCACGTGGGAGACACAGTTTACACCTTTACTTTTCTGTGTGAGGTGACACTTAGCATCCTCCAAAAATAGGGGTAAGGAGGGGGCAGTAATTGGATCTCAGTGAGGTGTAAATGATCCAATGTATGGAGATCTCTGATCATCCATATTTACTGCACTGTTTGAATCAGGAAATAAGGCAGTGGTCATTTTTTAACAACAGGGGGGTCGGTGGATTTTCGCGCAAGCGGGTCGGAATCGAGGAAGTAATCAACGATTCGGCGAGAAGTTCCCACAGCATTTTCTAGGTACCTTCAGGACAAACTAAATAAATCCGAAATACCTCTCACTCCTTTACCTCACATTAATCAAGACCGAACGAAAACGTTCCGGGGCATGCTCGATATTTCAACTTCAGATGTTGAAGCATCTCTTTATTTGATGAGACTAAGTCAAAGGTTTGTACTTATGTCTCCATCCCTCCCCTCTCACCCCCTCTCTGTATTTCTCTTTCTCTCTCTCTCTCTCTGTCTCTCTCTCTGTCTCTCTGCCTGCTCTCCCAGTTGGCACAAAATTCAGTTCAACATGGAATCAATCTGTCTCTTTCTCTGTGTTTCTTTTGATCCCACCAAAACCATGGTCCCATGCACTACTTAATACTTAGTTGACTAACGGTCTTCACGTATAGCTATATTGGCATACACTGTAAAAAGTATTTGTTCGTGAACAGCAAAATTTGCTGTTAATGTACAGTACTTTAGCTGTAAATAATAATACAGCAAATTCTACTGTACATGTACAATTCTGTTACTGTAGATGCAGGTTACGGTAGTTACTTGTAGATCTACAGTACTTTTCCCTGTAATATGTACACGAGTGGTCGTGGGATTGATCCTAGGTCTAGCCACCTCTCATCAGGGATCTTTAGCAACAAGGCTGTAGCTCATTTAATACAGACATGGCGGAGGTAGCTTATATCCCAATATGACCATCTGTAACACAGGCTCTGTGGTGCAATGGATCAGGGCCCGTCTCCAACACCACAGGTGGTGAGTTCAATCCTTGGTGGAGCCACTTTTCTTGTTTCACCTACATCCACCTAAAATTCGTTTTTCCCTCACATGGATGATTAAAAATATCACCAGCACTGGGAGGCGAACCCCAGACCTTTACAAATTAGTATTCATCAGTTGAGAAGTAGAGTAGAGATATATCCCAATATGAATGTTTGTAACACCGGCTCTGTGGTGCAATGGATCAGGGCCCGTCTCCAACACCACAGGTGGTGAGTTCAATCCTTGGTGGAGCCACTTTTCTTGTTTCACCTACATCCACCTAAAATTCGTTTTTCCCTCACATGGATGATTAAAAATATCACCAGCACTGGGAGGCGAACCCCAGACCTTTACAAATTAGTATTCATCAGTTGAGAAGCAGAGTAGAGATATATCCCAATATGAATGTTTGTAACACCGGCTCTGTGGTGCAATGGATCAGTGCCTGTCTCCAACACCACAGGTGGTGAGTTCAATCCTTGGTGCAACCACTTCTCTTGGTCTACCTACATCCACCTAAAATTCGTTTTTCCCTCACATGGATGATTAAAAATATCACCAGCACTGGGAGGTGAACCAAAGACCTTCAGACTATGATTTACAATCAATTTTGCTGTACAGTAACAGAAGATTCTGCTGTCCCTATACAGTATACATAGTGCTGTAAATATACAAAAGCTCACTTGCTGTAGGTCTAAAGCACAATCTACTAGAACCAAAGTTGCCCCCAGTATTTGGTGTACAGGAACACTACTTACTTCTAACAGTGTAGGGGTAGTAGTATATGTCATTCACATTGCTCCAGGTGACGATATAAGTAGTACATGGAACTGGGCTACATCCCCAGGGGTAAACCCAGAGCAATCCAGATTATCACTCTAGTTTGTTAAAACACTTTAACAACGGGTGATGCCAATTCACACCATCCACCCAAAATGGGTGATGCCATTTGGCATCATTTTGAATAATACCAAAATGTATATTTCTTGGAAAGAAAATATTCCAATTGACTTTTTTTTCACAGATTATAGATAAAAATATATCTCTTTTAGTACAGCCCAAATTCTAAAATATCCACATTTTACCCTCCTTATGGCGGATTTGGGCCTAATACATGTATGATATGACATGGAAATCCCTTTTTTTCAGTAATGGCTGTTTGTGATGCCCATAGTTAAGGATGTGGCTGATTTTCTGGCACGTAGCTAAAGGGTTAAGTGATGACAGGAATTCATACTGCGGTTTCTTCACTACCGTCAGTGTCTCTTCACTAACGGAGAATGTTGCCTGCCTTGTCCAAAACAACAGTGACCGCATCTGGCCGTGTCTCATGAGCTTGTAACCATTGGAATGGGGGGAAAAGTTTAATGGATATTCTAACGCTATATATTACAAACTTCCCGGAAATTCTGTGTACATAGCTCCCATTTCAGCCCTTTTGAAACTTGCTGGTCAAAGACTACTCCGGTCAAAGACTACACAGGTCAAAGACTACACCCGATCAAAGACGTTTCAATTGTTACAAACTCATGAGACACAGCCATCTATGGAATGAAATGGTTGAAGGGTGAACGTCTGATCATGTAGATATCCATGTTTTGTTAAATTTTACAACATGATATTGAAAATAACAATATTGTCCATTCCCTTACAATGTAGGGGCGTGTTGAATATCTCCCTGCCATCTATCTCCCTGCCCAACTACCCGCCCCTTTCCATATAACCATTACCTCTAATCATTTAATGTTCTACTAGAAGAAATTTATTTTGACCGACTCACTATCAAGGGTAACAACTAGATGTTGGTGGGGGATGGGGTTGGTTATGATTGTTAGTTGTTAAATCAGGTCTGTGCTGAGAGTGTTTAGGTCATGGTACAGGTTGGTCAGGCCATGGTACCAAATCTAACAGAACATGTCTCGCTTTTTTTCAACAAGATCATTAAATGGATTTGTGATCTAAATTAATATTCAAATCCCAAATGTCTTCCTAATGAAATGAGACCATGAAAGTGGTAAATGAACGTTTCCTTCTATAAAAGATACCTCCTCAAAATCTAGGTTACAGAGTTTGCAGGCAAAATTGGCATCTCATGGGCGCTCTACCCTACAATTAAAGTTAGAGTGACATGGTCCGATGATTAGGACTCAAAAAGCAAATGTTGTTGAAAATGAACTACAATGTTCCCTATTGCCATATTTAATGTACTACACACTTTTTGAAATTATATTCCCTAGAATTTAGCTTGGAATTCAACTAATTTTCAGATTTTAGCCCAATTTACGACTTTTGGAGTGCACAATACAAATCCCCCCATACACTCTAAAAAATGTGTGATAACTTAACACACTTTTGTAACACACTTTTTTGTATACTTATTTTACACACCCTTTTTTTTAACACACTACATACTTTTTTCAAAAGTGTGTTAATATCAAAAGTGTGTTGAGATAAAAAGTGTGTAAAATGTAAAGTGTGTAGGAGAAAGTGTGTAAAAAGATAGATATGTGTGTTGCTTTATAAAGTATTTAGATATATCAGTGTGTTATTCAACATTGCCTGGCACTGGTTGCTGACGGAATATCCCTAGTGCACCAACAGGCAAAATTTCATTAACCACATCATGTATAGCCACCAGTGCAATGGTGGCTAATTGTGGCAGTCATCCTACATAGCAAAGCCTTGTACAGAATGACCTTATGCAGGTTTCAATTACACATTGACTTATATTATGGCTGAACACACAGGAAAGGTGTCCTATTCCTTCCACATTCCTTCCACCTCCATATACTACTAACATGCTACCATAGGAGCTAGGAACCGAAGGTACTTCGCGAAAAGATGGCAGGTCTCTTCATACCTCTCCTAGGACATAGGAGATGAACATTTGTAGGAATACACATGATGCATAGGTACAACCCTGGTGAGTAACTCACCAGGGCTGCCATCAGGCATCATGCCGGCCCCACAGGGTTAACACGCTCGCAAAGGGTCGGCATCATGCATGAATGCAGCACGGCCGAGTTAGTCGCCAATGCTGCATTAATGCATCGTTACAACTAAGGGCATGTCAATACATCAACGTCCTATGTGGTTCTTAAAGGGTTAAAATCAATAAGAAAATGTTTGACACTCACCCAGAAAATGAAGTTGAAGGCGAACAAGATGAACTTGGCGCACTTCCCACACATGCTATTCACCATGGTTACTGCCGTTGGTGATGTCCAAACTCCAAAGTCCTTTTCGTACTTTAGGTGTGTTTTACACAAAACTACGGAGAGTTCTCTATCCCTAAACCTTGGCCATCAGCGGACGTAGGTTAGTGTAAGAATAGTCCTGTACAGCGAGCAGAACTTTCAGACAGATGACTTGAAGTTTGGCTGCGTCTCAACAGAGGGACCCACTTCAAAAGTGAGCTTCCCAGGATTCCTTAGTGTTTCCTTGGTAACGCTTTCTCAATGCGGACGTCCATATCGTGATCTACAACATTAAGGAAGGCGATAGCTGTTAATATGAACTATATACCTGTAAATTCAGGTGTGTAACTGATGCCTCAGGTACAAGTAAGCCGATATGTTACTGTCAGTAGTACACAGAGTAGGTATCCAGTCGTTAATTATCAAGCTGTGGTGTTACTAGCGCCCCCTGTCCAGGTCTGATTCTGGTTGTGAATCCTGAGACGCTGACAATTAGACCAGGGCCCCTCAGGTAGAACCACAACGAGGCTGCATATGATGAATCTTGTATGGAGCTTGCCCAGCAGGTCAAAGCGAGGCTGAGGGAACGCTGCTTGACTGATGAAGTACCCCCCCCACACACACACACACTTATACACAGGTTATTATGACTATTTGCGACACAGGTAGCAGGCCTAAAGTAATATCATCCCCCTAATTCCCTACTATGAAATGTCATCCCCGTAATAACGTTACATTGTCTTTCAATTCCCCTATATTGTGAAAGATTGTGCAAATGATAAAATGTTAAAAGACCCAATATTAAATAGCAGAGCAGGGAAGTTGTGTGTCAGTTTCCCCCAGCCTGCAAAGCCATTTTATTGCACAAACTACATTTATTCACTTTTATATTTCACTTAATATTTTGAATTTACACCACCCCCTTTTACTCATCGGACCAGAAACACACTTTATCCATTTGGCCTAACAACAATCATGCCTGGATTAACTTAAGCTCCCCATTTGTCTGAGAAGGCACAGGAGGATGCCTAGTGTTGTTAATGACAGGTGAGAAGGTCTACCTACTTACCTGCCTTCCTACCTGTGCTCATCAATACACCTACCTACACAACTCCCTACCCCCTACCACCCATCTACACCAACCCACCCCCACAGCTAGCTCTCTCACCAACTTATAATGCTGTAGTCATTCCTGCTCTGTAAGCTGCCATTTTGTCCCCTATAACACTATAACTGGTCATCCTAAGCAGGCATACTGTCCCCCAATAGTACTGTGCTAGTTCATACTCAGTAGGTTACATCTTGTCCCCCTATAGTACTGTATCTATTCTAACTCAGTAGGCTGCCATCTTGTCCCCCTATAGTACTGTAGCTATTCTAACTCAGTAGGCTGCCATATTGTCCCCTATAACACTGTAGCTATTCTAACTCAGTAGGCTGCCATCATGTCCCCCTATAGCACTGTAGTTATTCATAGTCAGAAGGCTGCCATCTTGTCCCCCTATAGCACTGTAGTTATTCATAGTCAGAAGGCTGCCATCTTGTCCCCCTATAGCACTGTAGTTATTCATAGTCAGAAGGCTGCCATCTTGTCCCCCTATAGCACTGTGGTTATTCATAGTCAGAAGGCTGCCATCTTGTCCCCCTATAGCAATGTAGCTATTCTAACTCAGTAGGCTGCCATCTTGTACCGCCTATAGCACTGTAGTTATTCTAACTCAGTAGGCTGCCATCTTGTCCCCCTATAGCACTGTAGTTATTCTAACTCAGTAGGCTGCCATCTTGTCCCTCTATAGCACTGTAGTTATTCTAACTCAGTAGGCTGCCATCTTGTCCCCCTATAACACTGTAGCTATCACAATACTAAAATAGAATGTATAATGTAAGAATTGAAACTAGCCCTTTAACCCTTTAAGGCCGACCAAATTTTCATAGATCAGCTGTGGGGGGCGGGGCATTTTTACAGGAACTGTACCAGGGCCGAGCCTTTGCTGAATCCCATAGAGTTAAGATGACTATAGTCGATGCTCGGCCCCCCATGGCATCGACTATAGTCGATGCTCGGCCCCCCATGGCATCGACTATAAGTAGTATAGTATGTATCGGAACGGGACTATAGTTAAGTACTGTTTATTACTCAATCGACCTGCAGCCAATCAGAGGCCTCCCTTTTGGCGGGAAATTCAAAAGCAGCCAATGAGAGGCCTCCCTTTTGGCGGGAAATTCAAATAGGTCACGTGACCGGAAGTGACCTACTTCCGGTCACGTGACCTTTGGGCGGGAAATTCAAATAGGTCACGTGACCGGAAGTGACCTACTTAAGAGGGTCACGTGACCACCATGTTGGCGGGAAATTCAAATAGGTCACGTGACGGGAAGTGACCTACTTAAGGGGGTCACGTGACTACTAGGTTGGCTTTCAAAATAAGTCACTTGAGATTTTGATGGATAAATAAATTTAAAAAAAGAAAAAAAAAGCAAGCTGAAAAAGCTTGCTAAAAAATAATTTAAAAATACGGCTCTTTTTTTCTAGGAGGGGGGGAGAGGGGCACTCTGGGGGGCACTCTTTAAGATGCATGGGGGGGGAGGGGGGGAGGGGGGGAGGGGCAGGGTTTTTTAAGAGTGAGACTCGCTTCTCTGCCCTCTCTTTTATAAAAGAGAGGGCAGAGAGGCGAGTCTACTTACAATGAAAGGTATCATGATCGCGTTTATGATGATGTGCATCATGATGTGACTATCTTACAACCCTATGAGAAATAAGCAAGACATGGGCGTACTTACACGGGCTATTTGTAAACTAATGAATGTGACTTCTTCGTTAAAATCAGTATCTACAACTCTTTTAAGCCTAAGGCTTTTTCTTGAGTTTATTCTTTTGTTCAATTTCGGGCCCACCTCAAAAGAGGAATAGGCCCTCTGTAGCACTTGTCGCTTGCTCATCAATCAGAGCCGGGGTGTAGAAGGCCCCTGCCCTGTCGGGTACGTTCTCCCTCTGGTACGTTTTTGGTTAGTTTGGAGCTCTCAGTCGACTGTCTTATCCACCTTAAAAAAACCAGACTTTCGGTGTCTCATGATAAAACTGGTGCCTTATACTAAGCGCTGGATTACTTTCTCATTTTTTAGTGTTCTATCCGATGCTTATTTAATTTTTGCACTGATAAAAACGGTTAGCTTGTACAAACACGCGGTCTATTTAAGTGTTAAGTGTAGAAAATGAACAGAACAGTGCACAGAAAATAGAGCTACCGACTACATTTCGCCCAGTCACTCAGCGGAGAACAAAAGAACTACTGACGTAGTGTACCCGCTATTCCGACAGTTGGCGCCACCGTTATACTTTTCCCGCGTGCGACATGAAGCCCTGGGGCGGGTACTGGCTGTTTTGGTTGTAGGTACCGAAACATAAAAAACTACAGCCAGCCCAATGTCATGGTGAGACAGCTCTCTTATTTTTACCTTGAGTAGCGTCCGTAGGGCCTATGACAAAACCTAGTCCCGTACACTGAGCAGCTTGAGGTCTGAAGGCTCATACAGAAAAATGTGTGGGTGTGTGGGTGTGTGGGTGTGTGGGTTGCTTTACGCCTTAGTTAACAGCTATGGTCATTTCAAGAGCGGTGATGGTGATCGAATCTATTGACCCTTTTACCGAGACAAGGGTTCTTTTACATCCCACACTACATAGCAGAGAGACGTCTAGCAGCCCCTAGAGGCCCCGCAGGGGGCTCGAGAGGTGCCGTGGAGAAGAGCAGATATCCACGAGAGGCCACGCCAACAACCAAATTCTATCTTTATCCCGCGAGAAAAGGAGATAAGGGTCAAGGTTATGAACTATCAAAAGATTTTAGAGTAAATTAAGTTATGAGATATTAATATAATGTACATATCTAGGGCCCGATATAGGGCCTCTGCAGATCCCCCTTCAGGGCCCCGATCCATGAGGCCTTAGAAACGGAGCTGGGTCATGTAACCAAGGGAGATCAGCAGTTGTTGATGTCGGCGCTGCCGATAACGCTGGTAAATGACCGTTTTACTCATGTTTAGAGTCAGAATAGCTTGAGTATTACTTGAATATCGAAGAGTAGAGGTCAAATTACCCCAGACAAGGTGTTTCCATCTAGAAATTCTCGACAGTATTTCCGAAAATTGCAAATATTGGTCCCAGCCCCACGGGGCCCCATACCGAGTATTAAAAGTTTGAGATGCAACTTTCATTCATGCTGTTGACCAATCAGGGGGCTCTGTTTTTACGACCTTGACTACATAGTAAAAGTGATTGACAACGTCAGATATCACTTGACGACGTCAAATATCGATCTGATATTTGATCCCTTGATATTTGATTCAAAACCCACATCGAGTGGGATAAAGCCTTTTATCATCTTTTGATTGTGAGGCATACACTTTTCTTACACACAACAGCTGTCATCTATCAAGGGGCTCTGGATAGGGGGTCCCCATGTCGAATGTCGATCTTAGAAAATGACCATGTCACATGACAATGTCACTTAATAATGTTCATATCCCATGTCGATTTTAAGAAATGTTCATGTCACCTGTCACTATGATTTTTTGGGCCTCATGTCACTTGTCATTAGACCTCATGTCGTTTGTCGATTATAAGAAATGGTCATGTCACCATATCGAATTTAGCGGTCCACATCCATTATCAAGTGTCAGGGCATGTTGGCTGCTTGAACACGTAGTCTGTCATCACCCTTGTTTCTGTGCCTTATCTAAACAGGCAATTAGTGGCCGCTAGCCGAGAGTACCTCCCTGGTCGCCTCTCCCGAATCTGCTAGACGTCTCACTGATAGGAGTGTGTGGGTGTGTGGGTCTGTGTGTGTCTGTTCGGTCTGTGTGTGCACGCGTCTTGCGGACCACTGTTAAGCCTGTGGTTGGAGAGCGCGACATAGCCGCTTGCTACACTCTCTAAACAGAGGTCCGCAAGACTAGGCCGGATCGCGCTCTTGCTTAAAGGTGCACCTCAACTCAGTGCGCCTTTAACAGCCGCCCCAAATAGGTGAAGTTCTTGACGCGGCACAGCGCCTCCCACCAGTAGCCAATCAGCGCGCCGAACGCCGGACACACCTCCACCGTGTGAGCCTCTAAGTAGGTCACACGAATCATACTAAGATGCCGATCTCTTCTGTCGGTTCGTCGCGGTGGCCGTGAGTGATCGCACGGTCGCCAAGATTCACTGCCTTGATTGGCAGAGGGGGGGGCTGATTACCCCCCGTCGGATGAATTGCGGCGAAACCATAATCAATTTTTCGCTGTTTTAGATAAAAGAGATCCAGAGCTATCCGCTCGTCCAAGAATTATTTTTCTATCAGCCCGGGATCACCCTCAAATTAAGGCCTAAAGTCCAAAAACCCAAAATTTTTTCCCTATGGGATTTCAGTGTCTAAGCGTTTTTTGCAGCCCCAAGGAGCAGCTCACGGGCTCGAACCCTGTAAACGCTTTGACGCGCTTTCGTCGCCTTAGGCGACGTAGACCTACCCTATTTTTTTTTGGACCATGTTACCTGAACACGGATTATTTTTTTGTTTAGCCCAATGAGCTCACAGCTAGACTAGATACCTCATGTTTTGGATTGGAGAAATCAGCAGAGCAATAAAAAGCGCGGTGAGGCTAGTGTGGCCCCTGTGAGTTGTAAAATTGGTGCTAAATGTGGTAACCAGGCGGATGCTGAGTTCATTGATATTGTCCGTTAATGATACTTAAGGTGGGTGTTGTCTAAAGTTTTAATTGATATTACCAATGTGGCCAATAATGACTTCACAGTTGGGGCCCTCGCCCGCAGGTCCCAGATTCAGGGTATTCTTTGTTTATTGTGTGGCCCCTAAAGAGGGGCCGACTAACTCTTTAGAGTTAGTTAGATGCTGCCACTGTGCTATGCAACAGCAGCTATTAATTACGCTTCATGTTGGGCGGCATGGATCACTTGATGGGTGATACCTCAAAGCTCAAACACGGCAGAGCCGTGTGTGGCATGCGAGGACCAGTGGGTCAGGGGTGATCCGTTGCAAACAGAATGCTGATCCGTGTGAGGTTCTGACTTTCTATAGTTTTTTATAAAGCCTTAGATATGGTGTGGTATTTTTCATCTCGCTATAGTTTAGTTGGTATTTAAGGAAACCGCCTCATTTCTATCAGAAATACACAATATTGAATTGTTTTTTATATTTTAATATATTAGAAGCGCGCTTTGTTGCCTATGTAGCTCATTATGCGTTGAAATGTTCGCGAGCATCGTAGGAATGTACAAAACCCCTATTGTGGCACCATCTGACGAAAGAGCGGAGAACTATACTAGCGCGTTTCGTTATTCACATCTTTTGACAGGGACTTGGTTGGTGGCTTTACGCCCTAATTAACAGCTGAAGTCATTTCAAGGGGGGTGATAGTGATCGAATCTATGGATACCTGAAGGTGGAAAGCACACACCCTACACTTTTACCGAGGCAATGGTGGTGCTGCTCAAAGGGTGTGGCGAGCTAGACTGGAGGATGTAATAACTAAGCAGCAGAAGGACCAAAAAGACAATCTCGTAGTAGTAGGTCTACTTAGATCTTGAGTAGCCGCCCTTGTGGCTATAATTACCTAGACTAGTTGGCTCTGCCAGCCTGGTCAAGTGAAAATTGGTAAGGAGACTATGAACTAAGCTAACATCTCATAAGTATTAGTTACCACCCCCTCACACCCGTTTAACAACGGATTCAGGGTCTAATTATGGAGACCCTAGAGTAAGATTAACAATATATCCCAATGTCTGTAGTAGACATTTACGACATGCAACCTGCCCCCTAGAAGGGATAGATCTGACCACAAGTCCGCAAAATGGGACTCCCCCTCTGAGAGTATCAAGGTTTGCGTATAGTCTCTTGCAGGTTAATCTGTTATCTACCCCTTTGTCGACTTCGCCAAAATCCTGGGAGATTCACTTTAAACCTAAGGTCTACCCTTTTTATTCTTTGTTTATTGTGTGGCCCCTAAAGAGGGGCCGCGGTGTTGATTAATTACACCACATGTTAAGCAACATGAGATCAAACCTTCCTCAAAAGCGACAAGGCTCAGAGTCCTGTTGGACGGGAACCCTGTGTGGCATTTCAAGACACCTGGTTGAGTGATCTGTTGCAGATGCCGTTCCGTGAGAAGTTCTGACTTTATATAGCTTTTATATCGCTTTAGATATGGTGTAGTATTTTCAATCTCACTATAGTTTAGTTGATATTTCAAAGAATCTGCCTCATTCTATCAGAAATACACAGCGTTGACATGTTTCTTATATTCAATATATTAGAAGTGTGCTTTGTTGCTTATTATAGGTCATTATGCGTTTAAAATGTTCGCGAGTATCGTGGAAATGTACAAAAACCCTATTGTGGCGTCATCTGACGAAAAGAGCGGAGAACTACACTAGAGCATGTAATGGCCAGACCAGCAGGCGGCAGCAGAGTGGTCAAAAGACAATCTCGTAGTAGTAGGTCTACTTGCATGTTGAGTAGCCACCCTTGTGGTTGTAATTACCTTGACCACAGGTCCGCAATATGGAGCTCCCCCTCTGAGAGTATCAAGGTTTGCGTATAGTCTCCTGCAGTTTAATCTGTTATCTCCTCCTTTGTCGACCTCGCCAAAATCCTGGGAGATTCACTTTAAACCTAAGTCCTACCCTTTTTTATTCTTTGTTTATTGTGTGGCCCCTAAAGAGGGGCCGCGGTGTTGATTAATTACACCACATGTTAAGCAGCATGAGATCAATCCTCCTCAAAAGCGTCAAGGCTCAAAGTCCTGTTGGACGGGAACCCTGTGTTGCTTTCGAGGACGAATGGTTGAGTGATCCTACCGATCCGTCAGAGGTTCTGACTTTATATAGCTTTTATATCGCTTTAGATATGGTGTAGTATTTTCAATCTCACTATAGTTTAGTTGATATTTCAAAGAATCTGCCTCATTCTATCAGAAATACACAACGTTGACATGTTTCTTATATTCAATATATTAGAAGTGTGCTTTGTTGCTTATTATAGGTCATTATGCGTTTAAAATGTTCGCGAGTATCGTGGAAATGTACAAAAACCCTATTGTGGCGTCATCTGACGAAAAGAGCGGAGAACTATACTAGAGCATGTAATCGCCAGACTAGCAGGCGGCGGCAGAGTGGTCAAAAGACAATCTCGTAGTAGTAGGTCTACTTGCATGTTGAGTAGCCGCCCTTGTGGTTGTAATTACCTAGCCTAGTTGACCCTGCCGGCCTGGTCAAGTGAAATTAGTAAGGAGACCACCCATTAACGTGCTCCACAGTCTTTAGACAGTTAAGACTATAGTCAAGACTGGAGAATTTGGCGAGACGCCCCTCTGGGAGGTCATAATCCTCAATGTTAGGTGTTAGCTCATTAACATCAGATACCATATTAACAACCCATTTAAATGTTCATTTTAATAGCAACTCACCCTATTCTGACAAAATCCTATTAGCAGGTAACCTCTGTGTAAACCATACTGCAAACATCTGCTACTTCCAGCGTCTGCCTCGTGACTGATAGTGTACAACAAGACGAAGTGGGCAGAGATTAGAAAAAATGAAGCTCTTTATATAGCCGAGAGAGCAGCTAATCTGGATGTTCTAAGCTTGTTTTCACCTAGAGCTCCAACCCTCTTCCAGAGAGAATCAAATCGCTTTTCACCTGAACCCTTCCACCCCTAATCCATCAGCATGAAAAGAGAATTAACGAGTGTAACGTGCGCTACATGTATATGGGATTATAGCTGGTGAAGAGATAAAGCCGAGTCACCTGTGTATACAAAGACTACAGGGGGTGATTAACGACAGGTGTGACGCGCCAGCCCGTGAACGGATTAAGCCAAAAAAAAATAAAAAGGTATGTTTCAGGTAACATGGGCAGAAAGACTGGAGTCGGTAGGTCGGATTTTTATTTTATTTTATTTTATTTTATTTTTTTAACATGAAAGTACTAGCCATCCTCCGTGGAAATTCTAAAAATGACCCAAAAAGTATAAAAATATGAAATTTTCTTCAAACTTGCTTAAAAAAAAAACGTAGGGTCGACCCTGTTTTGCTAGGGTTGGTCGGGTGACCTGAAACAAACCTTTTTTTTTATTTGGCTTTATCTTTCAAGCTGACGCTTAAATTCAACTAGCTAGCTGCTGTCCACACCACTCACTGCGACAAGAGGAGGTGCTGTTGTTTTACACTTGAGTCGCTTACCACATGGTCTCTACCTCACAGACAGACACGCGCCCCCTGTAGCTTTTTTTTTTGTTTTTTTTTCTATACACACGCTAATCTCATAACCCCCTTATCCGTTATACAGGTAACGAGTATTCTCTTTTAAAATAGCTGCCAGTCAGCTTAGCTCTAGAAGCAAGAAGGCGTGTATAGGTGCCTTATAAGTCGGCAGGGGGTAAATACTAGTGAAAAAGGAAGGCAGGTGTGCAGGTAGCTTTTCTAACAGACACGTGTGTGCACTAAGCTGCTTAAGTCTAAACCCTCCCGCAGTAGTCAGGTGGCATGTGAAAACTTACTTAACTGATCTCTTACATTGAGTAGAGTCTCTGTGCTGAGAGAGCCTTTTCAGCCGTTTAAGAGGATTAACTAGGACAGGGTACATAAGGAGTGAAACGCCGAATAGCGGCTACTCAGTCTCGTGCAGCACAAGCAGCAGCATCTAGCAGCGGCTTCAGCAGCAGCTGCACGTGCAGCACAAGCAGCTGACAGCGACTTCAGCAGCACAAGCAGCACGAGCAGCACAAGCCGTAGCATTTGTCAGCAGCATCCGTGACATCGTCAGCAGCAGCCCCCATGACCTTGTCAGCAGCACAAGCAGCCAGCAGCTGCTGACAGCTGCTTCAGCAGCTGCTGGCAGCTGCTGCACGAGCAGTAGCACAAGCAGTAGCATCTGTCAGCAGCAGCAGCAGCAGCAGCACAAGCAGCCAGCAGCTGCTGCATGAGCAGCACAAGCAGCACAAGCAGCAGCACCGACAGCAGCAGCAGCAGCAGCAGCAGTGTGGACCACTAAAGTCGAGATGAAGCCTAGTGACATTTGACATGAAGCTTGAAAAACACAGTGACAGGTGACATGAGCAATTCTTAAAATCGACATGAGATATGAGCATAATTAAGCGACATCGACATGCGCCATGGCTATTTTTTAAGACAAACATCATATGTCATAGCCTCCTCATCCAAACCTCCACTAGTAGTGCTCTATAAGCGCAAGCTGTAAACCCTCTCCTCCCCTCGTGCACACAGGCGAATTATCAGAGTCAGCCAATGGTGTCAATACCCCTCTCATACAAGGGTCGGGCGCTGCTGGACTATAATAGATGAGTCAAGGACCGTTCTACTGAGGGTCAGGCAGGCTAAGTCGGACATTCAATGACAGGTAGGTCTTTGACAACCTTGCTTGAAAGTCTGGACAGCATTGACAGACTGGGGCATAAGGATCTCGCATGGTCAGACTTTCAAGCAAGTTTTGCTAAAGTCGCGTTATTGAATGTCCGACCTAGCCTGACCCACAGTAGAACGGTCCTTGACCCGTCTATTATAGTCCAGCAGTGCTCGACCCTTGGCTGAGAGCAGTTTAAGCGCCATTGGGTGTCTCTGATATTTGCCTCTGTGTAAGATGAGAAAAAAAGTCTGTTGAAAGACTATATTTCAAGCCAGAAAACTGTAATTAGCTTTCCAAGTTGTTTATTTAACAATATCTTAGCCTAGCAAGCAGCTGTCAGATGTCATCTAAGAAAAAAAATGTGAGCTGTTAATAGATTCAAGAGAAATTAGTTTACAAATAGCCCGTGTAAGTACGCCCATGTCTTGCTTATTTCTCATAGGGTTGTAAGATAGTCACATCATGATGCACATCATCATAAACGCGATCATGATACCTTTCATTGTAAGTAGACTCGCCTCTCTGCCCTCTCTTTTAGAGAAGGCAGAGAAGCGAGTCTCACTCTTAAAAAACCCTGCCCCTCCCCCCCTCCCCCCCTCCCCCCCCATGCATCTTAAAGAGTGCCCCCCAGAGTGCCCCTCTCCCCCCCTCCTAGAAAAAAAGAGCCGTATTTTTAAATTATTTTTTAGCAAGCTTTTTCAGCTTGCTTTTTTTTTCTTTTTTTAAATTTATTTATCCATCAAAATCTCAAGTGACTTATTTTGAAAGCCAACCTAGTAGTCACGTGACCCCCTTAAGTAGGTCACTTCCCGTCACGTGACCTATTTGAATTTCCCGCCAACATGGTGGTCACGTGACCCTCTTAAGTAGGTCACTTCCGGTCACGTGACCTATTTGAATTTCCCGCCCAAAGGTCACGTGACCGGAAGTAGGTCACTTCCGGTCACGTGACCTATTTGAATTTCCCGCCAAAAGGGAGGCCTCTCATTGGCTGCTTTTGAATTTCCCGCCAAAAGGGAGGCCTCTGATTGGCTGCAGGTCGATTGAGTAATAAACAGTACTTAACTATAGTCCCGTTCCGATACATACTATACTACTACTATAGTTGATGCTCGGCCCTAAAGGGTTAAGGGAGGAGGCTTTAACTTTGTCAGTATAATGCTCTTGTCAATGCAAGAGACGATTTGTGCATGACAAAGCATTATAGTATTGTACACAATGTGTGTGTGATTACACAGACCACAACGATCCCTCCCTAGCCTTAACCTGCATGCACCTAATCCCCTCTCAATCCCACCCAAAGTCCTGCATCAGCTGGCTAGTACCGTAAAACCTCGCGTAGAAGCCATGGACAGTATGTGAGTCATATCGCCGGTGCGGCTTATAGGATTGGCACACAGTGGGGGTGCGGCTTATGTACGTGAGTTTTTAGATGTATACTACAGTACTAAAGTTGCCATAATCAGACCCCCGGTGAGCCAAAGTCTAGGTGCGGCTAATATGCGAGTTAGGCTTATACGTGAGGAAACCTGGGAAATCATAACATTAGGGGGAATAGCCATAAAATAAATGCTCTAAACATGATATTTCAGGAGATATAGCTAAAAATGTGAATACCTAAGGGAAAATGATCTAAGACTAACTTTTCCCAAGGAATCTTTTGAAGCTGTTATCAAAATTCTATTTTCATTCTAGATAGGTCTTATTTGGAATGTGAAGAGAATGTTTTTAGCCATTTTTAGCCCATTTGTTGACATTTGGTTGCCATGGCAACCATCAATTCATTCTTTTGGAATAAAAATTATCCCTATCCAATTGCCCCATCCATGAGGATTTCAGAACTGAAAGCAGAATGCCAATATTCCTACCAGATCCAAATCTATGTACAATAATATGCAATTATTGGTTTAATTTCTAATAATTATGATTTATATGGATTATTTGAAAATAGATTGATATGTGACTGCATTGCAGTCTATCCTGAATTCCTACATGTCCCTACCATCTCATGTTTGAGATGTCATTTCTCAGCAACTATTTCAATAATATAATTATATATACATATATATGTATATTTTTTTTGATGGCCTAATAAGCATTTTATGATACACAATACGATGGTGACCATATCATACCTCCTACCACACCAAAAAAACCTTGGTCAATCGATTTCACTTTTGAAAAATGGTGCGAGTGAGAGGAATTTTTTTCTTTCAATATTTTATTTATCAATGGATTTTGGTCATGGAAAACTGAAGCGAGCAACTTTTTTTGAATCATTCTCTTTTTACCAACTCTGAAAAAAGTGAACCCTTGGTTGATCTGTGGGAATCAAGAAAAAAAGGGAAATAAGAAATAAATTCTCAATTTTTTTTTAAATGAGGTGAGCTAAGTCCATTGCTCCAACTTATTTTGCAAATTAAGAAAAAGTCCCTTTCCGAAAATTAGGTGCGCAAAATCTATTTACCAACTTTTTTTTTAATCTGGCCTAACCCCTACACAACCCCTCCTCCACACCACATACCTGAGATACAGTAGCTTCCAGTAGATCCCTCAACTCGTCCTCATCAGGCCAGGATCCAAGCTGGTAAAGTCAGCCTCCCCTCACACAACTACACACACACTCACACACACCTATACCCTCACCCACATACAGGTAGAAGGCTGCTGTAATCAGATCACAGACATCACACGACATTAACTGTAGATGTTAGTGTAGAGGAGGTAGACTGATAAAGGCTACTAATACTGCTGTAAACACTGCTGTAAATACTGCTAGTATAGTACCCAGTGGTGGCGGTATTCTCTATGTGTGGTGACTGGTATTCCCCATGTAGCAGTAGACCTATGTATTACACCTGTGTGCTGGGTGGGTGGTGGATGGCCTGTTGTCTCCCATCCCTCTGTGCTGTGTATGCTGTGTGTGTGAGGAGAGAGCAACGCAGTGATGGCTGCCTGCTGGTTGCCATGGTAACACCATGCTGTCACCTTAGATACCGCGTGGTCTGTAGGTGGTAGGTAGGGGTGGACGCTGGTGTGTTGCTGGTGTGTTGCTGATGCGTAGAATTATTATAGGTTGGCGTGAGAGCGCGTCAGAATACTTCCACCCCTCCCTATGAGAAGGTTTTTCTGCTCCCCCCCCCCTTACTAAAGAGAAATCAGAAAAACAAATCCAATTAAAACCACGAGCCGACATTATTAGGCCAGACCAAAAAGAAAAAGTTGGTTAATGGATTTCAATTTTGGAAAGCAATGCTCAGAAAATTTCGCTCACTTCTTTTTTTTTTCTCAAGAATTGAGATAATTTTTTTCTCTTGATTCCTACGGATCAACCAATTGAATACTATTTGCGTGGTTCACTCAGAATTTTTGTCAGACTTGGTAAAAAAAAAGGGGAAAAGTCGCACACTTCCCTTTTCCATGACCAAAATCCATCTCACTCCACATGTTGTACCATTTTTTCAAAAGTGAAATCCATTGACCAACTTTTTTGTTGTGGCCTCATCATGATAACTCCCTTATAATGCAGCTTGTACGATAGGTGCTGTTTAGAAACACTAGAACGTAATGGTATCTTTGCAACAATAGAATCTGGGACATATGTAGACCTAGAGCCACTTAAATCGGACAACTTTAGGTTGCACATTATATAAGGACACTGGAAGACAAGAAGTAAATTAGGGCAGTGGGCATAATGGTGAGGCCAAAAAAAAAGAGGTTTGTTTCAGGTCACCCGACCGACCCTATCTAAACAGGGCCGACCCTATGTTTTTTTTATGCAATTTTGAAGATTTAAAAAACAAATTATACTTTTTTTGGGGTCAATATTAGGTTTACAAAATTTTTGAAAAAAATCTCCCAATTTTTACACTTTTTTGAGTTAATTTTAGAGGGAAAGTAAAAAAAAAAAAAGTTAAAAAAAAAAAAAAATCCGACCTTCCGACCCTAGAGTTTCTTCCCATGTTACCTGAAACAAAACTTTTTTTTATTTGGCCTGGGCACAACCCTTCTAGTGTATCTCCTGGGTGTGTGGGCAAACGTTCTCACGCACCTGTATATGGAATTGATTTAGCAGGTGGGAATGTGGGAAATATGATACACTAATGTAGAGCCAACCAAGATTGGCTGGGTGCTATTTCTCAACAAATTTGCGGACCTCCATATATATATTTGTGGAGCTCCGCAAATTTATCGAATGTGTATTCCGCAAATTTGTGGATGTCAGCAAATTTCATTTTCGATACTTAAGCATACAAATACGGACGTCCGTATATATTTGCCGACATCGGTATATTTTCTCAGAGCTCCATAAATATATTTACGGACGTCCGCAAATTTGAGGACGTCCGCAAATTTGTGGAGAAACAGCACCCTGGTGGTACATAATTGTTTCTTCTTGTATATGTGTATTTATACATTTTTTTAGATGATCACAGAGATTGAGATACATGTAATGAGGTATAAGTGGGCCACTTCAGGTACTTTTTCCCTAAGGGGAGGCACTCAGGGGCGGAGTAAACAGTTTCCTTGAAAATGTTGAGACGTATCTAAGAGTTCATCCATTCATTAGGCACTGTAATGCACCCCCCCCCCCTCCAAAAAAACAAAAAAAAAAAAAAAAACAAACTCTGAGTACCTGTACCGGCTCCACTCCGACTGCCGCTGGAGAGGTACCGAGATCTGCGCCTCTAACATCGTAGTCACACATGCTATAGGTCGTGTTACATATACTGTTCTACTACATCACAGTGTGGGCAAACAAAGCCAACACACGCTCACCATGATAGCTACACACAAGTGGCATTACATTACAATCTATTTTAAGTGTCCCTGGGTTAAAGTAATTGAGAGCTCTCACTCTACAATATACTATGTCAAATGTATGTCTTCATATGCATCTCATGATACATGTATGGCTATTTATATTTATATATAATTGGTTGATTCAGAGCTACCCTACCTAGTGGTCACGGGCCAGTGGTCTGTTTGCCCACCGCACCTCACATATGAATAGAAAAATCAAGTATACATAGCCAGACCTATTATTAAACCACAACTGCAGGAGTGCCCCCCCCCTCCTCTGGGAGCCGGGACATATACTATGGCTCTAGACCCCTAAATTCGATATGGCGACATGGACATTTCTTAAAATCGACATGCGACATAGGGCCTAGTGACATGTGACATGAGGCTTAAAATGATAGTGACATGGGACACTGACAGTTCTAAAAATCGACATGGAACAAAAGCATTATTAAGCGACATAGACATGCGACATGGTCATTTCTTAAAATCGACATGCGACATGGAGACCCCCCCCCCCATCAAGGGCCCCTATACTGACTTCCATGGGGCTGAGTGTAAAAACCAAATTCGACATGGCGACATGGCTTTTTCTTAAAATCGACAATCGACATGAGGCCTAGTGACATGCGACATGAGGCACAAAAAACTTAGTGACAGGCGACATGAGCAATTCTTAAAATCGACATGGGATATGGGCATTATTAAGCGACATTGACATGCGACATGGCCATTTTTAAGATCGACAATCGACATTGGGACCCCCCATCCAGAGCCCCTAATCACGGCCAATGGGGGGGGGGCTGTCTACCAGACAAAGGGCCCCAGACAGGTAAAATAGACAAATCGACATGGCCCTAGTGACAAGGGACAAGACCTATTCCTTAGAATCGACAAGGGACATGGGCATTCCTCAAAATCGACAAGTGACATGAGGGCTAGTGACATTTTTACAGTGTCAGTGACAAGGGACAAGACCCTTTTCTTAAAATCGACAAGGGACATTGGCATTTCTTAAAATCGACAAGTGACACAGCTACCCCCCGTCTGGGGCCCTAGACAACGTTAGGAATGTGTGAGTGCAGGTCACATACTACAGGTCCCCCTTCCTACCCACAAGGTAAGTGAGTACTGCTGACATACAACACGTTAATACCACTGTTATCTGGCTGTTTATACATATACAATGTATGTGTGTTTACAGGTATTTGTCAGCCGTTTTAGGAGGGGTCATTATTTAACTTTCACAGACCAGTGGGGAACGAGGGGCAGGGGAATTGGCCGGGGAATTGGCTGAGACAGCAGCACGTTCGTCTTGGGGGTGCAGAGGGCCCCCCCCCCTGAGATCGGAAAGTCGCCGAAATTAAGGGGTCCAGGTCACAAAGTCGCCTTTTTGGACCGCCTAGAGTATTGTCAAGTTTCTCTAAAAGTCGCCAGGTCACTTCTATGATTACATTAGGTCGAAAGTCGACTCCAAAATGGGCCAGGTCGCGTTTAAGGCTGTGTCTCACGACCTTGGGACAATGTTTTTGTCTCTGACCGGGTGCCATCTCTGACCAGGTGCTGTCTCTGACCGGGTGCCGTCTCTGACCGGCTTGGCTTGATAAGGTCAAAATACTAGCAGCAGGAGGCTAATTATAATTATAACTATGATTATATAACAACCGCCATAACGTTTTTCCAAATCCTTATATATATGAGTATAATTCTTTTTAAAACACCTTTTTGTGACACCTGGTCAGAGACGGCAGCCGGTCAGAGACGGCAGCCAGTCAGAGACGGCAGCCGGTCAGAGACGGCACCCGGTCAGAGACGGCACCCGATCAGAGACAAAAACATTGTCCCAAGGTCGTGAGACACAGCCTTAACCCATCTGCAGTCACCGTCTTGCATGCATGAGATCATGGGTTTGAGACTCAGCAGCACCCTGCTGTTTGAGCTGCGACCTACATACACCATACCAAAGGCCTGTGCCTATGTTGTGGGATGTAAAAGAACCATTGCCTCGGTAAAAGTGTAGGGGCGTGCTACCTTACCTCACCTCATAGATCCGATCACCATCACCGCTTAGTACTTTTGCAGCATTTCATAGAAAATAATAAGTTAAAAAATATGTTGTCATTGATTTTTTTTCTGACCCGCCCCTCACACTGAAGTTTAAAATAACTATTATAACCACGTGAAGAGAGATAAGGAATGGATGGTCTAGTGGGAAAATTAAATCATAGTGGGGTTTCTATGCAAATCCTATATATAGCATACGGGTAAGCATATATATAGAAAGTTAATTTCCATTACAAAATTGTTATGTGATTTTTGTTTCGATGAGCTCTAAACGAACTCGTTTATTTAACATAATTCTTATTGATAATAGGCCTGTGTCCACTAGGATTTATGACACTGTTTTGTTGCCAAAAAACACCTTTTTGTGACCTGTTGACATACTATGGGTGATAATTATGTGTTTCAAATTACAAGAGGATTGAACTGCTAGTTGACAATAGGTACCACAGGTATTTTGAAGATAAATGGCCGAAAGATTCGGCAATAGTATCGTTAGAAAGCTTGAAAAGAATGTGAAGGAAGGACATCAGTTATATTGAGATCCTTTGAATGGTTGATTTATTATGATTTTTTTTAAGAAAAAAAGTTTTACCTTATATTTGTCTTTTTTTCCTGATGGGCCAATTGAGCATTTTTAGGTTGTTCATACATCAAATATAACACAGCCAGATTGTGCTTGATAGTTAATTCATGATAAACCATATGCTCCCTTTGGGAAATGATCTTGGTATAACATATATTTCCACACAAATTGACATAATATGCCCCTCAAAATGCTACTTTCAACAGGAAAGGCTAGTGAAAATAGGCATTCTTCCATTTTCAGGCCAAATACAACTTCAAGGGTTTTAGGTTGAGCACCTTTATATTGTGGAAACATATGTGCAACTGGTATAGAGTGTCTTGAATTTTTTTTCATCACATTCCCATTGAGATTTAGTGACCTACTGATGTTTAAAAATGACAAAACCACTTATTTATAGCCTTGTCCCAGTCATAAGCCACTGGTCACCTGCAGGCCCATCCTATATAAAGGGCAATAGAATCACAACCAGTGGTCGGATTCTCTTGAAATTCGAAGCGTAGAGTATCTTGAAAAAAGATTTTGGAAGAGGACCCAAGAAAAATTCATCCCCCCCCCATAAAAAAAAAATTCCCAAATTTCTCAGAGACAAGCCTATATATTTTTATAGATAAAGGAACACAAATACATTTTTCATTTTTAGGGGCAGATCCCCCTTCCTCAAAGATCCCCCTTTTTGAGGAAGGGGAAGAGTTGCATTGAGATTCTACCATCTGCTCTATTCCCTTACTCTACCATGGGAGTCAGCACATAATCATATCTTAGGAGTCTATTTTCGATCATAATGAAAGCAGGGTTAGTATCACAATGCTTAAACTATAGAAAATAATATAGATCACAAAGTGGTGTTTAGCTTGGTTTTATGGTAAACATATATGTACACAGGTAGTGTGAGTGGAGTGGTGGTGGCTGCTAGCCCCACTCACCTGTCCTCTGCCATGCATGGGTACACCTGGCCCCAGCTGTACGTCCAGTAAATAAAGGTACTGCATTCAAACTTATTGCAAAGAAAGCTTGATCATTGGTTATCACCTACTTCAAATGAGTATGCAGCAAGAAAATTATACACCACATTCATCCCTAGGAGTGCCTCCAAAACCAATATGCCCACAACAAAAGTCAAAGTGAGAGAATAATGCATGTATGGGATAAATCATAATCTCCATATAATTCATCTATATAGATATGTATGGAAGGATCTATTCTATCAACATTTTGAGATTCATGTACTGGAGTCAAAACACCTGGTACCAGGAATTTTCAAGCGAAAAGGGGTGTTTGTATGTTCAATGAAGATCCATAGCATGTGAAATAGTAATATTCAAAATATTGATAAGAAATACTTCCATGGAATTCCAACTGAATGATCATATCATATAATTATAATATAATCCTCAGAGCTAGTGAGTTATTTAATGGGGTCTGCCTTTGGGAGAATAATTATTTTCCTTATGCATGGGCTGCCACATTGTTCCTCCAGTCCATGGTAAAGGAACCACAGAAGGTTCATCCATATTTGTATCACTGGTGGCCATGTCATATCTAATCCACTTTCCCAA
Source organism: Harmothoe impar (assembly GCA_947462335.1). Lineage (NCBI taxonomy): Eukaryota > Metazoa > Annelida > Polychaeta > Phyllodocida > Polynoidae > Harmothoe > Harmothoe impar. The sequence continues at coordinate 72,144,434 of OX381711.1, forward strand.
CAGTAATCTGGTGCTGAATATTTTTTTTCTGTCAAGCAAAGGTGCGAAACAGTTAAGAAACATATAAGAAACCTTTTCTTGCAATTTTGTTGACTCTAAGCTATATTCTTCCCTTCACTTACTGGAATGTGGGTCTGTATTGAGTGCATGTACCTAATTGTGCTCCCACACACTTACAGTGCATACACCTACTCAATTTAGGACATGGCCAGGGGGTTATCATACTTATTTTACCAAGATTATTTCCTAGATTTAGTCTCACATCGGCCCCATCCATCGAATTGCATAGCTGTTTCAACATGGGTATTCTAGAGAATTCAAGCTTCATGGCATGGTGCGGCACTATCAATTCTTTTGAGAATTACTTGTCTATTAAAGATGTTTTATTATTGTTAATGCAGCTATAATTTCGAAAAAATTATTCATAATTGTGCCAGGGATACAAATAAAGGTTTGGATCATAGCTATCCAACGGTGCCTATATTGTATAGGTCCAACCCATGGTGGAATGGCAAGACCACTGGAAAGGAAAGGTATAGTAGGGAATTGAATCAGAGAAATGTCGTCCTAAATTTTTCTAGAGGCATTTCTGAGTAAAGTTCCGCAAGCCATTTTTCTAGGACCAATTTTTCGTGCAGATTACAAAAAAAGTACTTGCGAAACTGAGAAATTCATGTAAGGGGGTCAAAACCCCCCAAAACACAGATTTCTGACAAAAATCCACATTTCATTGTCATAAAGGGCTGTTTATTATCATATTTAGTCAGGGAATTCCTTAAATGAAAGGTCTGGTAGAGAGGCATCTTCATAAATTACCATTATGGTAACCATGGTAACCATGGTTACAATCATTACCTAAGAAAGCTTCGTTTTGTGTTAAATAAATTCTAAGTTTCCCTTTAACCATTGAAGGATCACATGATGCTTCAAGTTGGACATTCAATTGTTGTCATGATGCATGAATAAAGCACTGGTGACTAATAATTCACCATACAGTATTGGTTCATCAGGCATGAATGCAGCCCCGATGATAAACACAGCAGGTTCACATCCATGCATAATCATCCCAAAATGGCATAACGCACTAAGCTCCCATCAAAGGGTCTCACTAGCCAGTAGCCCCTCCTTCTGGCACCCCCTTTTGTGGTCTTCATAGAGGGAGGTGACTGTACATATATACCACAATGATTACGACTCTTCTGCACTGCAAGGATCAGGAACTGTAAGAACTGGCTAGTTTTAACTATCATTTGTAGGTGTGATTATATAGATCAATCACAAGTTGAATATCTGTCATGGCCTGTAGATTAAATTCCTTGAAATGGACCCAGATTGATTTGCTTATGGGTGAGTTGGTAGGAACAAAGTTTAAGAGCATCGAGGTATTCACACAAACAGAGCTACTCCATAACATTGCAAACAAAGATATGGCAACACCTGCGTTTCAGGATACATTAGCATCAGCTATTCCAAAGACAGGATTAACTATAGCACTTTGTTGTGTAGAGATTCATTGAGAAATTGGAAAAATTCCACAGCCAAATCAAGCAGAACAATCCAATGACATTCACAAACCTCTACAAAGTTGAAAAGAAAATGAAAGCCAAAGGGGAAACTGTTGTGTTGAAAGCTGACAGAAATGTAATACAACTTCATTTGCTGCTGGAAGAGCTGTGAATTTGGACAAGATCTTGGAGCTTGAGCTAATGGCAGTTCCTCTGTCTCTTGCAGAAGCAAATGGAAGGTTAAGGAGTGGTGATAACTCACTCCTCATAAGTAGCCTTACTAAAGACATTGCCTGACCAACTTCAATTCACACAACAAATGATTTAACCATCATTATATGTTTCGTCCACAATACATGCATTGGGCAACCCCGAATGAGCAAAGGTTTTCGGGGACTTAGCAAATGTATTTGTCGACACCATCCTAAGAATTAGAGAAAACTATCAGAGGATTGATTTGGTAGGTGATCAATACAGAGACAAAAGCGTCAAGTCTGAAACAAGGAAGCAACAGAAGAACAACAAAAGGCCAATTCTGAGGATGGTGCAAAAGTAAACTGTTCCTCTCCCTGAAGATTGGGGGAATTTCATTGTACACCCGAAGAAACAAGAGGGAACTCTCTACTTTCCTTATGGAGCATGTAATGAAAACAGTGATGCACAAAATGGTTGTAATGGGTGGAACATTCCATGATCCCAAGGAGGTAAGGACCACACTCCCATTAGACACATCTGGCTTGAAAGGTGATCACCAGGAGGCAGACACTCATATCATCTTGCATGCCATCAACTGCTCCTCCAACACAACAGTCATACAGGCAAGGGACACAGACATACTGGTTCAGTGAACAATGCAAGGGCTCTTTTGTTTGGACATTGTAAGAAAACAGAAGCTCTACCTCCAACATCAGATGCACTGAACTTACATCTCATGTGTGTGCACTACCAGAGTCTGATATGGAACTTGGCACACATCCCGAAACCCAACATGACAGATCCTACATGCATGGGATGGAAGATGGAAGACAACAACCTGTTACTTCTGCCAATGACAAAGGAAGCAATTCCAGAGGCTTGCCTCTCTCTAGTCATCTGCCAGTGTAGGACTAGGTGTAATGTGGGTATAGGAAGGCAGGGTTCCAGTATACAAGCAATTGTCACACTGGAACTGCCTCTTCTCCTTGCCACAGTGTTCACAAGTGAGGACCATAAAATAAAAAGTGTGAAATATGATGGATTATGACCCATTTTCAAACGATGACATTTAAGGAGTAAGCAATAAAAACACAGAGATTCTGGCAGAGTACTAATGGCAAAAGCTACTTATTATTGAGATATAGCAATGTATCAGAGGTGTCATTTATTAGGAGCAGGTCACTATGGTCAGTACAAGTGCAGCTGGTTTCACAAACAAGTATAGTGAAGTTAAATATTGCCTGTTATGTCTATATGATGGATGTATAAATATAAGTATTAAGCAAATAGATTAATGTGTACTTTTTGTTTTGTTGGTAAGCAGGTAACCATGGCAACCACAACAACACTATTTACTGATGAATGATAACCATACCTTTCATGTTAATTATTACATCATGATACATGAGAAGACATTTTAATTCTAGGGGGAAAATAATGTTTTTTTCAAAAAATTGTATTTTGGGGGCCCCTGCCCCCCCAAAACTCAATTCTCAGCTCCGCAAGTTATTTTTTCAGAATCTACAGAAAAAATAGGTCTAGAAAAAAACACTTGCAAAACTTTACTCAGAAATGCTTCTAGAACTTGGAGAATCCATATTCGATTCCCTACTAGTAGGAAAATAGCCTGGTAGAAAACAGGTGACAAAGTGTCTAACTGATAGAAAATCAGCCTTCAGTAAAGACCAATTTTTATAGACTAAGGCTGCACAAAATTCAGAGCATTGATAATAGGTATCACCAGGAGATCCATATCTTTCTGGTGAGTGGTCTGCTATTCCTGTATGATTATTGGTCTGGCTGTGAAGAGCATGTAAAGATTGCTCTTATGCTCTGACATTTGGTCCTTTTCACGGGAGCGCAGCGCTCCTCTGGGGTACCTATTGACAATCTATGGCATTTGTGACAAGGGTAGATATAAGTGATCTTGCCATTTTAAGCACATATGACTCAATAGATACAAATTGGAAATGATATTAGAAAAAGTATTCATGCTCTATGTAACATGTAGATACAAATGTACATTATTATGTAATACCAAAGTCCTCAAGTATGCATTCCTGAAGATGTCTATGGGGTCGAAATGCCAGAATGGCCATTTTTAGTGGAATATCTTTTTTTAACTACATATTGACATTGAAAGAGGCCCATTGGCTGGCTATTGAGAATAAAAGGTAATAAATGACTGAAATTTTTATTTGTGGAAAATTCATATAAAATAAACGACTGAACATAATTACCACCATTCTTTATCATTCTCTATCAGCTTCCTAAGCCACACATCAATCTTGATTGATTGATTGATTATTCGTTTGTTTAACCTGCCAGACAGTGGGGCCAGGCCCCGTTAGCAAATAGCAGTTCTTGCTGCAGCATATGGTTGATGTTTTAACCAATATGATACATATAGTTGCCTTATTGGCTAATTATATTACAGTTCTTATTAATAATAAGGTCCATACATGGCTGCTACGAGGCTATCTTGTTCAGGGAAGGGTTTCCTCAAACTCTCCGTGCTACCTACTGTAATGACCGAACTGTAACTCTGTTAAATCTTCTATTTTCAGAGTTTGTCAAACGATTAAAAACCCTTTCAACCAAAACTACAAGAGCACTACATAGGAGTCACTTATAACAGAAGTATCCAGCTACGTACCATAGAGATAGTACAAACAATAAGTAACAATCTAAGTATAGCAGTCCCACCAGTCCCACCAGTCCCATTTGGAGCCCTTGTGGTGGAAAAGGGTACTGGTTGAGCGAGTCTGTGCAGTACCAGCTACCATGAAGCCAGTGCAGACATCACCCATGTAGCACCAGCTACCATGAAGACAGTGCAGACATCACCCATGTAGTACCAGCTACCATGAAGACAGTGCAGACAGCATCCATGTAGTACCAGCTACCATGAAGCCAGTGCAGACATCACCCATGTAGCACCAGCTACCATGAAGACAGTGCAGACATCACCCATGCAGTACCAGCTACCATGAGGACAGTGCAGACCTCATCCATGTAGTACCAGCTACCATGAGGACAGTGCAGACATCACCCATGTAGCACCAGCTACCATGAAGACAGTGCAGACATCACCCATGCAGTACCAGCTACCATGAGGACAGTGCAGACATCACCCATGTAGCACCAGCTACCATGAAGACAGTGCAGACATCACCCATGTAGCACCAGCTACCATGAAGACAGTGCAGACATCACCCATGCAGTACCAGCTACCATGAGGACAGTGCAGACAGCATCCATGTAGTACCAGCTACCATGAAGCCAGTGCAGACATCACCCATGTAGCACCAGCTACCATGAAGACAGTGCAGACATCACCCATGTAGTACCAGCTACCATGAGGACAGTGCAGACATCATCCATGTAGTACCAGCTACCATGAGGACAGTGCAGACATCATCCATGTAGTACCAGCTACCATGAGGACAGTGCAGACATCATCCATGTAGTACCAGCTACCATGAGGACAGTGCAGACAGCATCCATGTAGCACCAGCTACCATGAAGACTGTGCAGACATCATCCATGTAGTACCAGCTACCATGAGGACAGTGCAGACATCATCCATGTAGTACCAGCTACCATGAGGACAGTGCAGACATCATCCATGTAGTACCAGCTACCATGAGGACAGTGCAGACATCATCCATGTAGTACCAGCTACCATGAGGACAGTGCAGACAGCATCCATGTAGTACCAGCTACCATGAAGACAGTGCAGACATCATCCATGTAGTACCAGCTACCATGAGGACAGTGCAGACATCACCCATGCAGTACCAGCTACCATGAGGACAGTGCAGACATCATCCATGTAGTATCAGCTACCATGAGGACAGTGCAGACATCACCCATGTAGGACCAGCTACCATGAGGACAGTGCAGACATCATCCATGTAGTACCAGCTACCATGAAGACAGTGCAGACATCATCCATGTAGTACCAGCTACCATGAAGACAGTGCAGACATCACCCATGTAGTACCAGCTACCATGAGGACAGTGCAGGTATCACCCATGTAGGTCCAGCTACCATGAAGACAGTGCAGACATCATCCATGTAGGACCAGCTACCATGAAGACAGTGCTGACATCACCCATGTAGGACCAGCTACCATGAAGACAGTGCTGACATCACCCATGTAGTACCAGCTACCATGAAGACAGTGCAGACATCATCCATGCAGTACCAGCTACCATGAAGACAGTGCAGACATCACCCATGTAGTACCAGCTACCATGACGACAGTGCAGACATCACCCATGTAGCACCAGCTACCATGAAGACAGTGCAGACATCATCCATGCAGTACCAGCTACCATGAAGACAGTGCAGACATCACCCATGTAGTACCAGCTACCATGAAGACAGTGCAGACATCACCCATGTAGTACCAGCTACCATGAAGCCAGTGCGGACATCACCCATGCAGTAGCAGCTACCATGAAGACAGTGCAGACATCACCCATGCAGTAGCAGCTATCACAGAGACAGTGACAGCTTGTAATTAAGACAAGGCATACAAAGCCAGTATTGTATGATGCACTGAGGGCTGGTGTAGGCCATACTCGACCCTAGCATGCAATACAAGATGTATTACATGACCAGGAGACATTTTTCATCCCCCTAAAAGTAGTTACCAGACAGTCTAGTCCCAGTTACCATGAAGACGGCGTGGGCATCGGCCGGTGCCCGGTTACTGACGGGTTACCTGGCAACTCTTGTTGCCATCATGTTCAGCATGTTGTCTGCCTCCTGTGTCCAGGCTCTACAGGGAGCCGTCCCTGACTTCCAGCTGTCTGCGATACGATCAGGCATACAGAGCCTTACCTACCTCATCGGGGGACTGCTAGTTAGTACTGACTTTAAAGTAGAGAGAGAATATATTCCCGGGCTGATATATTATGGCGTGGTATACTTGTTTTTCAATGTTGGTTTCTTTGGAGCTACGACCTACCTTCCATTGAGTGAGGTACAGGGGATTGTAGTAATTGTAAGCTTTGTGTTTACATTAGCACAGTCTAAATTGCTATTCAACATTGATGTAGCAAAGAGTATCATCATAGCGTGCTTTGTGTGTGCAGTAGGTATTGTGTTGATAGTACAACCACCATGGATGTTCAAAAAGATGCCGCTCACCGCGGATACAGCGGCAACAAGCTTCACCAACGCTTCCTTGAATACTCAATTACTGAATAGTTCCACTCTCAATAGTCCTCAAATACACTATAGTGTCAGAAGTAGTAACTATGGTTACGGTGTCAGTAATAGTAAAGTAATGTTAGGTTACACATTGGCGATAGTTGGCGGTGCAACATCAGGAGTATCATTTGACATCAATTGCATCATCCTCCACAATGTGAAAACAGTCCCCAAAGCTACATACACCATGTTGGTGTCTACAGTAGGCTCTGTTGCCTTTATGTATTATCTAGAAGACCCAGTTTATGTGACTCATACCAATCAGGTCATGCTTGTCTTGGTGCACTCACTGATTTCAGCAGTTCAGGCATTCCTATGCATATACGCTGCTTCCATTGTACCCGGCCCTTCAATGTCCATTCTGTACAGTTTTGAGGTGGTGACAATGCTGTTTTCTCAGTATACCTTCATGCATTCTATCAAACCAGGCAACTACAATTGGATTGAGGTGTTTGGATGTATTGTTGTTCTTCTTGGAGCAAGCATTCCAGGTGTGATGGACATATTAGTCCATAAAGCCAAAGCCAAACAACTTCCATAATTCCCCCTTGTTTGTTGAGAGAACTGCCAAGTGTAATGTTGCCAGGAGGGACAAATTGTGTTCAGTAAGAGAAAAAATAGGATATATAAATTGTCAGACTTTGTAATATCAATTGTTATATGATGTATTGCTTCAAATCCTAACATGCATGTTTATGATGTCCATGAGTGATCCGTCGAGATGTAATACCTAAATGTGTTTCATGTATGTTACATTAATTTCTCGTGAATATCTCATAAATGCTTGTCGGGACAGACATCTTAAAACGTTACAATCTTAAAGTGTATACTGACAATCTTAAAGTTAACATTTATTTAAGATTATCGGTTGTGACTATCTCTGCAAGATGGCGCCACTTATAATGGGACATTATTAAGATTGGTCACTTTAAGATTGGACAGATTTTCTTGTTGACGTCCACCAGTGTCTCATAAATGACATGGTTCTGTAAATAATGCCTTAAAGTTAATATAGTGTTTACTTTCTGATCACCACATATATCGGATCCACCAAGTGGAAGAGCTATTGCAATATATCATACTGCCACCCATATCAAAACTAACTACTAACTACTAAAAAAAAGAAGGTGTGTTTCAGGTTACCCGACCCTACCTAGCAAAACAGGGCCGACCCTAGACATTTTTATCCAATTTTGAAAAAAAAAGGTATATTTTAAGTAATTTTGGGGCTATTTCAGAGTCAATTTGATGGTCCACGAGTCAACGCCAGTGTTGGCGAGTCAGCTCTGAAGTTTGCGAGTCAATTTTTAGGTACTTTTCATGCCATGGGATCAATCTGTCTTTATAAAACAATTTTGGGGCTATTTTACAGTCAATTTGATAGTCCACGACTCAACGCTGTTGTCGACGAGTCAGCGCTGAAGTTTGCGAGTAAGTTTTTGGGTAATTTTCAGGCCAAAGTATAAAAAAAAAAAAAAAATAATAAAAAAAATATCCGACCTACCCTACCTAGATTTTCAGACTATGTAATGGGTTATAGTGGAAAACCAAAGAAGAGCAAAAACGTTTGGAAGACATATTTATTGACTTATAAATAATGTATAATATAACATATGGGAATGGGCGAAACTGTATATATATATGTATGAATATGTATGGGTATAGTATATACACATTGAATAAATGGGGGGAAGTAGTATACATTATGGTGCAGTTCAGTAAGACTAATATAATAAAAGAAAAGAATGTCGTCGCATACATTAAGTCACGTGTAAATCAAGCAAATCCAGTACGCGGGCCACACAGTAAATAATGAATATAAAATATACATGAATAATGTCATAGGGTCCTATAACGGCAGACTTGGTCATAATAAGAGTCAAAGTTATTTGGATTAAATAAATTCGGCTCGTGGTCAGGGCCCAGAACCCGAACAGGAAAGCAGCAAATAAAATAGGATCCGGGCTAAAGCAGCTGGTAGGAAAGATAACGGCGGGATGAATCCAGGTCAGGAGATAGGCTAGAACCAAGGAGGCTAACGGGGAGTAGGGAACACGGCCCCAGCGATGGGAGTGAGTAGTACAGGCAGATGGAGCTGCGCGTCGGGCTATAGATCCATATGGGCATGGCAGCCACAGCCAGGGCCCCCGAGAACAGCATGAGGGGTAGATGGTGATGGAGGCTGGTAACCAGGGCCACGAGAGCAGCATGGGGGGTAGACGGCGACGGAAGCTGGCGACCAGGCCACGAACACGGCATGGTCGTGGCAGGGCTCTGCCTGATGAGGATGGTCATGACCAGTCCCTGCCTAATTGCCTCAGGATGGTCTCAAGTAGGGCCGCCTAATTGTTGATCAATAAAAGATGAGAGATGACACTGACGGGCAATCGATATGAGCCGGGCGTAGTCATGAAGGGAGGCAGTCTAGAGATTGATCCACGGGAAGCTGAAATAAAGAGTAAAAAACAGAGGTTAAGCCGGGAGAAGGGAGTGCGCAGTCAGTTATTAGTGAGCGTTTGGGGGAGTACGATCGAGAAGACCAGATGGCACTGAGTAACTCCTGAGGAGTATGTGTGTGGTTTAATGGTTTAATGCCAGTTTAACATCGACTAACAGTGGTTTCCAGTGAGTTAAGCATTGGAATATATGGAATACTGGAGTTTAAACATTAAGGTTTGACATTTCAAATGGAGGTCTTATGTGCTAACATTACCACCGGGGATTATATATCGGATGTATGATTCGTGAACTACATGTATAGAATTGTATTGCGGAGAGAACAATGGAGTTAATGATACATTATACCGGCTTTATCAGCATGGAATTGGAAAGTCAACTATTTAAACTTGCCGACCTAATGAAATGGAGATTGATTGTATGTGTGTACCCCGGATCCATAGTGGTGACCGGAGGGTAACCAATAGATTGCACCTGTGTTCTCGTAGAGCGGATACAATATTATCCGGTATCATAGAGAAGCGTATAAGATCGGCCTCGAGGCACGTTGATAAGTATAGCGATGACAAATAATAACCTAACTGAGATTGGGTTGAATGCATTTATTGGTTGAATGGACGGAGACTTAGACATTCCGGATTCCCCAAAGGAATCCTGCTAGATACTTAAATGTATACCTTGCCTTGACTAAGGCCGTCGCATATAATTATCGGTGCAAGCCCTGGAGCTAACTGACAATAACGAGGTACATATCTCTATATATATAGAGAGAAGGCTGTGATTATAATATAACCTGTGAAAGTGCTCTATGAATACTATAACATCCACAACATCAAATAAAGCTGGATCTCACTACCCTTGCGTTATCTTTGGGCGGAAGCCTACCTCTGACTAGTTCACCCCACAGAGTAGTAACGTATAAGGCGAATGTTGAACCCCATTTAAATATACTAAAACGTTATGTTTGTATAGGACATTAACAATAGCCCAGTAACCTGAAACACACCTTCTTTTTTTTGGCCTTATCGGTATACAATATTGTAAAATGAACTCTCTCTATATATCTATGGAATTCCATATGTGTAAATACAACTAGATAATGTAAACAGCTGACCATGACTGGTATGTACATTGATGAGTGCTGAAAGTATATGTACACTTGACGTATTATAATTGTATTTATGAACATCATTTATGAAATAAATACTCTTACAAACTTAAAAATACCACCACTGTTTTGTTGGCAAATTTTCCCATTTTTTTGCATAAGGAAATACATGACATAAATCTCACATTTGGAACATTTGGCTTCCTGAGACTAAGTTAGCTAACTTTGAGCATATCCTATATACTTATCAGTGGAGGTATAACAGGGAACGTTTACATCCAACTATACATGTGCAGATTCTTTGGACCTCTCATCATAGGCTTGAATGCTTAAGTTAGTTCCACTAACTATCACAGGTTGTCTCTTGCGTGCCACTGCAGGCTACGTTTGCATACAGCCTGAGCCTGGATCTCCACCCCACTCCTCTTCTATAAGCTGTTATAAACGGCTGTAAACTGTTTTCTTTTATAAACTGATATTACCTAGGATAACCTGGGCCTAAATCTGGTGTATGGCGTTATAGACTATAGACTGTGTGCTGTCATATGTAAATAATATCTATAAAGCGTCACAGACAAAGGAGAAACTGAGAAGTGGGATAGCCTTCTTCCGTTATTAGGGAGTGCTCATTTTTTAACAACGGGGGGGCGGTGAGATTTCGCGCGGAGCGCGCGAATTTTTTTCACACCCCCCTCTAGAGGGGTCGAAATTTTTTACTCCACCCCCGGCAGGCCGGAAATCGCGCTTGTTCATGCCCCTTTGTAGCATAGTAACGCGCGGGCTTTTCCCCTCAAAACAGGTTCAATTTTTTTGCCCCCCCCCAAGAGGGGTCTGAATTTTTTACCCCCCCCCGGTCAAGGGGTCCAAATTTTTTACCCCCCCCCAAATCCACCACCCCCCCCCCTGTTGTTAAAAAATGAGCACTCCCTTAGTTGTGTTCCATGCAACATGGTCAAAAAAGTTGAGATAGGCATCAAAACGTTTTACCTACGCATAGCATATTTGTATAAATTCTATAGAACAATTACAAATGTGTGTACGTATGTGTCCACACACACTACTGTTACACAGCCCAGTAAATAGATAACGTTATACACCATTTTATAACGTTATATAACGTTATATGTCAACGTTTTTCTAAGGCTCTTTAGTATGGCATAACGTTATGTAAAGTTTAAAACGTTATTTCGACGTAAAATAACGTTTTTTTGTTAGCTGGGAGCCATGTCACGATATCTATTTTTACATCACCACAGTATTCTTCTGATATAGAGAGGTTGGCGCGTCAGGAAGGCATCTTAATATGTGTCACCAGTCACCCTCTTCTTTTGCCCTTTGATTTTTTTATTTTTGTGTTGTTTAATCTACCCGGAATTATTTAGCTGCATAGCACTTGCTTAGATGAGTGTGTGCAATTATGCCGAGACAGAGTTACTTGCCAGGGCTGCATTTATACACCATGACGACCAATGACAATACTGCATTAAAGCAATTTGCGACCCTTAAAGGATCAACCATTCATTCAGCAGAGCCTGACAGGAGAGTAAGTCTACGTGCATGGGCTGACCATGAAACACGAGCTGAGGTAAATTGATCAAACATGATCCGGGAAACCTGGATCTCAGTCTCAGATTTCACTTAATGTCCAAGTGCTGTTTATAATTATAGCTAGTACACGGGAATATAAATTTGCTGAAACCTGTTGAAGGACACTTCCCAGTATCCCAGTGGGCACAGAACATTGAATCAGCATGGAGGAACAACAGTGTAAAGAGGTATATAGAGTCAGCTGGACTATGGTAAATGTTTTGGTCGCCCTCACAGGGGTAGACACTAACGTTGGCCCGGGAGCCAATGGCCCGTAGTTTTGGGCCCAGGCCCGTAGTTTTCTGACTGTTTGCCTAGCTACGGGCCCGGGTGGCCCGTAGCAAGGCCCTAATTATGGTCTACATGCCATTTTTTACGGCTTGTGAATCGGAGCATTATTAAGGATTCTATAGAGAGTGAAAAAGTTACATAAGTGTAAAAAGTTACATAAAATTATACTATATAGACAGGTTGAAAAGATTCAAATAATTTAAATATATACGGAACTTATTTATTATGTTTTTCAATGTAAATTATTTATTTAACTAATGTCATATTGAGCCTCAACATATGGGTCTATTTTACTATATTAACTTTAAAAATGTCCGGGCCCACAGGTTTAATCCCGGGCCCACAAGTTTCAGAGACTGCGGGCCTAGGTGGCCCATGGTCTAAAATATTAGTATCTACCCCCGCCTCATGCAGTCACCATAGTACTTGTTATCGTAGACCAATGTCATGATACATTTAGTGGCACAAATGATAAAGTATGGTACCAGTTGTGTTAGACTGTACAACAATGCAATACCCAAGCTGCTATAAGCACAGTGTAATCACCACTTCTGATTCTCTATGCTACAGTTGTAATCCCTCAGGGGTGATCTGGTAACTGCAGTTACCATAGTCTCCTTCCTCACTGCCTATGCCACAGTTGTCTGTGAGAACAAATAAAAGAGGCTGTATGTATATTGCGTACAAACCGAACACTAGCACCCCAACACCCTGTACCAAACAACACCTCCTCAGTGACACCTTACACAACAACCCGCACAATACTTTAATACATTAGGCACTTGGTCGTCATGATGCATAAGTGCAGTCCTGGTGAGTAACTCTGCAGGGTGCATTATACCGGCCCTGTGGGAGTGTACCAATCCTGCAGGAACACCATGATGCATGGATGCAGGCCTGGCGAGTTGCTCATCAGGGCTGCATTCATGCATCATGTTAACGCACTGCGCGGTCCTTAAAGGACTAAACAACACCTTAACAGCCCATGGAAAACAACACCTGTGCTCTAAGGCCAAACAACTTTTGTTTCAGGTCACCCGACCGACCCTATCAACACAGGGTCGACCTTACTTTTTTTTGTAAAATTACAAGACATTTTTTACATTTTTATACGTTTTGGGGGTCAATTTTAATTTAGGTTTACAAAATATGTTGGAAAAAATTCCCCATTTTTGCACTTTTTTTTTTGTTCAATTTAAGGGTATCGTAGAGGGGCAGTAAACAAAATCTGACCTACCGACCCTTGATATCTTCCCATGTTACCTGAAACAACCCTTTTTTTTAAAATTTGGCCTAATCCACCAACAAAAGAGGGTAATAAGTGGACTGTATTACGTTGGCGGTGTTATATTATTATTGTAGCCTTGAGGACTCGCCGAACATTACTGTTACTAATCTTCTGGGGTCTTGCTGCAGGTCTTGGGCTTCATTATTGTACATTATTACCTGTAGACTGGCACAGTGAGAGGTGCGACAGCCGCAGCCCTCACTCACACAACCTGATAGTGATACTCACACCTGACGTCACGACGTCATCAAGACGTCACGTGCACTAGCCGCCTCGAGACCTGCGTGACTCTGGTACAAAAAAAAATGTACCTGACACAGGATAGCGCCACAGGTCCGAGTGTACCCCCAGCTCGAGATCTGCGTACCGCCATGTAAAGCTGCTTTACAAGCTGAGGTTAGGAGCCGTCAATAAAATAAAGTATCTCACCCCTTTTTGGGGGGGCAATTTTGGACCGCCATCCCTCCCCCTCCCCCTCCCTCACACCCCACCCCCTCATGTGTTACATACTTTATGGACGGTCCCTACATATATTACACCTATATTTCATGTTCTGCATTGTTATAGATAATCTCTTTATTGGAGTCCAGCACCTCAACCTTGTTTAACCATGAAATGAACTGAGGTGTGTGCCAGTTTGTATATCCCACTTGTATCTATATAGCAGCTTTAATACACTGAAGCACCCACAGAGGTGTGATAGCCTCCCCGCGCCTCCCGCCCACCGACACTCACACCCCGGTACCTGATCCAGTTACACCGTGATTTGAGAGGCGTCCAGACACCCAGCCCTGTAACCGGCTTCTACCTCCACACGGACTACAGCAGGGGGATACAACACACATAGGAGCATACAGTATCATATACACCTCGACACAAATAACAGGAGGATTACCATTCTGTTACACAGAGTACAAACCACCAGGAGCAGAGAGGTCTAGTTAAAGTGGCATAATCACCGAGCGTATCCCACTCACAATTCTAGTACTGTTCTAGTCTAGATAATCTACTATGTGGTACTTAGTGCGAGTGGTGAGACTGCCCCTTTAACACAATAGGATACAGATAGCCTGACTTGGGATCACTACTACTACCCTGATACCAGACCCTACACTAATACATACACCATGGTGCAACATTGCGGCAGATAACGGTAACATGTACTAGGGCTGCTTATACAAGGGATCACTAGACGGATTACCCTGGTCAGGCCCATGGTCTGTGTATCTCTTTAAACCACAGTGTAAGGGTAGGACAAAGGACTTCCCAAGGGTAGGACAAGGGACTTCACACCTTGGTTATGTGGCATACTCTCACACAGCCCCCAGTCACTTCTACTGTCAGTCTGTTGTACATTCGGACGCATATCAGTCTTAAGGCTCCCAGATTGGGACGTGGAACCTGACACCCAGAGTGTCTATGGTCACCAGAACACTTAGAAAGGGAGAGGTGCAGGATCCCAGTGTAGGTTATATAACAGACTCATGTAAGAGAAGGGTAAGAATAAGATAGACGCCTGTTATGCCTAGGAGTGTGTAGTTATCTATTACATACTCTCATTTCTCTGTAGGCTACCTTTTACATACACCGCACATGGATATACATGTACCTGTACCAATGCAGTAACAACTCCATGATAAAGTGGTGTAAACCTTGGATTTAGCAGAAGGCTCATAACCATGTCTGTGAAGTCTGTATTTGCAAACATTTCACCTCAGGAGAATTACAAGACAATCGTGTTTCAGCAACTGGATCTATAAATGCAGGATTTTGATGTTATAATATTTGAGTCATTCAAAAATAATAACATTCAACCTGCAGACATTCCTTACAAAAAACTTTAGCAACAGCTGAAAAGTTATCATTTCTTGCTGCATTAGTCTATGGACCCTGGTGTCTATGTACATATATGTATAAGGACGGCCAGACCCCGGGGCCAGATTCACTTGCGCTATCACTAGTATCAGCCTTTAGGATAGACCATGTGTCACACTACAGGGTGAAATAGCAGCATTTTAACAAGCTACAAGCTACTTAAAGTGTGCACCTGGGGGTTTAGCTAGGATGATGGAGGGGGGGCTGTTCCCCCGTCTGCCCCTGTCAGGGTATAGTGAGGCTACAGAGACAGACTACGGACACAAGGACGGTTACAGACAAGATGGGTACAAACAGGACGGGTATAACAAGGGTAGTTACAAGCAGCCGGAGTTTGGGGGCTGGGACCAGAGCTACCACCCAGGGGGCGACTCCTCCTCTGAACATGGAACCACCCACACCACCCCGCCTTATGATATTGTCCAGAGGCTTGGTGTGGGGGTGCAGGACACCGGTGGTGAAGTGAGGGTCATTCACAGCGCCCCCTTGTCCGGAGACCACCCCCCTGATGGAGCTGACCCTGCGCCGGGGTCGCGGCACCGCCGGCACCGAGGCCGGCACCGAGGCCGGCACCACCACCGGATGCGGATGCATGACAGTAACGTGCGTCGCCTGCTGGATGTGGGGGGTGAGGAGCTACAGCACAGTAAGCCACATGTCAGTAAGGTGGGGGGTGCTGAGGTACCCGACATGTGGCGCATGCTGGGCATGGGGGGTGCCGAGCAGGTGGAGGCCCCCTGCACATGTGAGGGCACAGACACCGCCGGGCGGCTCGGACAATGGGGGAGCACAGCCGGTAATAAACCCCAAAACCCCGCCCGTCCCGCACCCAAACCCAAAAAGCAGCCGAAAACTAAACGTGGAGACAAGCGGCACCGGCAGCGCAGGGGGTCGGCCGGCATGTACCACGCGTCCCCGGGGGAGGACAGCTTCCGGTTCCAGCACTACGAGCATGTGGGTCTGTACGTACAGCAGTACAGACAGGAGCACACCATCTGTATACAGGGCGCCGACCCCACCCGGCCTGCCGTACTGGGCAGGGACACACCCGACCCATACCTGGCCAAACTACAGCAATGTGGGTAAGTGTCAATCATGATATATTAATGCCACCAGTGTTAGAAAGGGACACAGCCCTTTACCTACAAATAGCAAAAACTCTTAGCCATTAACTCAATCTCTGTTCCAATAATTACGCAATCTCTGTCCCAATAATTACGCAATCTTTGTCTCAATAACTTAATATTTGACCAAATGACTCAATCTATGACTGTCAATAACTCAATGTCTGTCCCAATAACTGAATCTTTGTCCCAATAACTCAATCTCCGACTCAATAAATCAATCTCTGTTCAAATAATAATTCAATATTTGTCACGATAACTCAATCTCCAACCATAGATAACTGAACCTCTGTCCCAATCACTCAATCTCTGACAGTTAATAATGCTATCTCTGTCCCAAAAACTCAATCTCTGTCCCAATAATTCAACCTCTGTCCCAATAACTCAATCAATATCCCAATCACTCAATCTTTGTCTCAACTCAACCCCTGTCCCAATTACTCAATCTCTGACTGTTAATAACCCAATCTCTGTCCCAACAAATCAACCTGTCTCTCTAACTCAATCTTTGTCCCAATAACTCAATCTCTGACCATCAATAACTCAATCCCTGCCCCAATAATTCAATCTCTGACTGTCGATAACTCAATCTTTGTCCCAATAATTACTTAATCTTTGTCTCAATAACTCAATCTCTGACCAAATAACTCAATCTCTAACCATAGATATCTCAATCTCTCTCTCAATCACTCAATCTTTGTCTCAACTCAATCCCTGTCCCAATAACTCAATCTCTGACAGTTAATATTCAATCTCTGTCCCAATGACTCAATCTCTGTCCCAATAACTCAATCTCTGTCCTAATAACTCAATCTCTGTTCCAATCACCCAATCTTTGTCTCAACTCAATCTCTGACCCAATAGCTCAATCTCTGACCATCAATAACTCAATATTTGTCCCAATAACTCAATCTCTGACCATCAATAACTCAATCTTTGTCCCAATAACTTAATCTCTGTCCCAATCACCAAATCTTTGTCTCAACTCAATCCCTGTCCCAAGAACTCAATTTCTGATAGTTAATAATTCAATCTCTGACTGTCAGTAACTCAATCTCTGTTCAAATAATAACTCAATCTCTGACCATCAATAACTCAATTTCTGTCCCAATCACTCAATCTCTGTCCCAATAATTCAATCCCTGCCCCAATAATTTAATCTCTGAACTTTGATAACTCAATCGCTGTTATTTGTCAAATAAATCTCTCACCATTCACAATAAATCAGGCAAAAATATTCCTTATTCCACTACTATGTGTAAACTAGAGAGAGGGTAGAAAGTGCAAAACTGTCAGGCAACAGACATACAGCTTACAAGATCTCAACTTTGGGAATTTAGCCCATCTCTATTTGAATTAGATGTGTGTGGTGGGGAGCAGCTCCTTGACCTAGATCTGTGTTGTGAGGCTGTAAGACGCTATGCACTTGGTGGTAGCCGCTTCATTGTTTTTGCAGCCATTGTACTGTCAGTCGTGTCATTAATTATGAATCCGCTTTGTACCCCAGGGACCTGCTGGAACGCCTCATGGCTTTAACAACCATGGCACGCCAACACGCAGAGCTGGGGGAGAACAGGTAAGGAGTACTGACTGTCAGATTACTACACAGGCTTAAAGCTTGACCGTCATGGTTGAAGTGAGGCCAAAAGCACTTTTGTATATAGTTCAGTTTTAATTCACAAGAGGGCTCTTAAGGGCTGGGAGCTCAGCTCTTACAGGCACAAGATGGGGTGAATATGTTGTAGCTGGGCAATGCTCATGGTCCTCTGTCCAAACACTGCTCCCCTCTGGTGGAACTGATATTTTAGTCTATGTATGGAAAATGCTGCACTTATTCCCTGACGGCCCAGCTTTAAACTGAGTAGCAGGCCTATGCTTGGAGTAGATGCCTGTATATAAGACAAGGTATGACACAGCTAGACGCCCATCATCTTCATACCCTAGATGGCCCTGCTGTACCATGTATTTGGACATAGAGGGTAGCGCCATCTAGTTAGTAATATACAAACTGGTTAGTCCACCATCATCTCAATACTTCAGGTGGAGCCAAATGTCTATTGCTCAATACATGATACAGTAGGGCCAACTAGGGTATAAAGATACATGGTACAGTAGGGCCATCTAGGGTATAAAGATGATGGGCGTCTAGCTGTGTCAGACCTTGTGGTATATACAGTCATCTACTCCCAGTATAGCCAGGCTGTTCAGTTTAAGCCTGTGGATTACTATGTGGCTGTGTTTAACCAGATTGAGCCAATGTGAATGTCTTTGACCAGGTGCCATCTTTGACCGGGTGCCATCTTTAACCGGCCACCATGAAAAAAGATCCAAAACCAACATTTTCTTGGTTGACATGTAAGGGATAAAATAAAGAAAATTGTGGTGGTTATACCTCCATATATATCTTCACCTGCCCTAAATAAACGGTTTTCTGTCACTGTCAGGCGGTCAAAGAAAGATGGCACCCTTCAAAGATGGCACCCAGTCAAAGACATTGGTCTGACCTGGTGAGACTCAGCCATGTATGTTTATATGTAGTAGATATGGTACAAGTGACTTGCTGTATAAGTGTTATAAACCAAGGACAGGGTGATTGTCCAAGGCGCCAACCAGGGATAATTACCACTGTCCAAGCCTTATAATACTTTTGCGGCTAGTCACACATATCATATCTGACTTACACTCACAGTAGGAGAGTGTGCTCAATGAACCGCATCCACATACAGCTGCGTGTGTAAAATACAGTCAGACCATTTCTTTTGTTCTCTCAGCCAACTGTGGTGCAAATAATACTTACACCACTGCTGGGTGAGAAAACAAAGGGCGATAAATGATGCACAAGCCACTGGGTTGTTTACGTTTATAGATGGGTTAGGAGCTAATTTGGGGTAGATTTTTATTTTTCATGTAAAGAACGTAATAGTGTTCATCATGTCCATACAAATATGTGTGTGACTTATGGAATCAGTCCCATCCTTATAAATACATTGAACATAGAGTAAACCTGGTCAGAATAGGTCATGGGACCCGTCACTATTACAGAAAGGATCTCCTGACCTGATTTTCTCTATATTTAATGTTTTTGTAATCATCAGAATGATTTAAAAAGCTACATGCACATTTATATGGACATTATGAACACAAATATGTTCTTTAAATGAAAAATGAAAATCGACCCCAAATTAGCTCCTAACCCATCTTTAAATGACAATTTATATTCTCCCTTTAATTGTATATCTCCTCCCTGATTGGCTAATTTTTGGCTACATTTTATAGATGTGAGGGAAGGTTGGCCTGGGTAGATCTGCGGGCTTCACAGAAGGTGCCACATCTCCCTGAGATTAACGAGAAACACAGAACCCTACAGGCCATACAGAGCTACCGACTGAACATCAGACGGTCAGACCTTGTACACCGTAGTTTATGGCAAGCGATATGTTCACCCCCGATATCAGAGTTTCTAACTTTGATATCAGTTTCTAACTTTGATATCACAGTTGCTAACTCTGATATCACACTTGGTAACTCAGATATCACAGTTTTGAATTCTGATATCACAGTTTTTGACTCTGATATCGGAGTTCCTAACTCCGGTATCAAAATTTAAACTCTGATATTGAAGTTTAAACTCTGATATCAAAGTTTTTAAACTTTGATATCAGAATGTCTTACTCTAATATCAGAGTTTAAAACTTTGATATCAAGGGTGAACAAATGGCTTGCCACAATAGTCACTGTTTGGCTCTGCTTACTAAGTTGGTTTAGTTCCTGCCTCATTTTAAGACTATCACAATGTTAATTTGTACCCTCCAAACAGAAGTCAAGAATGACACAAGTTAGTATCTTGTGTATTTCTCGGGAAAAGCACGAGCTATAAATAAGATAGAAATGGGAGATTCTCTAGAATAGTGAACGTGCCTGGTGACATGTTCAATGGTGGTGTGCATTTCCTGAGGTTTACTTGTGGAAATAAGTAGAATGATGACATGAATTTCTCGGGTTACACTCGTTCAAGAAAACGTTCTGAATTTCTTGAGTTTCACTTGTTCAAAAAGGGAATATGACATAAGAAAATATCCAGAAAACGTGCCAGCAACATTCTGAAATTCTCTTAGGGATCACAAGTCATGACTCAAGAACGGCACGAGTTCCCATTGAGATTTTATTTCTAGGGCAGCACATCATATAGCTGTGGCATGTACCATGCATCTAAAGGAAAGATGCATGGTGCGTGGGGCAATGTCTGAATGTGTATACATATTTAGATTGGCGAGAAAGGAAAGCTGTCTTAATCCTCTAAGGATGCCATTACTCACTGCTGCATATTTTATTAACCATGTAAAGCCTGTATGGTGCATGAACGTGGAATTAGCAAGTTACTCTCCAGGGGTGCATGAATGCATGATGACAAAAGTCCATAGTGTATTAAAGCACTATGCTGGCTGCCCATCTGCTTATGCTGCCCATCTGCTTATGCTTACATGCGTGCG
The DNA here is from genome assembly GCA_947462335.1 of Harmothoe impar. Taxonomy (NCBI): domain Eukaryota; kingdom Metazoa; phylum Annelida; class Polychaeta; order Phyllodocida; family Polynoidae; genus Harmothoe; species Harmothoe impar. The sequence goes on from OX381711.1 coordinate 72,165,578, forward strand.
ATACATAAAAGATGTGGTGAAGGTGGAATCTGCCATCCAGGCCAGACCTTTGTTAATTTTGGCATGTGGTAGATCTGTACCTACCTGTCTGAGTTTGAAAAGAAAAATAATTCCTCAGATGAGTTTTCACCTATAATCTATTGTACCAAATCTTCACCTATAAGCCAAATGTGAGATTGAGGGGGGGGGGGGGGGATTAAAAGATTAGACCCAGAGAATTTGGCCAATGCTCATATGCAGCTGTGCAAATTCATGTTTCAAAACAAAGTGTAATGCTAATTTTTGTCATGTATTTTCCCATTATATCCACAAGGTTATTAGGTCACAGCATCAGTTTTACATGACAGTGCAATTGTATGTGCCATATGTCAATTCATAGTGTTCTTAACAGATATACTTGTATGTGTGCCATGTATTGTTTACAGAAATATTACTATGGTTTTGGACAGCGCATGTTTCCGACACATGTGTAAAAACTGCTGCATAATATGCTGCTCACTTCTGACTCACTTGAAGCATGATGTAATCTCAATGTCACTGTACACATATTTTTTTCCTGTGCTGTACATATTTACAGGAACTTCGTGGCAGTTAAAAAACTCGAAAAAACTGCTTGAGCAGATAAAAAAACGAGGGCAATTTGTGACACCTCTCGGCTCTTTGAAAACGCAACAGTGACATTAGAAATGCATGTAATCTGGGCTTTCAGAATCTGAAAGAATTTTGTATATACCCCAAAGATTGCTGTACGATTAAATCACAAATGACCCAGGGCTTGGTTGAGATGGGGAAAGAGGCGAAAAAAAAGAAGATCCACATTCGTCAAAAACACCACTACTCCTCACCCTGAAGAATGGCCCATGGCCTCAGGTGCTAACGAATGTTCTCGGTCTGGTCATTCTTCAGGGGAGTGGAACAGGGTGGACCATAATGCTCTATTTCTGGATTAGGCCAAGAAAAAAAGTGGAGGGAATTTGTTTCAGGCCTCCTTTTTTTTCTTCTCTTTTTTGGGGGTCATGTTACCGGAAACAAGCATTTTTATTTTTTGGCTTAAGTATCCTTTACATGTACCGGCATGGTGGAACCAGGGGGCCAGGGGGCAATGGGCTTTGCCCCCCCCCCCCCGAAAAAAAGAGAGAAAAAAGGAAAAGAAAGAGAGGAAATAGAGAGAGGGGAACAATACTAGTCTCCAGAGCAAACTGTGCCAGATCATACACTTCTTTGTACGTTCCTGGAGCCACAGTCTGGCTCCAGGAATGTCCGCTAGGAGAGTGTATGATTTGCCAGAGTTTGCTCTTGAGACTAGGAACAATACTAGTTTGGCAGGTCGCTTTTCAAACATTTGCAGCCACTCTAATACTGGTGTGTCACACCGGGACAGCTTGACTGTTTAATACGAGAATGTTTTGATTTTATTTATGAATTTGCTCAAAAACGGGTCGGTGAAATTTAAAAAAATGTGGCATGTGCTTTTGAAATAGGTTCATGTTTCACGTAAGCTTGGTTATATCGAAATAATCAATACACTGAAGCAATATTTCAACATTCTCAATTTTATTCTCATAATTCTCCATTGAAACCTATGCTTAATTTTTTGGCGGGAAAAAGTCTCAATTAAGACGGTATTTTTTTGGGCTCACAAATTTTGTAATATCTTTCTAAATTTTGAAAATTTCAAAAATCTAAGACACTAGTGCTCAAGGCCTGGATCTTAGGTACATTGGGAATGTGTTTTCTCAGATATAGGACCATATTTGCTTGAGATATTTGATATTCTCAACTCACGTTCTGAAATCACACGGCCAAAAAAATGAGGTCCCTGCCTGACGCATTAAACTTTGGTAGCCCTCGTTAAATATGTACAGCGCAAACATTTATCCTGTAAAGTTAAACTACTACCATATTCCAAATTTGTGCATTTTAAATGCATGCAAATTTGTACTTACAGTACCAAATTAATCTATAATGCGCAAAAATATCTGCGCTTACATTATATTACAATGACTAAGTTTATTGTTATACCCTTTTTTATCTCCCCTTCAGCCGGCTGCAGGACCGCCCCCTGGCTAAAGCGGTGCAGAGTGAGCGAGTGGCGCAGGACTTCTCCTCCCCCGACCTCAACCACTGGAGCCACATCAAGGCACAGCTGCCCAAGAAGGCCATTAACCTGACCCCCATGCGCGACTATCACCTCTCTGTCAAGAACATCAAGTTCCCGCAGAAACAACTGCCCAAATGCCAGGCCTTCCACACCCAGCAACAACACCAACTGACGCCCTACCCCCACCCGCTGCCCACAGAGCTGGCCACACCTCATGTCTCCTTCCCACTGGCAGTCAGGATCCTCGTCAACTCAGAGTCGTTAAAAGGCAACAAGTTGACATCGTCCCCGCCTTACGTCCCGACCGCTGGACAACGCCGGTTAAGTAGGTCAGGGAGCACCGAGCACCAGGAACCATCCAGCAGCCAATCAGAAACAAGAGTTGCCAAGAAGCGGGCGGAGGGAGACCTCCGCTGCCCACAGTTAGCGAGGACTGGCGGCTCAAACCCCGGTCGGTACGACCAGTATCTGGTACAAAGTAACAAACTGGGGACCAAGGAGGATGTGACCGGACACTTACTGTTTGCACCTGTTACTAAGGGGCTCAGCTCTGGGGGCAGGAACAGAAAGGTCACCAAGCCGCCCCCTGTAGGGCTCTGTGAGCTCTACAGTTCTACATCTGGGACTCTAACCACTGCTGTCAATAACAGGTGAAACTTATCCAGTAGTGACCAATTGTAATAGTTCTTTGTATTTATTTGATAAAACTATCCCCTAAATCGATTAAAAATACTTTAAATACTTATATTTACTCTGTTTATCTATGTTTTTATTAATTGATAGACCGTTAGGTAATGAGCAGGGTTATCTAACTTGGATGCGAGATTAATTAAATCAATGGAGGTGCAGTATTTACCATTAAATAGCCTGTACTTTTGGGCCACCTTCTGTCAATAATAGCTGAAAATCTATCTACGACCTCTTTTGTCAGTCATAGTCAGAGATGTCACTCACTTGTCAAGAGAAAGTAGAAATTCCTAAGAATTTAGTCAATCTTCTGTAGGAAATTACCTTAATTCAATACACAAATTCCAGGATAAAAGTAAGAACCCTGCATAAGTGGCATCTCAGCATAGGTAATAGGTGAAACAATATCTACCTGGACTGTATCATAGATAATACTATTCCTTTCTAGAGATTATTCAAAGTAAGAACACTGGTTTCCAATAAATATTAGTTTTATTTCCCTCAGTATTGTACAACAAAAAACTGTTATGGGTCGGCAGCATGTGCTGGAACTCTTGCATGTATAACAAGAATTACACGGCGTGCTTACATCCAGTAATACTAGAACCTACACGGACTACCCGGCAATATTAGGTAATAAAATATATAGTCCTGAATTCTTGTACTCACTCTTGTTGCTATCCATAGCTGATTCTTTCTTCTTTTAAACTAATGATTGCAGTACCATGTCTGGGTTGCAGAAAACAGTAAAAATGCAATCGTTTTATCCCTTCTGCAACCACATGAAAGCCATCAGAATTGCCACTTACTGGAGTACAGAATGCAGGAAAACTTGTAATTTTGGTCAGATCTTTGCAAGGAAATTAACCGATTTTAATGCATTTAAAAAAAAAAGAAAAAAAAGTCAGAAAGTCCTCTCAGCCGATGCTGCATAAACGCGACCAGTCAGTGTGACTGACCTCTAGATGACAAATGATGCTGATTTACAACCCAGGCCAAAGAAGTGTTACACAGTACCTCACGGTAAATGTAAAGCCGAAGCAACTACCCATGAGTTGTCAGTACAAATTCCGGAGTACATTCTGTTTTAAAAACATTCCTACCTATGTATTATATAAAACCTGAAACAGTTCCGAGTTTTCAGACCACACCAAAGAAAACGTGGGTCAAGAAAATTACAACCAACATCTTTTCGAAAAATGAGGCGAGTAAAATCTATTAACCAGCTTTTTTTGGGGTCTGGCCAAACACTCTCGGCTTCACTATACTGTGAAAGTACTTTATTTCGCTGGCGATTTTCGCGGAAATGAAAAATGCGCGAAATTTTTATGTGCTTAAGTATGGAATAAATACCCGCGAAATTGCCGATTTGCACTCTTCCGCGAAAATTTACACCCATGAAAATAAGTACTTTCACAGTAGCTACTCTCCTCCGAGCAATGCCATGTAGTAATGTACGGGCATGGAATGAACACATACACTGATATAGGCAGTTAATTCAGCTAACTTAATCTAAATATATTTACATCATTCTTAACTAACTTTTTATCAAACCAGTTGAAACTTTCTCTCAGTTATGTCCTCTTTCCTCTACCCCTCTGTTAAACCTTAAAGGACAGCATGATGTCTTTGGCTTCATGATCATTTGTCGTCATGATACACCAATCCAGCGCTGAAGAGTTACTCACATGCACTGCATTGATGCATCATGCTAAACCTACTACAAGTGTATCAACCTGGTAGGGTTTGCATGATGCACGAATGAAGCACCAGCGAGTGATGCATCATGCTGCTAAAAAGTGTAATGCACTATGCTGCCCTTAAAGGGTTCAACAAGCGCACAGACTAAGTCTTAGGGCATCATGTGTGCTACAATACTAAACCCTCCGTGTGACTCCTCAGTGCAATAACAAAACTGTAGTTGATACATGTTTGTTATAACCTGTTTGCATCGTGGTAGACCATTTACATATAAAATACAATAGAATCAACATATTTTGAGCTCACTGATGGTCTCCATTCCATTTAACTTCATCACCTAATCAGTAAGGTTTTATTAATCTATAATCAATCTCATTATCTTTTGAGGAAAACATTAGTTCATTTGATTTCCTTCAACCATAGTTTTCCGAATTGATTGGCGGGGCATGAATTCGTCTCACTTACTCTTAGTTGAATACTTGATCATTATATAGATTATTCTTGACCCAAATAGATTATTCTTGATCCATTCATTTACTTAATTACGTGTGGATCACACCAGGTGCTGCACAGAAACATGATCTTGATGTTTCATGATTCATTACATTAATATATCAACTCAATAACTACCTCCTTCATTATCATGATATAAAATACTGTCATGGGACAGACGATGACTTGTTATCCTTTGTTCTGATCTCCCTCCGCATTTACTCTAAAACCTCAAGCATCGCATGATGCCGCTTTGTCGTCATGATGCCAACACAGCGGGGTTGATACACTCCCAAAGGGTGGGCATGATGCCCTAATACACCGCTGGCGAGTTACTCGACATAAGCGCGCTATTGCTTTCTTAAACGGCAAGTACCGTAAAACCCCTCCTTTAAGACGACCCCGCCTTTAAGACGACCCCCTACTTTCAGATAAAAATCCGTCTTGTAGGATAAAGGCTTTAAAATGATTCTCTCTTTGATACTACCGTAAATTCTCGCGTATAAGCCTAACTCGCGTATAAGCCGCACCCCTAACTTTGACAAATTATATAAGCCGCAGAGGGGGTCTCAATATTGCGATTTTTGTACTGTAGTATACTAATAAAAACTCTCGTATAAGCCGCACCCTATATAGGCATGTTTGGTATCAAAAGAAAGCTGAGTCTGACTCGCGTACAAGCCGCGGCTTCTACGCGAGAATTTACGGTATGTAAGAAAACCCCACCTTTAAGACGACCCCCTATTTTCAGATAAAAATCCGTCTTGTAGGAAAAATAAATACCAAAAAAAATCCGTCTTAAAGGCGGGGTTTTACGGTATATTTAGAGAATTGAGAATTGAATCTGACGGGATACAAATCAAGACCTGGGAATAACCATGAATGGTGCACCACGACAAGCAGCGCAGCACCATCTGGTGACTTTTTTGTGAACCTCACTGTGACTGTGGTGCCCCCTATTGACACAATGGGGCAATGTCTGGTGCTGCCACCTAGTGGCCGAGTGGTACATAACTCTTCTTGCAGACCCTGTTAAATACGACGTGTGCCATGAAGACCTTTAGTGATGAGAGCCGTCATTCTGTTCCTCATACATTCTCCAGCTGTCTGATGATGGTTTCTCGGTCTCGTAAAGCTCGCATGGCAACGTCTTTTTCTTTTTTCGTTGGGCTCTTTTTCTTGGCACGAGAGGCCTGTATTTTCCGGTATGCATCCATGACCTGTTGACAAATGGAGGTATTTAGTTGTTAAGGTTTCACAAAGACAAGGTTTATTTTCATATCATATTATATACAATTTTAGGGGGGCGGGGGCGGTCCCCTTTCTGGGTCTAAGTTTGACTTTTTTTAATGTAGATATTTTGGGGGGATTTTGTGTAATGCCCCCCCCCCTCGCCCCTTTTCAAAATCTTGCGACATGATATGCCAAGAGCAGAAAGAACAGAGGTTTTAAAAACTTACATCTGCGTCTGCGGCGGCCATTTTGCGTCGGAGGTCCTGACGAGACATCTCCTCCTTGGCGAGTTTGTAAAGGCGCTTAGTCATGATGAGATTTTGCTGACTCAGCACGCGCAGCTCCTGCTGTTTACGACGCAGCTCGGCCAGGATCTCGTCCTGCGGGTTGTCATCCGCACGCTCGTCTGTATCCAGGATACCTGCGTGTAAACAAACAACAAGTTACAGCAGTTACATAAACAGTTACAACACATGACAGCAGTTACATAAACAAGTTATAACACATGACAGCAGTTACAGCCAGGATCTCATCCTGCGGGTTGTCGTCCGCACGCTCGTCTGTATCCAGGATACCTGGGTGTAAACAAACAACACGTGACAGCATTTACATTAACAAGTTACAACACATGACAGCAGTTACATAAACAAGTTATAACACATGACAGCAGTTACAGCCAGGATCTCGTCCTGCGGGTTGTCGTCCGCACGCTCGTCTGTATCCAGGATACCTGCGTGTAAACAAACAACACGTGACAGCAGTTACATAAACAAGTTACAACACATGACAGCAGTTACATAAACAAGTTACAACACATGACAGCAGTTACAGCCAGAATCTCATCCTACCGGTTGTCGTCCGCACGCTCGTCTGTATCCAGGATACCTGGGTGTAAACAAACAACAGGTGACAGCAGTTACATAAACAAGTTACAACACATGACAGCAGTTACATAAACAAGTTACAACACATGACAGCAGTTACATAAACAAGTTACAACACATGACAGCAGTTACAGCCAGGATCTCATCCTGCGGGTTGTCGTCCGCACGCTTGTCTGTATCCAGGATACCTGGGTGTAAACAAACAACAAGTTACAGCAGTTACATAAACAAGTTACAACACATGACAGCAGTTACATAAACAAGTTACAACACATGACATCAGTTACATAAACAAGTTACAACACATGACAGCAGTTACAGCCAGGATCTCATCCTGCCGGTTGTCGTCCGCACGCTCGTCTGTATCCAGGATACCTGCATGAGGAAAAGACACATTACAAATATTTCCTAACCATATAACCCTTTATGGGTCGCATTGCTGGTAGAACATTACGCCCTTTGTCCATATGATGCATGAATGCATGCTTGGCCAGCTACACACCAGGGCATCATACCAACGTATAAGCAGCAGTGCCCATCTGATTATGCTGATTTTAGTAATATACCATAGTGGTAAAAACTTGCGCATAATCCGCACCCCAACCCTGTGCTGATCCCATAAGCCTGTCAATCTGACTTATGAACTAGCTGCGGCTTATACCCGAGGTTTTAGGGTATTATTACACGACGTAACGTTATAAGTACAATCCTGTGTTTGTATAACCAATAAAAGCGTACCACACAGGGGTGTGGTACGCTTTTACGTACCACCCAGCCGTGTGGTACGCTTTTTGTTGCTCTAGACCAATCAGAAGACGGCCTTTTAGTCACATGACAGGGCAATGGCGGCGATGTAAACAAAGCAGTGGACGATGTGAACAATGCAAATTAACAATATAAACAATCAAATTTGCGATGTAAACGACAACTAAAAGGTAGGGGGGGCTGGAAAAATGTCTTCTTGTTGTGTAATAAAGCTTGTATTACATGCTAGGGTCATGCATGACCCGCACCAGCCTTCTGGTGCATCTGGCTTTATAAGCTATAATACTGGCTATATACTATTGTGTGGAGGGGGTGCGTACCTTGGTCCTCCAGTTCCCGCTTGATGCGCCGCTCCAGGGTGGCCGGGTTACCGATGTTGAAGTGTTTGGCCAGCGACCTCGGTGACATGCTCGCTGCCTCCGCTGCATCTGGAATGTTGTACAATGTAGTTGGTTTGTCGCATTGATTTTTTTTACACTACATGTCCCGGGAAGGTACAGTTTTTCAATGTAGTTGCTTTGTCTCATTGACTTTTTTTTAACACTACATATACCGGGATGGTACAGTTTTTTGATAATGGTTGCAATGTTGAAAGTTTTTTGTATTCTGTATTTTTTTTACCTAATCACTTTGATATCAATAGTATACATAGCATATTATGTAGAAGCCTGCTCATGAGATTCCATCAACTAGCTCTCTACTAGTCTGAAACGACAGATGTCACGGTCATATACAGAACATCACATTTAAGCGCACCGAGGCTTATAGATTTAGAATTTCAACTACCTTTATCATGTTCCATACATTTGGACTTAATTCCTCGGATAATTTGAATCCTCAGACTTTTTTTCTTGCATTTTCAAAATTCGAGGAAGTGAGGGTCGACTGTATACCAGACAGGCACTTATTTAATACCCGCAGCTTGAATGCTAGTCATATATTTACATGTACCGTATTAGACATCATAAGCGCCCTCCACCTAATAAGCACCCCTCCCCTTTTAGGATCATTTTCAAACGAGAACAAAGGCTCACATTTTCCAATTTTGGAGACAAATTCTTAAAACGCCATAAAAATAATTTTATAAGCGGCAAGGGCAGGCGCTTATTGCGTTGAATACGGTATACCGTATTCGACGTAATAAGAGCACACCCCTCGTTTTTTTTAAGACTATAAATAACTTCAATTATCTCAATTTTTTACCACAATTAAACTCTTAACTACTAAATTTTTTTTAGCACACTGAGCTTATTACGTCGAATACGGTACATGTATTACCAAAGTAAGAGTGACCAGCCCTTACCTGCTTCTGACATGTTGGTGTCGTCGAGTGGCGTCATGATGTTCTCCTCTATGAGCGCTGACACCAGTCGCTGAGTCAGCGGTCCAAACGGCGACTCGTCATCACGCGTCATCAACCTGCGAACACACAACACCAGTTAGGGACAGTCTATAAACCCTTTAAGGTGAGCATCGCACCATAATAGACTATTTCCCTTTGTCAAACGATGCATGAATACAACTCTCACGAGTGCCGATATAGGTCAGGACACACTAAAGCACTTGTGAAATGCATAAGAGCTGTCATAAGTTCAAATGTTTTTTTATTGTGCATCAGTATTTGGTAATATGGATGTAAATGCTTTAAAAATTGGATTAACATGTGAAATTGATTGAATAATGTTTACATGGCCATAGCTCTGCTTTTGATAGAACTATCTGGAAAATTCTTTCACTTTTGGAAAGCTGAGGTCATGGTTGGCCATAGTGGCCATTGTCTGATGGTCTCACATCGGCCATTAGGATTCTACATCAGCAAAAGCTGATGTGCCGGTGTCATTTCAGCAACACTGCGATTCGCTACCACTGCAGGAACCAGCATCAGAGAAGTAGTTCCTCCATGATGCTTGGAGAGACTCATGCCCATTTACAGTACAAGGTACTAGCTGTAGCACACCACACTTACTTTTCCTCTGCTCGTTTTAGGAGTGAGTTGTTCTCATTGGTGTTGGAGCTCGAGTTATTGTTGGAGGACGCCGAGCGTCGCTTGTCATTCACTTTGGTTCCTGAAATCACAAGACAACAGAAAACGTTTGTGTTTAATGTTAATTTCCTCATTTAGCCTGGAGTTGTAGAGCGTTGAGAGTAGAGAGTTGAGTAACCAGGCATCGGACTGGCTTTCAATGAAAAACCAAAGATGCTGTTAAGACGGGTATTCTAGTAAGGCCACTTAAAATCAATAAACAGCTTTGCGGATACCGCCCGCACCTTTCAAAAGGGCCGCATCAACCTTTTTTTTTTTTTTTTTAGCTTATTCAAAAAAAAATCAGCAAAAATCGGCGCCCCTATAAAAAAAAATATAAAAAATTCCGCTCCAATCTAAGAGCAGGTATGGCAAGTTATCTTTTAAAAATATACAGCAGTCCAACATCATAGCACTCCAATGCACTATATGGATATATATCTAAAACTGGACATCGACATCCATGTAACAGAAAGCTATATTTATTAGAAGTAGAAATCCATGAATATCTATATGAAGGAGAACACCATGTTCATGCCTATATGTCTGTGTGTATGTTCATTTCAAAATTCAAGATTGCAACCATTGATTGAATGCCACCATGCTTTCAATGTAATCTCGAATTGCAGTTGCAGTAGTTTGATACATAATCTTGACTTGTAGTTGCATTAATTTGATACTATCAAAAAAACAAATCCTATTTGATTTTTCCTTCATTCAACCCATTCAAGATGGCTACCATTTACTAAATGCCACAATGCTTTCAGTGCAATGAAGAATTGTAGTTGCATTAATTTGATATCTATATAAGAACATTTCTATTTGATACCTTTTTCAAACACAGTTGGCACCCCATAGGTTTAGGATGGCCACCATTCATTGAATGCCACAATGCTTTAAATGCAATCTTGAAATGTAGTTGCATTAATTTTAAACTGTTAAAAACATCCAATTTAGTTGTTTTTTTCATGAAGAGTTGGCACCCCATAGGTTCAAGATGGCCACCAATCATTGAATGCCATAATGCTTAAATGCAATCTTGAGTTGCTGTTGCATTAATTTGATTCTTAAAAAAAATACTTTCTTTTTTTTCTTTCATGAACAGTTGGCACCCCATACATTCAAGGTGGCTACCAGTCATTGCATGCCACAATGCTTTAAGTGCAATCACAAATTGTAGTTGCATTAATCTGATACTAATAAAAAAACTAATTCTATTCTTTTTTTTATTTATGAACAGTTGGCACCCCATATATTTAAGATGACTACCATTCATTGAATGCCTCGATGCTTGAAATGCAATCTCAAATTGTAGTTGCATCAATTTAATGCTAATAAAAAACAAATTCTTATCAATTTTTCTTTCATGAATATTTGGCACCCCATAAGGTGGCCACCATTCATATTAATGCAAATAGAATGCTTTAAGTGCTATCACGACTTGTAGTTGCATTAATCTGATACTAAAAAAAAAAAAATCTATTTGAATTTTCTTTCATGAACAGTTGGCACCCCATAAATCAAAAATGCACCCAGCACCCAGGTCAACAGCTATATACAGACACGTGTACCTCCCCTGCCTGTTCTCCTTCAATGCACAGTGAAGAGGGTGGGAGGGGGTGACCATCAACAGTGCATAAACACTTTGATTGGATGACAATGCAGTTTTTATATTACAACCTAAATTTGTGCAACGAAAATCATCAAGAAATACTAAGTATTTTTTCCAAAGAATAGCTTTTCTAGAATGGCTCGGTATTCAGGAATCCTACTGCGAATAAAAATATGTCAAATTCTAATTCTAAATACCTGAAAATTGAGAAATGCTGACGTTCACGGGTTATGTAGGAAATGTACTAAAAACAGCAAAAAAGGGCAACAAAACCCTAATTTTCTCAAAAACTGTTCAGTAGGATTTTTTCTAACTGAGGTTCCACTGTTTTCTACCCTCATATTACACATTGGCATAGAGAATATATTGACACCTAGTCAGGATTTTGCGCTAGGAGCAATCTGTGAGGCGAAAAACAGCCAAAATGAGCCACTGGTCTGAAGTATAAAACTGGGCATCGATCACTATAGAGCTACAAAGAGACAGAGAATCGATGTCCAGTAAAAATATTAATTTAAGATTAGGAGAGAAAATTTCTCCCATTTCTCATATTTTCAGTCAACTTTTTTTTTTAGTAAAAAAAAACCCAACATTTTTAGTAGTAAAATCCCAAAAATGCCTTCAAAATTTTCTTTTTCTGGTCTGAGTATGATGACGAGTGGGAGTATCAGCGGCCATCTTACCCTCGCGCTGCTCCTCGTTGAGGTCCTCCTGCGCCCATTTCTGTGAGTAGTGTTTGCCGAGACACGGCACCTTGTGGTAGTCAGCGTCGTCCTCGTGCGACCTCATGATGTCCTCCAGCACCTGACGGGAACACAGTCATTTCATTGTTAGGGAGTGGTCATTTTTTAACAAGGTGGGGTCGGTGGATTTGGGGGGGGGGGACCAAAAAAATTTAGACCCCTTGAAGGGGAAGGGGAACCAAAAAAATTTGGACCCCTCTTGAGGGGCGGACCAAAAAGATTGCACCCCTTTTTAGTGAAAAAACCCGCACGTTACTATAGCTCAAAGGGGTCGGCCACGCTCAATTTCAACCTGCTCGAGCAGGGGACGAAATTTTTTTTGACCCCTCCCGCGGGCGACCAAAAAAATTTCGACCCGCTTGCGCAAAAATCCAATGGCGATAGATCTATAGGCCACCTAGGTGTTACCGACGTGCCCCCGTTTTTAGTCAGGCGGCAGAGTGAAGAACTTTAAGTTCTAAAAATGCCCAGAACAGGGGGTTACTGTTCGGGGGTTCAGTCAGTACTAAGTCCATAGGCGTCCACCTAGTGTAACCTGATTGAACTTCTAACCCCTGAACATGGATGCGCCCATGGCTTAACCCCTAGGAGCCCTATAGAACCAATTTGGTCCAGACTTTTTTATTCTCAAAATTTTACGTTTTAACATTCAGAATGGCTGACCTGGAGGTCCTCCTTGTTGATCTCAGTGCAGTAGGGCTCCACCATAGCCCAGAACTTGTTGGGGATGTCGTTCTTGGGAGGCGGCGGTAGCGGCGGCTTGGGAGACTCGGTTACCGTCACATCGGGAACCTTGGCGGACTGTAAAACACACAATGTATAAAAATCATTTTCTGATCATTTAACCCTTTAATGGAATCATAGTGATTTAAGGGAGTGATCATTTTTCAACAACAGGTGGGGGGGGGGGGGCAAAAGAATTTGAACCAAAAAGCCAGCGCGTTACAATCCCTAAAGAGCCCGTGTGCGCACCGATTTTCGACCCGTACGGGGGGGTCTTGACACATGATTATGCAGCCCTAGAAGTGTATGACCTTATGAGGTAGCTGATAAATAGGAATAGAATTCGCACATATTTTGGTACTATATTTAGCTGAGTAACTGACCAAAGATGTGTCTTACATACGACAAGTACAATGGTTTTTTTCCCACTTTATATCAGATACCGTGTCCGCCCGTTTTAGCGCACCTGCGCTTATATATTTCATCCTCCACTTCACCCTGCGCTTACACAGGACATACGCTTACTTGAGATCCAATTTTAGTACTTAATATAATTTTGGTACACCCTTCCACCCTGCGCTAAAACGGGACATGCGCTAATTTGAGTACCTGCGCTAAAACGGGCCGATACGGTATATGACATAGCAGCTATGTGTGTACCTTTCCCTTTGCCGGTCTGCCTGGTGTGGTGTTAGCTGCCGACGGGTTTCCTTTCGAGTCCTTGAACTTTTTGTTTGGTTTATCTTCTCCGCTACCTTTTCCGACGCGTTTACCTTCGGGTTGCTAAAGAAAACACAAAGACACATTTAAAATAAAGTGCGGAAAGTTTGAAGATTTGATGCTCAAATGAAAAGAGTCCTGAAATAACTGCTATTTGGATGATTCAGATCATATTACGATTTCAAAATTCTACTAAGCTTAAATTGACCCAAAGAGGAAGAGGATTTATTTTCAAAAGCTTATTATCATACTCACACTCTTCCCAGCCTTAGGGGTCTTTTTCTCCTCTGTGACCTTCCCTTTGACGTCTTGCCAGTTGGAGAGGATCTTTATCTCTGCCTCTAGTTGCCGCATGCGTTTTGCCACAGACGCAAGAAGCGTCTCCAACTCGGTCTGAAGGGTGTCCAGTTCTTCAATACCGATACCATCCTCGTCACTTCTTTGGAGAACTGTCAAGACAAATTATGAAAATAAGTAAAATTTATATTTCCAGGTGCTGGCGTTTTCTCAGGTAATTTATCATATAGCAAATATCAGACCCCCTGATGGGGCTTATTATAGGATTGTCCCAAAGTCCAACATGCAGGTTCGGCTTATTTGCAAGGTTTTATAGTAGTTTAGGGAGTGGTCATTTTTTAACAACAGGGGGGGGTTGGTGGATTTGGGGGGGGGGGACCAAAAAAATTTGGACCCCTTGAAGGGGGGGGACCAAAAAAATTTGGACCCCTCTTGAGGGGGGGACCAAAAAAATTGCACCCCTTTTTAGCGAAAAAGCCCGCGAGTTACTATAGCTCAAAGGGGTCGGCCGCGCTCATTTTCAACCTGCCTAGGGGGGGGGGACCGAAAAATTTGTGACCCCTTCCGCGGGGGGGACCAAAAAAATTTCGACCCGCTCACGCGAAAATCCACCGACCCCCCCCTGTTGTTAAAAAATGACCACTCCCTTAGTTTGAAATTTTACTACTATATCAAATCTTGTTATTGTACACGCAGATGACTATACTGATTTCTAAAACAAATGTGGACACATGTGACCTAGAAATATTTATTGAGCTCGGTTTTCCATGTTCCTGCTGTTGGGGATTCGGAAAATTCAACCGCGTTATAAGAGTCTCTCCATTACTATGTTTTTGAATGAATCAATGAATTTACCTTTTCCATGTCGAAAGACTTTACTTGTAAGGGAGTGTTCATTTATTAATTACAGGGGGGGGGTGGTGAGATTTCGCGCGGAGGGGCGAAAATTGTTTACGCCCCCCCCTCGAGAGCGCGTGTAACGTTTCGCGCCCCCCTCGCCGAAGGCGCCGAAAATTTTTCGCCCCCCCCCCCCTTTGAACTATAGTAACGCGCGGGCTTTTTGGCTAAAAAGGGGCTTAAATTTTTACGCCCCCCCCTCAAGAGGGGTCAGAATTTTTTACGCCCCCCCCTCAGAAGGGGTCGGAAATTTTTACGCCCCCCCCCAAACCCACCACCCCCCCCCTGTAAATAATAAATGAACACTCCCTAAAGGATTTGTGCCAATAAAAATTACTCAAACTCAAACTCACACTCTTTATTTCTGTCCATGCCAGATGTATTGGTCACTCACCTGCAGTGTATCTGGGACAGAGTCGTGGGTGGTCGACAGGTTTCATATCCGGGAACTGCAGCGGGCAGTCCTTCTCGTCGGACGACGATGACGACTGGGCGGCGGCCTGGGCAGCCTTGGACATACCGCCCCGCTCCCCTTTACCTTTACCCTTCATGCTGTCTGGTAGGAAAGACCTGCAAGCAGTAAATTGTGATTTAATCGGTCACTGATTCCGGTATCATTTGGGGGTCCACAAAGAGTTTACATTCATACTCACAGCATAAATGAAAGTGGAATTATTCATTGAATTGTCAATACCAATGGCATTGATTGTCAATGGTCTCATTTATTTGCATTCTGATGTGTTAACTGTGCTAGCTAACTGTGCTAATATGCTATAAGCGTTGACGTCTTAAAAGTTAAAGGTAACAGCGTCAAGATGTAAAGCTATTCGTTTTTCAAATTATAAAATAAAAGTCTATTAACATTACCAATCTAAGCAAAAGTTTACAATAGTATATTTGGAATATAAATAAAGTGTAATATGAATATTTTTATTTCATTCTAACTATTAAAGTCTTGACCTTTAATAGGCCTAGAAAGTCTATAGGGAGTGTTCATTTATTAATTACAGGGGGGTGGTGAGATTTTGCGCGGAGGGGCGAAATTATTTCACGCCCCCCCCCCTCGAGAGCGGGTGGAACGTTTTGCGCCCCCCCCCCTCGCCGAAAAATTTCGCCCCCCCTTTGAACTATAGTAACGCTCGGGCTTTTTTGCTAAAAAGTGGCTTACAAGTTACATTTTTACGCCCCCCCCCCCCCTGTAAATAATAAATGGATACTCCCTTAGATTGTCCAACCCTAGTCTAGAAATACGTCTGTACATTCTGATATTCTAGTATTACTGAGTACTGTTGATTTCATTCATTTAAGTTCACAAAAAACCCATACAACAACTTGCCAACTTGGACAAGAGAAGAACAGTGGGGAGCATTCAAAATAGACCACAACAGTGCATCCCGGTGATCATGTACGGCGTTTTGAACTAACAAAACATCAGAATATACAAACAAAGTTATACAATCCATGTTCAGGAAAATACAAGGTACAAATTCCACTACAGTAATCTTACCTGGGGTCATTAAATTTCTAGAAATATCACAAAAACTGAGAAATTGTACGCATCGCTTTCTCTGTTTAGGAGGACGCCATTTTGTTTAGCATTCAATCCCCAGCCAATGACAAAGCGCGTTACAAAGCCTCACTCTTTAGACGAATCACAAACCCTCTCTCATATGGCACTACGGGAGACTTTCCGCTGTTCCCCGGCGCGCACCTGCTGCTTTCCTACAGTCTGGTCAAGACCAGCGTAAACGATCAACAACATGGCTCGCTCAGCGGTCCATCGCGTTGCGTATTTTGCCTTATATTCCAGAATTTTGGTGTTTGTTATGCAGGTGAGTTGTATACAAAGGACGTATAAGTTCCCTGCATGACGTTCAGCATGAATATGTATGAAAAGTGGAGGCTAGAATTGCTGAATCGAGGTTCTCAAGTTTGACAACTGCGTTGTCTGCGACCGGCGGGGGCCGGGTGGGGCTCAGCCGCCGGCCCCGACGTGAGGGCGGACGGCGAGCAGACAGTCTTGTATCGTGGATGGCCGGTGATATACGCACATCCTCGAGGTGCGAATAATGATTTCTATTCGCACCTCGAGGAGGTGTAGGCTGGTTTCACTATTCGGACCTCGAGGAGGTGTAGATATCAGACAGTAGGAAGGGCCTGCTATTCACACCTCCTCGAGGTGTGGATAAGAATTCTTATTCGCACCTCGAGGAGGTGTGGCTGGTATTTCTTATTCACACCTCCAGGAGGTGCAGGCCCTAAGTAAGAATTCTTATTCACACCTCAGATGTTGGGGGGGGAGGGGGGGTTGTCATTTCAGCGACCTAAGGGAGTGCTCATTAATTATGTTTATTAAATATTTAGCAAGTCCAAGAAAAAATTTCAAAGGCACCCCCCCCCCCCCCCCATTGCCAGTGGTCAAAATTTGTCCCCCCCCCCCTTCGGCAGAGCATAGATATGTATATTTATGGGCAGAGGTTGTAATTTTTCCACTACCCCCCCCCCCCCATAATCAATAATAGGCTGATAGTAATTGCTGAAAAGTCGATTATAAGGGGTTATTCCCTGTGCCCCCCCCCCCCCCCGCTCCCAGGGGTCAAAAAGTTGTCCCCCGCCCCCCCCGGAATTTGATGGTAGGTGCCAAACACCAAAGTAGGCCTACCAAGCGGATCAAAAAGTCTTTTTATAAAAATCCAAAGGGGCCTGCAATTTTTTACCCCCCCCCCCCGTTGAAACTAAAAAAAACATCTTTAATACATAAATACTACATTTGTACCATGCTAAACCTTCTTGAGGTGCGAATAAGAATTCTACTTTACACCTCCTCGAGGTCCGAATAGTGAAATCCAGCTTACACCTCCTCGAGGTGCGAATAAGGATTCTTATCCACACCTCGAGGATGTGCGAGTAGGGAAAGCTATACGCACATCGTAGAGGTGCGAATATCACCGCCCATCGTGGCCCTGAGGGAGTGTTCATTTATTAGTTACAGGAGGGGTGGTGGGTTTGGTGGGGGGGGGGGGGTAAAAATTTCCAACCCCTCCTGAAGGGGGGGGGGGCCTAAAAAATCTGACCTCTCTTGAGGGCGGGGTGGGGGGGGGGGTCGTAAACAATTTAGCCCCTTTTGAGCAAAAAAAACCCGCGCATTACTAGTATCATGAACGTTCATATCTATAGGTCCATGCTAGTATAGTTCAAAGGGGGGGGGGGGTGGGCGAAAAAATTTCACGCACTCTTGAAGGGGTGGCGCAAAAAATGTTTTCGCCTCCACGCGAAATCTCACCCCCCTCCTGTAATCAATAAATGAACACTCCCTAATGCCATGGTGTCACCAGCAGTGATACTGGTCACGTGTAACGGGGCTAGTCACCAAAATGACCCCAACAAGTGTATAGCTTTTTAGATAGATTTCTCCAATCAATGCAACCTCAATTGTTGTAGATCTATAGGGGGCGAGTGGGGGGGGGGGGGGGGGAAATCGTTTTTTTTGTTTTTTTAAATTTCTAAAACATTAACCCCCGGTGATCCCGGTCCCTGCACTTGCCATGGGCATGGTACATGAACAACACCTGCGTTCCCAAAAACATGGGAAAATGGTATTTTTTCACTCTCTCCCAATGTCCTAGGAATTGAAAAAAGGGGTGTTCATTCCTTAATTATAAGTCAGTGGATTTTTTAAAAAGGGGGGTATTTTAAAGCTTCACTCCGTGCAATTGAATTAAAGGGTGTCTGTTGGAGGCTGTTTTAACTGACTACTGATCTCCACCCTTCAAATTATAAGTACATGTATTAATTCCTTTTCAAAAAGTCAGTGTTTTTCCCCAAAAAGGGGTCATTTCCTGTCTAAAAATCTGTGGAAATGGGGGTGTTTTTGAGAATAGAGAGCGTAGGTGATGTACCTTTACCATGGCCGGGTATTAACCCCTCCTCCACCTGGATCTGCCCCATAATGGTCATATCCCTACATTAACCGCCCACATCTTCAAAGCCCCTCCTGTAACATCTATTACAAAAAAAAAAAAAAAAAAAAAATAAAAATGTAACATCTATTACAGTTCAGAGCCCCTCCTGAATAGTATTTCAATACATGATGAATAGGCTACACCCAAAAAAGAATTCCTGGCATGCACCACTGGTTGGCACAGGAAACCTTTACACCATATCACTTTATATGCTGTTAACTTTGCCCTTACATTTAAAATGCCATAATTAATCCCTATGGTATTTCTGTAATTTTCAGATATTCTTCAATTATCTCATGCCGGACCATGATGCGCAAGACGTGTTCAACCCGCCCAACGTGCACCGTGTGGGGCGCATAGACTGGTGGATGAAGATTCTATTTGACGGCTTCAAGCGTTGGGACGCGATATACTTCCTCCACATAGCGGAGTTTGGCTACACGTATGAGAACACTCTGGCCTTCTGTCCCCTGTATCCAATGCTTGTGCGCCTCCTGGCCAATAGTATCTTCCTCCCACTTCAATACGCCATGAACTACTCCACCGTTCTTCTTATCACAGGCGTAGCCCTCAACACCTATTTCTTCGTGAAGTCTGCGAAGGCGCTGTATCTTCTCAGCGAGAAGGTCCTTGGTGATGAGACGTTGGCGTTGAAGACGGCACAGTTGTATTGCATAAACCCGGCTAGTATCTTCTTTTCAGCTGCATACTCTGAGGCGGCGTTTGCTTTCCTGACCTTCAGTGGACTGTTGGAATATGAAAGAGGAAATTTATCCAAGACTTCGCTGTGCTTTGGGTTGAGCAGCCTCGCCCGCTCTAACGGCATGGTCAATGTATGTTTCCTGTTGTACCGAAAGTTTATGGACCTCATCAGACAAGTGCTAGCTCCGCAGTGGAAAGAGTTTGTGGACATGAAAACAACGGTCATCGGGATATGTTCAACCGCGTTCCTTACTATAGTACCGACGATTTTCTACGTGGTTGTGTGTCTCCTGCCCTTTGCAGCCTACCAGGTGTATGCCTATCTCACATTCTGCAACACGGATGCTTCATACAAAGACCTCCCCAATCACGTGCTGAACTATGGCAACAACAAACACTACAGGATGCCGCACAGCGGGATCTCCCCCTGGTGTCGTAATACGGTACCACTAGCCTACTCCTACGTGCAGGCCGCGCACTGGAACAACGGCTTCCTGAAGTACTACGAGTACAAGCAGATCCCCAACTTTATGCTGGCCGCACCGATGATCATCCTCTGCAGCTGCGCCATCTTCCTCTACGCCCGACACAATCTACGACTGTTGTTGTCGGGTATGGGGCAGAATGAGTTCTACAAGAAGTACGATGAGGAGAAGACGGAACAGTTGGCGGGTGATGCTGGGTTCTACAGTACACGCGTGTTTGTCTATATTGTACACGTCTTTGGGCTTCTTATGGTGGCTGTCTTATTTATGCACATCCAGGTAAATATATCAGACTACCCCGGTATAGCTTTTGTCAGAATTCAATTATATGTCAACACTGTTAATATCAATATATGCATCACTCAAAGATGAACATATTATTCTTAAAGTAGTATAGCTTGGAATAGTACTTTCTTTTGTCAGTAAAGCTCTCAGTAAATTACTGTGAGCTTAATTTTAGAACAATTTTTCTTAAATCATGGTAATTAATAACACTTACATCAAATTATCTGTCCTGTGTTTGGGTTTAACCATAACAATGCAGGTCACATTTCAGTTTCAATATGAAATAAATTAATATCAAAACTGGTTTTGGGCTCATAGAATTTTGTGTGTGTATAAAAAAGCAAATTTTGATGAGATCCATGATAAAGTATGCCTTTATCTCCAGGTTACTACCCGGTTCATTGCCTGTGCGTCTCCAGTCGTATACTGGTTTGTCGCTACCACAACGACACCACTTGACCAGCTACGTCCCAAAACCAACCCATATGACATCAAGAAGCCGGCTCCGCCACCCCCGGCAGCTAATGGAGATCACCACCCGCCTGTCTCCGCGCTAGACCTGGACATCGTCGACTGGGACAAAACTAACTTTGCCAGTAAACTTGTATTCATCTATTTCCACTTGTACTTCTTCGTTGGCGTGGCAGCCTTCTCCAACTTCCTACCGTGGACATAAAATGGACTAATTGGGAGAGAGAATTGTGTTTTCATACCTGTGTATGGCTGTTGCAGATTAAATCCCTAGCCATAGTCAAACAAAGCCAGGAATGCTTTCACCATCAAATTATGCTTTCATACATGCAAACATACAGCTGTTTTGGATTTAATCCCTAGTCATTTCCCTTTCATTCAAGATATATAATATTATTGCATGCCCAATGCATTTTCGCCAAAATTCACCGCCTGGATTTCGGGAGAAAGTTGTGCCAGTAACACATATTTTAGTTATATTTCACTTTTGGTCAAGCGAAAGAGGCAAATATTGATGTGTGTTTATCATCTCATTTCATCTTTGTAATTTATTTTCTCATTACATTCACATATATGATTTGTGAGTTTTGATAGTTGTACCTAATTCAGCATTAGTGTTGTTAGACTTGTTTATATATCATCTGTTTTGTTTGTTAGGGCAAATATAAAGTGGTTTCTAGTCGCAGACTGCTCAGCAAACAGCATTCGACTAACACTAATGTTTCCGCCATTTCCCCCTTCATATTTTAGAGTATTCTAGCCTCAAAGAGGGACGGGTCAGATAATATTGCCCATGGGGAAAGATCACTGCAAATATTAGTGAAAACACAAGCTTTTTCTGGGGCTCGATTGGACAAAATAATGTTAAATAATATGCAACAGTTAATATGTAAGTCTACAATGTAAATTTCGAGCGACGTACGAAAGGGAAAGGCTGTGCCTTCAGATTGAAATGATATATATTATTTACACATAATATATTCAGCTTGTAAGGAGGTAGAGGATTGTTTGGTGGATTTATATCGCCAATTATTTATTTATTTCTTGTTAATTTCTTTGAGAAATATAGGTTTTGTGTTTTGAATTTGTGAAGGAACCGTTGCATTGTTCTCAGTGCCCTGAAGGAGTCTCGTTGGTTGTGTTGTGGGCTTCTACAATTTAGTCATGTTCCTTTACTATCTTGCAGATGCATCTGTGTTGTATGGTTAGCCCAATATTATTAGCTTGTCGAACAATTGTTGAACACTTGATTCTGCTAGCTGAGCTTTTTTTTTTGTATTTTCTAGCTTAAATGTATAAATTGCCAAGAATTTGTACTGTTCAAATTAAGTCTATGATCTCCAATATTTTACATACAAGATGATTAATCGAAGGAATGCTTTCTAGTTTGGGGGAGGTGAATTATCAAATAATTCTAATATAATTCTATATACACTCACCACACCTTGTTACTGGACATCGATTCTCTCTCTTTGTAGCTCTATAGTGATCGATGCCCAGTTTTATACTTCAGACCAGTTGCTCATTTTGGCTGTTTTTTGCCTCACAGATTGCTTCTAGGGCAAAATCCTGACTAGGTGCCAATATATTCTCTATGCCAATGTGTAATATGAGGGTAGAAAACACTGGAACCTCAGTTAGAAAAAATCCTACTGAACAGTTTTTGAGAAAATTAGGGTTTTGTTGCATATTTTTGGTGTTTTTAGTACATTTCCTACATAAACCGTGAACGCCAGCATTTCTCACTTTTCAGGTGTTTAGAATCAGAATTTGACTTTTTTTTATTCGCAGTAGGATTTCTGAGTATCGAGCCATTCTAGAAAAGCTATTCTTTGGAAAAAATACTTAGTATTTCTTGATGATTTTCGTTGCACAAATTTAGGGTTGTAATATAAAAACTGCATTGTCATCCAATCAAAGTGTTTATGCACTGTTGATGGTCACCCACTTCACTCTGCATTGAAGGAGAACAGGCAGGGGAGGTTCATGTGTCCGTATATAGCTGTTGACCTGGGTGCTGGGTGCATTTTTAATTTATGGGGTGCCAACTGTTCATGAAAGAAAAATCAAATAGAATATTTTATTTTTTTTAGTATCAGATTAATGCAACTACAATTAGTAATTTAGCACTTAAAGCATTGTATTTGCATTAATATGAATAGTAGCCACCTTATGGGGTGCCAACTATTCATGAAAGAAAAATCTATAAGAATTTGTTTTTATTAGCATTAAATTGATGCAACTACAATTCGAGATTGCATTTTAAGCATCTTAAATCAATGGTAGTCATCTTAAATATATGGGGTGCCAACTGTTCATGAATTTAAAAAAAAGAATAGAATTAGTTTTTTTATTAGTATCAGATAAATGCAACTACAATTTGTGATTGCACTTAAAGCATTGTGGCATGCAATGACTGGTAGCCACCTTGAATGTATGGGGTGCCAACTGTTCATGAAAGAAAGAAAAGAAAGTATTTTTTTTAAGAATCAAATTAATGCAACTGCAATTCAAGATTGCATTTAAGCATTATGTCATTCAATGACTGGTGGCCATCTTGAACCTATGGGGTGCCAACTCTTCATGAAAAGAACAACTAAATTTGATTTTTCTAACAGTATAAAATTTATGCAACTACATTTCAAGATTGCATTTAAAGCATTGTGGCATTCAATGAATGGTGGCCATCCTAAACCTATGGGGTGCCAACGGTGTTTGAAAAAGGTATCAAATAGAAATTTTCTTATATGAATTATACAAATTAATGCAACTATAATTCTTCATTGCACTGAAAGCATTGTGGCATTTAGTAAATGGTAGCCATCTTGAATGGGTTGAATGAAGGAAAAATCAAATAGGATTTGTTTTTTTGATAGTATCAAATTAATGCAACTACAAGTCAAAATTTTATTTCAAGCATCGGGACATTCAATGAGTGATAGCCATCTTGAATCTATGGGATGCCAACTGTTCATGAAAGAAAAATGGAATAGATTTTTTTTTTATTAGTATCAAATTACTGCAACTGCAATTCGAGATTACATTGAAAGCATGGTGGCATTCAATGAATGGTTGCAATCTTGAATCTTTAAATGAACATACACACAGACATATTCATAGGCATGAACATGGTGTTCTCCTTCATATAGATATTCATGGATTTCTACTTCTACTAAATATAGATTTCTGTTGGAAGGATTCTGTTACATGGATGTCGATGTCCAGTTTTAGATATATATCCATATAGTGCATTGGAGTGCTATAATGTTAGACTGCTGTATATTATAGATTTGCAAGACGTTATACAGCACACTTGATATGAATTAAATAGTCAATTACTTGAATCATGCATAGGCCCATTCCATTTTGGAGCAATTTTACAAATAAAAATGTTTGGTGGCAACCTTGTTTTCAAAGTACATGAATGTGTTTTAATAGTTGTCAGTTTAAACTTTAAAGTTAAAAAGAGAATGTGCAGATGCGTTTTTTTAATAATGTCAAATATTCATATACAACTTCACAGAAAAGCATAAATCTCGAGCTTAACTGTTTTAAGGGTTTATTACCATGAATAAAAAAATCGACATGAAATATGTGTTTTTATCATTTATCATCTCATTTTTTAGAAAAGATTGATAATTGATCATTAATGTGATTTATAATCCCAAATTGTTATGAAATTATCCAGAACAACAAATAGGAATACTATAGATACTGAACTAATAGTTCTCAGAGGTCGTCCCCATGGAAAGCTAAGTGTTTTTTGGTCAGGATTCAAAGGTTAAGCAGTGTAGTCATAATACTCCTCTAGCCCACGTATTCAGACCCTTATATTGTGCTTTACAATATGATTTATCAAGGTGCAACCCAAAATCATCTTAAAAAGTTACAAACCCTCCAAAACTTTATCATATTATCTGAAAAACATAATTATACATTTCATACATAAAAGCAAATAAAACCTTTGATTAACACCTCCTGCAGTGTACCCTGATCCTTCCCAAATGTAGCCAGGCCCTTCTCCATGTCAGCCCGGTCAAGTTGGAACCACCAGAGGTCAGGGGGAGCTATGGGCCGATAAAGTTTCACTTAAAGCTGGGCCGTCAGGGAATAAGGTCAGCTTTTTCCGTACATGGACTAAAATAACAGTTCCACCAGAGGGCAGCAGTGTTTGGACAGGGGACCATGAGCATTGCCCAGATACAACATATTCACCCTATCTTGTGCCTGTCAGAGCTGAGCTGCCAGCCCTTGAGAGCCCTCTTGTGAATGAAGACTGAACTATATCCAAAAGTGCTTTTGGCCTCACTTCAACCATGACTGTCAAGCTTTGAGATGGATCGTGGCCATTGCAGAATGGACTACTGCGCATCCTTCTGCGTATATGGCTTAAATATGTCAGAATGACACCATTTTTACTAGGGGTATGCTCAGAATTATTTTCTATACATGTACTCTGAAAATCTCATTGGACGATTTTGAGCAAAATTGAGCATTTAGAGCACCGTATATTTTGAAAGGCAGATTTTTCAGCAAAATTCTTTTTTCCCCTGGTTAGACACGTTATATTAAGTATCATTTTCATGCATTTCATTTACCTGTGCTATCTATACATGTTTTTTTGTTTCTTTGTGTAGTTTAACGTCACACTGACAATGCAGGTCAGACTTACTCAAGTTTCAGTTTTTCGCAAGTAAAAAGGTAGGCCAAAGGCCTCCATTGGAAATACATGTATGTCAGGAGCCAAAATCACCTAATAATTGGTATTTTTAATACTTGCTAAATCAGCGGTTTCTATAGGCCCTACTAATTCCCATAGAGCTATAGTAACGCGCAGGCTTTTTTGCTAAAAAGGGGTTTAAATTTTTGCGCCCCCCCCCCCTCAAGAGGGGTCAGAATTTTTTACGCCCCCCCCCCCCCTCAAGAGGGGTCAGAATATTTTACGTCCCCCCCCCTCAGGAGAGGTCGGAAATTTTTACGCCACCCCCCCTTGTAACTAATAAATGAATACTCACTTATGGCCCTAGACCCTTAAATTCGACACGGCGACATGGACCTTTTTTGGCCCTAGTGACATGGGACATGGGGACAAAATCGATAGTACATAGGACAGGAGGACAAAATAGATAATGACATGGGACATGGGGAATTTCTTAAGATCGATATGGACACATGAGCATTTAAGATCGACACGGGACATGGGGACCCCCCCCCCCCCCCATCAAGGGCCCCAACATTGTCCACTTCCATACTCCCGGGTCCATATTCTAGCTTGCCCAAATATTGCCCTGCTTATCATTTAATAAACTCTCACGGAATTTGTGAAGATCTGGACTGGCAGTGTGGGGCGCTACCCCAGCCGGGGTCTCATTCTCCCAACTATGATGGCGCGAAACGGGAGTGGAATCTTATCACTGCAGAGGGCGCTACTGACACTGTGACGTCACGGCGTCTTCCTCGTTATCTGCTTCGTTTGGTTTTCATTTTAATACCGATGTACGTTATATATCCACATAACTTCTCGGTATGCTACTATTAAAAATCAGATGGATTATTAAATTTACTCATGAATTAGTCGGATAACCGTGGGAGCCAGCCGGCAGCTTGACGCGAAGGCGCGTGGCGGGGCGCGTGGACAGCACGTGTTATTGTGTAGATACTGGTGGTCGCCTGTGGCATGGCTGCAGCTGCATCATAGAGCTGCTCAGGTACCCAGTGTAGCACACTGCCACGTCTCGCGGGAACTAAGCAGACTCCCGGATGTTGCAAAGATCAAAAAGTCAACTGCGTCCTGACGTCCGTCCGCCCGTATACAGACTAATTGCGTATCTTACTTCGTAACTTGGCAGGTAAGAATTAAATTATAGATAATTATATATAGATAGGCCTAATGGATAATGCAACTATCAATTATAACTATACTCCCCGTTAACTTAGTTTAGAACATAGATCATGCAATAGGCCCTATTAGATAGCAATAATACGCAGATTTGAAAGGACTTCACCATGAGCTATCATGGAAGATAACCTAATTATTAAATTAGGATGCAGGTCAAACTCAAATCGGCCCTTATGGGGGTTGTCGTTGTAGTATCCTATTCAGGAATCTTCTGGAACCATGTGTTATACTTGTTTACTGTTTGCCTGATTGGGAAGCTCCCAGAAGCATGTAGGGCCTACTTTTGTGTCATACCCAGGTCTGTTCTAGAGTGTTCTAGTGTCTGACACGGGGTCTGACATCAGCATCCTGTAGGTCTATAAAAGGGCAGTCAGCCAGAGGTGTCAAGGGAGTTGCAGTTATACTTCAGTTGTGATTGTTACACCATCATACAGGAATAAAGATCCACTATCAATCCAGCTACCAGAGTTCTCATCTATTCACACACAAAACTCTACATGAAGGGGGAAGTCAAGTGGGGTCAGTGATGTTTACTGCCCGGGGGGACACTTACTATATATTGTATACACGGGTGTGCGGCTGGCAAGGGTAGTTTTTGAGGAAAATCCCTCTCACCAAGGGTCACGTTGTCCACGAAATCCCTCTCACCAAGGGTCACGTTGTCCACAAAATCCCTCTCACCAAGGGTCTGTTTCTGAGAAAATCCCTCTCACCATGGGTCACTTTTCACCAAAATCCCTCTCACCAAGGGTCACTTTTCTATGAATTCAACAAAACCCCTCTAAACAAAGGTCATCTATCAGACTTTCTGCCAAAATTCTTTAAAACAAAGTCACTTTTGACTAAAATTCCTCTAACCAAGGGTAATTTATCCGCTTTAAAAAACATCAACCTAGGCACTTTTCATAAAAATCCCTCTAACCAAGGGTAATTTTGCCGCTTTAGAAAACAAAAACCTACGTACTTTTTACAAAAATCCCTCTCACCAAGGGTAAGGGTTGTCAGAGGTCCAGCCGCACACCCGTGTCAATATAAAATTGAGTGTCCCCCTCGGGGTTTACCGGGGCCTAGAGTTGCCTAAAATAGACGTCAGTAGGCTATCACTGTGCCTGTTGATTAGTATTTATTGATTTGGTATAAATTGAATGAAGGAAGGAATAGGTAGGTTAATATATAGACAAAGCCAGACAAAGGCCCATGTCCAGAGGATATTTTGGTTTCGTTCCCCCGATACCCAAGCCCGACCGAGGGGGGAACGATACCAAAAATCCTCTGACCATGGGCCTTTGCCTTTATTTCATGGTTTTTAACCTTAAAAATATGTTTAATTGGGGCCCTTGATGGGGGGGTCCCCATGTCTCATGTCGGTTTTAAGAAACGGCCATGTTGCATGTCTATGTCGCTAAAAAATGCTCATGTCCCATGTCGATTTTAAGAACTGTCCATGTCCCATGTCACTATCTTTTTAAGCCTCATGTCGCATGTCACTAGGCCTCATGTCGCAGGTCGAATTTAAGAAATGCCCATGTCGCCATGTCGAATTTAGGGGTCTAGGGCCATTTAATTGCATATAAATGGCCATAAGAATTTGAACAAATGATGATGTCATAGGCCATGGGATACAGGAACATTGTATCCCATGGGGGGCATGGGATACGGGATTTCTAGTACTTAAGCATAGTGATCATTGTATCCACCATGGAATAAAGATCGAGTCTGTCTATATTCTCATCTACAGAAATGTTGGGAAAAGTGGCACTAGCGTGACTGCAGAGGGGTTTTCGGCGACCTCGCGACCTGGGCTGTTTTCCAGGCAACTTTTCGACCTGCATGGTGCAATAATTTAAGCGACCTGGCGACTTTTGGAAGAATTTGGTTATAGTAAAAATGGGTCTAAAAAAGCGACTTTGCAATGCTGGGCCTATAATTTCGGCGACTTTCCGACCTGAGGGGGGGGGGGGAACCCTCTGCACCCCCACTAGCCTATGGGGTAAATGATGTGGGTAATTCCGCGCAATATCGTGCACACACACACCCCCCTCCCCCAAAGCAAAAAAACACATTTAAAAAAAAAAGAGAATTGATTCCCCACGCAGTGTTGCCGAAAACTTTTTCTCAACGCAGGCCAAGGTGGCCTGCGTCTTGGTGTCTTACGCAGGCCATTTGCTTCTTGTGCAGGCCCTATGAATTGTGATATTTCAAGGTACCTTCATAAACTTCATTATAACTTGTTTTACTTAAAATAAATTGAAAAATATCTGATATAAATCAATTCTACAAATATAGCCCTATCTTCGCTTCTAATTGGCCGATTTGAAAAATTCTTTCATTATTTGAAAGCTGGGATTATGGCAGGCCATTATGGCCTGCGTGCTAAGGCCCTACGCAAGCCATTAAGATTCTACGCCGGCAAAAGCCGGCGTGCCGGCGTCATTTCGGCAACACTGCCCACGCCCCCCCCCCCCCCTCCAGTAGCAACGTTATATCTAGTCCTATTTCAATGCATTTAGGCCTACTTGGGCATACTCGGGGGCCAAGCCCTCGACCTCCGCGAGAGTGTCATGGAAAATTGTGCTTTTTTTGTCATGGACGTTCAAATATTTACATACGTCTGTCATGTTTGTCACACTGCATTCCCGGACCTACCATCAATAAGGGAACATTACCTGAAAATACACGAGATTAATGAGGAGGCCAAACATATGTGCACCATTTGCTACCGCAGTTACATCTCGAGAGGCGCTTTGAGGCGTCACATTAAAGACCGCCATGAACCATCCAGAGCTGTGATACCGGTCGGTAAGGGGTTTGCTAAAACCGTGGGGAGTGTTTCTAAAGAACTGATTAAGAGGAAATACAACAAGAAATCTACCACTGAAGCTGTAAGCACCAAGGCTTGTTGTCAACCACTCCCATCTACTATCAGTTCCGACGACTACTATGCCCTCGGTTTACAAAACCATGTACCGGCCCTCACTCCCATCGGCTCAGCCAGCCATCTCAGGGCTGTTGAGTCTAACATTGCTGACAACAACTTAAGTGGGGCAGCTGAAGCACTTAGAGAAAGATTTGCTGCGGCAGAGCAACTAGACAACATTTTGTTTGGCGAACAACCCACCCCTGTCTCACATTTATCACTTGATGACATAACTAACATTCTAGCAATAGGCCCACCAGTGGGCCCACAGGACTTGGCCCTATCACCACTTGACGACATCTCACCCACTTTGACGCCGGTGTCCACTAATAATTTGGACATACCCGCCCCACTTGGGGTTGACATCCTGACTGGACTGGATTTGGACCACCCATACTCCGCCCCGGATACCTATGAGGTACCAAACTCCCAACAAACCATTGATGAACATTCTACTAATGATGTATCCTCCCCGGACTTAAACACTTAGAACTAACACCGGCACGCTTAGGAGCATTGATGAATGTACATGACTATGATAACTCCAGTGATGAAGAATGTGTTGTGGAGCAGCCATCGGCTGGCATCGAGGAAGACCCGACCATACCGGTAGGGTACCCAGTCTCCACCAGCATCCTGAGGAGTTTACATACTGTGCTATTTGCATTGAACCCTGAACTAGCCAGAGACTTTGGTGATCTAAAGATGGAACGCAAGGATTAAAAACAATCATTTTATTGAATAACATTCTCATCATTCATACCAAATTGTTGTGAGAGGAGGCTTAGTTTAGCTTATCCTAAATCCCAGGTTTCAACCACTAATGTGATAACTGTATGTACATATATTTATTTACTAATTGTTGTTGTTAGTATGCATCGGTTTTAGTGCAATACTCATGTTATACACTTATTCTTCTAGCTGAGATCTTTTTAAATCTATTCTATATCTTGTAAAAAAATCCAAGATGGCCGCCTAGTAACAATCAGAATACCCAGAATTCAACACTACCCAGAATGCACTGTGTCTTTGAAAATATTACCCATGATCCTTTGTAAATGTATAAAAACCCATGATTCTCTCCAGGGCAGTCAGTTAGGCTTAGGGGTCTGATGAAGGCTTAATCGCCGAAACTGTTACCTCCCATATAGCCCCTCACCAAAAAAGTTGTGTATTTACCCAACAGGAATAAAAAGTGAATACTCATTTTACTGGTGGATTTGGTTTGTGGCATCTATCCCAACATCAAATATTTAGCCAGACTTTTAGGGTCCTGCTTACCATACAGGGGGTTGTGATTGGTATTTATTTTTTCCTCCCTTTTTTGAATTTTAGATTATTTTGTAAAAATTTGCATATAGAATGGTTCTTAATGCCAATGGAGTAGATTGGTGAGGAACATTTGGGTAATGCCGTCACTAGGTGTGCGATATTAACCACATTTACCCTAGATCGATTCAATCCATCAGACCATGGTGAGGGGGGGGGGGGTAAAACTAAATACGGTCCATGCATCATTCTGCTGGCAGACTTTTAAACATTAAAAAACGTAAAAATTTAGCCTTTGTTCTAGTCTAAAAAATGCCCCAAAAGGGGGAAACTAATGAGGGGGAGGGCGCTTATTATGTCGAATACGGTAATAGAATTGATATTGCAATTTTCCTAAAATGTGCCATTTGCTCTCTAGATTTTAGAATTTTTCACAAGGGTCAAGCTCGCTGACCCCCACAAGAATGTTATAAATGTCATGGAAAATTGAAATTTTTGTGATGGAATGTCGTACAAATGTCATGGAATTTCAATCTGAAACTTTTGTGGGAACCCTGCCTTAGTACTGTGCTACTGTAGCAAAAACTCACGTATAAGTCACACCCCAATTCTAGGCAGATCCTGCAAGCCACACTGGTGATCTGACTCGTGTAGTAGCCGCAGCTTCTACGCGAGAATTTGCGGTAGCTTGATATATCAATTGGGGTGTTAGCAAATTTGTGAGAGTGAGACCTCCCGTCTAGCTAGACACATGTCCTTGACTACCTTTTTGGAAAGCTACACTTTCTTGAAGGAGAGTCAGCTCGAAATCTGAAAGAGACATTTTATCAATATGTAATATATATAATTATAAGCTTACAGCCATACACACATACATATAAAAAATTCCCTTTTAAATTGATGCTTATTTTTAGTGTAAAAATTGTATTTCTACTTGTTTCTTCAGAACAAATAAGCTCACAGCTGGCCTTCCTTGAACACATAAGGAGTCACCAGCTGACCGCTGAAATGATGCCTGGTCCTGGGACCCAAGTACACCGAGGCAGCAGTAACTGTCACCAGCGGGACCTCTGCATGCAGCTGTGGCAGCTTCGCACCAGCTTCACACTGTGTGATGTAGCCCTGAAGGTAGGAGGAGCCTTGCTACCGGCTCACCGCATTGTCCTCTGTGCCTGTTCACCAGTTCTCCTCATAAGATTCACAATTCTCAACCAGCCTATGGGCTATATTCTGGATTTGACAGCTGACTGTATTTCGTATGATATATGCCAGAGTGTGCTGGAGTATATGTACACAGGCGTAGTGCCCAAACTTCCGAAGAAAAGATTGCAGGAGTTGAATTGGTTAGTAGAGCACTGGCAGCTTACATCCCTACAGGCAAAGTTGGCAACAAAGTACAAGTATATGCAAGGAGCAGGTACAAGCAAGGCAGTAGTGGCATCCACCACCACCAAAAGTGGAGCAAATAGAGGAAAAGCACCAGCAGAATCTGCCGTAAACTCAAACAATCTTGATCATCCATACTTCAAGGATGTGTACAAAGGAAAAAATTCTGATCCTGGAGAGTCACTATTGAAGAGTAACATTTCAAATTCAGCAGAACCATTGCCAATATTAAGTTCTGATGAATTGGTCGAACAAGAATTCTGTGATTGTGAATGTGCACATGATGATGAACCTGATGAGTGTCAAGTTAACTCTGACACTTCTGCAGTTCCAGAAGCATCAGGCAACACGGTTGTTATAAAAGAAGAAACTGATTGCGAAGAGCAAGTTTATGGAGACACAAGCCCATCACCTGCTATCCAATTTGAAGTGTCTAGCTCTGAGCCTCAGGATCCAGCTGATTCAGAAAATGTAATCTACAAAGATCCAACAAATTCAAATACAGTGCAGGAAAATCTAGAAGCCCCTATCATAGAGAATTGTGCGGAACAGGGTTTTAATGGAAATGAAGAGCAAAGCATTGAAACAGATGATGATCACCCCAATGTAAAAGAAGAAACGAATTGTGAAGAGCAGCCTTTTGGAGAAAAAAGCCCATCACCTGCTATCCAATTTGAAGTGTGTAGTTCTGAGGTGCAGGATCCAACTGATTCAGAAAATCTAATCTACAAAATTTTGACAAATTCATATACAGTTCAGGGAAATCTAGAAGGCCCTAGCATAGAGAATGGTGCGACAGAGGGTGCCGATGGAAATGAAGAGCAAAGTATTCAAACACATGATGACCACCCTTGTATAAAAGAAGAAACAGACTGCGAAGAGCAGCTTTCTGGAGACAAAAGCCCATCACCTGCTGAAGTGTGTAGTTCCGAGGTGCAGGATCCAACTGATTCAGAAAAGGTAATCTACAAAAGTTTGACAAATTCAAGTACAGTGCAGGAAAATGTACAGGCCTCTTGCAAACAGAATGGTGCGGCAGAGGGTGTCGATGGAAATGAAGAGCAAAGCATTGAAACAGATGACCACCCTTGTGTGAAAGAAGAAAGTGATTGTGAAGAGCTTTTTGAAGGCCCATTACCTGCTGGCCAATTTGAAGTGTCTAGCTCTGAGCCTCAGGATCCAACTGATTTAGAAAATGAAATCTACAAAAGTTTGACAAATTCATATACAGTTCAGGAAAATCCAGAAGCCTATTGCATAGAGGCTGGTATGGCACAGGATGAAGAGCGAAGTGTTGAAACAGGTGACCACTCTTATGTAAAAGAAGCTGATTACGAAGAGCTGCTTTATCGAGACACAAGCCCATCACAAGCTATCCAATTTGAAGTTTGTAAATCTGAGGCACCGGATCGGATTGATTTAGAAAATGTTATCTACAAAAGTCTGAAAAATGCAAATACAGTTCAGAAAAATCTAGAGGCCTCTTGCATAGAGAATGGTATGGCACAGGATATTAATGGAAATGAAGAGCAAAGTGTTGCAGCAGCTGACCACCCAGGTGCTGGGAGAGACCCTTTGATTGGAAATCTTTTGGCACATGATTTACATCTGAATTGTGATACACAAATTCAACTGCGTCCTACTCACTATCAAGATCCACTAGATGAAGAAAATGGAAATAAAATGGAATTTCAGACAAATTCTAATACTACGGAGGATGTTGCATATATCATGCTGTACATGGCGGAAGGTTCGTCAGAGGATGTCAGTGGAGACGAAACACAAAAGTCTGAACTTGATGGCCACTCAAAAAGAAGAATTAGTAAATCTAATGAAATGCCTCAGGTACATCTTTTCCAGTTGCATGACGAGACATCACATGAAATGTCTCCGAATTCAAATACAGTAGAAAATTCTCTCATCAAATATGAGACAACACATGAAGATCCGAATACCATACCATGTACTGATATTGTGAATCGGCCATCACCGGATATACAAAACATTGAACCGGTTGACCACGAAACAGAAAGTGGTTTTAGCAAGGAAGATGCAGAACTCATCTCATTTATAGAGAATTGTTCACCACATAATCCCTTGAAAGAAGCACATGAAAGAGATTTCTTTTCCTTTACTGGTGACATCCAAGAAGAAAGAAGTAGACACTTTGATGAAAACTTGCAAAGGCAACATTTCCAATTGGATGGACTTCCAGAACTCGATGACATTCCATTCAGTGAAAGTCTCATGCTGAATAATCAGTCCAGATTCGGTGGACAACAGCATGCGTGTGACACTGGTCCCAGTGAACAGCCAAAGCTGAAACCAGATGCAGCTATTCAGTACACCATAGGAGAAGAGCGTAAACTACAAAATATCAACGAGCATAAGGATACACCTACCGTGGTAAATAGACAAGAAACGAGCATGGCAAAAACCAAATGGGGAAATAGTGCAACTGGACTGATAAACAAAAATATTGTGTGTCCTTGTTTACCCGATGAAACAGAACTACCAGGTATTGGCATTTTTCTAGACCCTCAGGTTGGAGAAGACAAACCACTGGATGTTCAACTTGCTCGAAGTTTGCCATTTATAACTCCTGAACTACTGACTTTAGGCAAACAAAGCAGTGAACTGGTCAAAATCTCTCAATTTGGAATGGCAGAAAATCAAATTCCAAAAATGTTCCAGTGTTCACAGCCTAAAGGAACTGAATTACTGAGTAAAAATAAACAATCGCCAGTAGACAATTCAACATTGATCTTACTAAAGATTGTTCAACATTCACAAAACGAAAAGCTGATTCCACAAAATAATGAAAATGTTCAATACGTGCTGGCCAAAGACACGGGTCTGAGACAAAGCGGAGCTATTCAACACCTAGAGGCTCAAACAGCAAAATATCTCAGTAAGGCTCAACATGGTCAAGAGACAGTCAGTGTACAACAACTTGATAAGCCGACTCATTTGTCGAAAACCACCTCTACACAGCAGGAAGATGCTTTTCTGTATATACCAGCCCAGCGAGCCAATGCTACTGAACTGCCACAGGATGCAACTGTTCAGAGGTTTCGAACTGAGAAAACAATGTATGAGGAATCCAAAGATTGGCCAGAGGAATGTTTTGAGAAGTATTTAGATAGTGAAGTGCTCAAACCGCCAAGTGATAGGTTTGGAGAACACCTGGTTGTTTCTGATGCAAATGCACAACGTAGTAAATTGATTCATTCAAAAGCTGAGAGAGAGATCAAAAAGAGACCTCACATTGTTAGATTGGTACCACAGACAAAACCACAAAGAAGCTACACACTTCAAGGTTCTTCAACTGAAAGGAAGACCCAACATATGCGTGAAGTTATTCTTCCGTCACTTTCAGAAGACCAGGAAAAAAATCAAGAAGATTCCTTGGCTGAAGGAAACCATGGTACAGAGAGTCAAACTAGAAATATTGAATGCCAAGTTCACACAGGCTCTAGAACCCTGAAGTCTGATCAAATCAATAGTGGACGAAATGGCAAAGCAGTTGAGTTTTCACAAGGAACAGATCTTGAACTTCAAATACAAGCTGGACAACGTCAAATCGCTCTGCCTTCACAGCAGACTGAGGAGATGACCTTAAAGTTGGCGATACAAAAGAAAGTGGCAGGTCATCAAAACACTCGTAAAAAGCTGCAAAGTGACAATAGCGGACTGAAAGAAGCTGTTAGTACTTCACAAGTAGAGAACGCCAAAGACACAATGCCAGCTAAACAGACCGTGACCATAGAACATCTAGAAGTGGAAAACACCAAACTGAACGGTAAAGATATGGTTCAAGATTTACCACCGACAAAATATGTCACAAAGAAACAACAGGGCAGATCTGTTAAGCAGTTGCTTACGAAGAAGACAAAACTTCAAAGCCTGAATCTCCAACCAGCCAAAAGACTTAAGTTGCAAAATGATGAGGTCCAAATACATTCTGATCAAAAGATAAATGATGGGAAAATGGTTGTTTCTAACGAGAAAGTGGCAGAAGTGCCACATCAAAAACTGAAAATTAAAGACCCCAAATTGTGGGAAGCTCTATACCTCTCACTAAGCTCGAATGCGGTTCAGGATTTACCGACAAATCACAGAACTACCAAACTTGGTTTGCATCCACAACATGTGACGAAGAAACAACAGAGTAGGGTTGTTGAGCGATTGCTTTTGAAGAAGATGAAACTCCAAGCTCTGCATCATCAAGCAGTTGAAAAGCTAAAGCTGCAGATGGATAAGGTGCAAGCAGGCTCTGTGAAGAAAATCAAAGTAGAAGCTGACGAACAAGGTCATGCAGAAGACGCAGTATGCGATATGAAAGACAACACAATTGACACTCCCGGACCACCAACTGTGAAGACAAAAGTGTACAGTATCAGTAACAATCCTAGACCACCAACTGTGAAGACGGAAGAATTCAACATGATTAACAGCCCTGAACCGCCAACTGTGAAGACAAAAAAGTCCAGCATGAGTAACAATCCTGGACCACCAACTGTGAAGACGGAAGACTTCAGCATGATTAACAACCCTGAACTACCAACTGTGACAACAAAAGGCTACAACATGAGTAAGGATGCTAAACCACCAACTCTGAGGACTGAGGACTGCATGAGTAACAATGCTGGAGCGCCAACTGTGAAGACGAAAGGCTACAACACAAGTAACAACCCTGAACCACCAACCTTGATGAGAGAAGACTACACAAGGTACAACCCTGGACCACCAATTGCGAAGATGGAAGAATTCAACATGATTAAAAGTCCTGAACCGCCAACTGTGAAGAAAAAGGTGTACAGTATGAGTAACAATCCTAGGCCACCAACTGTGAAGACGAAAGGCAACAACACAAGTCACAACCCTGAACTATCAACCTCGATGACGGAAGACTATATGAGTAACAACCCTGGACCACCAACTGTCAAGACAAAAGTATACAGTATGAGTAACAATCCTGGACAACCAGCTGTCACAACAAAAGGTTACAACAAAAGTCACAACCCTGAACCACAAACTTTGATGACAGAAAACTACATGGGTAATAATCCTGGGCCACTGACTGTAAAGATGGAAGACTACATGATTCACAATCCTGAACCACCAACTGTGAAGACCATCCATGAGGAGCAATATCTCTGCAGTAAATGCCTCATGTTGTTTGATGAGCACGCACTGCTTAAGGTTCACCGTCACAGTTTTCACGAGACTGAACAGTATACCTGTGGCATCTGTAACCTGAGCTATGACTCACAGACTCGGCTACAGACACATGTCACAGAATACCATTGGAGGGAAGGCATAGACATAGACCTGACCGTCGACACCAAAAATGTACTCCCAGCCCGTAATGCTGAGTGTGATCAACAGACGGATGTCAAGTGTGAGCTGAGTTCGAGCCCAAGATATACCCTGAACAAGCAGGTGCATGAATACAGCCGCCAAAACGGGAGGAAGGATGCTGTCTCATATTATTGTGAAGTAAGTGATTTTTTGAACATATTTGACTTGGGTGAAAGAGTGCTAAGGGAGTGGTCATTTTTTAACAACAGGGGGGGGGTGGTGGATTTGGGGGGGGG
The DNA here is from genome assembly GCA_947462335.1 of Harmothoe impar. Classification (NCBI taxonomy): domain Eukaryota; kingdom Metazoa; phylum Annelida; class Polychaeta; order Phyllodocida; family Polynoidae; genus Harmothoe; species Harmothoe impar. Next base: position 72,203,432 of record OX381711.1, read on the forward strand.
ACCAAAAAAATTTGGACCCCTTGAAGGGGGGGGGACCAAAAAAATTTGGACCCCTCTTGAGGGGGGGGACCAAAAAAATTGCACCCCTTTTTAGCGAAAAAGCCCGCGCGTTACTAAAGCTCAAAAGGGTCGGCCGCGCTCAATTTCAACTTGCCTGAGGGGGGGACCAAAAAAATTTCGACCCCTCCCGTGGGGGGGACCGAAAAAATTTCAACCAGCTCGTGCGAAAATCCACCAACCCCCCCTGTTGTTAAAAAATGACCACTCCCTAAATATAAGCTTTATACTATTGAATAACTTTGAAAATTCTTTGAAAAAACAAAGCTTTAAAAAATGTCTCATGATATATCAAAACACACTGTAAACAGTTAGTGTAGGTACATAGTAGAATTTATTTCCCATTTTTGTAGATCTACAGTAAAATCTACTGTAGAATGGATTTACAGAAGTATCTACTCTAGATTTACAGTAGATTCTACTGTTTAGCTACAACAATCTGGACGCCTACAGTAGAATCTACTGTACATCTACAAATTTTTACATTGCAGCAAAGGCCAATACATGTCTCAATCATTGAAAAAATGTTCATTTATTATATCTGTTAAACCCTGCATCGGTGTTTCCCTAGATTAAGTAAAACTAACAAAGGTTTTCCTTTTGATTATTTCTTCCAGCATCCGCAATGTACATACAAGACCCACGATATGAAAATACTTTCCGAACATCGTGAATTGCATGCTGTCGTACCGGCAAAGAAGCGCACCCTGCATATGTGTCAGGAGTGTGGAGAGTCATACCTGAATGCCAGACGCCTAGCCAAACACAAAGAACAGGTAACTGATCCATAACAATTATGAAGTTGAACTACCATTAGGGATGTCATTGATACCCCCCACATCGAAATACCGAAATTTCCTCTATTCCGATTATCGCTTATAAAATTGTTTTCATGGGATTTTAAGTACTTAAGAGTTTAATTGCCTCCAAAATCGGAATATTTGAGTCTTTGTTCTAGTCTAAAGATGCCCTAAAATGGGCAGGGAGCGCTTATTAGGGGGAGGGCGCTTATTACGTCGAATACGGTATATCGATACACTCTTTCATTTCTGAAAAGGTGGGGAAATTCTCTTTTCAGAATTTTGTAAATAGTCCACCTATAACCAAAGATATCAGTCAAAATGAAATACAAGCCCAAAATAAGTATGAAAGTGCCTAACAATTGATTTTAAAAGGGCTAACAATTAATCCTAAAAACTATTATAAATATTAGTCCCTGACCATGAAATTTGTGGTCTTTGGCTAAAACAGGATGCACTATGTCATGCACCAATTTCACATCCAGTAAAATACATGTCAAATTGGCTAGTTTTATGCTGTATCTTGCTATATTTTGACATCGACAAAAATCGGAAAATCGAGACCAAAAATCGCGATAATCGGAATTGACAATTATGGGATGTCAATGACATCCCTAATTACCATATAACCTCTTTTATCCCCCTATAAGTAACTGCCTACTTCAGAGATGCCACTTTTCCTACTTTCGCAGGAATTCCTACTTTTTGGCTGGAATTTCTGTGTTGTATTGAGTCAATTTCCTACAGAGAATTGGCCAAAAACGATTTGCTACTTTTTGGCAACCAGGGAGTGGCATCTCAGCTAATTTAAGGAAAGGTCACAAGCACAAATTTGGGACCATTTAAACATTTTTGATTCAGCTATTTTCATGAATCTTCTGCAAGGAATGATTTTGCATCATTAGATCATCTTATCTCAAAAGTCTACAAAGTCTTCTTGTTGCTTCTACAATATTAAACATTCTTGTCTTTTATCTATTTCTAGAACCACAAACGGGTGAAATTAAGCTGCACCTTATGCACATTCTCGTGTATAAGAAAGTGGAATCTTGCCGAGCATCTCTGGAAGAAACACGATCTTGTCAAGGAAGGCAAAACAAGGTAGGATTTACTCCATATCAACAAGTGACATTATGTAACTGATTTTTAACAATAACCAATATGCCTTAAAGCTAGCTTCTCCTATTGTTGTTGTCCACAATGGTATCAACTTTGCCTAGCCTTCACAAACACTTACTACATCAATCATAAAATATTGATGCAATTGTTAATAAACAAGGTTTTAACTTCTGTTTAACTTACCATATTCGATGTTATAAGCACCTTTGCTCCTTACAAATTTATTTAAATGGCATTTTAGTAGTTACCCTGCTAGCACCACTTGTCTAAAACACGTCAATATTACGTAAATATGACGAGAAACTCGTCAGTTTTACATGATAATGACGATCATTTTGACAAGTAGTGCTAGCAGGGTAGTAGTTTTATGCTCTTCCAAAATCGTGATGACTTGAAGGTTTTCTAATCTAGAAAATGCACTAAAAGGGATCAGACGGATATTAGGGGGAGGGCATTTGTTATTTCAAATACAGTAAATCTGAGCTCTCAGTTTACCTGGGATCTTCATCATAACCCAGCTAGCAAAACTCATGTAAATTACATCATTTTTACATCATTTTCTGATTGGTCGTGACATCATTGGATGATGTCAATTGTCGTTCCCAAGATGTCACATACGCAAGAAGTTTTTACGTGTCCCTTTGCATGGGTATTTTACATAAGTATATTTACATTAAAAAAAATACATATCAACGATATGTTTGAACGTTATAATAATGATGTATATAATTGACCAGCTGTAGGCCTAAAACATGTCGGAAACGTATAAATTTAGACATGTCAAAAAGATGTGATATGGAGATATGTACATGACATGTTGCAAGGATGACATTTATACCAGTTCTGCGTATACCCCCCTCCGAGTAGTGATTATAAATCAGATAGGATATTTAGGATAACTCTGAGAGATTGTAGACATCATATAGGTACGTCCATTTTATGTCAATGTATGACATGTACACAGGCACTCTGCATAGGAAGCAAACACCTGTTCTGTGAAAGACACTTTGCAGGCATTTTCCATTCCATACAGACACATTTATCCTAGCCAGGAGGCCCAGATGTGATATCAGCCCAAAGCCAGAATTTCTTCTTATACAATTTGAAAGGACACAGAAAAGGTGTCCCATTATGTGCCTTGGCTGTCCAACTATAATTCACCAAGTCACTGTAACACAAGTAACACATTAAATGTTACTGAAGAAATTTAGTCCAATTTTGTCTCTTATTGCAGTATGTAGAATTGATTTCATCCAACTTTTAATCAAGAATGGGGGAATGCTGATCAAAATGTGATCACATTGCAAAATGAGACGCCTAGTGTTGGAGCTCAGAACTATGATAGGATATAGTAATGTCGACTTATAGATGTCATATTCTGATAAGATTGTGATGTCATAAATATGTTATATTGGAATAAATCCATACTCCTATTATTTTGACGTCACAATCTTGTCAGAATATGACCTATTACAGTTCTGAACTCCAACACTAGGGGTCTCATTTTGCAAGGCTGTCACATTTTGATCAGCATTCAGTCATTCTTCATTGAAAAGTTGGATCAAATTAATTGTATAAACTACAATGAGGGACAAGGTTGGACTAAATTTCCTCTGTGATATATAAGGTGTCACTTGTGTTACAGTGACTAGTTGAAATATAGTTGATTAATCTATCCAAGGGAAGTGAGGCGACACAGGAACTGTTTGGGATCCGCGCCGCTGGATAGACGGCCTATTTATTAACATAGTAACATGATTAGTTGAATAAAGTAAAAAAGAAAAAAGAAATTTTCTAAGTGTCCATGATTGAAAGTGTAGCAGGCCGGCAGTGACGTCACGGCGTCACTGGCGGGAGAGCTGGTAACACCCCCTGTTGATTAATAGTTGTACTAATTGATTAGTCCATGTCATTAATCTATCCAAGGGAAGTGAGGCGACACAGGAACTGTTTGGGATCCGCGCCGCTGGATAGACGGCCAAAGTCCAAATAATATAGTATGATTATATAGTATGAGCATAGAACAATAACTTAAGTCACTCATGATAATATAACTAGTCAATAGAGCGCACCCTTATGGTGCGTCGCATACGACGACAAGGCCTTGGAGACTAAGGAGTCTGTCGCCACTCGATTGGTGAAAGGCTTGGTGAGATACACCAATGCCGCCATGCTGGACCAATCCCCACATTGTCTTATATCCTCCAAGGAGAGGCCCAGATTGTACATGTACAAGGCGCCTGCGCGTCGTAAGGAGTGGCAACCCACCCTCTTAGACTCCAGACCCGAGCGGTCTAGCAGGGTCTTGAGAAAGGATAGCAGCTTGCTGTAAGTCAAAGGCTTAGGGGTGCCAGATCCCACCAGCATGAAGGCTGGGCTGTTTGGATCTGAGCTTGGGAAATCCATGAAATGTTTCCGGACCCAAGTCACCGCGCACACTGGGGAACCCACAGCTACAGTGACAGGGACTCGGTGGACCTTTTGGCAGTACTGAATGGTTTTGGAGCTGGACACTTTTATTTCCAGCCCCCAGTCATTGAAGACCACGGCTCCTCTACGCAGGTAGTGACCCTGCAAGGCACTGGAGTCCGGGACAAGATTACTCTTCCTTAGGAGGCCTCTGAAGGCCAAGGCGATGCATGCCCACATAGTGATCTCGTTTGGATTTGAAAGGTCCAAGCTGTTAAACATCAAATGCAAGTCCTCCAGGAATAAAGTGGGGCGGTGAGGTTCTGGGTCGCCCAAGGCCCGGCGGATACCCGACATTGTCATAGCAAAAGTAAACTCAGACCTGAGGTATAGCACATCATGGCTAAAGTAATTGTTAAGGCTGATCACAGCGCTGATGTAGTTCTGGATTGTAGAATATCTCAAGGATTTAGACAGGTACACCGCGTAACGGCACATGACGTCAAGCTTGGTGGGTACCGGGGTGGCGTCGGCTAGGGCACAGAACCCGAGGAACTTTTTCCACTGGGAAGTTTTCGTTTCCCAGGTGGAGGCCGACCACGCCATCGACCTCAACTCCGCGGCCCTGATGTCCAGCTCCCTGACAAACTGGTTTGTTTCTACAACATAAATGGAAAGGAATGTCATTAAAGCACTCGGCTCTGGACACTGCATCGGCAACAACATTCTTGTAACCCGGCAAGAAAACCCCCACTAGATGGCAATTAAAAATCACAGTGTCCCAGAAAATGAGGCGGAGGATGTCCATGGACCTGCTATTGTCACTCTTGCCCGTATTCAAAGCGGCCACCACCTGGGTGTTGTCCGTCACGCATTCTACGCGTGTGTCGCGCCACTCGTCCCCCCATCTCCTCAGGGCCATGAGGATAGGATATAGCTCCTGTACATTAATGTTAGAGGGAATGTGCATATCCGGTTTAGGAGTACAATGATTGTGAAGATCTCTCGGGTCCCTCCAACTCTTAGACCACGAGCCGGCGGCCCAGTCGTCGCCGTACACAGCCCCCCACCCGACCGTGGTCGCCGCATCAGTGTGAATGATTGCCGTGTTCATTGGGCCCGGTTTGATGATCTTAGCCTCCCCGTTAAACCACGCTGCGAAGTCTGACCACCACAGGAGGTCCTGGCGGAATGACTTCGATAGCGAAACATATCGCTTGCCGGGGGTAAAATGCGAAAGCATTTCGATGACTCGATGACTAAAAGTCCTGCCGCCCCTAACTAGCGTGCTGCAGTGGGCTAGAACCCCACATAGGCGTTGCAGCTGCTTCCTCGTCGCCCGCAGGCGACCTGAGAAGAAGTCTATTTCCTCGTGTAGGCTGGCTATTTTCTCGTCGGGCAGACGGAGCTTCATTTCGATGGAGTCTAACTCCACTCCCAGATAGGTCTGGATTTGGGCCGGCGACTTGACCTTTTTATATGAAATATAGAAACCCAACCTCCTCAATACACTATGGAGGTAAAGTTGGGCTGTCTGGCATTCGTTGAAATTGCGACCCATCACTAGAAAGTCATCAAGGTAATTGGCACAAAAGAAACCCTGTCCCTCCATATGACGCGAGACCGCGTCGGTGATGCGAGTGAACACGCTAGGAGACATCCTGGTCCCGAGGCCAAGAAATTGTCCTCTATGAAGCACGGGGTACCGTCTATGTCCCACTGCAAACCTTGAAACTTCCTGTCACTCTCTCTTATCAAAATTGACCTATACGCACTGGTAATGTCTGTGACTGCCATAAAGCAGTACGGCTGTATAGCTGCGGAAACCATATCTACGGTTTTATACTTGAAAGTTTGGAAGGTTGATTCCATAAAGGAATTGATGGACGCCCCTAGCGGGCGGCTAGCATACGTGATAGGCCTATATGAGCCCCCTTTCTTCTCGACGGCACCGAGGGCATGGATGCAGTGGGGGGTACTCGGTACCAACGACAACTTGCCACTACTCAACTCCTCGAGAATAATCTCGCTAATCTCATCCTTGGCTGAGACGGTGGCAGATTTATAGTTTGTACACAAGTAGGGGTGAATCACAGAGCCTGGGTCAACCAATTTAAAGCCGTGGGTTAAACCGTCCAACAAAAAATGTGCGTCTGGGTCGGGGGCGGCTACACCATGTCCCGACAGCATATCCCTCCATGCACATAAATTCATCTGTGATCGCACACCCCCCACAAAGTGGGTCTCCTTGACATCCCATAATGGGAGGTAGTCAGCGTACATGCTACACAAATCATCTACACTCGCACATACACAAATAGCATCACAATCTACACTGATGTCCCATGTCTGCGCGTGCCCTTGGCTCGGCTCCGCACTGACGGCCAATGTCTGCGCGTGCACCCGGCTCGGCTCCGCGCTGACGACTAGATCATGTGGTCACATATGATGACCTGGGTTGCCCTGTTGGGCATGAGGGGGACCTTGAGGTGGGAAACCACTCCCATATCCTGGAGGGGGGTTACCCATCATCTGAGCCTGGTTGCCATAGAAACCGCTAGGTTGGCTCCTGCAGTATCTACCTTTATGGGCCCCCCGGCAGTTGCTGCAAATATGTTTCTTGTTGCAAGGGTTATAGTCGCATCGGTCTCGGAAGTTCCATTGCCCACAGATATCCGGGGGGCACGGTCCTCCTTTGTTGCCGGAGCCCCGCCCCCCGCTGTTGGCCCCCCGACTCTCACTGCGCGCCTCCTCCCGGGCCAGCGCTCTGCGGACTGGTCCAGTGTTATCCGCGCCCAGGCAGTCGTGGCGGGCATCCTCATTGCAGTGTACATAATCTGTGAGATCACCCTCTATGACCTTGGTGGTGACCCTGAACTCATACTTAGCAAGAGTGTCGGCCTCATAAGCCTTGGACAAGCCCCTCATAGTGATGAACTTCATATGGGCAGAGTAGCCCCTGGCCGTTATGCGGCTGGGAAATTCACCTTTAATGATACACTCGTGCACACATGTCATGCCAAACACAAGCTCTCGGTAGGACATTTGCTTGTAATCCTTGTCCACCTCCAGATGATAATCAGGCCTAATTTTTTCCCTAGACCTCTTCCTCCTGTTGTCCCTAGCATAACCCCTCAGCTCATCACACAGAATATCTGACAAACCTTGAGGTTGACGGGGTCCCAGGAGAGCAGCATCAAAGTCTGGGGAGAGTAGCCCCAGAGACTGGTGTGATAGCCCAGCCCTCTGTAGCCCTGCCTGGATGGTGGCTGAAGCAGAGGATGGGTACAGAGGCTGTGGCCTCTGCTGCTGTTGTTGCTGTTGAAATGGCTGTTGCCACTGTTGATACTGCTGTTGCTGCTGCTGATCAGCTTGCTGGTGCTGGGGTTGCTGCTGCCTTTGCACCCAGAGCAGGTAAGACTGGTATGAGGTGTCGGCATTGCCATTTGGGAACACACCACCAACCTGACCTCGCTCTTCACGGGTGTCCGATCGCTCTCCGCGGCCCACCTCTCGCTCTGCGCGGTCGTCGGCGGTAAAGGGAGCTGAGCTGAGGCTGTTTGGGGCTTTTCCACCCCTCTGCCATTGCTGATCGTCTCTAAAACGATCAAAATCGCCTTGCATATCGTTGTAAGAGGCCGTACCGGACGGCTGAGAGTGGGCGCCGCCATGTTTGTTGTGATCTGAGGCCGCGTTCGAGCATCCACCCCAGTGAGCCGTAGTCGCCACTGGTCCCCGCGTGTCCGCGTCCTGCCCGCCAGGTACCGGCCGTGAATCCGCGCTTTGGTGATAGACTGAGCCGTATTTTCTTCCCTCGAACGCGTCCGCGCCGCTGACGGAACCCACGGCCTGTACTACACCGCGGAATGCGGCCTCCGCCAGGTACGTGTCCTTCTCCACCCGGTTATTGCTAGCCCTGATACCAGCCAGCTCCATCTCGGCCTCCTTTAGCCTCTGCTTCCTCTTCAACTCGGCCTCCCTGGCCCTCTCTTTGATCGTTAGGGCCTCAATCCGCTGAAGGGCCTGTAGGAGTTCCTCCTCCTGGGCCGCGGCGTATTCCGCGGCCTGCTCAGCTTGTTGGAGGGCCGTACCGCCCGGGGGTGCCGACGGAGCTGGGTCGTCCCTGCCGGTCTCCTGCCGGCCCTGGGGGCCTCCATTGTCGTCTTGTGCCGGCACGGTCTTCCTAGGCGTGCCCTTATCTGGATTTGGGGCGTTGCATTTCGGACAACTGGCTCTATTGCCGTGGTAATCATGGCCACAAAAACATACAGTCATTTTGAGGCGATATAGAGGCGATATAGAGGCGATTTTCACCAAGAAATTTTCTAAGTGTCCATGATTGAAAGTGTAGCAGGCCGGCAGTGACGTCACGGCGTCACTGGCGGGAGAGCTGGTAACACCCCCTGTTGATTAATAGTTGTACTAATTGATTAGTCCATGTCGATAACCAAGGCACATGGGTGGACACCTTTTCTGTGTTCTTTGAGATTGTATAAGAAGAAATTCTGGTTTTTGGCTGATATCACATCTGGGCCTCCTGGCAAGGATAAATGCGTCTGTAAGGAATGGAAAATGCCTGCAAAGTGTTTTTCACAGAGCAAGTGTTTGTTTCCTATGCAGAGTGCCCATGGACATGTCATACATTGACATAAAATGGACATAACTATATGATGTCTACAATCTCCCTCAGAGGTATCCTAATTATCCTATCTGATTTATAATCACTACTGGGGAGGGGGTATACTCAAAACTGGTATAAATGTCATCCCTAGAACATGCTTGTAGATATCTCCATATCACATCTTTTTGACGTGTCTACATTTACATGTTTTAGACATCTTTTACAGCTAGTCATATAGATGCCATTATTGTTTAGTCCAAAGGTATCACTGTTAAATATGTCTCTTTTATATGAATATGTTTATATAAAATACACAGAGATATTGTTACATCAAGAACCCATGCAAAAGGACACGTAAAAACTTCTTGCGTATGTGACATCTTGGGAATGAAAAATGATATCATGAAATTACTAGTTATTTTTATGTAAGGTGCTAGCTGGGAAGTTCCTCCTTTTGATTGTTGACTCAGGGTAAACTGAGTTATACTAAATGCCTGAACCATGTTTTAAGACGTTTTTGTTACATGGGAGAAGTGCTGTCACTCACTCTCCATGGCCCACAGCCATTAGATAAGACCATGGAGAGATCGGGGGACAAATGTTTCTTTCAAAAAGAAATGTGAAATGTCTTTCCTTCTGCATAAAATTCACCTGCGATCTTCAGGTACTGATTTCTCTCTTTCGCATAAACTCTTAACTATTCTTAAATTGCTACCCTCTAAATGAAAGCCACATAGGGTTCAATGTTAAAGCAAAAATAGAAATCACATATTTTGCCAAAGTGCCCTATATTTCTCTCTTCACATGCCGAAAGGCCATCTTGTACACTGGAAATACCCTCCAACACACAGTAAAGAACCATCTAAGGCCACTTAAAATCGATTATCAGCTTTGCGGACACTTTTAGGAAAAATTTGGTGAGGGAGGGAGGCTTTTTTTTTTTTTTGAATGACTTTTTCAAGATGGCGAGGGAACTTACTTTTTCTTTTTTTTTAAAGATAAGGTGACGAGGGAGATGCTTTTTTCTTTTTATTTTAAATTTGTAATATCAACCCTTCAAGGGCTACATAGTAATGTAACATTCTATGCCCTTTGCCGAAATCTCACGTTTTTATAGAATATTTTTCAATTGAAATCTATCAGTTATACATGTAAGGCTGCATAAAAAAAATAACCAGCTTTACAGACACCGCCCGCATCCTCAGAAAAGGGCCGCATGGAAGCTTTTTTTCATTATTTTACAAAAAAAATCATCAAAACCCCCGCATCCCTGATTAAAAGAAAAGAAAATAACCTTCAAATTTCCGCCCCTATTTGAGGGCATGCTGAAGCCTCCAGTAGGTCGATTTTCATAAACTTTGCAGTTCTGGAATCCCCGAAATGTATTATAATTATAATGTCCTAAATTTATCTGAGAATCCCCTGAGTGGCTAGAGTACTGTTGACAAATCTCTGAATCCTCTCAAGTAATGTGTACATGTAGGTGAACATTGGGTTGCATTGACACTTTTATAGTGGGATTGATTGATTTATTGGCAAAATGTCATCTTATTGGAGTGGGCTATGTTCGCTGTAACGCTATGAAACTAGGTCAAGCCCACTCTTATATAGTCACCCTGTTTTTTTGTGCAGACATGTTTTGCCTGATCTATTACAACTTGATGAAATATCCTGTGGACTATTTGAGCTATATCATTCTTTTGCAAAACACCTCAGGTATTTATATCTGTAAAAAGAAATGGGAAAAAAAGAAGTTAAATCACCTAAAATAAGAGATTTCTTTAAAAAACTGAAAAAAAACTCAGATTCTGCCAAAAAAAAGTGAATGTTGGGAGAATGTAATTTTCGACATGATTTCAGTAGTGTTCCAATTCGATTGTTGTTCTGTTGTATTCCCTACTAAAAATGGTGATAACTCCTGTTGTTAGTTTAATGAAAATACTTAGCATCAAAACAATATATTGATGTGAAGTTTGCGTTTTTTCACTAGTCCAACTCGTCGGCACGCAGAAAATTGTCGAAATCCAACATGGCGAGCGCCAACTCGCATCGATTCGAATCGATAAAATTGCTCAAATTGGTCCAAATAGACACCATTCCACCCCCCCACCACATGTTTTCGGCCTAGAATTCGAGAATAAAGAGAATGGGACAGGTTACAGCCTTCAAAACGGCTTAGAACACAAGATATCGACTCGTCGGCGCGCCGAAAATTGTCAAATATCGATGCGAGTTGACGCCCGCCATGTTGGATTTCGACAATTTTCTGCGTGCCGACGAGTCGATATCTCCGGATCTACTTTGTTTTCAGGGTTGCGACCAGCGCCATTCTCTTTATTTTCGAATTCTAGGCCGAAAACATGTGGTGGGGGGGTGGAATGGTGGCTATTTGGACCAATTTGAGCAATTTTATCGATTCGAATCGATGCGAGTTGGCGCTCGCCATGTTGGATTTCTACTGATCACGTGACCTCTAAGCTGTGTGCTGATTGGACACTCAGAAATCACGCTGCAGCCGCCGCCATTTTTTGACCAATCAGAAGTCAGGACTGAGGTCACATGATATTGCGCCCGCTACTAAGATGTATCAATTTGGCCGCTACTAAGATGTATCAATTTTCAGCCGCTACTAAGATGTATCAATTTGCAGCCGCTACTAAGATGTATCAATTTGCAGCCGCTACTAAAATGTATCAATTCGCTGCCGCTACTAAAATGTATCAATTCGCTGCCGCTACTAAAATGTATCAATTTGCTGCCGCTACTAAAATGTATCAATTTGACCTAGGCTAGGCTATTGAAAACAAAGAGGGGGGGGGGGGGCACCGGGACTATAATCAATTCTCTCAATGTAGGCCTACTAACTATAGCTTGGCCTATTTTATTTATAGCCCCCCTACCCTCGCTGAAGCCAAAAAAAAAACACAAAAAAAAATAAATTATTTAGCACCTTTTCTGCCCGAGATCCTCTTTTATAGCACCTTTCCTCCCCAAATTCCTCTTTATTAGGACCTTTCCTGCCCCTAATCCTCTTTTATAAGGCTAGGCCTACTTTTAGCTTGAGGGGATACCGCTTTTGTCATTAGAAAGTCAAATGGATTATCTAATTTGAGTACAGTACGTTATTTCTCATTTCTGACAGCAGAATCGTAATCGCCAGAAGAAGCTACCCTAATTTCATATATTGGAAGTCATGTATAATCGAATTCCAGGTGGTAGCTGTAGGTGAGCAGGTGGCTGTGGGAAAGTAGGTGGCTGGGGGCGAGCAGGTGGCTGTGGGCGTCAGCGCCCGGCAGCGCGTAACCGCTGTTTTACGTCTCGGCCGAAAAAGCGAGTCGATCAGAGCGTCAGCAGCGACACCATCTTCGTTGCAGCTTCGCTTCGAGTTCGACGTGTCGGGTTGGCCCGGGGGGGGGGGGGGGGGGGCGGCGTGAGCTGCAGATGATGTTGCCTCCAAAACCGATTTTGCCCCCAAAACCGATTTTGAGCCCCAAAACGATTTGACCCAAAAACGATTTTGAAGTTCTCCTACCCTTCCGAAAATCGGGCCGATCGGAGCGTAAACAGCGAAGATATTTGCGATTTTCGTTTTGTCGGATTATATTGGTACTCCGTTTATCCCGTTCTCCCTTTCTCCGTTTATCCCGTTCTCCGTTTATCCCGTTCTCCGTTTATCCCGTTCTCCCTTTCCCCGTTTATACCTTTCCCCGTTTATCGTTTATCCCGTTATCCGTTTGTCATTTATCACGTTCTCCGTTTATCGCGTTTGCCGTTTATCGCGTTCCCCGTTGATAGCGTTCTCTGTTTATCCCTTTCTCCATTTATCCCGTTCTCCGTTCATCCCGTTCTCCGTTCATCCCGTTCTCCGTTCATCCCCTTCTCCCTTTATCCCGTTCTCTCTTGATCCATTCATCCGCTTTCCGTTTGTCCCATTCTCCCTTTATCCCGTTCTCCCTTTCTCCGTTTATCCCGTTCTCTTCCTAAAATCTTCCTACATAAATTCAATTCCTATTGGGACTAGGCCTACTTTTAGCTTGAGGGGATAATAAAATCTTCCTATATAAATTCAATTCCTATTGGGACTAGGCCTACTTTTAGCTTGAGGGGATAATAAAATCTTCCTACATAAATTCAATTCCTATTGGGACTAGGCCTACTTTTAGCTTGAGGGGATAATAAAATCTTCCTACATAAATTCAATTCCTATTGGGACTAGGCCTACTTTTAGCTTGAGGGGATAATAAAATCTTCCTACATAAATTCAATTCCTATTGGGACTAGGCCTACTTTTAGCTTGAGGGGATAATAAAATCTTCCTACATAAATTCAATTCCTATTGGGACTAGGCCTACATTTTAGCTTGAGGGGATAATAAAATCTTCCTACATAAATTCAATTCCTATTGGGACTAGGCCTACTTTTAGCTTGAGGGGATAATAAAATCTTCCTACATAAATTCAATTCCTATTGGGACTAGGCCTACTTTTAGCTTGAGGGGATAATAAAATCTTCCTACATAAATTCAATTCCTATTGGGACTAGGCCTACTTTTAGCTTGAGGGGATAATAAAATCTTCCTACATAAATTCAATTCCTATTGGGACTAGGCCTACTTTTAGCTTGAGGGGATAATAAAATCTTCCTACATAAATTCAATTCCTATTGGGACTAGGCCTACATTTTAGCTTGAGGGGATAATAAAATCTTCCTACATAAATTCAATTCCTATTGGGACTAGGCCTACTTTTAGCTTGAGGGGATAATAAAATCTTCCTACATAAATTCAATTCCTATTGGGACTAGGCCTACTTTTAGCTTGAGGGGATAATAAAATCTTCCTACATAAATTCAATTCCTATTGGGACTAGGCCTACTTTTAGCTTGAGGGGATAATAAAATCTTCCTACATAAATTCAATTCCTATTGTGACTAGGCCTACATTTTAGCTTGAGGGGATAATAAAATCTTCCTACATAAATTCAATTCCTATTGGGACTAGGCCTACTTTTAGCTTGAGGGGATAATAAAATCTTCCTACATAAATTCAATTCCTATTGGGACTAGGCCTACTTTTAGCTTGAGGGGATAATAAAATCTTCCTACATAAATTCAATTCCTATTGGGACTAGGCCTACTTTTTAGCTTGAGGGGATGATAAAATCTTCCTACATAAATTCAATTCCTATTGGGACTAGGCCTACTTTTAGCTTGAGGGGATAATAAAATCTTCCTACATAAATTCAATTCCTATTGGGACTAGGCCTACTTTTAGCTTGAGGGGATAATAAAATCTTCCTACATAAATTCAATTCCTATTGGGACTAGGCCTACTTTTAGCTTGAGGGGATAATAAAATCTTCCTACATAAATTCAATTCCTATTGGGACTAGGCCTACATTTTAGCTTGAGGGGATAATAAAATCTTCCTACATAAATTCAATTCCTATTGGGACTAGGCCTACTTTTAGCTTGAGGGGATAATAAAATCTTCCTACATAAATTCAATTCCTATTGGGACTAGGCCTACTTTTAGCTTGAGGGGATAATAAAATCTTCCTACATAAATTCAATTCCTATTGGGACTAGGCCTACTTTTAGCTTGAGGGGATAATAAAATCTTCCTACATAAATTCAATTCCTATTGTGACTAGGCCTACATTTTAGCTTGAGGGGATAATAAAATATTCCTACATAAATTCAATTCCTATTGGGACTAGGCCTACTTTTAGCTTGAGGGGATAATAAAATCTTCCTACATAAATTCAATTCCTATTGGGACTAGGCCTACTTTTAGCTTGAGGGGATAATAAAATCTTCCTACATAAATTCAATTCCTATTGGGACTAGGCCTACTTTTTAGCTTGAGGGGATGATAAAATCTTCCTACATAAATTCAATTCCTATTGGGACTAGGCCTACTTTTAGCTTGAGGGGATAATAAAATCTTCCTACATAAATTCAATTCCTATTGGGACTAGGCCTACTTTTAGCTTGAGGGGATAATAAAATCTTCCTACATAAATTCAATTCCTATTGGGACTAGGCCTACTTTTAGCATGAGGGGATAATAAAATCTTCCTACATAAATTCAATTCCTATTGGGACTAGGCCTACATTTTAGCTTGAGGGGATAATAAAATCTTCCTACATAAATTCAATTCCTATTGGGACTAGGCCTACTTTTAGCTTGAGGGGATAATAAAATCTTCCTACATAAATTCAATTCCTATTGGGACTAGGCCTACTTTTAGCTTGAGGGGATAATAAAATCTTCCTACATAAATTCAATTCCTATTGGGACTAGGCCTACTTTTAGCTTGAGGGGATAATAAAATCTTCCTACATAAATTCAATTCCTATTGGGACTAGGCCTACTTTTAGCTTGAGGGGATAATAAAATCTTCCTACATAAATTCAATTCCTATTGGGACTAGGCCTACTTTTAGCTTGAGGGGATAATAAAATCTTCCTACATAAATTCAATTCCTATTGGGACTAGGCCTACTTTTAGCTTGAGGGGATAATAAAATCTTCCTACATAAATTCAATTCCTATTGGGACTAGGCCTACTTTTAGCTTGAGGGGATAATAAAATCTTCCTACATAAATTCAATTCCTATTGGGACTAGGCCTACTTTTAGCTTGAGGGGATAATAAAATCTTCCTACATAAATTCAATTCCTATTGGGACTAGGCCTACTTTTAGCTTGAGGGGATAATAAAATCTTCCTACATAAATTCAATTCCTATTGGGACTAGGCCTACATTTTAGCTTGAGGGGATAATAAAATCTTCCTACATAAATTCAATTCCTATTGGGACTAGGCCTACTTTTAGCTTGAGGGGATAATAAAATCTTCCTACATAAATTCAATTCCTATTGGGACTAGGCCTACTTTTAGCTTGAGGGGATAATAAAATCTTCCTACATAAATTCAATTCCTATTGGGACTAGGCCTACATTTTAGCTTGAGGGGATAATAAAATCTTCCTACATAAATTCAATTCCTATTGGGACTAGGCCTACTTTTAGCTTGAGGGGATAATAAAATCTTCCTATATAAATTCAATTCCTATTGGGACTAGGCCTACTTTTAGCTTGAGGGGATAATAAAATCTTCCTACATAAATTCAATTCCTATTGGGACTAGGCCTACTTTTAGCTTGAGGGGATAATAAAATCTTCCTACATAAATTCAATTCCTATTGGGACTAGGCCTACTTTTAGCTTGAGGGGATAATAAAATCTTCCTACATAAATTCAATTCCTATTGGGACTAGGCCTACTTTTTTAGGCCTACTTTTAGCTTGAGGGGATAATAAAAGTCCGAAAAAAGTCGAAAAAAGAGGATCCACTCTCGACGAGATTATTTATGTCCGGCGACATTCGACTAAGAACACTACATTTTAGCCCTCAAGCCCTTCCTTGTTTTGGATCAAAATTACAATTTGGTGATTTCCTTGTGTAATACATGGATTTTAGGGTTATCTAGGGTGTAGAATCCATATTCTGGATCAAAATTACGGTTTGGGAAAATCCAAGATGGCTGCCAAGATGGCCACCAAAAACTCAAGATTCTCTGATTTGCTTGTTATACATGGATTTTAGGGTTACAGAGGGTGTAGAATCCATATTTTGGGTCAAAATTACAATTTGGGAAATTCCAAGATGGCTGCCAAGATGGCTGCCAGAAACTCGAGATTGTCTGATTTGCTTGTGTAATACATGGATTTTAGGGTTTCCTAGGGTGTAGGATTTTAGGGTTTCCTAGGTTGTAGAATCCATAATTTGGGTCAAAATTACAATTTGGGAAATTCCAAGATGGCTGCCAAGATGGCCGCCAAAAACTCAAGATTGTCTGATTTCTTTGTGTAATACACGTAATACATGGATTTTAGGGTTATCTAGGGTGTAGAATCCATATTTTGGGTTAAAATTACAATTTGGGAAATTCCAAGATGGCTGCCAAGATGGCCGCCAAAAACTCAAGATTGTCTTATTTCCCTGTGTAATACATGGAATTTAGGGTTTCCTAGGGTGTAGAATCCATATTTTGGGTCAAAATTACAATTTGGGAAATTCCAAGATGGCTGCCAAGATGGCCGCCAAAAATTCAAGATCGTCTGATTTGCTTGTGTAATACATGGATTTTAGGGTTTCCTAGGGTGTAGAATCCATATTTTGGGTCAAAATTACAATTTGGGAAATTCCAAGATGGCTGCCAAGATGGCCGCCAAAAACTCAAGATTGTCTGATTTCTTTGTGTACTACACGTAATACATGGATTTTAGGGTTATCTAGGGTGTAGAATCCATATTTTTGAGTCAAAATTACTATTTGGACAATTCCAAGATGGCTGCCAAGATGGCCGCCAAATACTCAAGATTTTCTGATTTCCTTTTGTGATACATGGATTTTAGGGTCATCTAGGGTGTAGAATCCATATTTTGGGTTAAAATTACAATTTGGGAAATTCCAAGATGGCTGCCAAGATGGCCGCCAAAAACTCAAGATTGTCTTATTTCCCTGTGTAATACATGGAATTTAGGGTTTCCTAGGGTGTAGAATCCATATTTTGGGTCAAAATTACAATTTGGGAAATTCCAAGATGGCTGCCAAGATGGCCGCCAAAAATTCAAGATCGTCTGATTTGCTTGTGTAATACATGGATTTTAGGGTTTCCTAGGGTGTAGAATCCATATTTTGGGTCAAAATTACAATTTGGGAAATTCCAAGATGGCTGCCAAGATGGCCGCCAAAAACTCAAGATTGTCTGATTTCTTTGTGTACTACACGTAATACATGGATTTTAGGGTTATCTAGGGTGTAGAATCCATATTTTTGAGTCAAAATTACTATTTGGACAATTCCAAGATGGCTGCCAAGATGGCCGCCAAATACTCAAGATTTTCTGATTTCCTTTTGTGATACATGGATTTTAGGGTCATCTAGGGTGTAGAATCCATATTTTGGGTTAAAATTACAATTTGGGAAATTCCAAGATGGCTGCCAAGATGGCCGCCAAAAACTCAAGATTGTCTTATTTCCCTGTGTAATACATGGAATTTAGGGTTTCCTAGGGTGTAGAATCCATATTTTGGGTCAAAATTACAATTTGGGAAATTCCAAGATGGCTGCCAAGATGGCCGCCAAAAATTCAAGATCGTCTGATTTGCTTGTGTAATACATGGATTTTCGGGTTTCCTAGGGTGTAGAATCCATATTTTGGGTCAAAATTACAATTTGGGAAATTCCAAGATGGCTGCCAAAAAGGCCGCCAAAAATTCAAGATTGTCTGATTTCCTTGTGTAATACATGGATATTAGGGTTATCGAAGGTGTAGAATCCATATTTTAGGTCAAAATTACAATTTGGAAAATTCCAAGATGGCTGCCAAGATGGCCAATAAATACTCAAGATTGCCTGATTTCCTCGTGTATTACATGAATTTAGGGTTATTGAGGGTGTAGAATCCATATTTTGGTTCAAAATTACAGTTTGGAAAATTTGAACACAAGATGTAATGGAAATACAATAATCAGATAACATGTTATACAGACATAGCCCACTCCCTTAGTTAACATTGGTGTTACTCCTAAATAGATATAGTTTTAAACCGCTATTTATTTCTAAATCTTTAGCGGTAGATCTAACTGACTTTGTAAAAAAAAAAAAAAGGGGACTCCCTCCCCACTTGAAATGTTTAAAAAAAGAAAAAGTCACCTCCCTCATGGTCTAGAAATTTAATAACAAAATAAAAGAAAAGCCTCCCTCCCTCACCGTGTATTTTTGAAAAGTGTCCGCAAAGCTGATAATCAATTTTATGCAGCCTAATAAGGGTACCATATACAAAATTGGTATCTTAATTCAACCAGAAATTGCGATTTTAGGGTCCAAAATCGGTAAAAAATACAATTTTGGAGGACAAGACAACTTACCTTAGATAACTCTTAGATTGATGCGGAAATTTAACTTTTTTTTTCTTTTTTTTTTGATAAGGGCGCCCCTTTTGCCTGTTTTTTTTTTGAAAGGGCTAAAAAAAGGATTGATGCGGCCCTTTTAGACAGGTGCGGGCGCTGTCCGCAAAGCTGATAATCGATTTTAAGTGGCCTAAGTACTTTAAATTAAATTTAAATGAAAGACAGCAGAACAGACCAACACAACACAAACATAATAGTTTGAGTTGCCAGCGACAGCGTCAGGATAAAAGGAGCGGCCAGAGCAGTTCAAAACTGTACCACCCATATCGTCGCCGTTTATCGTCCGATGGACTGGCTTTTTGATAGGGACAGAAGGCGGTACATGCCCGCAGCCTGCAACTGTCGCCCACACCCACCTGCACACCCACACCCACCTGCTCTCCCACACCCACCTGCTCACCCACACCCACCTGCTGGCCTGAAGTGGAATAACATACATGTATGACACATGACTTTAGGGTACTTTTTAACAAGGAATTCATTTCTGATGCCAGAATGGACCAATGAATGATTATAAGGGAGTACTATATCTAAGTACATGATAAGCTACAGATTCAGCTTACCCTGAGTCATCTGTGAGGCCACTCACACGCTCAATCTTTGCAGTTATCAGTGTTCAGTCTGCGGCTTTAAGACGCTACAGCTTGCCATCTACAAGCTTCACAAGACCACCCATAAGCCTTGCCGTAAGTTGTAGTCATTTCCAATTTCCTCCATGCAAGTGATCCCCACAGTAGGAAAACCCTGAAGCTTTACTGTGATTACGACAAAAAATTGGGCCACTTTCATGAAAGTTAGTATACTATAAGTGGTGGCATTACTTCAGCTTTCACGGGATTAGCACTGATTATAAGACAAAATAATACTGTTATTCCTTGTCTATAGTGACATTGAACATCAATTCCCAATCAGAGTTCATTATCGTCATTTAGATCATTACAGGTTGGGGTAATTTTGGAAATTATAATTTTTGATTTCTAAAAATTCTAAACTGCCCTGTAGTTTAATAATAAAAATAACACGGGGGAACTATCAACTGCAAAAATGCCTTCCAGTCTTTTTTTTTTTGGTCTAAGCAATGCCATATAGTATTGAATTGAATTTATAGAATTGCGTTGGTTCAAAAGCCAGTCATGGATAATTTCTTGTCTAATTCTGTCTGTGGGACACTGACATAGCTGTTGCTGCAATTAACTTTGTGTTTTTCTTTGACGGATAGGGGACAAACAGTTTGTGTGTACGGTCTGCGGGAGGAGGTATCATAAAGCCGACGGACTGCAGAAACACATGACATACCACTCAGGAGGTAAGGCATGATCTATTTTGATTACTCAGGCAGGGTTCCCACGTGTCATGGAAAGTCATGGAATTTAAAAGCTGTCATGGAATGTCATGGAATTTGGTTAAAATTTGCTGTGTGTCATGGAATGTCATGGAAAATAAAAAATAATGGAATTAATATTACAAAATCTCTGAGAATGTACCAGTCGCTTTCTAGATTTTAGAAAGTCTCTTAGGGGCCAAGCCCCCTAACCCCCCCCCCCCCCCCACCAAGAATGTAATAAATGTCATGGAAAATTGAGGTTTTTGTCATGGAATGTCATGGAAATGTCATGGAATTTCCATCTGAAATGTTTGTGGGAACCCTGTCAGGAGCCAAGGATTTCATTCTTATTTCAGAGTATTTTAGTCTTATAAAGACATTTTGGAGTTGGTACCTGAATATTAACTAATTGATTATTTAAAAAAAATCAATATTCACATAATTTCGGCTTATACACTTTATTGAAACTAGGGCTTTAGGTTCTGAGAATGATCAGCTACTTGGAGAAGTATCTCCACTACATACATCTCCTATACTTATACTCCGCCTGGGTGTTTGGTCTATTGTTCCTACTGTAGGTTTATTTTCATATTTATGTTCTGCTACTCTCAGCTGAGATTTTGGAGGTGCTGAGCGGGGGTTTTGTGGACCCTGAGCGGAGGTTTTGTAGCCCCTAAGCAGAGGTTTTTTCAAATAACCTCCGGAGGAGGTTTTGGGAATCACTTTCTCATTAAAACCTTGCTCCGTATGGGATTCGAACCCAAGCATGAATAAAGTATTCAGCTTGAATGCCATCGCTCTACCAATTAGGCCACAGAGGAAGGCTGATAAACAGATCCCTCGCTCTATAAACCAATAAGCCTTTAAAGCAAGATGGGATTCATAAGGGACCTTTAGCATGCCTTACGTACCGTATTTCCCCATTTATAAGCCCGGGCTAGTATTGTTTTAAAGTGGTATATTGACCAGGCTTATAAACGGCGCCAGCTTTTAAACGGCCCTAGCTTATAATATTTTGCAAGGAAAAATTTCTGATGTCCTGTATTATTTTCTGATTGATTCCCTTGATTGAGTGCCCTTTTTTACCTGGCTTATTTATGCGGCAGGCACATATTCGAGGCCCGGCTTACAAACGGGGAAATACGATAGTTTATCAAACTTGGATGTATGCCCTGCAGGTGCATTGGTTGCAATAGCTACCGTACCGTCGCGATAAAGCGCCGGTTTCGAAAGAGCGCCGGTATTGAATAAGCCCCGGGGGTACAGGGGTCTTGTAATGTTCCTTAAGCACTAAAATAGGATATTGAATAAGCGCCTGTCTTGGATATAAAAGTCCCTCCAAATTGAAGAGCGCCCCGGCGCTAATTCGCGACGGTACGGTAAGTAAGAGCTACGTTATGTCTACATTTAATGAGCTAGGTCGGGTTTGCCTAATAGTTATGGACTACATGGGTATATACATTGCTCTAAATGTTTCCGTAGCAAAGTGTTTAGAGGTAGCTGCTTTATCTTAAGACCATTTTTATAAAGGAAAAGAAAAGGAAAACGCTTTATCCTCACTCTGATTCGATCCTGTGACCCTTAGCCAGTTGAACCGACCATGCTAACACATCGGCCACAGAGAAACCCATGCACCTACATGTACTCTTAGCCTATATCTAGATCAAGACTATTCTGTAATCAAATAGCTATTGTCATAGCAGGTTCGAATCCCAATCTGAACTGATTACGTTTAACACTTATTGTTTTTGCAAAGTTTACCTCTTTTGGCAGGCTATGTAGAAGGTAGAAGTATAAGCTAGAAAACCTCCTTGGACCTGTAGTATTTGCTGTAAAACCTCCTCGGCTACGCCTCGGAGGTTTTACAGCAAATACTACAGGTCCGCGGAGGTTTTCCATCACATACCCCACTTCCCAATTCGTTTATCTAAAGTACCCTATTCAGTGTAATAAGCGCCCTGGGCGCTTATAAAATTATTTTTGTGGCGTTTTAAGAACTTAAGAGATTAATTATCTCCAAAATCGGGAAATTTAAGCCTTTGTTCTAGTATAAAAATGCCCCAAAAAGGGGAGGGGGGCTTATTAGGGGGAGGGCGCTTATTATGTCGAATACGGTATGTCCTACACTGCCTGTACACTTATTACACTACAACATTACTACATGTCATGTTGCAGATGCTAAGCTGTACCGGTGCCCCCACTGTGACTATGTGGCCGTCAACAACAAGACAACGCTACAGACCCACGTCCAGCTCATGCACGACCACAAGGTACCATATTGTTATTATCAAACAGGGGTAGACACTAACGCTGGCCCGGGAGCCAATGGCCCTTTGTTGGCTGTGTCTCATGACCTTGGGCCAATGTTTTTGTCTCTGACCGGGTGCCAGCTCTGACCGGCCTGAATAAAATGCAGATGGAGATAGAATTTGGCTGAAAAGGTTAATGGATGTTATAACTCTCTAGACTAGTCATTAGTTGTCCATTTTTATCATCATCTGCCCTAAATAACCCGTTTTTATTCAGGGCAATCAGAGCTGGCACCCGGTCAGAGCTGGCATCCGGTCAGAGCTGGCACCCAGTCAGAGACAAAAACATTGGCCCAAGGTCGTGAGACACAGCCAGTTATTGGTCCGGGCCCGCAGTTTTCTGCACAATAGCATTCCTACGGGCCCGGATGGCCCACAGAAGTATTTGGAAGACATTTAAAGAAAGTTTTCCTGACAACTATAGTCATGCAAGATATCGTTGAAAAGAGGGAAATGTGCCCGAATCGATCATATTTATTTCAGTCTTTCATAGACCAATCAGAAGTATACATGTTTCTTTTGTCTTAAAGAAAACATAATTTGACCATTGGCCCACAGATCTTGGTCCGGGCCTGTAGTTTTCTAGAGCTACGGGCCCGGGTGGCCCACAGCTGAAAAAACCCTGATCTACCCCTGATCAAACGCAGACCAGTCGTGCATAGAGTTTTTAATAAGGCCTGTCCCTTGAGGCCGAAAAAAAGTTGTGTTCCTGTATCCCAACAGTTGCCAACCATTTTAGGGCCGACCCCAATTTTAATTTTTGAAACAATTTATGACATTTTTTACTACTAAAACTTAAAGAAAAGGATAAAAAATACAAAACCGATCTGAAATTTATGTGGGAACCCTGCTCAGGGCTATTGTACCGGAACAAAACTTTTTTTCAGGCCTCATTATTGCTGCCAAATCTGTGGTAGAGGAACTCTGTGTTGGAACTACCATAAGTTCCTGCGTATACAGTCTTTGCGAGAACTTTTTCGGTATGCAGGACAGTCGGTCCTGCAGCTAGCCAATTTTGCAGGACTGGATAGATTTCTGCAGGACCAGATACCAAAATCAAAGTTTTGCATAATATTTATAATAGAATAGCATTTATAAAAGAAAATAACTGCAAAAACTTGCTCTAATTTGCCTAGAATATTAGAGTGCACTCTAGAACTTGTAACTTCAGTTCTAGTTGGAATATTTGAAAAGTTCTTTCAGTTTTAGAAAGCCCAGAATGCAAAGGACATCAGGTCCTGCAACAGCAGTCATTCTGCCGGACCAGAGCCATTTTAGGCGGACATTGCCACTGTCCGGCAGGATTTGGCAAAGACTGCATATAACTTGCACTTCACGTATAACCCGCATCCGACTTTGGTAGAATCTTATAACCCGCAGCTGGGGTCTGAAAATGTAATACTGATTTTAGTACTGTTCTATAGTTTAAAAAAAACACTTGCATTACCCACCTAGAGAATATTGCATAACCCACACTAGAGGTATGGTTTGCCTATAACCCGCGGGTAATATGCAGGAATTTACGTAATAAGTTGGAACACTTGTTACATTTAGTACCAAAATAGGATGGGTTTGAATTATAAATGTACCTTTGAAAACTTCCATAAATATTTCTATTTCAGTTCTTTTTTATACCAGGGCTTTAGAAAGCCCAGTAATGCTTCTCAGAGATAACTATTATGAGGTTTCAATAAAAAAAATATATAAAAAAAGAATCCATCTTCCCCTCGTTTCAGGGAGAGAAGCGGTTTCCGTGTGACGCGTGTGACTATGCGTGTAACTACAAGGGTAACCTGTACAAACACCTGCGGCAGGTCCACAAGAGGGACCCCTGTCTGCCCGGACAAGGTCACAACAAGAATAAGGAAACCACCAAGCTAAGCGTCAAACAGGAAAATGTGAAGAGCAAGACCAAGAAAGGTAGAAAAGGGAAATCCAAAGCCGCAGTGAACCTGAAATAAGCCGAAAAATCCCGGACATGCTACCATGTTTTGATTTGGCCTAAGCCTGACTGTTGTGCCCATAAGGTCTGCCGATCATGGCCTTGTCATTCATTATGGAAGATGTGAGGAATATGTATCTACCCGGACACACTTGAACATTCACATGTCAAGGCTAATGCTCGGTACATATTTTCGATACATTCAGAAGGAAAATGTATAGACTCAAACAAAGTCATTCATGTACTTGTATCTTTACCTCATTATGATAACTCTAACCTGTGTTGTTCTTTATGATCATCATCCATATGCTACTGAGCACCAAGAACCTTTTTTTTTTCATTCAAACCTCTTTTCTGTTTTTCTTCTTCCCAACTTTAAAAAGTGGAAAGGTATAGGATGGTCATTTGATACAAATTTGTCCACATTTGACCTATGAGAACATGGTGAAACTTTGATAAGGCTCCCGTTTTTTCTTTGAATTTTTATCTGTACTACAGAGAGGTATAACACAATGGATGTAAAATAATCATCTCAGAAGTATTATTTATCATGATGTTGCTGAAAATGTAGAAATGTTACTATTCAAGCATACATGTCAAGTTCTGTCCATAAATCATGGAATTGTAGCTTTTATTCATCCATTTTCAACAGCTCTATTCTAAGCTTGTGGTATATGTTGCATTTTAGTGATGGTTTAGGTAAGATATATTTCTGTATCATGAAGGGACTCATGGTTTGGCTGGTGTTTTTTTTCTCAAATATAACCATTAAGAAGACCTCTGGAATCTTCATGGTAACATAATGGACTATTAGCATATTTTGTGTTGTATGTCGTAAATAACTATTTCATTGAAGTAAGCTTTCTTATTATGGATTTGTAACATTCCATATCCATTTTTGTTTAGACTTTAAGCTCTGATTTGAGCCCATGGAGTGCAGTTTATTCTTAAACATTTTTCTTGTCCATCAACATATGGATATTTTTGTTCAAATATATCTGCCGTTTTTAAAGAGTTCAAATCAAAGTGTTGTAGTTCTTTGCACATTTGGTAGTGTTCATACGAAGCAATTTGCATTTATATGAGATGTGTATCCTGCAAATACGGGATAGCTCTCACAGGTGATAGGACAAACATTAAGAGCGTTATCTTAATCTTAAATCTCAATATCTTAATTCAGTGTCACAATTTGGGGCAGTAGTGTAGAAGAAAAATAAAAGAAAGGGGGGTTGGGCGGCAGAGCCCCCCATTATATACTAGTCGTAATAGTAATACTTTAGGTTATACTGTTCTGAATGCAGTGAATCAGCTGAAATAATGTAAACAAATCAGAGAGAGAGAGAAAGTAGAAATGGATGTGGGGGCGATCATTTACTGTGACAGTTACTATGGAAAAAGGTTAAAACCATGATTTTATCCTTCAAGATCTATATAACTACAAAAACAACAACCATAACGATGCTGCCCTTAGCTGTATTACTATGGAAGGCCAACAAAGTTTGCCAAAATATTATTTATTTTCGATGACATATTATAAAGCGGCCTCCATAAGACAATTAAGACTGTCTTAATAGTTTTAATAAGATAACGGTCTAAACGTTTGTCCTCTCACCTAGGAGAGCTATCCCGTGCGTGCGTTTTACCTGGACTGACCCGGTTGACTGCTCCCAGCACAGGGCAATCCGTTTGTTTGATCCCCAATCACCCATAAATAGGACCGACTGGTTACCCTTATTCTGTCAGGTAAGTAGGGGGTCTCCTTCAGTGAACTGTGACGACCTAGTTCTGCACTGGGGTGCCACCTGGGGTGTGATTTTGGCACCTACAGACTGGGTCAACTGGGTGTGACCAATTGCAGGACAGTAGCGCCAGTAGTGGTAGTCTGAGGTATACTGTGGACCTTTAAAACTATGGAACAGTACTAAAATCAGTATTACTTTTTAGACCCCAGCTGCGGGTTATAAGATTCTCCCAAAGTCGGATGCGGGTTATATCCCCCCCCCCCCCCAAAAAAAAAAAATATACCAACAGCATTTAATCTGAGGAAATTTTCCAATATGACCATGCAGAGATATTACAGGGATGCCAAGTGTTACGATTTTTTTCGTAATTTTACGATTTTTAGGCCCTATTATGACCATTATTATTTATATAAACAGTCTTTGCGAAAACACGCAGGACAGTGGCAATGTCCTTCTAAAATGCCACCGGTCCAGCAGATTTACAAGTGTAGCAGGACCGAATGTCCAGGGGACCAGTCGCATGTTGGGCTTTTTTGAACTAGAAGACTTCAGTTTGGCTTCTAAAGCTGAAATATGTATGCCAGTTAACTGTGTAAAACTATATATCTATCCTGATTTGGCCATAAATGATTACAAAAAAACTCTTTTATACTTAAAATGCAGAAATCATCAGATATGTGGCCATCCGGTCCTCCAAAAATGTAGCCGGTCCTTCAAAATTGAGAATTTGCAGGACCGAATGTCCCGTGGGATGAAAAACTTTTCTCAAAGACTGTATAAATTATATAATTGTGACTAATACAGGTAGTGACATTTGAATTTGCAATATCAACTCTTCAAGAGCTGCTTGCTAATTTAATGTCATGATACTTGAATTCTCACCTTTGCAAGAGTATATGAAACCTGTTCGGTCGACATGATGCACAAATGCATAAGCACAGAATATTTTCAAAAGAAACCTATCAGCTATATATGTAAAAGGCTATACTAAATTGATGTTGATTATTACGATTTTTATTACGATTTCAAGCAGAAAATTGTTACGATTTTTGGACCGTAAAATCGTAAAAAATACGAATTTGGGCTGGGGTAACTTGGCATCCCTGAGATATGTTATATCTGCCTCATGCATTATTCCGACCCTACCGGATTGATACACTCCTAGAGGGTCGGCATGATGCATGAATGTGGCACCCACAATTTACTCGTAGAGGCTGCATTCATGCATCATGACAACTAAGGAAATAGCTCATCAATGCATTATGCTGTCCTTAAGAGGTTAAACCTTTAAGGACGGTATTGTACCTAAAGGATTCGTTTCATGATACACCAGTGGAGTACCAATGTGTAAGTCGCTGGGGATGCATTGGTGGATCATGCCGACCCTTCGTTAGACCTACTGTATCATGTCAACCCTGTAGGATCGACATGATGCATGAATGAAGCAGTGGCGGTTTATTACTGACCATTCAGGGCTGCATTCATGCATCATGGCGACAAAAAGACATATGCCATATGATATGGTGGCTGCAGATGGGTCAAAAGCGACCTGGGCTGTTTTGGAGGCGACTTTTTTTTACAATTTTCTCATGGCAGAACTTTTAGGCACGGAGAAACAGTTTAATATTAAAGGTATATTCAAGAGATGTAAAGAGGAATTGACCAACAAGTCACAAAGACATGTGCCAACTTAATCTCCAATATACCAGTAAAATATTGTTCATTAAAAAGCTTTAATTATTTTTAAAAACACACAAAAAAAACACTTTTCCAGTGAATTTAATATTTAATCACATATGACCAGGAGTATTTTCTAATGCTCAAACCTCCACACAATTATTTTATTATATGACTCAGTCTCAGTCCACCCCCGCACCCTGACTCAGTCCCTGAGGGCGGGGAATACCTGCCTCACAGGTACACTCACCTGCATGACCCCCTGACCCCTGACCTAATTAAATCTGGGTCAGCCACAAACCAACCAGCCAATCAGCGTCCTTCACACCTGAGCGCCCCAGCCAATCAGCGCGCACCCCCAGCAGTTACAACTGGGGCAGAGGTAGAGGGAAACTTCAAGCAACATGGCGGAGTACGGCAGTAGAACCAAACAGGACAAGTCAGATGGCGGCCCCTGGAAATGTTTACTATACGTCTACTTTGTAGTCACCTTTGTAAGTATTGTGGAGTTGTATGGTAGTGTGTATATGGGTCTGGATCTCTGAGGGGGGTCTCAGTCCAAAGGTACTGAATCCCACATCTCACCTGTGTTGTGTCCAGGTGGTCGCCTGTGGTGGCTCGGTGCGGCGCCCAGTGTTGGTGTGGTACTGCAGGTGGGGAGGCACAGGCGGCCAGTGTAGGATGATGCAGGTGTGGGTTGACACTGTTGGGGTAGGACCGACCTAGTTCTGGACTCTTGGTTTACAAGTATGTCTGATATTAATCTAACTGTATTTACAGGGGTCTTCCATCTATGGGATACAGTGGTTTGGGTGGTGAATACCTTTTGTTGATTAAATAAAAGGGGCACAGGTGAACTCAGGTGCTAATTGTACAGGTGTGTAATCTCTGGAAAGGTGGTTCAAGGGAATACACACCAATGGCAATGGCTTGATTGTGTTTATACATTATAATAACTGTCAACCAGTCCATATGAATATACTACCCCGGTACTTGTCGCCGGCCCTGAGACAGGATTCCTTTCCCCTCAATGTGGCTTTATGGAATAGATTCAATATACATCATAACAAGATGTCTATCATATATGATATATAATATGTTTGCCTGTGCTCCTTTAAGATTTGAATGTATCATCACAACACAAATGTCAATTGGTTAATGTATACTGTCTCAGTGTAGTCTACACTGAGACAGTATACATCACACATACATTATACATTACTCTACACTGTAGAGTAGACTTTATTGATATCAGTATATTGACCTAGCTGGGAGTCCTACTCCTACAGATTAGCACAGAGGTGTCATGTATATGGGGGTAGATGCCTAAATTCGACATGGTGACATAGCCGTTTCTTAAAATCGACATGTGACATGGAGCTTAGTGACATGAGGGAAAATTTAAGTGACATGACCTAGGGTATTTCTTAAAATCGACATGGAACATGGCAGGTTCTTAGGGGCAACATGGGAAATGGGAATTTTAAGTGACATGACATGGCTATTTCTTAAATTGGACATGCGACATGAGGGGCCCCCATGTATGGCCCTATGGGGGGTTCCCATTTCCCATCTCTATCTCTGATATTCGTTATGTCGCATGTCACTAGGCCCAAGAACAGCCATGTCGAATTTAGTGGTCCACACCCATCCTATGGGTTACACTGTGTCACCTCTAGCACATATGGCTGTCTCATGAAATCGATACAATTTGATAGTCTTTGACTGGGTGACGTCTTTGACAAGGTGACGTCTCTGACCAGCAAGCTTTTTAATCACTGAAATGAGGCCTACCCAGGTATATAGAAAGTAATGGGTGGAATTTTGTAATATGTAGTATTATAATATACTTTAATATTTTCCACCCCTTTCTTTCTATATAATATAGGCCCTATTTCATTGATTAAAAAGCTTGCTGGTCAAAGACGTCACCCAGTCAAAGACTATCAATTTGTATCGATCGCATGAGACACAGCCATATACATATGACCAGGGACGAGTCATTTATTGCCAGATTGTGGTGGGAGATAATGGGTGCGCTCCCCCTCTAAGATCTACTTTATAAAAAGTAATATTTGGACAAGAAATTGAGAGGGGAGAATTTTCTGATATCGAATTTTTCCACAATGGGGCCACTGATCACACAATTTGATTGTCAATAACAGTCCCATTGGTAATAGTATAATACCCCTCCTTTAATACGACCCTTTAAATTAAGGGGAAAAAACTTTAATCTACACAATATAATCTGCATCAAAAGTAAGGGTCAATAGTTTATATGTATTTATAAAATACAAATGACTCCCTCTCTTTATCTAACATCTAACCTTCACTGCTTTGCCGTCCCTAGCTGTGTGGGGCGGGGTGTGTGGCGATAGGACTATGGATGAACGCCGACCCCTACGTCAAGTCGTACTTCACGGTACTACGCCGGTCGGTGACGGACAACACGCTCACCTCGGCCAGTATCCTCCTCCTGTGCTGTGGCTTCATCATCGTGGGTATGGGCATCCTCGGCTGCTGCGGGCTCATCAAGAAGAGCAAGCCACTCTTCGGTGGGGTGAGTAATATGAAGGGTTTTATGATATAATGAGCATGTGGGGACAAATCTGCCAAGTGACTAGACGCCACCCATTTCACCTGTAATGTTTAAAGGCCCACTTTTTTTTAGTAAGCTTAATGAGTTTTAAGGCCTATCCTCTATATGGCACCACTGTAAGTTGGTAACATTGCTGTATATATCGGAGGTTCTGCCCCCAACCACCCTTTTTCTTTCTCTCGTTTTTTTCTTTTTCTTTTTTGAAACTGTAACAGAACTATAACCGAACCCATTTAGCTCTAAAGGATGGGACAGTTAAGATTTAAAGAAAGGAAATTCAGACTTGCCAACTTACAGTGGCGCCATCTAAAGAAGTGGGGGGGGGGGGTCATTAAGATTACAGGGAAAACGGGTTTTAAAGATTACAGAGAAAATGGGTACCGTCTAGTCACTACACAGGTGTTCGTCCCTTGTTGCGTATAATAACACTTAAAAAGCCATAGTGCTTCGATATGCGTTGTCTTTGATCGTCATGATGCATGAATTCTGCCCTGGTGAGTAACTCGCCAGTGCTGCATTCATGCATCATGTCTACCCTAATTAGTTGCCAACTCTGTATTGGTACATCATGACGACAAATGTTGCCATAGCCTTTTAAGGGCTGCATAGTGCTTTAATTTACTATGTCCTTTGAAATTGTCATCATACTCCATGAATGCAGCCCTACGAAATACATGCCAGGGCTGCATTCATACATCATGCCAACCCTCTGGGAGTGGATTAACCCCGTAGCGTTGGCTTGGTGCATGAGTCAAGCCCTGACGAGGTATTCATTAGAGCTGCATTCACGCATCACGGCAACTATTAAAGGGCATACCATGTTAGAGCACTACTTTAATATTCAAACTCTTGGACATCACCTTGTTTGTAGTACATGTGTTAGACTACACCTGGACACGGTTCTTCCATATACCCACTGCCCCACAGGGTCAAGAGGAGGTGTTATACACCGAGTCAGTGGGTATATGGAAGGACCCTGGCCAGGTGTAGTCTATCTAACTATTATTAAAACCCTTGGGTATGCAATATAACCAAGGTGCGAATCCTTTGTTTTCGCCCTCCACCGTGGGTGAAGAATTGTGAGACATTTTCCTATTATGGTAGGTTGTTGTTTAGTTGTGGAAGACATGCGGTACGATTGCAGTGTAGAGCTCGGAGATAACAATATCATTTAGTTATTTACAAGGAAATTGTGATTCACCTCGATTTAATTATTAATATTTCACAATATCACAAAAACGTTTGTGTTCTGATTGCTGGTCACATGTTGTTTTAGTGTGCAGGAATAGGGGTCTGTACTCTCAGCATGACATCTGGTAAACCTTTAAGGACAGGATACTGCTTTAACCCTTTAAGGACGCATGTCGCTAAAAGATTACATTTGTTGTCATGATGCACCAATGCCACTACTATTGCATTGGTGCATCGGTGCATCATGCTGACCCTACGCGAGTGTCTCAACCCCATAAGGTCGGCATGATGCTTGAATGCAGCACTGGCGAGTTACTTGACAGGGCTGCATTCATGCATCATGACGACCAAGGGCATGATGCATTAATGCATTATGCCGTCCTTAAAGGGCTAATGCACTATTCTCTTTTCTTATCATGATACATGAATGCAGCACATGATTGGCATGATGTGCCATATAAAAATGTATGTATCAACACAGCGCCGGCGGGAAGCTTGCAGCATTAGTGTATTATGATGCTGAATGAGCATAGACATCAAGGCATTATTCTGTCCTTAAGGAGTTGATATCATAATCTTGCATGCAATGTTAGTTTACTTCCATGGTTTACTATCCGAGTAGTCTTGAACGTACAAAGTCCATCAGTACCTGGTTATGTGGATGATTTCCGCTTTTTGGTTGAAAAGTACAAATTTCAATCTGTCCATTTGCAGGACGATATTTTCCCTAGTACTAATGTATAGTAGACCAAATTCATGCATGTACCTTTTCTCTGGAATGTTCCATATATGTTTGATAAATTCGTAATGTCTATGTACACATATTGTTTACATGTATTTGTAAATGCGCTTTGCAAAGGTTTAGCATTGTTTACACTAGATACCTATTTCAACTACTGTAAACGTATATATTTTCGCGCAGCTAAACTTTCGCGCACCTACCATAGAAAGACATGTTCGCGCAATCATATTTTCGCGCAGCTGTAACCATCACATGTTTAGCTACATGTCATTTTTTACGGTTTGTAAATCGGACAATTATTAAGGATATTAGAGCACAAAGAGTTTCATCCTATGTATTATATAAGCTGTAACCCAGCGGGCACAAAACTCAAGTCAACGTTGAATCAACATTGTATCAACATTGAGTCAACATTGATAACCACTTTTCAATGTTGATTCAATGTTCTGTGGCCACTGGGAATGCACAAGGGAGGGATACGGGGCTAGAAAAAAATACTTTTTCCGACGCTACTCATTGAGTCTATTAGCATCATAAATACAAACAGCAATATACAGTGCTACACATCATTGGAAAGCTAATTTCATTGGCATAATTTTCACGCACATCATAATTTCGCGCATTTAAGCATGTGCGCGAAAAACGCGAAAATATGTACTGAGCGAAAATTAATACGTTTACAGTATTTGGTAGTATAGATATACATGTATGTGATTACATATTAAATGAATTAAATGTGCAGCCTTATATAACATGTCGGTATGCAACTGTGTAGGGAATGTGGGATGCTCCAGAACTTCCGAATCACATCAAGTATCATAGCTACCAGTAGATGATATCTAACTCGAGTAAATAATAAGTTGTAGTCTTGTTTGGACCCTCCGCTTAAATTATATACAGTTGCTAATCAATAGGCCTATACGGGAATGTGTACCAAAAAGGACATTGGTGTTACTGTGCTTGGTACTTTGATATTTAGTAAGTTGAATTCACTATGGTAGGTTCCAACATTGAAATTTATCTGATCTACAGAATTGAATATTGTACATAGGAATCGGCTGGGTATATTCCCAAACTACAGAGAGTGATTCCCCGTTTAAAGACGGCACGGTGCTTCGGTTCAACTGTATCTGTCATCATGTCATACAGTGCAGTCGAGGACCTCACCCTTCGGTATCATGGTACATGAATGCAGCACTGGTGAGTTATCCACCAGGGAAGCATTCATGCATCATGATGACAAAAGGGGCAAGGAGCTTTGAGCACTATGATGCCCATAACCCTTTAAGAACGGATGTTGTTAAATGATAACATTTGTCGTCATGATGCAACAATGCAGCCCCGGCGATTAACTCGCCGGTGCTGCATTGGTGCATCATGCCGACCATCCGGGAGGATCTCAATCCTATATGGTCAGCATGATGCTTGAATGCAGCCCTGGTGAGTTACTCGCCAGGGCTGCATTCAAGCACCATGCCGACCAAGAGCATGATGTATTAAGGCACCATGCCTAAACAGGGTTCCCAACTGTCATGGAATGTCATAGAATTTGAAAGTTGTCTGGAAAGTCATGGAATTTTGTAAATATTTGCTGTGTATCATGGAATGTTATGGAATCTGAAAATAATGGAATTTATATTACAAAATCTCCTAGAATGTTCCATTTGTATTCTAGTTTTTAGAAATTTTCCCGGGCAGCCAAGCCCATGACCTCCACAACAAGGTTATAAATGTCATGGAAAATTGAGATTTTTGTCATGGAATGTCATGGAAATTTCATGGAATGCTATCTGAATTTTTTGTGGAACCATGGTTAAAGGGTTATATTAATATAATTTACCAAACAAGTAGACTAAACTGATACTTGCGTTGTGTGTGTTTTCAGTTCCTGGCCATCATGATCCTCATCATGATTCTCGAGCTCACCGTCGGCTTCCTCGTCGTGGTCTTCAAAGATGACGTGAGTTTCTCTAAGATACTTTCTTCTCTCTTGTATATGTAGATGTTAAAGTTAGTATATCTGACGATTTAGACTGATATTAAATTTAGTTAAAATTGATCGAGGATGTTGACCAAGACCATACTTCCCTTCCTATCTATTCCATTTCCTCCCATTGCTTGTCATTTTTGCCAAAATTTGATCTTATTGCCCAATACATGTATAATATTATGGTCATTGTGGAATAAAATCGCATAATCATAGTTAGTACCATTTGTCATAAGAAGGAGGAGGAGCGGCAAAGGCAGAAATCTGCCCCTAGCATAAATAGACAAATGCCAACTAGAGTGGGATATGCCCCAGCCCCCATGAGTGAAATACATCAGAGATGGTATCAATGTAGTTGACATTTGTGTTTATTTTTATTTGAAGCCATTTTATGAAGAAAAAAACAATCTTTTCCTAGCCCATTGAATACGGCCACATTGTATTCAATGGGGGGCATTCAATACCGCCCTTCAGTGCTAAAGTATAGGAAATCTTGTATGTCAAAAAAATAAATAACGTTATTCTTAAAGAAGTGTTTCTTTCTTTGCACAGATTCACAGGAGTCTGAAGGAAGGAATGAGAAGCTCGTTACAAAACGGATACACATTCGACAACCATTTGGGGCATGCCTGGAACTTTGTTCAAGTTAGGGTGAGTAAAGTTGATCAAAAATCAATGTAGTTATTTTAGTGTTTCATATTTGTGCTAAGTGTGATATAAAAAGAGTTTTTCGGTTGAATAAAACGTTGTAGATATGGTATAATTGAGTTGCTGTATAATTTTTATAAGCCAAGGACAGGGTAATTGTCCTAGGCGGCATCCAAGGATAATTACCGTTGTCCAAGGCTTATAACACTTATGCAGCTACTCACGTGTATCCATATCTGACTTACACTCACAGTAGGAGAGGCTGCTCGGCGAACTGCATCCACATGCAACCCTGTACGCAATGTAAAGTCAGGTCATTTGTTCTCTCAACCAACTTTGGTGTAATGTCAGGATGCATTCATACATCATGCCGTCGCATTGGGAATGTATCATATTAACCCAGTAGGGTTCATGAGTTTTGAGTTTGATAATTTTTATTTTGGCAACAAATCCTTTACACGTAAAGTCTTTCGATGAGGGCCAAGTATGTGTTGGAGACACAGCTCCTTCAGCAAATCAACATGTTTCGTATACCAGGATACAATATACATATAATATAATAAATTTACATATTATCGATATGCAGTAGCCAGATTGGGGGAGTACATACAATACATACAGTTGAGATTCTGTGTTGCGACAAAGGATTTAACACGGTGGCTATAACATATTAAAGCACTATGCGGCCTTTAACCCTTTAAGGACAGATGTTGCTAAAAGATTACATTTGTCATCACGATGCACCACTGCAGCCCTGGCAAGTAACTCGCCGGTGCTGCAGTGATGCATCATGCCGACCCTTCGGGAGTGTCTCAACCCATAGGGTCGGCATGAATGCAGCACTGGCGAGTTACTCGCCAGTGATGCCTTCATTCATCATGACGACCCAGGGCTTGATGCATGAAGGCATCATGCTGTCCTTAAAGGGTTAATAGCATCATGATGTAACTTTGAAATATTTGATTTCAGGAGAAATGCTGTGGTGTGGATGAGGCCTATGACTACAGAGACAGCGACTGGTTCAGGGGAGCCAACGGAGGGGTAAGTCCGTTTTTATCTATGATTTCCACCAATATACTGACTGGGCTGACAAATACTCGCGAAACAGCATTATTTTTGTCATGAATTTCCATAATACAAGGTAGTATATGTAACTTGTAGGGGTGTGAGTAGTATATAAAACTGGTGAGGGGGTGTGAGTAGTATATAAAAGTGGCAGAAAATCATATGAATAACTCACTTTTGACTTTGAAACATGGTGTTTGTTGGGGATCTGTTGAGGGCCCTACTCCCCCCCCCCCTCCAAAAAAAAATTAAAAAATTAAAACTAAAATTCCAACTCACCCGGCACTATTTCGTGCCGGGTAACAGGGGAGATGCGACACCGGAAGTGGTCAGTAGACACGGTCACAACAAGTAGGACGGACGTGTTTCGGAGCGAGGTAAGTATTGAAGTGATTTGTCACTTCTATACTGGCTATTAAGCCAACCTTTATTAAAAAGCGAAGCAATTGTGGTTCAGTGAACACATTTTCCGCTCTGGTTTAGAGTTAATCTCACCAGTTTTTTGTTTTTCGTGTTTTTCAGATCGAGCGAGAATCTGACACGTACAAAACAACAGCCGCCATCTTGGATTACCGGCTACACGAGTTGGAAAGTTGAACTCGAAGATGAGCTCTGGGTCAAAGAAGACTGGAGCCACTGTACACACCCTCAATGAACAAACTTCTGTGATTAGTGATATTGTGACTAAAGGAGTTATGGCATCTACGTCTGCTAAAAACTCTGAGGAAAATGAGGGTGACAAGAGTCGACGCAGTCAGAGTCGCACTCGTGACAGTGTCAGTAAACATGGTGAACATGAGTTGTCAAAGGAAGAGGAAGATGACTATGAGGATCAGGAAGTTTATGAGAAAAAGAAAACCAGGGGTCTCAAAAGACGTCGACAATACAGTGAGAGACGTCCTCGGTTGGTATATGATTACTCTGATGTTGACACTGACGAGGAGCTGTATGAGAGAGCTTCGCGTCGCAGAAGGAGAGAGTTTGTACCCAGGGAGTACTACCACAGACACAGGAGGGAGCCTCCTAGGAACCTTGACTATTATGGTGATCAGTATTATTCTGATGAAGAGGATATAGGTTCTGTGTCTGATAATCAATCGCAGTACTCGGGCACGTCTCAGATGTCCAAACGCACTACGACTTCAACGTCATCTAAGGTGAAGAAAGATGATAAGGCAGAAGAGGACAAACCTAAGCCAAAGCCGTTTGTTACGGCAAAATCTGGGAAGTTTGCTGATAAAGCAAAAGAAATACTGGATAAAGAGTTGGGTGCACAGAAGTCGGCCCCAATCAATGGGGATCTTGCTGCCCTCATGGAAAGACTGATAGTCACTAGCACTGACAAGAAGAAAGCTGACAAACTCATGGAAGAGTATCCTCCGCCTAGAAACGTCACTTCCATGGTGGTACCAGATATGGAACCGGGCATGAAGGCGCGTTCTGATGTACATCAAGTACTGAAAACGGCTGACCACTACATCATGCAGGCGCAGGAAGCGCTACAGTCCGCCATTACTGCTTTCTTACCCATCTGCCAGTTGATACTGGAAACTGGGGAAGATAATGAGGAGCTAAACCAGGCAGGAGGAAAAGCTCTAGATGGACTTGAGCTGGCAGCCTATGCTAATAATGCTCTCACTCGACGTAGAAGGGAGGCGTTGAGGCATAAGCTAAAGAAGGATGTTGCTGACTCCATCATCAAGGCGCCTATGGGAGGCCTAACGCTGTTTGCCCCAGCCAAAGAAACCATCAAGGTTACTACTGATGATATCAAGTTTGCCAACACGGTGCTGGGGCCAGATCCTCGTACTTACAAACACAAGACGAGGCGTCAGGACCACAAACAGCAAGACCACTCTCGTTATAACAAAGAGATGGGGTTTCGAGGAGGCAGAGGCCAAGGGCAAGGCCGAGGGCATTCTCGAGGGCGTGGTGCGAACCGAGGGTACAACTCAAACGCAAACGACAACCACAACCAGAACCAGAACCAGAACTATGGCAACAAGCAAAACGGAGGAAAAAGCAGGAAGTAGCTTACCTCTCTCCTGTGTCTACACCTGTACCAATGGAGGTGTGTTCTTTGATTGATGATCTATCTTTACAAAATACACCAGATAATTTTGTAGGGGGACAAACAAAAGATTTCTTATCTGAATGGGAAACTGTTACAAGGGACCCTTGGGTATTGAAGTCAGTGACAGGCATTGAAATACCTTTATGGGAAAAGCCTACACAATTGTTTATTCCTGCTATGTATGTATTAGCTGGTGTTGACCACTGTAAAATTGATTGTGAATTAGAAAGAATGGTTCAAAAAGGTATCATAGAAGTTACGCAACAAGAACCAGGTCAATGGATATCCAACATTTTTGTAAAACCTAAATCTAATGGGGACTTACGAATTATTTTGGATTTATCTGAACTGAATGAATTGGTACCGTATGAACATTTTAAAATGTGTTCATTACAAACAGCTCTAGAACTAGTCAAGGAAGGATATTACATGACTTCCATAGATTTAAAAGATGCGTATTACTCTTTTCCCATTAGAGAAAAGGATAGAAAGCTTCTGAAGTTCTTTTGGAGGGACCAATGTTATCAGTACAGAGTAATCCCGAATGGTTTGGCATGTGCGCCAAGGATATTCACAAAATTACTTGCGCCTATTTTCGCCCAATTGAGACTCGAAGATATAGAGGCCTTCCCATATATAGATGATACGTTCATTTTGGGAAAGACGTATGAAGATTGTAAATCTGCCACGATAAAGTTAGCCAAAAGGTTGGATTCTTTAGGACTGGTAGTACATCCAGAGAAATCGGTACTTGAACCTAACACAACTCTAGAGTTTCTGGGATTTATGGTAGATACTCAAAGTATGCTGGTATATTTGCCAGAGACTAAAGTTCTGAAATTTCAGAAAGCAGCTAATCAAGCGCTGAGTAAACAGAAACTATCTATTACTGAGGTAGCTGGGTTGATAGGTATCATGACGGCGTATGCGAAAGGGGTGGAGTATGGTCAAGCCCATATTAAGGCCCTAGAGAGGTCAAAGAACCGAGAGCTAGCTTATCACAAAGGTAATTATGATGCAAAAATGTACATCTCAAATGAAGGCAAAGCTGACATACGTTGGTGGCTAGAGGTCATTGAAAACAACTGTAAGTTAATCAGATCTGATTCACCAGACTTGGTTATAGATACAGATGCAAGCTTGGCTGGATGGGGAGCACATTGGAACTTACACACCATAGGGGGTAGGTGGCTCAAGGATGAACTAGCACATATCAATGTGTTAGAACTGAGGGCTATCTATCTATCGTTACTGTCTCTAGGTGATGTAGAAGACGTACACGTACACGTTAGAACAGACAATATGACGGCTATGACGTATGTGAAAAAGATGGGAGGAGTAAGATCTGAAACTTGTGATGCGCAGGCTAGGCTCATTTGGGATTGGGCAGAGTCGAGAGAGTGTTGGATAACAGCCTCATTTGTACCAGGTGTTTTGAACATTAAAGCTGATAAAGCTTCTAGAGTATTCAATGACAATCTAGAATGGACACTCCATGGCAGAATATTCAGGAAGATCCAAAGTAGTTGGGGTCCACTGACTTGGGACTTGTTTGCGTCTAGACAGAACAATAAATGTGAAAAGTATTGTTCTTGGAAGCCAGATCCAGGGGCTTCACATGTAGATGCACTCACAATGAACTGGAATAATATATCAGCTTATGCATTTCCACCTTTCAGCATCATCCAAAGAGTACTAAACAAGGTGGAAAAGGAAGTACCAAGCAAGTTCGCTTTAGTGACACCAAACTGGCCGACAAAAACGTGGTTTCCAAGGCTACAAAGACTAGCAAAGAAGCAGTTTCACATATCGCCAAAGAACAACAACCTCATCCCAGCAAAGGGGGGAGAAAACGTCCAGGAGTTTCTAAAAAGACTTCCGTTGATTATTTCACTGTTGTGAGAAATGATTTGATTCATGTAGAAGGTTGTGATAAAGCCACGGCAGATTTCCTTGTGGAAAGCTGGGCAGACGGGTCTAAAAAGGTTTACAATACTTATCTAGCAAAGTGGAACACTTACTGTTTAGTGAATAAGGTAAACTTCAAAAATCCTTCGCCTTTTCAAGTGTGTAGATACCTGCGAGAATTGTCAGACAAAAGTGCGTCTTATGGAGCTGTCAATGCAGCAAGATGTGCCTTATCTGTATTATTGCCCAGACTGGCAAATGGTATGACAGTAGGAAGACACTACTGGGTATGTAGAGCTGTTAGAACAGCATACAGGAGAAATCCTCCTAAACCTAGATATCCCGAGTTTTGGGATGTAAGAATTGTATTCAACATGTTTAAAGCATGGGGGAGGAATAGTCAGTTGACTCTCCGCCAGCTCTCACAGAAATTGGTTGTACTTATTTTGTTGGTGTCGGGACAAAGGGGACAAGTTATCCCTATGTTGAACTTAGATGGGTTAAGTTGGACAGACTCTGGAGCTGCTAGGTTTGTGCTCACAGGTTTGCTGAAGACAGCAAAAACAGGTGAACCTCTTCAGACTCTAGTCCTTGAAGCATTTCATCAAGAAGAATTGTTATGTGTAGTATGTACGCTCAAAGCCTACCTCAAAAGGACCATGTTTATAAGGTTCATGTGTAGAGAACTGTTCATATCATTCATCAAGCCTCATGAGGCAATATCTCAGGACTCTGCAAAGAGATGGGTATTATCTGTGATGTCGCAATCAGGTATTGATACGACAAAGTACAAAGCTCACTCTACAAGAGGAGCAAGCACCTCGGCAGGAGCCAGATTGGGTGTATCAACAGTCATGCTGTTAAAGCATGGATCCTGGAAAGGAGCAAAGACAATGGCTCGACATTACAAAAAGCCAATAGAAATGGTGGTGGAGAAGTCGGTAGCGACAGTAATGTTGGAGGAAAATTGTTAGAACAAGGTTCTGTGATAATGTTTGTTAAAACAGTTTGTGTTTAATAAATGTTTGTTTAAAAAATACTTGAAGTCCGCCTAAACTTGGGGTGGAATAGAAGTATTGGTAATTTACTGGGGCTTTGAAAATCTCCCCTGTTACCCGGCACGAAATAGTGCCGGGTGAGTTGGAATATATAATTAAACGAGGAACTTACGTAAGTTCTGCTGTTTAATTCTTGTTCCAACGAGCCTGGGACTATTGAGTGCCCAGGGGTGACAGGGGCCCTCCTCTCCATCCCTAGAAAAAATCTACACTTGGAGAAAATTATTACCTGTCACAATTTCGTGGAGAATTAGTTATCAGTAAATTACAAATAACAGGATTGTGCCCGCTCAACCTACTGACCACTTCCGGTGTCGCATCTCCCCTGTCACCCCTGGGCACTCAATAGTCCCAGGCTCGTTGGAACAAGAATTAAACAGCAGAACTTACGTAAGTTCCTCGTTTAATTATATATTTAAAAATCCCAAAGTCCAGTTCGACTTATAACTGGGGGTTTTGCAAATGTCTAAGTATTTTGCTATTGGTCGAATTTTATATCCAAAAAACTAACTCGATCTCTAAACTGGGTCGACTGATAAGCGAGGTGTTACGGTAGTAAATGGGAATGGTGAGGGGACGTCAGTAGTATATGGGAATGGTCAGTGGGGTGTGAGTAGTATATGGGAATGGTGAGGGTGTGTGAGTAGTATATGGGAATGGTGAGGGGGTGTGAGTAGTATATGGGAATGGTGAGGGGTGTGTGAGTAGTATATGGGAATGGTGAGGGTGTGTGAGTAGTGTATGAAACCTGTGAGGGTGTGTGTGTAGTATATGGGAATGGTGAGGGTGTGTGAGTAGTGTATGAAACCTGTGAGGGTGTGTGTGTAGTATATGGGAATGGTGAGGGTGTGTGAGTAGTGTATGAAACCTGTGAGGGTGTGTGTGTAGTATATGGGAATGGTGAGGGTGTGTGAGTAGTGTATGAAACCTGTGAGGGTGTGTGTGTAGTATATGGGAATGGTGAGGGTGTGTGAGTAGTGTATGAAACCTGTGAGGGTGTGTGTGTAGTATATGGGAATGGTGAGGGTGTGTGAGTAGTGTATGAAACCTGTGAGGGTGTGTGTGTAGTATATGGGAATGGTGAGGGGGTGTGAGTAGTGTATGAAACCTGTGAGGGTGTGTGTGTAGTATATGGGAATGGTGAGGGTGTGCGAGTAGTGTATGAAACCTGTGAGGGTGTGTGTGTAGTATATGGAAATAGTGAGGGGCGTGTGAGTAGTGTATGGGA
Source organism: Harmothoe impar (assembly GCA_947462335.1). Lineage (NCBI taxonomy): Eukaryota > Metazoa > Annelida > Polychaeta > Phyllodocida > Polynoidae > Harmothoe > Harmothoe impar. The sequence goes on from OX381711.1 coordinate 72,245,913, forward strand.
ATGGTGAGGGGGGTGTGAGTAGTATATGGAAATGGTGAGGTGTGTGAGTAGTATATGGAAATAGTGAGGGGAGTTTGAGTAGTACCGTAAAACCTTGGCTATAAGCCGACCTTGGCTATAAGCCGAATGTGAGTCTGGGAGTAAAAATTCGGCTTATAACCAAAGTGCTTGAAATTTGTTTTCACTATGTTTCTACATTATTAAAACCTCGCCTATAAGCCGAATAGGAGTTTGGGGCTTAAAATTCGGCTTATAGCAAATAAAAACGCCAAATAAAATTCGGCTCATAGCCGAGGTTTTACGGGTATATGGAACTGGTGAGGGGTGTGTGAGCAGAAAATCATAAAGATGAATGGACTATTTTAAAGTGTTATAACATCCATTAACTTTTTCAGCCCATTTATATCTTTATCTGCCCTAAATAAAGCGTATTCTATCAAGCCGGTCAAATATGGCACCCAGTCAAAGACTTTCAAATTGGCCCGATTTCGTCAGACACAGCCATGTTGGAATGGTAAGGCCAAAAAAAAAGAAAAAAAGGTGTGTTTCAGGTTACCCGACCCTACCTAGGAAAACAGGGCCGACCCTAGAAATTTTTATCCAATTTTGAAAAAATATGTATACTTTAGGTCATTTTAGGGCAATTTAAGAGTTGTTCTGAGTCGAGGCGGTCGTCGGCGAGTCGGCATTAAAGTTCGCGAGTCAATTTCTATGTACTTTTCAGGCCAAATTGAAAAAAAAAAAAAAAAAAAAAAAAATCCGACCTACCTACCCTAGATTTTCAGACAATGTAACCTGAAACACACCTTTTTTTCTTTTTGGTCTAAGGTGTGTGATTAGTACATGGGAATGGTGAGGGGTGTTTAGGGTATGTATGCAGTGCTGCATGGGTGCATCATGGGTGCAGACTAGGCCCCTGTAGCTGCCTGTACTTGATATAACCGCATTGACCGATCCACCCAAATTCATGTTTCTCATCTAAAATTCATGTTTCTCATCTAAATGTCCAGGTGGAGGACCCTAACGTGGCTAAGATCTTCGTGCCCATCACGTGCTGCGTGCTGCAGAGTGACCAGGACCGGGACCCGTCCCGTGTCAACCCCCAGGACCCGCAGCCCCGTGACCGGGGACGCTGTCAGGAGGCCGCCCAGGCGCGACGCGGGGACGAGTTCCTACATAAACGGGTCAGTATACTATTTTATCTTTTTGGGATACACTTGAATACAACGTGGCTGTATCCAGTTCGCTAACAATACGGAACGATTAGCGCAATAAACTATTCATTCATTCAAAGCATGGCTTTCCTTCACTAACTTTCGGGGGCTGGAGTGCATATGATTGTCCCAGCCCATGTGGTCCCAGCGCATGAGGTCCCAGCCCCCACTTATGCAATATGTCAGAGGCGGCATCAATAGGCCTTGACATTTGTCTATTTATTTCATGTGTCACCATTGTTTTGTATGGTATGGCCGTTCTCCACATCCCGTGGAGAAACTGAACCTGGTTCTCAACTCCTCAGTTCTCAACTGTGATGTGATAAAATAGCTATGAACCAAATCTTTTATGGTAGTTTGATAGAAAAATCAATAAATCACATGAAATAAACACAGCGATACATTCTAATCAGTCTGAACTCCTGGTTTCTCTCCTGATGGTGCCTTGGATCATATCACACTTGGTGGGATATGATCCAAGGGTACCACTCATGGAGAAACCTGTTGTTCAGACAGATTATCGTGGACCTCTGTATATAACATGAATTGTGTCCCACGTCTCACAATATCCCCATACATCCCTTTTGGGCTGAATTTTAGACCATAAATAAAAAATATGTCAATCCCTTAATATCTCGCATACCCGGTACCACATATATGTGTTCTTAATATCTGTTAAGCGCACTGTGCCCTAAGTACATGAAGTACAGTACACATGTAAGAGCATCTCCCAGGCTGGACCGGTTTTCACTGGTATCAATTCTAAGGCAATTTCATCGGGTCCTTATTGCTGGGTATTAAGCAATCTGACAGGCAGAGAATAGACACTTTTTAAAAATAAGTTTAGACTGATGCATGCGCTGCCCTACAACTTGGCCTCCCAATTAAGTAACAGTTTTTGAAAGAGAAATGATTGATTTCCTCATAATTGCTCTTATCCTTCTCAGGTCTCTTCTTTTATTTTCATCCGAAAGATTATAAAAATGAATTTTGTCTTGCCGTGTTTCAGGGCTGCTTCGCGACACTGCTGGACTTCATCAACATGCACTTTAACACGTTAATAGGACTTGGGCTTGCCATAGGACTTTTCCAAGTAAGAACAGATGAATATTTGTTAAATCAATTTAGTAATGGCATATGACTCGTAAAGGTTATAGAAATGTACAAGCTAAATATTACCATAAAGTCTCACATACAACCTGAAATGAGCCAACAGTGTGAGTACCATAAAACCTCGCGTATAAGCCTAACTCGTGTATAAGCCGCACCCTGACTTTGGATCGATGCTATAAGCCGCACCAGAGATCTGAGCATGGTGACTTTTAATACTGTACTATAGTAGCAAAAACTCGTGTATAAGCCACACCCAGACTCTGTGCCGATTCTATAAGCCGCACCAGCGATCTGACTCGCGTACTAGCCGCGGCTTCTACGCAAGGTTTTACGGTAATACACAATTTGGAAGATTGGGGTGTGGGCCGGGTGCGTTTTAGAAGTACTAAAGTAGCCAGAAACAGAACCCATATGCTGATAGGATTATCTAGTCTAGGTCCGCCGACCATGCGGGGTGCGGTGTGAATTCGAAACTACAGTAAGTACGTTTTTACTTGCATGTTTTTATGTATCTTTATATATTTATTATATATTTCTGTGTTAACTTTTCAGATTTTCGGCATGGTGATTGGCTGTATCTGGTACCGGACAGTGGACAACAGCAGAGACTATTAGACACCAGTTCAGGAACCCCCCACCAGGGAGCCCTCGTAGTTCCGCCACCTGCCACTGGGGGCGCCACCCCAAGTCCCGTCACCATAGCAACATGTACATACCGCCCAGTCTTCATGATGCATGAACGTAGCCCTGGCAAGTTACGCGCCTGTGCTGAATTCCTGTATCATGCCAACCTTACGGGGGTGATACATTCCTGAAAGGCCGCATGATACTTTTATGCAGCCCTTGCGAGTTACTCGCTAGATTGAGTTACTCGCCTGCGCTGCTGACAAAGGAACATGAAACCTCGAGGCATTTTGTGGCCCTTTAACGATAGATTTAGCAAATGCAGCATTGCCAAATAGATACAGACACACTGAACCTGGACAGTGCTCTGATTGCATTGATCCATTATTTTATCATGGGTGGTTAAGATCCCATTAAGATAGTCTGCTGATATGCATAGCACAAAAGCCCCCTTTTTATCCATGGATTTGTCAAAGGGGGAACATTAGATTAGCATGACGTTGCTGTTCATAGTAAAAGGGATGAGATATCAAACCTGTATGGATGTTAAAAGGTTCTGGGTCACAGTACGAAGTATGAATGTTATTTTGCAGTCTTGAGGCTCAAATGCATCATGTCGTTTTGTTGTTAGTGCTGCATTCATGTATCATGCCGACCCTATGTGTCTGATACACTCATGAAAGGTCGGCATAATGCACTGATGTAACATCAGCCATCCTTAACGGTTAAATGAAGTGTACAACTGCAGATATTTAGTACACATATAATATACTGCTTATGACTAATGAGTGGCAACCAATAAGGTGTGAAGCTATGTACAAAATGCTGTTTGAAAAGGATTTTATGAAAGCTTTATTCTAGAAATTTTAAGTCCATTGTTCATGATGGCATCAGCCCTTGATGACTAATCATATATTCTATACATCTACATTTGATTAGTTATCAGTTCTGAATACTGACTTCCACCCTAGGTGTCAAGGAGAAAATAGTGGTTGCAATCAAAGTAGAGCCCTGTGGAGCCATGAGAAAAATGAATTCTCGTTCATTGCCAGTAGTTCGTCTACATTCCAGCAATACATTTGATGGGTGTATATTCACAATGTCCGAATGCTAACCTTGTACAATGCATAGAGAAAGCATATTATACAGAAACATGGCAATTCTTCAAAATCTACACCTAATTCCGCGGGGGAATATTATAAAATTATTATTATAAATTATATTTAATATGCACTCATCTTCGTGTACACAGATATAACAATACCAAAAAAGTTTTGTCTTCACCTTGCTTAATTTTATTTCACCACAATACTGGTACAATTGTGTACATCTATTTAACTAATTCTATTGAGTCCATGATAATTCCCCAATCTATTATCCTTTTTGTCAATATAATGGGATATCATATCACGAAAATCGCCATGCCTTGTCTGAACTAGCCACTAGGTCTGATCACATGACCCCGCGGGCATGAGATACATTCCCCTTTTTCAATATCTCCAATATGGTTACAGGTAATAAAAAACGAAAGTTCAGGGCATGTCAATTAGATTCGCTAAATGTCATTTAATTATGATACAAAAATGACATGTACTATATTAGATACTGGTTTTATGGCCGTTTTGTACTAGAATGATGGAGTATTTGTGTGTATGAATGTGTCACCCAAGCTGCCATTGTGTGTGCTGTAACTGTTAGTGTGTGGGGGTTGTATGAATGGGAATGAGGGACTATTTTTTATCAGATTATACTATCAGTGAGGAAACTAATAACAAGCCACATCTCCTTTATTTGCCCTATTCTCCAGATTTAGTTCTCACTATATGTTGGTTGTATATTTTCTTGCTTTTATCATGATGTTATGATTGTTGTTTAAAAGAAACAAATAACAGACATGGCGCAATTGTGTATTAATTCAAGGTTCAAAAATTAAGATTTCTAAGATGACCGTGTATAATACACCATTTCTAAATGAGTCTTTCACTCAGAAAAGTATTGGTTTTACTGAGAACTCCACCGGTAAATTAAAACTTGAATGCCAATGTCCAGTCCATAAGTATATTGTGAGTGGTGTGAAACCAACGAAGTACATGTCAATAATCTGTTGAAGTGGCATAATTGATCCTGCTTCATTGTAGGTCAATACAAGTTTATTTTGGTCTGACATTTTAACATGTGAGTGAGCCTGTACACTTAAATGAATGCTTGTTACATACATGTATTAAATAGAAATGGATGTATTTGGTAGAAAGTAATGTGTGACCCACTTATAAGTAGCCATAGGGCTACTGTCATATTAAGATATGGCTACAATAAAGAGCCTGCCTATGTGTACATAACATGTCTGGAGCTACTAATTGACACAATCATTTTTTGACGATGTATTTTGTGACGCCTTCCTTTTACCGCAGAATTTGATGTCACTTTGATTTGTTCAAATACGATACAATAATGTCATCAACTCATTTCCATAATCTTCAAATTAATACACCATCGATTCACCCTTTAAATTAATTCGCATTATGTATGGACTCCCACCACTACTACTAAATGGATTGAAATAGTAATTATTCAAGGCATTTTTCTTAGTGCTTGCCATATGCCTTCACCACTTTTGTATTGCATGAATACAGTATGAGTGGTCTTGTACATAGATCTGTTATGAGCTTATTTACGTAGAACTATCAGAATGATTGGGGTACATTGTACATAATTTACATCACCAGTACATTCCAATGAAAGGGGCAGGCACGCTCTTGTTTTCAGGTAAGAAAATTAATATACATATTATATTTTGTATCAAAATTGAGAATGAGTCGTTGTTTCCTGACCAAGTAATTGTGGTAGAAATAGGCAATAAATATGTATAAAAACACTTATTTCTGTTGTTTGTTAAATCAGTTTTGAGAAACCTTTGCTTTGTGCACAAACTAAGCATAATCATACAAAAAAAATATATCCCCTCTCCCCCTCCCCCCAAAAAGAAGAAATATTGTCCAAAATTAGACCCGAAACGGAGTTATCCATGAGTTGTCTCAGTAGATTTAGAGGGGTACCCCACTGCATCCACAGTATGGAAAAAATACGTTTATTAGATTTAAATTTAGCCTTATTGAATGCCACACCAAAAGAAAAATGTAGTGGACATATATTTCCAACATGTTTACCGATACAGGTAGTTTTGTTATTTTATTTTAATTTTTATTTTTTATTGAAGTCCCAGAGTTCAGGGAACGTCACTTAGATTCGCTAATTCTTACTATTTTTTTAATTCTCGGCCTCTTGATAATGCTCAGTTAACATACAGGAGCAAATAATTTCGTTGGTTGACAGGAAATTGAAGGCAGATGAAGTTTAAAAAAAAAAATTAATCAAAATTGCCATTTTAAAATAAATGAGGCGAGTAAAATCCATTGACAACAATTTTCATTTCCGAAAATGATTTTCGCGGAATCCATTTTTTCTCCATAGAGGGCTCATCATTCCCCCCCCCCCCCCCCGCCTTCAAAAGCACTACCCACCTCCCCCATTGGCATTGCTAAATTAATAACCACTCCCAAATGGGGGTGCAGAGGGGTCCCCCCCTCAGGTCGGAAAGTCGCCGAAATTAAAGGCCAAAAGTCGCAAAGTCGCTTTTTTAGACCATTTTTACTATAACCAAATTTGTCCAAAAGTCGCCAGGTCGCTTAAATTATTGCACCAGGTCGAAAAGTCGCCTGGAAAACAGCCCAGGTCGCCGAAAACCCCTCTGCAGTCACCCAAATAACAATACATCTCCACTAGTCTAGAATGTGTAGGACTACACTCATTGAGCCTGAAATCTGGTCACACGACAGGGTGCAAAACACGTAGGTAGTGCCAGCGGTCACCATCTGTGATATGAGACCAGGGCGGGAATCTGGAGGCGGAGGAGGCAGCGTCCGCCTCCTGGCGCCCCCTGGTGCCGAATGTCGGAGTGATGCGGGAGCTGCCAGATGCCCGGATGTCAGTGGTTGATGGCGGATGGGAGCTCGTCCAAAGAACGAATGGATGCCGGCATTTCAGCAACTTCTCCGCTTTTCCTACGGATTATTAACATCTATCTGTAGCTAGCACAGGATTAGGAATACATGCCGAACATGTCGCACAGGGAGGAACAGTACGTGGGGCCTTACCGCCTCGAGAAAACCCTGGGGAAAGGGCAAACAGGTAGGCCATTTTTCTGGTTCCTCTCTTCCCTTCAAGATTTGTCCGCGATGTCTCTCGACAACCCCGACTTCAAGCAATGACGGGCTGCAAAAAGGAAGGATATATTTAAGCAGGATATGATAGTTCACTAGCAGATACACTTATTGGTTGATTCTCCAAATATGGCGATTGTAATGTGATTATCTTGGAAACTATGGCTCTTTTTTTCCCGGAGGGTACCCCAGTGCTTGCGCCCCTCCGGTCTCCCCTTTGACAGATCTTGTTTTGACAGCGGCGGCTGTCTAAAACACCTCGGGCCCCTTGCCCATTGTTCGGTGGTCATTTCTAAGCCCCCACCGAAGATAGCATTCTAGAGAACACAAGATGGATTCCTCGATATGTCTCCCCTTATATTTCTACGATTATGAGGGTCTGTACGGGATGGATGACAAGAGAAACGCCCTGATTCTTTTGACAGCTGGTTTGACAGTTGCCTTGGCTTTGGCTTGGACCAAGGCATCACAGCAAGAAGGGGGTGTGGTGGTCTAAGAGTGTGGGTGAGGGCCTGGGTTAGGGCATAGACATTGTCTGTCAGATCACTCTCTGTTTGATATCTAACACTCATAGGAAGATATACTTATGATAAGAGATCTAGTAAGTAGACCCAGATGTGTATTTGGATTAATTGATTTGCTATCGATAGTTCATCACAACTTACAAGCAGTGGACTAGCCTTGGAGTTGGAACTGGGTCATTTAAAGGGACTGCATCGGCCTCAGAGTCAGATGCAAACTAGAGGCTCTAGTAGGCATGGCAGGGTTCACGAGACGGCCGGCCGGTTGCACGGCCATTTCTGCCCGAGATTTCCTAGGTAGTCTCAACTTTGCCACCCTGCTAAAAGCGACCCATTACATATATTTATTAAATTCCAAATGCCAATGCCTTCTAAAACACCTGTAGTGTTGGTAACAGGTCAGATTTATAATGGTTGCTGGTCTGGGGAGACTAGAGAAAAGAAACAAAGCCAAGGATAGTGGAAAATCCTCGGGCAGATTCAGGGCCAAACTCTGATTCTGACAGCAACACAAAGTGATCGATCAGGCTATGAAAAACATGTCCGATTCTAATAAAGACGCATTTCTTACAATACCACTACCCTATAGTATCGTTTTATGAACTTCTTTTTTTTTTCAAAAATTTATTTTTCAAAACCGTGCCGTGCCTACTAGAGGATTTGTAGGTGTTTATTCGCTGGGTGTGGCATACCGTAAGAGTATAACATCCCAAGATATCATATATGTACATATAGATTAGACTATTACTTCTGATTTAGCCTTGGTCTCAAGTTATAGGTCTCTATTGTTGATCTTCTTCAAAGATATTTATAGAGGGAAGACAATGCACGGAGAGGATGGAAGGGCTCATTGCTCATACATTTCCAAGTAAACAAGAAAGAAAAGATTAGCCTAATGATAACAGCCTTTAGTACTAACAGTACTATGGTATTTCTTTCTTTATTGGATCTACCAGATAATACTAATACAGACCTGTATAATTTACCCTAATTGGACGTAGATCCCTCGGATGATTACCCAATAATTCCAATAATCACCTTCTGATGTGAAGCCCCCCCCCCCCATGATAGGAAAGCACAAAAAAGCACTATAAACCAAACAAAGACATGAGCAAAGGCCCAGCCCCCATATCAATGCACCCAGCACCTGCTAGCGACCAGGCACCCAGCTATAGTACTCGGGTGTATTTGTGCAGTATCGATTGGTGATGTAGGGTCGTCGTAATTATGTCAACAACCCAGAATAGATGGCAGTAGCATCTGTTATTGTTTTTGTTTTTCCACTTTTTAACAAACAACTCATGCTCGGGGTAGCGTCGGTGGTGTATGCGTCCATGGCATTGTTGTTGTCATGGCTTGTCATGCCCAGCTGATGGACTGTAAACCCTCTACATGGTGGTCTAGTCAACTGCTACTCAGTCATGCCAACGACTACTACTACATGATATAGTGTTAAAGTATTGAATTAGAAACTTCAAACACATGCCATATATATCCCCTACAGTTAATGATTGGGTTGGGGCTGGTAGTAATAGCTTTTAGTGATACATGTATATAACTTTTCAACAAACCATTGTATATAAGATTACCAAAGATATGTTCATAGATATTTATATGATGATAAATAATAATGATAGAATCAGCTCACTTTATAATGAATCTTGACTATTTGAGAGGTAGAAAACAGGCCGGGTAGTCAGCCATGTGGGGGGTTTACGGTAGCTAGTCACGGACGCCGCTCTATTGTTAGATGCCTCCTACGGCACAGGTGCAGAGGGGGGTTGTCTACACCCCCCCCCCCCACACACACCAAACCCCACCCAGGGGCGGGGGGGGGGGGGGGGTCACGCCAGATGGGGAGCACCGGCTGCTAACTCGTACCCACGTGATTTATTCAATAAATAATCCTCCAAACCCAAGTAGTAGTCTACAGCTCCCGTCTACAGCCCCAATCTACAGCGCCATTACTTCCATTATAAAGCAGGATTATTCATGTGGTTATTAATTCAGTGACTCAGCGGGGGGTACAAATGGCACGCGTTATTCACACATTAATGATGGATATATACATGTATGTTTAAAGGCTGGGTTGGTGGTGTAGAAGACTGGGTATGGACCGTATATGAGCCAAGCGTGTTGTCCTATGGGCGCGGCCATTATTTAATCTGGTACTGGCAAGATGAGCACTGCTATTAACAGCTGTCAGATGAGTACCAATTTGGTCTGAACTACCCGCGAGTGGCCTATGTATATACATGTAGTAAGTAGTATATGGAGCCAGTAGTATAGGCAGTTGGGTGTTTTTCTCAGGCGCTCTGGACTGAGAGTGTATTGGAGGATTTGCACTACAATGCATTTAACAGAACTGCTGACTTGGTCCTCGTAATGTCACACAGAAATGCAAGTGGTTAGGGATTTCCCTGAAAATAGTGATCTTAAAGTCTTTTCCCCGGAGTTCCCCTCTTTAAATATCCATTAAAAATGGGGATTTTCAGACTAAACAGTCTCTTTTCAGGGATTTTGTTAATACATGACCTCATCTCTGACTGTGATCGACTCTGTGAGAAATACTCTCTGTTTAGGATTTTATGTCCATGATTTAGTATATTGAGTATAGGGCCTACAAGAAGCTCCAGTCCATTCCCCACTCTTCATTCTTCAAGGCTGAACGCTAATCGTGCAATTAATAATTCACCGACTCACAGAGTGAGAAATAAGGCGTACCGGCCAGCTAATCTTACATTAATGATGAATATATATCAGGCGGCAGGAGCTGGTGCACTGCACTGGATACAGTAATAACACGTCTGAAATAAACACCCCCTCAATTATTGGCTTTAGGGAGTGGTCATTTTTTAACAACAGGGGGGGGGGGGGAGGGGGGTCGGTGGATTTCGCGTGAGTGAGTTGAATTTTTTTTGGTTCCCCCTAACTGGAGGGGTCGAAATTTATTGGTCGAAATTGAGCGTGGCCGACCCCTTTGAGCTATAGTAACGCGCGGGCTTTTTCACAAAAAAGGGGTGCAATGACCACTCCCTTAATATAATCACCTACCATGCGCTTTTGTAAGACCATTGCTCTATTTAGACCCCTGCTTTTAAATGCTCACGTCCGCTATAGAAGGCTCAAAAGGTACCGATATTGGCTCCATTCCGACTGCTACTGTTGGGTAACTATTATATGCCCATTTAAATGGGAAAGTATGGAAACGTATCCTGAAGTCTGGCATGAGTAGTATATAGAGTTGGGTGTTCTTATCAGGATGCCCGTAATGCGGTTCTTGGTTGTTGTTGCTATACCCCAGTCCACGGCCAGGGGCATTCTCCAGGGCAGTGATTGTGATTGAATCTATGAGGTTAACGGAAAGTAGAAATAGAATACTGTCTCAGTTGGTCAGTTTTATTCTTGCATTGGCCAGTCGTTGAGGGACCCGACCCACAGTGTTGCCGAAAACTTTTTCTCAACGCAGGCCAAGGTGGCCTGCGTCTTGGCATCTTACACAGGCCATTTCCTTCTCATGCAGGCCATATGAATTTTTATATTTCAAGGCATCTTAAAAATTTCATTATAACTTGTTTTATACTACGCAAAAGCTTGAAAGAAATTGAAAAAATATCTAATATGAAACAATTTACAAATATGACCCTATCTTCGCTTCTAATTGACCGATTTGAAAAATGCTTTCACCATTAGGAAGCTGAGATCATGGCAGGCCATTATGACCTGCGTCCTAAGGCCCTACGCCGGCCATCGGGATGCTACGCCGGCAAAAGCCGGCGTGCCGGCGTGATTTCGGCAACACTGCGACCCAGTTCAATCACTAAAGCCAGCAGACCCATTACCAGGCTAACCGGGCTCCCCTTACCCAGGGTAGGGTAGGTTTACCCCAAGTCGGCCATAACCTCAAGTCGGCCACCCCCTCCAGGGAGGACAACAGTCAGTAATATACTGAATGAACACTTTCTTCTGGTAGAATAAAATCGATTCTACAAGCTGGTATAGTTTGTTTGATATAATTTTGATTTTAACCCAGCCTGGATGGGGGTGGCCGACTTGAGGTTATGACCGACTTGGGGGTGAACCTACCCTACCGCCATCAGCATACTTTGATCAAGTATAGGACATTTTCATTTTCAATAAACTGATCATTTTAATACATGCCTTTATACTCATACACTCGGCGAGGTCTCGTTGTGTATAGATTTATGGTATGCTTTGGTAGAGGTGGCAGTGTTTTAGACAGAACATTATGTGATGTGTATATCAATATACATGTAGCCCAGTCATCCCCTACCATACACGGGTTCTGGTCAGTTAAGAGGACTCAGTATGGAGGATCATAATAGCAATAATATTATGCTATGATTAGAAAATAAAGCCTGCCTGCCTGCCTGGTCACCTGCCTGTCTCCCTTCTCCCCAAACCTTCCCACCATCTTTCTCTCCGTCTTTCCCTCCATCCCTCCCTCTTTCTCTCCCACTCCAATTCCTCTTCCTCCCTCATTCCCTCCCTTCCCTCTCTACCTGCCTGCCCCCTCTACCTCTGCCTCCCCCCTCTACCTCTGCCTTCCCTTCCACCCCTCTGCCTGTTTTCCCATCCCATCCCCCCCCCCCCCCATGTCTTTATTTCTGTCTCTCTCACTCCAATCTCCCTTCTTTTTCATTACCTCCCTCCCTTCCGCCGTCTCTGCCTTCCTTCCTGCCTCCCTCTCTGCTGTCTGCCTCCCTCCCAGCCTGCCTTTCCTCCTCTACCTCTGCCTTCCCTCCCACCCCTCTGCTTGCTAGTGTGTAGAGCAGTAGAAGGAGAGGTATCTCAGGGTGAGGGCGGTGTGTAGCTGCAGGGTGTCGGGGCGGTAAGGGTTACGGTGGCCGTGAGGAGGGGCCTGCTATTGTGTCGGCCAGAGTGGCAGGTGCGTGCCGTATCACCCCCCCCCCCCCCACACACACACACTGACACTCAGCACTCTACTATACCTCGTCTAAATGGCAGCACACACTGTGTGGGGATTGACTGTCATACATGATATGACTCCTGGAAACATCACGTAGATAGAGTTCCCACTACGGTGGTAGGACATTAATATAACGCCTCTGGGGGTTCATCAAAGGCCGATTATTAAAGAGGAAGGGAGGGAAAGGGGGAGGGGCAAACCCTGCTTTTTTGCCTGTAGTTAAGATTATATTGCATAATTCAGACTGAGAAGATAAGGAGCCAGTTCCAAACCTATAGGAAGCGCCCACAACATTGTGTTACCCTATTGGAACTAATGCCGTAATGTGCACTGTGAAATAATTATTGAGTTTTATTATACGATCGGACGACTCATCGTGCTTTTTAGGTGATATTCCCGTTCTGATATTCCTGCATACCGCACACTTGGCAAGGTGAAATCGTGCTGATATTCTGGATATCAGAACGATTTGTAATGAGTTACCGGATATCAGAACGATTCTGTCGGAACTCTCGACAGCCATAAAATCCGAGGATTCATGGAGACTCGAACACGCTACATCAATACTTGAAGTCCGATGTGCTAACCACCACGCCGTGAAGACGCTGGTGGAGGTGGGTGGCGAAACAAGGAGTCTACAGGCGGATTTCCAGCCCTGTAGGACCATTATTTACCGAGTTACAGAAGAAAAGGCATTTTTTGGTCTAGTTTCTTTGAAAATCCAAATTTTTTTCTAATTTCTTTTTTACTATAAAGGTAGAAGTTGGACTTTACTTAGCCTTTCGTTAAAATAATTCTGGGGACTTTTTTTCACATAGAAATAGGCATTCTGAAAAAGGTTCGTTTCCACCCAGGATCGATCCGGGTACCCATGGTGTGTGAGGCGGCGACGCTAGCTGCCATGCCTATCCGGCTGTGGTGGTTGTGGAGGGAAACGCTGTGTATATTGCAGTGTATCAGGGAGCAGTTAGTTTTTAAAGCAGCAGGTCGCGCGGCGTAAGTACACTCCTATACGTTAGCACTGAGAGTATGTTGGATTTGAAATAATGACCGATCCCCTCACCTCCCCTACTGAAGAGTTCCACCAGGCTCCACCAACAAAACAACATGGCGCTACTGCTTTGCGAGTGATATTCAGTCAATAATCCTTCAAAATGGCCAAACTAGGACTCATATAAGGTAATTAAAGACATTTGAATGGGAATATCGTATAATAAACCTAATAATATATGAATATCCCCGAACTTAGGGTGTGTATTCATGAATAACAAACCTCGGTGCTACGCACCTCGGTTCGTTATTCAAGTATACACACCCTGCGTTCGGGGATATTCATACATTATTGGTTAAATATATTTCTCAGTATCTAAATTGCAAGTGAATAAAATAAACACAAATAAATGTATTAAAAAATGTCCAATGTTGGGTGTTAAGTCAGTGTCTATCTGCATGCCTACAAGTCAGAGATGCCACTTTTCCTACTTTTGCAGGAATTCCTACTTTTTCGCAAGGATTTCTGTATTGAATTGTATAAAATTCTTATATAAAATTGACCAAAATCTAAGGATTTCCTACTTTTTGAATATCAGAGAGTGGCATCTCAGACAAGTTTAGCTTTAGACGCGCCTTAGCCCAGCTCCCCCCGTGCCCCACAGATTACCCATTCAGAGGGCGGCGTGAGGGACGGGGGTGGGACTATTGTGATTGTCGGGTTTTAGGGTTAATTGTTAGCGGGTTTAAATGGGTTTAACCCTTTACGGCCGACATAATGCCTTAATGCTTTATCCCCATTTGTTGATATAATGATGCACCACTTCAGCTCCAGCGATCAACTAATCGACCAGCGCTGCATTTGTGCATCATGCCGACACTTTGGGAGTGTATCAAACCTTACCAAGAGATGCAACATGATGCATTGAATCGCAATGCTACCCTTAAAGGGCTACTATTAAGAGATTGGGTTGGAGGATACCCCCCCCCCCCCACACACACACACACCTTTCGCTACACCAGGGCTGTGAGTGAGTGAGGTCAGACACAAAGGCAGCGTTTAGACAGACTGGGGGGAGGGGGGGGGGGGGGAGGGGGGACGCCATGCTCCCTGACAAAGCCAACTACTCACAAGGACAACCTATTGAGAACCAGCCATATTAGCATGAGACAGCCTTTGTACATTGATGCTTTACATAATATATAATATTCCAAGTATATTATTTAAGCCATTTATAACACTTTAATGGCAGCATAGTGCTTTATTGCAATACTGTTTATGACATTTTAAAACATGTTAGTGAAGGGTAAATGTGTATGTTTATACCACAGCGGGCACGGAGAGCAAAGCATTTCACACCTCTTGTATACTGTATACAGCTAGTGGCATAAAGTAGTTATAGGACTAGTACCAATCTGTAGAGGTATTCAGTGAAGGAGCCTATAAGGCCCCTTCACTGTATTTCGCGCACAGATTGGTACACGTCCTATAACTACTACGTAATTGGGTGAGCTGTCTGCCCTCGCTCATAGACACAGAGATGCCACTTTTCCTATATTGTTGGAATCAGTTCCTACATTTTTGCTGGAATTTCTGTATTGAGATTGCTATAGAAAATGGACCAAAATCTTATGATTTCCTACTTTTCGTCGACAAGGGAGTGGCATCTGGTGTCTGTAGATGTCTCTCACACTTGGCTAGACTAGTTCCAATCCCGACGCTCCGCTTTGGGACCAGTAACCGTTCAGCGTTGTAACGGGTTACGTTGCCGCGTTCTGTAACCAATCACCCCAAGCTGGCCCCATCTCGCACCATGTTATATAGCGTCAATTAGAGAGCGCCGCTCGGAGCGGACCGCACAGTTACTTGTCCCTAAGTGAGGCGAGCGGTAGCCGCAGGAGCGCATGGGATTGGAACGAGTCTAACACTTGGCATACTGGCTCCGTTATGTTACTACGGGTACCGTATTCGACGTAATAAGCGCACAGTGCGCTAAAAATTAAAAAAGATTATGGACACCTTTTAGTAGTTAAGAGTTTAATTGGGGTCAAAAATGTAGATATTTTTGGTTATTTATAGTATACAAATTGGGCAAAAACGGGGGGTGTACACTTATTAGGGGGTGTGCGCTTATTACGTCGAATACGGTAGTGTTAGCCCCACCTCCCTCCACCCATGTCCTGTAGCATGTACCACCACTGCCATAGATAATACACAAGAGCTGTGCTGCTACCAACACCACACGCCCTACCCATAGACACCATGTATACCAATACATAGACAAACACCCATTGATACTGTCTCTGTCGCATTTCATGAGTGGGGACTGGGGCAGTATCTCACGAAGCCGCCACAAGTGAAATATGTCAGAGAGGTATATAGTTGGCATTAATGAATGGTATAATACAGTACTAAAATGGCAATTTTGAGACACCAGATGCGGGTTATACAATTCTCCCAAAGTCGGGTCGCGGGTTATACGTGCGATGCAGGTTATACGCGGGAATTTATGGTAGTCATATTCAGACCCCCTGTACGGGTCATATGTTTTCACGAAGTCAGGGTGCTGCTTTTTGATATATGCGAGATGCGGGTAATTCCCCGGGAAGTTACGGTAATCCATGTTTTAGCTTGTTTCCCCCGACCCGACTGAGTCTGATTGTTACCCACATCAACACGCCGCATGTTATTGGTACAGCATCAATAGGGCGGCAGGAGGACACTTACCTAACCCTTTAACGGACGCATACTTCTTTAATGTATCATGCCCTTGGTCGTCATGATGCATGAATACAGCCCTAACTCGCCAGTGCTGTATTCAAGCATCATGCCGACCCTACAGGGTTGAGACAATCCTGAAGGGTCAGCATGATGCACCAATGCCAGGGTTGCCACTGTCAGGGAAAATGTCAGGGAAAATATCTTTCGTTCCAGGTCAGGGAAATGTCAGGGAATTTAAGATTTTTTGGCAAAATGATATTTTCTGAAAATGTCAGGGAAAATAATATTTTGTCAGGGAAAATCCTTGAAATACCCAAAAATATGACCCATTTTCTTTGAAAACCCCTGTATTTTACTACGATTGTTAGGGAGAAAATTATCTGAATCCTCAAAAAAGAGGGGTTCAAAATTTTGCACGCACGCGATACACAAAACCCCTGTTGTTAAATAATAACCACTCGCTAAGTAGAAGATGACTTTATAAACTGTGCGTATTCATAGTGGGAGGGCATTTAAAAACATAGGGTTTATGTTGCGATTGTCAGGGAAATTTGATATAACGTCAGGGAAATGTCAGGGAAAAGTCAGGGAATTTAAAAGTACCTTGTATGTCGGTGGCAACCCTGAATGCAGCACGGGAGAGTTACTCGCCGGGGCTGCATTGGTGCATCATGATGACAAATAAAATGTCATCATTTAGTGACATGCCGTCCTTAAAGGGTTAACGGACGGATACCGCTTTTTAAGGACGGCATAATGCCTTGGCCGCATGATGCATGAATGCAGCCCAGGTGAATCTACTACAGGGTCGAGACATACCCGAAGGGTCGGCATGATGGACCAATGCAACGTCGGCGAGTTACTCGCTGGGGGTGATATACTCCTAAAGGGTCGGTATGATGCATGAATGAAGCCCCAGTCTTTGCGAAAACTTTTTCACCATGCCAGACATTCGGTCATGCATTGACCTTGCTAATTTTGCCGAACCGGACAGATTTCCACAGGACCGGATACCGAAAGAAAATAATATGTTATTTTATAATAGAAAATAGAAATTAAAAATAGCTTTGATTAACTCAAAATGATAGTGTGTACTCCAGGACATGTACCATCAGTTGTTTGAAAAATTCTTTCAGCTTTGGAAAGCCCATGAACAGCAGGACATCTGGTCAGGCAACACCAGTCATTCTGCCGGACCAGAGCCATTTTAGGCAGACATTGGCACTGTCCGACACGTTTTGGCAAAGACTGAAGCCCTGGTGAGTAGGCTGACCCGGGCTACATTCATGCATAATAACCACAAAGATTGCTCCATACACAACTATTAAAGTGAGTGGTCATTTTATAACAACAGGGGGTGTTGGTGGATTTTGAAGCGAATCTTTCTGGGCCCCCCAAATTCTCAGTTCCACCCTCCCCCCGACAGCTTCAAATTTATCCCAACAAACCTGCGACAAGCCCGCGACAAACCCCTTTGCACAATACTAGTAATGTGCCAGCCTTTTCACTGAAAAGAGTTGAAATTGTGTTGGTCTCCCGCCTCAAGAGCGGTCCAAATCCAGTAACCCCCCCCCCCTTCATGTTGCTAAAGACCACTCATCCACTTTTTTTTTTTTGTCTGCGGATTTTAACCTTGAATTAAGTGGAGCGGGGGCAATTTTTTTTTTTTTTTGAGGGAAACATTTTTGCAAACTCCCAAATTAGGCTAGCGATCAGAAAAAAGCCACCCAAAAAAGAAAAAAAAAAAAAAAAAATCAAATTTCTCAAAAAGAGGTGCGGGCGCATCCGTAGACACTTTTTTTTTCAAAAAAAAAAAAAATTTGCATTTTCAAAAATATGGTGCGGGAAATCCGTAGACCAACTTTTTTTTTTGGTGTGGCCCTAAGTGCAGCCTACAGCACGGCGTGCTGCGCCAACCACAACACCCGGTGCATTATGGGTACTACCCCCTGGTGGCCGCACGCCACTTGTGCCCCTGGTGGCAGAAACAGATAACACACTTAGCACTGTAAGGACGGCATGCTGCCTTAAATCAACACTTGTCATCATGACACTCCAATGCAGTACCAGCGAGTAACGAGAGTGACTGTTCAAAAGTGTATCAACCCTATACGGTTGGCATGATGCATGAATGCAGCAGCACTTGCAAGTTACTCTCCAGGGCTGCATTCATGCATCTCACGACAAGGGACATAACATATTAAAGCACTGTGCTTAAAGGGATATTGGGGCTCAGTGTCAACTAGACGGGACAGTCTACTTCCTGTTGTAGGATGGTGAGGTGCATTGCGGGGAGGGTGTGAGAGCCCTATACGGGACTAGCACATCCCGGTACTTCAGGTAGTCGGGGGCTAAACCCAATCTCCTTATCAGGCTAATCCCCTCCCCTCACACCTAGAACAAAGGGGCTGATAAGAAATTCTCCAATGATGCACTGCTCTGGAGTCGGGGGCCTTACCACAATGCATTGCTCTGAGCCAAGATGGCGGCCCCCATAGCCTAATGCGCTAGTCCCGTATATCTCTTCATGCAGGACATGCTGCAGTGGTTTGTGTTGATGGTTATTCGCTCCGCCCCGATGGACTATTGTCTGCCTCTATGTTACTCTCCCTCACCTCCCTCCTGCCTGCCTATCTGATCTCTGACTATCTACCGTATCTTTTTCACCTCCATCCCAAACTGTTTGGAAATTATCATAGTAACAAACAGGTTGTTTTGCTGATAAAAGAGGTCAACATTTTTAACTCCACCACCCCAAATATTTTTGCCCTTTTATAAAAGTGATAACTACCCTGTACCTTAGGTATGACTAGGTATGACAACAGCCACTTCTGTACCCGGGTCAAAAGCCCATTTCCATATACATGTACTACTCGCCCTCAGAAACCACCATGTAGCCGTACTATAACGTATAGGCCTCCATACATTGATATTGTCAGTTGTCATTATCGCAACGAGTAGGGCCAAATACGCCTACCCGGGTAATATAAAAAAAAAGGGTAATATAAAAGGAGTTCGCCCTTTAAATGCAGGATAGTGCTTTAACGTGCCATGCCTTTGTCGTATTTCGAATCTACTCTCCAGGGCAGGAGTCATGCATTATGTCGATCGTCTGAGTTTATACGCTTCATGCTCTCTGATACAGGGTCGTTATGATGCAATTATACAACCATTACTGAGAGACTTGCCAGTATCGATATATATTATGACGAAAAATGACATATCAAAAAGCACATTACAATACGCCCATTAAAGCACTATGCGGGTTAATTGACAAAGGTGCCCTTGATGCTATCTGATACTATGAGATAAGAACTTAGTTTGTGTGTCATTGTTTCTGCTGAACAGTAGTGAACTTCATAATCTGTCTGATCAGTCTGGCCAATTATAATGCCAATTACCATGTATCGTTAAAAATTAATATTAGCACTGGGCATTACCATTGATGATTAAGAGACTGCGCGTGACTTAATTGTTGGCGTTGGCAGTACGGGTCAGTCGTATTGAATGGGTGCGGTTTAATGTAATGCTGTTCAATTAAATTTGAAATGGCTCTAATTATTAACTTTTAAAATGACTTATTGTGTTTAAAAATGGATTGAAATATCACATGTGTCGTGTCGCAGGTTTATTTCTTTAGACGCTTGAAAGGACGTTGACCTACCCAGTTCCACGTTAACTTCAAGGCCAAATAAAAAATAAGAGCTGTGTTTGAGTAACAAGGCCAAAGCAAAATAGGGTAGCTTGGTCGATTTTTCTTTGTTTAAATTAGTTTTTAGGATTATGAGATGAATTGTAAGGGAGAATCTCTTTGAGGGATTGGTTATTTGGTAGTTTAGAACCAGTATCTGTCTAATTAAGCCATCATCAGTTCTGTTTTTCCATACAAAGAATTCCCACCCTTCTAGTTGACTCAGTGTGTATACACCCAGAGTAATGAACACTGCGTAATTTTCGATTTTAAGACATTTTTGGGACATGGGAGAATCTTTGTCATTCAGTTTCTATTGGACATAGACAAAAGGAGACAAATGAGACAGAAGGCCAAGATCGGGGGACAAATGATTCTTTCGAAATGTTTTCCAAAGACTCACTCTTTCTATGTTATAGTCGCCTGCGATCGTTACTATGGAAATGTACTAAAACCAATCTACTGGCGAGTTGCTAGTTTTTGGGTCTGTAGCAAGTTGACTGACATTGAATCAATGTGTCTGTCTGAATCGAGCTGTAGTTGGTCCGTATTGCTGAGGGTGTTCTAGGTCTAATAGTGCGGGTAATCATGGGTATAGAGCCTTTGTCGCTGTCGCCCGTGTTACTAGAACTTACACAGGTCTTTGCACCTCCCACAAGCCATATTTATAGCATTTGCACTTGTACATAGATATCAGATAGGACATTTTAAACTAAATGATAAATGTAAATTCTTCTTTGATAGTATTTAGTGCCCGGTACGGGGTATCCTGACAGAATCGCAGTTACCTCTGGAATGAGCAATTTCAAATGTGAGCTTCTCTTTTATAGTGTCTTGTCACATGACCTACATTGACCAATCAGATTCTTCTTTGATAATATTTTAGGAAAGTGATTTGTGCATGTTGCTTAAAATCACTTTGAATCCTCACGATAGTAACATGACTACCGGTAACTCAGCCTCCAATAATGTACAAGGCGATAACCACCAACCAGTAATGTTTTACTTCGATACAAGCCGATACAAGCCGATGTGCGGGTGTCGTTGCAGCCACACTGATGTCCTGCTACTAGTGCAGTGGTATTCCATGTTATATAAGGCATTACCTGCCGGAGTCCTGGCCATGAATAAAGCTCATTACCATTCCTACCTTCATTGTGTGGCTCTGCTACTGGAGGGGTTCGCCCTGTAACCCTCTAAAGACAGCATAACGCATTAAAGTGGGTATATCCGATTTTTCTTCAAATTCTACATCTCACTTAAATGTATTCCAAACACAGTAAAAGTATAATATTTAAAGAAAAGAGGTCAATTAAATATCATTAATGGGTGTTAATAGGTCACAAAAGGATCCAATGTCCCCCAACCATGGGCTTTGCTAGTGCATTATCTATGGGGGGAATAAAAGAGTGCACGCTTTTATTCCAAAATGACCATATCTTGGTCAATAAAATCAAATTACAGAAAAATCAGAGGGAATTAGGGAGAATGGAGCTGATACAAAGTCAAATATATCATTTGTGAACATTCAGACACATTTTTTGGGAAATATATTTTTTTGTCCCAAACATCGGATATACTAACTTTAATGTGCCTCTACATGGGTACCCAAATATATGACCGTGTCGCCGTGTCAATTTTTAGCAGAAGGACCGTGTTATTGTGTCGATTTTTAGATATATAAGAACTTAGAGAAAAATCCCTGTGGGTCGATTTTTACCTTTCCTGTGTCTGTCGATTTTTAAAAGGGCCTAAAACGGCTGTGTCGCCGTGTCACCCGTATCGATTTTTACCCATGTAGAGGCACATTCATGCATTATGTCCCTGAGTGTCATGATGCATGAACGCAGCTTTGGCGAGTAACTCGGCAGTGCTGCATTTAAGCATGATGCCTACCCGATGGGGTTGATACTCCCCCAAAGGGTTGGCTTGATGCACCACTGTAGCTCTGGTGATTTACTCACCGGGCTGCATTGGTGGATCATGACGACAAATGTCACCTTTAAGCGACATGCCATCCTGTAAGGGTTAAGGGCTGCATGGTGCTATAATGCACCATCCTCTTTGGTCATCATGATATGTGAATGCAGTCCTAGAGAGTAACTCGTCAGGATTGCATAATTTGTATTTATTTTCCTGGAGTGCGGATATATAAAGGGTTGTGCGGCGCTCAGCCATCTTGATTGTAAGTGACAAGCAACTGCTTTCAGCTTAAGAAGGAAATCAGCAGGCATTCCCATCAATCGTTGTCCCAAATTCAAGCCAACAAGCTTACATTTTTGCATAAACGGTTGTTACATGAAGGTAGTCGTGGACAGAAGTAATTCCCGAGTGCTGCATTCATGCATCATGCGGACTCCGCTGGGTTACCTATAAATAAATATGAATGATAAAAATGATGCTGTCCTTAACGGGTAATAGTGTGAGCAGGCAGGAGGAATGTGGAGAATGGTGTTAACAACATAATGTGTATTCATACACCCAAGTAATTTGTACCCACATCTCACATTAACACCATTCTTGTGTACCAGGGAAGTTATACACCAGGCCTCTGTGTTAACCCTCTAAGGACAGCATATACAAAGAAATCAAGGCAGAGCCAAATCATTCAGGTTGTCTATGCAGTTGTGCATAATCATAAAGGAGGAGTTAACCCTTCCGTACCCAGAGCTCCTAAAATGCACGCTTTTACACCTATATATCTTAGGGAGACCACCCTGGGCTGGCTAGAACTCTCAACAGGACATTGTTGGTACCTTGTCCCTTGTGATTGTAAAAGGACAAAATGTGTATAGGATTAGTTAGCCTAGTACTTTTTACTTAGTTAGCCTAGTCATTTCTTCTCACAACAGACTGAGTTAGCCTAGTCACATCAACATAGTCAGCCTAGTCCTCAATCTTTATTTCAGGCTGATTTCTCCATTAATGCGCTGCTTTAATGAGGCTAGCAGTTACCTACATGACCACATATACTTACACTAAGATTTACCAACTACCATTCAAGTATATCAAGTATTTACAGTACAAATAGGCAAAATCTGTTAGCATTGCTTAACTACCGGCGGCCATGATTGATCACATAACTACAGATTCCAGGCCCAGTGTTCCTACAGTGAGCATAGTGCGTTAATCACCTGTATTCATGCAGCACTGGTGAGCATCTTACAAGTTCAAGTTCAAGTTCATAAGTTTTTATTTGGCCTAGACTGGAGTACACTCAGCCCGGGCTGCATTCATGCATCATGCCAACCCTATGAGGTTGATACACTCCTTAAGAGTCGACATGATGCACCAATCCAGTGCTGGCAACACCAAATGGCAGAACAAATATAGTCATTCTATTTGATGTATTCTAGCGAGAAAAAAACTAAATGAAACTAGTCACCAGCTGGTAGAGTGATCAGAAAGAAAGTTGTCAAGGGGTTAATTAACTAAGGCCAACTTACAGAGGATGAGATTTATCTCACACCCAGAGCTCGTCCCAGACTCCATAAACAGCCTGTAAAAGCTGGCGGTCTGGCTGTTCAAGGGATGGACTCATAACCAAGGCCTAACAAGTAAATAAAGATGGTCTCCAGTCAACCGGCAAAAGAATGGACATTCTAACAACTCCTAAAACCCTAAGATTTCCTGCATTTTGTCGTGCAGAGAGTGGAATCTCTGTATTTCTGAGGACTGACGGTGTTTTGCACGGCCTGAGTGGATAGTATCAGGCATTATGAGCCTGTTCTGGTGTACTGGGTAACATGTGATTGTCGAATCATGTAACTAACAGCGCCAGTGTAGCCCAGCCTAACCCGTTACGGGCCGCATGCGTCTGGAAGTACACCATGTGCTATGTCCTTTCAAGGGTCGCCAGGGTTGTATTCAAGCATCATGCAGACTTGATGGGATTGATACATTCCCGAAGTGTCGGTATGATGCATGAATGCACCCCTGGGTGAGTTACTCGTGCATCATGACGGCAAAGGGAATATTCCTTAACCCTTTAAGGACGGATGTCGGTAAGTGATGACATTTGTCGTCATGATGCACCAATGCAGCCCCCGTGAGTAACTCGCTGGTGCTGCATTGGTGCATCATGCTGACCCTTCGGGAGTCTCTCTACCCCATAGGGTCAGCATGAGACATGAATGCTGCCCTGGTGAGCTACTCGCCAGGGCTGCATTCATGCATCATGACGACCAAGGGCATGATGCATTAAGGCATCATGCCACCCTTAAACGGTTAAGGCACTATGCGGCCCTTGAAGGATCACATTGCTAAGACTACATGTACCAGAGACAGAACACTGACGTCAGACCAACTGCACTCAGCTACACTGATATAGAACTTGATATTGCCTGTGTTTCCGTGCTCTACCAAGCTTCTCTTTGCTGACCCCGGAACTACCCGGTAGTCAATATAGCATCTAGAATCTCTCAATACAACATAGATACCACATGCACACATGTATGTGTGTCATGTTATTAGACTCACACCAATTTACGTTGGTATTTACCACTTTAAGGGCAGCATGATGCATTATTGCATTATACCATTTGTCATCAATTAATGCAGCCTTGGCGAGTACCTTCCCCACGCATTCCGTCCTGCAAATTTTCAATGTTGAAGGATATATAGTTTTACACAGTATATTGACATACATATTTCTGCATTAGAAGCCCAACTGAATTCTTCTAGTTCAGAAAAGCCCAACATGCGAGTGGACATTCGGTCTTGCTACACTTGGGAATCTGCTGGACCGGTGGCATTTTAGAAGGACATTGCCACTGCCCTGCATGTTTTCGTAAAGACTGTAAAGGCATCATGCCATCCTTAAAGGGTTAAACTTGTCCGGTAAGGCGACCAGACTAGATTGACGTCAGACAGAGTTCACGCGTATACACAGGGCGATACACCACATTCATCGAGGTTCTGTTATGGCGGTAGCCGATGAATTTACCGGTAGCCGATGAAAGAACTGGTAGCCAATGAATGAACCACTAGCAGCAGTGAATCTAATAGAGTTGATATGGCCTATATGTATGGGCTTTACCAAGCTTTCATGATGCTAGCACAAAGAACTGCATAACCATTCCTACTATGTATATCCTGAAGCACTCTTAGCGAAAACATGCAGGACAGTGGCAATATCTGCCTAAAATGCCACCAGTTCAGCAGGTTCACAAGTGTAGCAGGACCGAATGTCCAGTCGTATGTTGGGCTTTTCTGAACTAAAAAATTTGAGTAGGGTCTCTAAAGCTGAAATATTTTTTGTTAATATACTGTGTAAAAGCTATGTACCTATCCTGATTTGGCCATAGATATTAAAGATTTGATCTATTTTTAGTGTACAATAGTATTTTATAGTTACTGGACATCGATTCTCTCTCTTTGTAGCTCTATAGTGATCGATGCCCAGTTTTATACTTCAGACCAGTGGCTCATTTTGGCTGTTTTTTGCCTCACAGATTGCTTCTAGGGCAAAATCCTGACTAGGTGCCAATATATTCTCTATGCCAATGGGTAATATGAGGGTAGAAAACACTGGAACCTCAGTTAGAAAAAATCCTACTGAACAGTTTTTGAGAAAATTAGGGTTTTGTTGCATATTTTTGGTGTTTTTAGTACATTTCCTACATAAACCGTGAACGCCAGCATTTCTCACTTTTCAGGTGTTTAGAATCAGAATTTGACTTTTTTTTATTCGCAGTAGGATTTCTGAGTATCGAGCCATTCTAGAAAAGCTATTCTTTGAAAAAAATACTTAGTATTTCTTGATGATTTTCGTTGCACAAATTTAGGGTTGTAATATAAAAACTGCATTGTCATCCAATCAAAGTGTTTATGCACTGTTGATGGTCACCCACTCCCACCCTCTTCACTCTGCATTGAAGGAGAACAGGCAGGGGAGGTACACTTGTCCGTATATAGCTGTTGACCTGGGTGCATTTTCAATTCATGGGGTGCCAACTGTTCATGAAAGAAAAATCAAATAGAATTTTTTTTTTTTTTAGTATCAGATTAATGCAACTACAATTCATGATAGCACTTAAAGCATTGTATTTGCATTAATATGAATGGTAGCCACCTTATGGGGTGCCAACTATTCATGAAAGAAAAGTCGATAAGAATTTGTTTTTTATTAGCATTAAATTGATGCAACTACAATTCAAGATTGCATTTCAAGCATCGGGGCATTCACTGAATGGTAGTCATCTTAAATATATGGGGTGCCAACTGTTTATGAATTTAAAAAAAAGAATAGAATTCGTTTTTTTATTAGTAGCAGATTAATGCAACTACAATTCGTGATTGCACTTAAAGCATTGTGGCATGCAATGACTGGTAACCACCTTGAATGTATGGGGTGCCAACTGTTCATGAAAGAAAAAAAAGAAAGTATTATTTTTTAGAATCAAATTAATTCAACTGCAATTCAAGATTGCATTTAAGCATTATGGCATTCAATGACTGGTGGCCATCTTGAACCTATGGGGTGCCAACTCTTCATGAAAAAAAGAACTAAATTGGATTTTTTTAACAGTATAAAATTAATGCAACTACTTTTCAAGATTGCATTTAAAGCGTTTGAAAAAGGTATCAAATAGAAATTTTCTTATAATAGATATCAAATTAATGCAACTACAATTCTTCATTGCACTGAAAGCATTGTGGCATTTAGTAAATGGTAGCCATCTTGAATGGGTTGAATGAAGAAAAAATCAAATAGGATTTTTTAAAATCAAATTAATGCAACTACAAGTAAAGGTTGTATTTCAAGCATCGGGACATTCAATGAGTGATAGCCATCTTGAATCTATGAGTAGTATAGTATGTATCGGAACGGGACTATAGTTAAGTACTGTTTATTACTCAATCGACCTGCAGCCAATCAGAGGCCTCCATTTGGTCACGTGACCGGAAGTGACCTACTTAGGGGATTAGTGGTGAGGTCACGTGACCTAGTTAGCCAATCAGAGGCCGCCATTTGGTCACGTGACCGGAAGTGAGGTCATATGACCTACTTATGGACCGGAAGTGACGTCATATGACCTACTTAGGGGACCGGAAGTGACCTACTTTAGGATCACGTGACCGGAAGTGACCTGATGAGTCACGTGACCGGAAGTGACGTCACATGACCTAATGGCCAACCGGAAGTGAGTGACCTGATTGAGGATCACGTGACCGGAAGTGACCTGATTGATCACGTGACCGGAAGAAGAAGAAGAAGAAGTGACGTCACGCGACTTAATGAAGAGATGAGCGTCTTTAAGGGGTCACGCGCTTTAAAATGTGATATCTTTTTTTTTGGAGGAGGAGGAGGAGGAGGAGGAGGAGGAGGAGGAGGCGAGTCTCTTATTTTTTTCGGTAAACTAATAAAAAACACTACGATATAAGTTTAGTTTTTTTTTTCATTTTTTATTGTTTTACGAGCGACTGGAAGTGACTTATTGAACTAGGTAGAAGCGTTCTTTAGAGTGTATAAAGGGGGGGGGGGAGGGGAGGGGAAGGGGAGGGGGGCCCCTTTAAGATGCATGGGGAGGGGGGCGCTTTTAGGATGCATGGGGCGAGTGGTGGGGGGGGGGAGGGGGGGAGGGGGGAGGGGGGCACTCTAGGGGGGTGGGGGGGCACTCTAAGGGGCGTTTGTCTCTTTTAAGAAAAAAAGAAAAGAAAAAGATTTCAATCGAGAGACACGCTTCTTCCTCTCGAGAGAAAGAAGCGTGTCTCTTCGTTTTTTTTTGTTTATCACGTGCTTCGATGAGGCGATCAGCTGCGACTGGAGGAAGTGACACTTTAAGAGGGCGCGCGTCTTAATTGTTATGATATTTTTTTTTTTTACTTACTAATAAAGAAGACGTATGAAAATAAAACACAACAATTCACATGTCCGTCGTTCTCGTTGTTTCTTGCTTGATAAAGTCAAGTAATATCGCGATGCCGAGGTCAAACTTTCCCATGTCCTCAGTCAACACTCGAAGGAGTTCAAAAGGTGTACCGCCAGCACCGTCAGCTTCATCTTGCCACATTTTCAACACTCGGAAGGCCCACTCAGCGGGACTTCCTCCGTATTCGCATTCTTCAGCGATCTTATCTAACCTCTCAGGCGACAATTTTAAATGGTCCCCCACCTCTTTCCACCTGCTACCTAGACGTCTGCCGAGGGTGCCCAAGTGCTTATGCATCGCGCGCGAGTCGGGGTTTTCGAAATCCAACCCCTGTCTGTGGAGAAGGGACATCCACTGAGCCAACAGTTCCACGCGTCTAATGCGGGTGAAGACGCGACCGAGCTCTCCCCATCTATGACGATGCGGGGTTTCACCCCACCAGACTCGGAACATCGCCGTACACAGCTCCTCCGGTGTCTTGACACTGCGCTCTACTAGAGCATCCATACGGGCGGCGGTAACTTTTAAGCTACTGCCCAACTCTCTCCAACAGCTGCTCAACTCTTTACCTAGTTGACGAAGCAAGGCGTCGCTATAGGCTAACCGCCGCTGTCCTACCTCTCTGTTCTCCCCATCGGTCTGCCTCGCGCGTCTCACGTCGTCAAGCTGCATTAACTTTTTTTCAGGTGGACAAGGCGGTGAAGGCGAGCTTGAAAGTGGAATAGCTTGAGCCATCTTGTCTCGTCTTGGCGGTGGCGGCGGCGGCGGCGGCGGCGGTGGCGGCGGCGGCGGCGGCGGTGGTGGCGGCGGTGGTGGTAGTAGACGTTACTGTGGTCAGAGGCGATATGGTTTTTTTCCAACAGAAATCAGAGCTTTTTATACAAAGGGAGTTTAATCCCATTTCCAACAGCACTCCAGCTGTGTAGCGACCTGTCCGCATGACGCTTTTTCAACCGCTCCGCTCCTTAAGAGCTTAGATGACGAGGGGTGTGTCATCGCTATCCGTGGAGACCAGCTGAAAACGGTGTTTCTTCCTCATCCATAGCCTTACCTCTTACCCCCTACCTGAGGACGTCTCCCTCCCTCTGACATTCATTGTAACAAACGTCAGAGGTCAGGTGAAAATCGGATTTTTTTCATGCACAGCCTTAGTCAGCTGTCACCCCTCCCTATTGAACTAGCCGGCCGCCGCCTGGCCGGCCCGGTCTACTCACCACGGCAGGAGGTGGTGATTTTTTTTTTGTCTTACACTTAAGTCGCTCACCACATGCACACGCCTCTACTCACAGACAGACACGTTCGTCTTAGGGGGGTCCTGCTTCACGCCACACGCCTCCTGTAGTTTTTTTTTGTATACACACTCTAAGCTCATCACCGTCAATCCTTTATACAGCTAACGCGCGCTGAATGGCTGAACAGGGTGGTAAGTGGCTTAGCTCATGACAGTGGATCCCTCAAAAAAAAAGAGGGGAAAGGGATCCAGCTGAAAACGTCATACCTTATGTCTTTGTGAATGGCCGCCGGTCAGTCGACGGCAGCAACCGGTTAATCCTTTATACAGCTAATGCGCGTTGAATTGCTGAACAGGGTGGTAAGCGGCTTAGCTCATGACAGTCGATCTCTCAAAAAGGGGGGAAAGGGATCCAGCTGAAAACGTCATGCCTTATGTCTTTTGTTTCTCTTTGTGAATGGCCGGCGGCCAGCCGGCGGCAGCTGAACAGGGTCAGTAAGTAGCTTAGCTCTAGAAGCGAGAAGGCGTATATAAGGGGTCTGGAAACCTCCATTCACTCACTCATTCTTTTGCTGCTCTCTACAGTCACCACCATGAGCAAAAGACAACACCTAGCGCCGTCCAAGAACAAGAAGACTACGCGGAACAGCGCTCGTTTAGCGTCAGTGCCTCCTCTTGCTACTGAAAATGAGACTACCGCCGCAGCCGCTTGGTCTTATCACCCTCCCGCTGTAGCGAGCGCTCGCGGCAGTAGTAGTAGTAGTAGCAGTAGTAGTAGCAGTAGTAGTACTAGTAGTAGTAGTAGTAGTAGTAGTAGTACTACTGGTAGTAGTCGTCGTGCTAGCGACGTTGTTACACTCGCGACGGTACACGTTGCTGCTAAGCGCGCTGCCGCTGCTACTGCCGCCCCGCCTGCTGCGGCTGCTGCTGCTGCTGCTGCACCTGCTACCGCTGCGCCTGCTACTGCTGCGCCTGCTGAGGCTGCTGCGCCTGCTACTGTTGCGTCTGCTGCTGCTGCTGCTGCTGCTTCTGCTGCACCTGCTGCTACCGCTACTACTACTATTTTTACCTCCCCACTACTGTTGATGACTTTGATGACCTGCCGCACGTTGCACAGCCCCTCTCCTCCACCACTACATCGACCGACGCCCTCGACGCCGCTCGCGCTGAGAGTGACAGCTATTCGGACACTCAGCCCCTAAACCGAGAAGAAGAGGAGGAGGAGGAGGAGCAGCAGCAGCAACAGGGTGAGACAGAGAACGACGCTGACGACGAGGCGTACGAACAACCCGAAGGGAAAGGGGTGGGCGGTACGTTTTTCGGCTTCCCTCTTCGACCTTTCGACCTCACTTCCTCCACTAGTAGCGTCCCGTCCGGTCCGTGGCGACTGCCCTCACCGCCACCTTACGAGGGCGGCGGCGCTTCATCTTCTACCGCTACACTTAGCACCGACGGCGTGTGGCTGCGCTGTTCCAACAACGAGGCCTCGGATACCACCAGCGCTGACGCTGCTCCTGCTATCGGTTCTGCTGCTGATTCAGCTCACGCTGATGGTGTTACTCATCCTGCGGGTGTGAAACGTTCTAAGGTGAGTTCCAGAACAACAAGGCCTAGTAAGAAGAGAAAAATACAAGAAAAAGAACGAGATGGACGAGAAGAAGCAGAGAAAACCTTCTCCCGTCTTCTCGGGTTAGAGTTCTGCTTAGACGGAGCTTTGACGCTGGAGATCTGGGAGGACGTGGCTAGACTGTCTAGGAGGCCGCGCTACACAAAAGACGGCCAGGTGAAAGAGGCGTCTCTGACCAGAAGCAAGCGAGTGCACTTCACGGCCGACGCGCTGCGCGAGCTAATAGCACGCATCGCCGATATCCGCGCAGTGGTGCGCATACGCGACACAGCGGCCGCGCAAGGAAAACCTAATCACACCCCCTGGTTCGCAGTGCTGGATGAGGAGGGCGAAGTGTACGCAGCTGTGAGCTACTACAGCGGTAAGAACCTCGTCCACGTGCGCAAGTACGAAGGTCCTGACAAAAAACCCACACAGCAGGGAGTGACGCTGTCCGCCAGAGCGCTCAAAGAGTTGGATGACAAAACAGAGATCATTCTGAAATATCTCGGCATAGATTCGGAATGAGAGACGCTCAACGCTCACGCGCGCACACACACACACACACACACACACACAGCGTTTGACGTACGCTGTATGAGACAGACAGACGGATACACAGACAGCAGACAGAAAGATAAATAGATAGATAGATAGACAGATAGATTGATAGATAGATAGATAGTTAGACGGCTAAGTAGTTGGTAACTGAGTGAAAAAAAACATGACACAGTACGTATGCGAAAAGTGTTTCAAAATGTTTAAAAGACCGTACAACCACGAGAGACACGTAGAAAATTGTAGAGTAGTACCTAAGTTTTGCCCTCTATGCGGCGAAGGCGATTGCCGAAAGATCGCCTGTCGACGCGAATCTCTGGACGGGGTGACCGTCCCTCCGCGCATATGTGCTGTACCGAACGGGGAGGAAACGTTCACGGCGAATTGGCCTGCGATACAAACGGGCGTCAGGATGCACGGGACTCGCGTGAGTGTAACAAACTTCAGGCTACCAACCGGCGAGTTGAGTGACGCTGTAGATACTATGCGTCGCATTCACTTGACACAAAGATTCAGATACAAAGTGGGTTTCTCGGTAGGCTTACTCTTACAACACAGAGAAGACAAGAGCAAACTGCGCTACTTTCACGCCTCCCAGAACAACGCAACTCTCATACAACCGCTCCCTACTATAACTAATTCAGAAACTTTGGAAGAGCTCCTCTCAAAGATGGAAAACACCGTCGCTTGCGAGGAAGTACGGAAACTTTGCGACGCTGACACCAAGTGGCACGTTCTTTTTCCTACCAATTTGAACATTTGCGTTTACATGGGACCGGGGGAATTCCCCATAGGCGGTAGGATCACTCAGGCCGGTCGAGTTGGAAAGAGAAGCGGCGTGTTAGATTTTCCCAACAAGGACAACCTCTGCATCTTCCGCTGCATTTCCTTTCACTTATACAACACCAGCAAGCGCGCTTCAGATTTGTTACGTCAGTTCTGTCCCGCTGCCACACCTGAATCCTTTCCGGGTCTGAACATCCGCGACTTACCCGCGTTAGAGAACTTGTTTGACGTACAGATAGCGGTTTACACCGCGTCGCGTCAAGTGCCGGGGCGGAAGTTGAGAAGACGCGTTACTCTGATCAGACCGCCTTCCAGAACTCTGGCCGCCCGAGGTAAAGTCAACCTACACCTGACGGCGAAAGGCGGTTTGCACGTCTCTCTCGTCACGGACTTCAACGCGTACGCGGGCATATACGAATGTTGCAAGTGTAAGGCGGCGTTCACCACCGAGTTCTTGCTGAAGAGACACAAGAACCAGCTTTCCTCTTGCCGACAAGTCAAGTTGCGCTACGTAGGTGGCATCTACCAAAATTCGAGAACGATTTTCGAAGCGCTAGCAGACTTCTCCATTTTTCCCCCCGACGGACATTCCGGAATCTACCCTTACAAGATCGCCTTCGATTTCGAGGCTTTCTTCAGACCGTGCAAAGAACCGTCGACGGAACACGTGTCCCTGCTGTGGGATCACGTCCCTTTGTCGGCTAGCGTCGCATCCGACTTTCCGGGGTGGGAGGGGCCCGTCTGCTTCGTCAGAGAATCCGACGCAGATTCCGACCCCTTGTTGGACCGAGTTTTAAATCACATAAACGAGAACGCCAAAGTCATCGGGGAAGCTGTGCAAGAACTTTACCGACCGACCTTAGCGAAGTTAGATGCGGCGATAGGTGAAGCTCTCCTGCTGGAGGAGGCGACGTTCACCCCTTCTCCAGGCGGCTTCGCTGCGGCTCAGACCAGACACCCGTTAGTTCAACTGAAGAAGCGTCTTCTGAGATACATCCGTCAAGCTCCAGTCGTGGGCTTCAACTCGGGGCGTTACGACTTGAACCTGATCAAAATACGCCTTCACTCGTTCTTCGCCTCCGGAGACCGAAGAAACCAAGAATTCAGCGTCATAAAGAGAAGCAATCAATACTTGGCGGTTTACACACAGCACACGGTTTTCTTGGACGTAGTCAACGATTTAGCACCCGGTTACAACTACGCGACCTATTTGCGAGCTTTCACCAGGAACGAAGAGAAAGGTCACTTTCCTTACGAATGGATGACGTCTACCAGGAAACTGGCAAACAGAACGCTGCCACCGAGATCGGCTTTCGACAGCGAGCTGACGGGCGTCAAAATGTCCGAATCCGACTACGCCGCATGTCAGAAAGTTTGGTCCGACGAGAAGATGCAAACTATGGAAGACTACTTGATCCACTACAACAACAAAGACGTCAAACCTTTCATAGAAGCTCTGAAAAATCACGCTAAATTTTTCCAAGATCGCGGCATTGACATGTTGAAAGACGGAGTTTCTCTCGCCGGTTTGACTTTACGGTTCCTCTTCCAAAACCTAGAAGACGCGTTCACAACGTTCCCCCAGTTCGACGCCGTCCTCCACGCTCTGATCAAAGAAAATCTAGTCGGCGGTCCTTCCATCATCTTCCATAGATTTCACGAGAAGGGCACCACGCGGATAAGGGAGCACAAGTACGGCGAAGAAGCGAGACCGTGCCAACACATCCTAGGACTAGACGCTAACTCTCTGTACTTGCGCTGCATGAGCGAAGCGCACTGCACGGGCTATTACGCGGTGAGACGGCCCGAGACCGAGTTCAAGCCCGAAATTAGGCAAAGAAACTCTCACAGCGCTTTGGAGTGGTTACGCTTCGTAGAGCACGACCGCGACGTGAAACTGCGCCACGCTTTGAACGGCGGCGAGATGGTTGTAGGCTGTCGGAGAATTCGCGTGGACGGGTTTCACGCGGCCTCTAATACGGTTTTCCAGTTTCACGGGTGTTGGTTCCACGCTCACGAGTGCATACCGTCGCACCGATATCAGTGCGCTTCACTGAGAGAGGAGAGACGCGACAGAACGACCAGAGTAAGCGCTTACTTGAAAGCGCTAGGTCATAAGCTGGTCGTCGTGTGGGAGTGCGAATGGCGAG
Source organism: Harmothoe impar (assembly GCA_947462335.1). Taxonomy (NCBI): domain Eukaryota; kingdom Metazoa; phylum Annelida; class Polychaeta; order Phyllodocida; family Polynoidae; genus Harmothoe; species Harmothoe impar. Next base: position 72,280,164 of record OX381711.1, read on the forward strand.
AGATGAAGCGTCGAGATGAGCGGGTCAAGGCCTCCCAACAACGCTGGAAGGTTGACGCTTTGAAAGTGTCTCGAAACGCGATGAGCGAGAGCGACATCCTTTCCGCTGTGAAAGAGGAGAAAATGTTCGGTTTAGTTCAAGTGGACATCACTACGCCGCCTCACCTACGAGACTACTTCGAAGAAATGACCCCCGTTTTCAAGAACGCGACCGTTTCAAAATCGGACATAGGCCCTCACATGTCAGACTTTGCGCAGGAAGAAAAGCTGTTGAACACGCCTCAGAGATGTGTGATAGGGAGTTACCACGGAAAAAATATTCTCTTGGGAACGCCGCTTCTCAAGTGGTATTTAGAGCACGGTTTGATAGTCACCAAAGTGCAGCTGGTGGTAGAATACCTACCTAAACGCTCCTTTGCCGGTTTCGCGGACGAAGTAACGGCGGCGCGAAGACGTGGCGACGTGAACGAGAACGAGAAAATTCTGTCAGACTGTTACAAGTTAATGGGAAACGCTACGTACGGTAAAACAATCTGCAACAAAGAAAAACACACGGCGGTGAGATACACTGACAGTCGGAAGTTCGAACTATTGGCCAATTCGTGGCGCTTCAAAAAGGCGTCCGAGTTGAGTTCCGATCTGTTTGAAGTCGAACTACAACCGAAAACAGTCAACAACAACCTCCCTATTCAAATAGGGTTCATGGTATACCAGTACGCGAAGTTGAAAATGTTAGAGTTCACATACGACTTCTTGGATAGATTCGTCGATCGGCGCGATTATGCCCTTTGTCAAATGGACACCGACAGTCTTTACATGGCTCTCAGCGGTGACACGTTGGATGACCTAGTCAAACCTCGCCTGAGAGAGACGTACTTCAGAGAGAAACGAAAGTGGCTTCCGACAGCGGTGTGCGACGATCACTTAGAGCTTTTCGTGAAGACAAAAACGGAAAGAGTGCGAGAATGGTGTCCGCCGCCCGGCGGATGTTGTGAGAGACGGTACCTTCACGATCTGAGAACTTCGGGGCTTATGAAAGCGGAGTGGGAAGGTGACGGGATCCTAAGTCTCAACCCTAAGACTTACATTTGCTACGATCGAGTCAGCGACACCGGTGAAAGAAAATCCAAAAAATGGAGTGCAAAAGGCGTACAGAAGAAACAAAACCCTCAGGAACCAGACGACTTCTTGGATGTTCTTCGCCAACGAAAAACTCTCATTGCTGTAAATAGAAACTTCAAAGTGGTGCGAAACAAAATGGTCACCTACACCATAGAGAAAGACGGCGTGCGCTACTTGTATTATAAGCGTCGCGTGCATTCTGACGGTGTGACAACGAGTCCTTTAGAGATATGAAAAAAAAAAAAATAAGCGTGTGCATCTTTTCAAAAATAGAGTGTTTATCAAGATTGAAAAAAAAAGAAATAAAAAAAATAAAATAAAATATTGTTGTGTTTTTATTTTCATACGTCTTCTTTTACTAGTAAGTCGCGCAGTCTCTTAAAGCGTCACTCATGTGACGACGTCGCTTCCAGTCACGTGATCCTAAAGACCCTCACTTCCTAAACAAAAAACTTCTTCTTCCGCTCACGCGATCAATCAAGTCACTTCCGGTCACGTGACCCTCAATGAGGTCACTCACTTCCGGTCGGCCATTAGGTCATGTGACGTCACTTCCGCTCACGTGACTCATCAGGTCACTTCCGGTCACGTGATCCTAAATTAGGTCATATGACGTCACTTCCGGTCCCCTAAGTAGGTCAGTAGGTTACCCAGAATGCACCACTAATCCCCTAAGTAGGTCACTTCCGGTCACGTGACCAAATGGTGGCCTCTGATTGGCTGCAGGGTTACCCAGAATGCACCACTAATCCCCTAAGTAGGTCACTTCCGGTCACGTGACCAAATGGAGGCCTCTTATTGGCTGCATGTGCATTGAGTAATAAACAGTACTTAACTATAGTCCCGTTCCGATACATACTATACTACTTCTATGGGATGTCAACTGTTCATGAAAGAAAAATAGAATAGATTTTTTTTTATTAGTATCAAATTACTGCAACTGCAATTCGAGATTACATTGAAAGCATGGTGGCATTCAATGAACGGTTGCAATCTTGAATGAACATACACACAGACATATTCATAGGCATGAACATGGTGTTCTCCTTCATAGATATTCATGGATTTCTACTTCTACTAAATATAGCTTTATGTTAGAAGGATTCTGTTACATGGATGTCGATGTCCAGTTTTAGATATATATCCATATAGTGCATTGGAGTGCTATAATGTTGGACTGCTGTATATTTGAAATTGATAAATCGTCAGATATGTGGCTATCTGGTCCTTTAAAAATATAGCCGGTCCTGCAACATTGAAAATTTGCAGGACCGAATGTCCTGTGGTATGAAAAAGTTTTCACAAAGACTGCTGATGTCTTAAGACTTCATGTTAAATTTTCGTCAATGGGTAATATTATCCCTGCATACAAGATAGTCTAGCTGTGCTACTGTGTTAGATATACCCCTTTTAATTACCCATCATATCATCACCTTCATATTTGATTATGTTAATGAAAAGAGATGAGCATCTATTTATGTTCATAATATGAGAGAGCAGTCCTCCTAAACCCACCTCCTATTATGTATCTTACCCTCAATCAGTCCTCAATTATATGACATACAAGCATATCTGGCTATTAATAAGCTCTGTATCTAGTAATTGAATACTCCTATAACCCCTATGACGATCACCAGTCGCCCTCAGGCAGATATTACACCATATAAGACCCCCCCCCCCCCCACACACAGGACCAGATACCAAAATCAAAGTTTTGCATACTATTTAGAATAGAATAGCAGTTATTAAAGAAAATAATAGCAAAAACTTACTCTAATTTGCCTAGAATATTAGAGTGCACTCTAGAACTTGTAACTTCAGGTCTAGTTGGAACATTTGAAAAATTCTTTCAGTTTTAGAAAGCCCAGAATGCAAAGGACATCAGGTCCTGCAACAGCAGTCATTCTGCCGGACCAGAGCCATTTTAGGCAGACATTGCCACTGTCCGACAGGATTTGGCAAAGACTGCGGCCACTACTGGGTAAGGGAGTGTTCATTTATTAGTAACAGGGGGGGGGGGGTAAAAATTTCCGACCCCTCCTAAGGGGGGGGGGCGTAAAAAATTCTGACCCCTCATGAGGGGGGAGCGTAAAAATTTAACCCCCTTTTCTTTTAGCAAAAAAGCCTGCGCGTTACTATAGTTCAAAGGGGGGAGCGAAAAATTTTCGGCGCCTTTGGCGAGGGGGGGCGCCAAACATTCCATGCACTCTAGGGGGGGGGGGGCGTAAAAAGATTTCGCCCCTCCGCGCGAAATCTCATCACCCCCCCTGTAGTTAAGAAATGAACACTCCCTAATACAGCATGTAGTACACATGTCTACGTGCACTGCCCAGTGTAGCGTGTGTAACACACGGTGTGTATAACACATGGCTTATAGGCTGAGCACGTAACGGCCCCGTCCTACATGTATACCTTAGTCAGACCGCCGCACAATGTCAACCCCATTACGTGCTGCTCGACCCCGCTGTTACCGCCCACTGTTACAGCACCTGATGTAAGCCGGATAACCCGGCTAGCAGGCCAGGCAGGCAGATAGAGCCATTAATCCTGTAGGGGTGGTATGGTGCTATAATGTGCTTTGTCCTGTTGTTGGCATGATGTATGAATGCAGCCCGAACTAACCCGCCCGGGCTGCATTCATGCTAACCCGACGGGGTTGATACACTCCTGAAGGGTCGGCATGATGCACCGGGGTGTGCCGGGAACTTACTCACCGATGCTGCATTGGCGCATCATTCGGACAAATAAACATTTGGCTTAAGGCTGCATCATGTGGTCCTTAAAGGGTTAAGGGTGCTGCCAATAGCTGTACAGCTATTGGGAAAGGATAACAAGCATCAGGACATAACAACAGCTGAGGGCTGTGTCTCATGAATTTGGGCCAATGTTTTTGTCTATGACTGGGTGCAGTCTATGACCGGCTGCAATCTATGACCGGGGGCAATCTATGACCGGCTTAAAAAAAACACGCTTTATTTAGGGCAGATGTAAATGGTGGAAAATGTTAATGGGTGTTTTAAGACTTTATATCACTCATTTTATTTCAATTTCTATCTACATCTGCCCTAAATAAACCATTTTCTTTCAAGCCGGTCATAGATTGCACCCGGTCATAGATTTCACCCGGTCATAGACTTTCAACTTGGCCGATATTTGTGAGACACAGCCTGAGGGACTTTCCCTCACATTTCTAACTAAATGATCTGAAGTTGAGGCTTCATTTTCTTTTAACAAATATTTGTAACTCCGCTCAGTAGTTAATTGTTCCAAAAAAAGAGGGGTGTGCCATTATTTTAGCTTTTGAGCTTATTTCACCAAATAGTATTTACGGTAACGTCTCGGGTACAAGCAGTGGCGGCTTAAAAACAAGTACTAGAAGTAGAATAGCTTTAATTTGATACCAAACATGCCCATATAGGGTGCGTCAAACACAAGGGATTTTGGAAGTAAGTAGACAAATGCCAATGCCCATTGATACCATCCCTGACATATTTCACGAGTGGGGGCTGGGGCCATATCCCACACAGACCTTGGCTGCGTGGGATATGGCCCCAGTCCCCACAAACAAGATATGTCAGACATGGTATCAATGTAATTGGCATTTGTGTTTACTTTTTAGATTTGAAACCATTTAATGAAGGATTTTTCTTAGCACATTGAATACGGCCATATTGTAGTCAATGGGGGGCATTGAATACGGCGCTTTCAGTACTTAAGCATAGTAAATCTTGTATCAAGATAAGATGAACTACAGTACTGTAGTGGCTAGCATCAAACCTATAGGGTACTCCCGAGTTGGAGGATGCAGCTTATATGAGGATTCAGCTTATACACAAGACTTGGGAGTGTTCATTTATTAATTACAGGGGGGGGGGCGTAAACATTTACGACCCCTCCTGAGGGGGGGGGCGTAAAAAATTCTGAACCCTCTTGAGGAGGGGGGGGCGTAAAAATTTAAGCCCCTTTTTAGCAAAAAAGCCCGCGCGTTACTATAGTTCAAAGGGAGGGGCGAACATTTTTCAGAGCCTTCGGCGAGGGGGGGGGGGCGCAAAAGGTCCATCCGCTCTCGCGGGGGGGGGGGGGGGCGTAAAAAGATTTCGCCCCTCCACGCGAAATATCACCACACACCCCTGTAATTAATAAATGAACACTCCCTTATATGGCAAGCTTCCTACCTCATCAGTGTATGTTCTACATGTTGCTGCAAAAACAGGTCATTGTTTATAGCAGCGCTGGAGTTGATGCTAATCTTGTATGAATCTGTTGCTATGGTAACAGCAACCCTGCCTCAGTATCAGCATGCTGATGTCTACACCGGTTTGAGCTCTGCTGCCACGAGTCGAGTTGGGAGCGATCAAATAGCTATTGAGAGTATGTGACCCAGGCTCTGGTGTATGGCCTTTTCTGTGAGATGCTGAATAGATACAACTGCCAGTGCAAATAACAATATTTAGCAGTTTAAGGTGGCAGTCTCATTACTAGCAAGGTTGGCTATTGACTACAACAGTACTGGAGAATGCCTCTATAATAACCGTTGTAATCACCTGTTTACAATGTTAAAGACAGGCATTATTGTCTATTACTGCAAAACCTTGCGTGTAAGCCTAACTCGCGTATAAGCTGCACCTAGACTTTGTACCGATCCTATAAGCCACACCAGTTATCTGATTATGGTATCTTTAGTACCGTACACAGAGAAAAGTATCAGAGTCAGAATAACTCTTTTAGCAGAGTCGAAACTCTATCACCAGAATAACTCTCTTTTTGACTGTCTTTGATAGGCAAGAGAGTCAAACTGTATTTGACTCTCTTCTGGAATGGAGCTAAAGCATACTCGACTCTGCTGCAAGAGGAGTCAAAACCTATTTGACACCCTTTAAATCAGAGTCAAAATAGGGTAGACTCCTTAATAGTGGAGAGTTAAACCTCTGTTGACTCTCCCCGCTAGAAGAGTTAAAGTAAGGATTCAGCTGGGATACTCCGGGAACCTCTCAAGTTATGAATAATGAAAGGTAGAAAACCTATTCATCAAGTTACAGTCGACAAAGATAAGACTGGTACAATTGGCCATTTAAAGTCTGTCATCTTTGCCATCCAATTTTGAATTAATACCTTCAGGAAGTGTGGCTCCATCCTTATAGTTAATTTAAAACTTCAGGAAAGGTGTTCCCAGGTCGAAATGTAATTTTCTATCTTAATTTACACATTCAAAGAGAAACTTCTATATATTATGAAACCCTATTGAATTATCTCCCTTCTTATACATTAAACAACTAATTGACACATATGGTTTGATTGCAGTTATGAAAAGTGTATCCTACATTGGAGGGAATTCTCTCTACAATATAAACTGCTGCCATCTAGTTCCAACACTCAGCTATTTCTCAGGTGGCACCACCTGGTGGTAATCACAAAATTGACACATAAGAGTCAAACTCACTTTGACTCTTTACAAGAGTCAATGTGAGTTTGACTCTGCTACTAACAGAGTAAAACCCGACTTAACTCTGCAGTGCAAGGGAGTCGATAGTGATAAAAGAGTCAAAAAGGGATTGACACCTTACATTAGCAGAGTCCAATGAGCTTGTAAAAGAGTTAACCCCAGTTTAACCCTGACAAGGGAGTTATTATGACTCTGATAATTTTCTCTGTGTACCATAGTAGCAAAAATCTGCGTATAAGTAGCACCCGACTCTGGGCCAATCCCATAAACCGCACCAGCGACCTGATTCGCGTACTAGCCGCGGCCTGTATGCGAGGTTTTACAGTGGAACAATTTTTTTGAGGTTTATTTGGTCCTGGTTTGATGACAATGATTGCCTCTGAGACTTGACAACAGAAGTTGACTTAGGAGGCTTGTATTGTCCATATTCTGACACTATCAATACACCAGCGACCCTGATGGTTATCCCATTTACCATCAGTTTTATGGTAGAATTCCACCATTTTGCTGCCTTCTAATTACTTCTAAGACACTACCTGTTGAGAATACTAATTATGGTGACTTTAGTACTGTATTATACATCTCAAAATGCATGTATAAGCCAAACCTAGACTTTGTCCTCATTCTATAAACCACATCGGTAATCTGACTTGCGTACTAGCTGTGGCTTCTACGCAAGAATTTACGATACTGTAAAACCTCGCGTATAAGCCTAACTCACGTATAAGCCGCACCCCGACTTTGGGCCAATCCTATAAGCCGCATCAGAGATCTGATTATGGTGACTTTTAGCACCGTACTATAATAGCAAAAACTCGCATATAAGCCGCACCCCAACCCTGGGCCGATCCTATAAGTCGCACCGCCGATCTGATTCGCGTACTAGCTGTGGCTTCTACGCAAGAATTTACGGTAGTACATTAGTCAAATTACAAACGGCCTAAATGTTGTGTAAATGATGGCCATCACTATAGTGTGTAGATATAGACTGAATGAGCTGTTATATAGCTGGGTGATAGGGTGGGCCAGGGCACGGAGACATGGCTGCATTTAGTTATTGCATGCTAATAGGATAAGTACCATACTGTCACATTATGGAATACGGCAGAGCCATTGCTTTTACCAAGGACACCCGTATTTAACACCCCCGTTAAATAACCTATGGCCATATTTAACGGCCTGTGACGTCATCAAAAAACGGTGGTTTGTTTACATTTGAATGGCATAGAAAAAAAGCTATTTTAGGCTCCCCCTATCATAATTTTGTGTAATTTTGGCATTTTGAATCCATAAAAAATAAACACAAAGGTACACTGTTGAAGGCTTATTTCACTTGTTGACCCTTGGACCGCATATCACTCTGCCTGCGGCCTCGTGAAATATGGCCCAAGGGTCAACTCGTGAAATAACCCTGCCAACAGACCCAAACTCGTGAACCTTTGTCTTTTTATACAGCCTGGTTACCACTGGACTTAAACAAGACTGGCACTCTTTTAAAATGCCGGCGTTTAAATGGGACATGAAATACATTTATGTTGATACGGCCTACAGATATGAACCTTATCCATAGTGTAATTTTCTGGTCCTTTAAGGGTTGGACTTGCATCGGCATTTAGCCCTAAACCACCCAAGTTAATTGGCCAATTCCCAAGCACTATGCTTGCCTGGAATTACTTTTCTCGCAATAACTCTCTCATTTTAAAACCCACCAGTATGAGAATTATCAATGAAAAGTGCTGGCTCTGTCTTTAGATATGAAATACAAAGAACACATAAATAGACACATACATGTGCCAAGATTAAAGATGAACAAAGCCTTAATAATGTCAGATGTTCCTCACAAGTCAACTTTTCCTTCCTTGCCATTAATGATCCAGAAATACAACTAAAACAATTTTCATGTAAAAAGAAAAAAAAGGTTCTACCAATAAAACCCACAAGTGGAGATCTTGATAATATAAATAGGCAATCTCTTTGAAGTGGATTACTCCCAGTTTTAAGGATTAAAGCTCACAAAAAGTGTCTAGGAGGAAGAGGCAGGAAAAGGAGGGACAGGCAGGAGGAGGAGAGATCTCTGGCCATTCTGTAGCGACGAATGGCGCCATTTGAGCCAAATAAATCTCTGTACGGATACTGCCATCTTTAGCAACCAATAGCTATTGTATGATAATCAATGCAATTGGATTTGAGACTAGACCAAGATTGTGTTGGGAGAGTGATACATCTGCTACAGATTTGGACCCCTCAGAGAGGGATTTCCTCAATCAGATTGTGTCTCAGAGTGGTGTGTGGCAGGGTGTGGTTGGGTTAGAAGTGGAGACAGTCTCCACAAGTGAGAGGAAATGTCACTGCAGGCCTAGCACCTGAAAAACGGCACCCGGTGTTAAAGTCTGATAACCCTCTAAGTGCGGCCTACTGCTTTAATGCAGTGTATACCCTTCGACAGCGTGATCCATGAATGCAGCTCTGGCGATTAACTCGCCAGTGGTGCATTCAAGCATCATGACAAGCCTATGGGTTGATACACCCCTGAAGTGTTGTCATGATGCATAATGCTCCTCACCATTGCTGCATCCATGCATCATGCCGACCAAGGGCATGATGCATTTAAGCATAATTCTGGCATCAAAGAGCTAACCTACTCCCCCTTTCTCCAGCCAGCAGTGAGAGTGCTACCTCTGGTCAATATGAAAGCTTGTCAGACATGATGCTACAACTGGGTTTGTAGGGAGAGCATGTTAGTAGCTGTAGGTCAAACACTTGAAGAAAGCTACGGTAGCTCATGTTTGAAACTCAAAAATAAAAGGCCATTGGAGAAAGAGAGTACCAGTAGTTGTAGAGATGTGCCTCTGAGTTTGGAGAGAATTGATGACTTATTTTTCTAATGATAAAATAAACACAGAAGGAGGAATCATAACTTTTGTTATTTCTGGAAATGCATAAGACATAAGACGTTAGTTGCTTTAACCCTTTAAAGTTTAAGGATGGCATGATCAAGACTTTGCAGCAACTGAGCGCTGAGCACCCGAGCTGCATTAATGCATTATACACATTGGCCTCACAATGCATAAATGCAGCCCTGGCAAGTCTACTCGCCAGGGCTGCATATACAAATGTATACAGCATGCTGAAACTCCGGGAGTGTATCAACGCCGTAAAGTCGGCATGATACTTAATTATGAGTTAGTCATAATTAAAGCACTATGCAGCCCTTAAAGGGTTAATCTCTGTTAAGCAGGATGTAACCGTGCCATGTGAATCAAGCCGCTAGCATGCATGATATTCCTCGAGTGGGTGGAATTATGAATCTTAACCCTTAATAGACGGCATGTCGCCAAGAGGTGACATTTGTCATCATAATGCACCAATGCGGCCCCTGCGAGCAACTCGCCAGGGCTGCATTGGTGCATTATGCCGACCCTTCAGGAGTGTATCAATCCCATAGGGTCATCATGCAGCACTGGCAAGTTACTCGCCAGGGTTGCATTCATGCATCATGTCAACCAAGGGCATGGTACACTAATGCAGTACACCGTCCTAAAAGGGCGAGTGGAAACGGGATGTCACAGTGAGTGATAAAAAGGGACTTGGTGCCGCTTTGTGTGGACTCCTGAGGACGCCTCCTTAAATGGTGCACCACGCCGTCTGGGCATTCTGAGCCACACATCGAGCCAGGAATCCCTCTCTGAGCAGTCCAAATCTGCAGTGGAGGCGTCACTCTCCAAACACATTCTTGGTCAAGACTCAAAACCATTGATTATCATACCTTACCATAAAACCTCGCGTATAAGCCTAACTTGCGTATAAGCCGCACCCCGACTTTTGGCCGATCCTATAAGCCGCACCATCGATCTGAATAGGGTGGCTTTAGTACTGTACTATAGGAGCAAAAACTCGCATATAAGCCGCACCTGGACTCTGTGCCGATCCTATAAGCCGCACCAGCAATCTGATTCGCGTACTAGCCGCGGCTTATATGCAAGGTTTTACGGTAGTAACGGTCAGTAAAGATGGCCATATCCGTACAGAGAGGTGACTGGGTCAGGTGGCGCCATCCCTCACCACAGAATGGTGTCTGTAGGGTGCTGTGGGGGAGGAGGTGCAGGTATCACAACGCTAAATGTCAGGTGTCATGGCCAACAATGTCTGTCTGTGTGGGGGGTGGATGGGGGGGGGGGGGGGGTCCTTGTAAGAAGGCGTGGGGGGGGGGGGGGGAGGTGAGACTGGAAATAAACAGTGTTGTGGTGACACAATGAAACTATGCCAATTAGCTGACATTGTGACTCTGATTCAAGTTATTGCCACTTTGAGTTATTGTTGTTAACAATCTAAGGGCTCTTCTGTCGGCATAAGTCATGAATGCAGCACTTGGAAGTTACTGTCTGGTGCATCATGCGTGCATCATGCGTGCATCATGCGTGCATCATGCGTGCATCATGCGTGCATCATGCGTGCATCATGCCCAATCACACAGGGTTGATTGATACTGGACCGACCTGATGTACCAATACAGTGTCAAGGTGTATCAAAACTAAGATACCATTTTTTTCAAGAATTCCTATATTTTTGCTGGACTTTCAGTTTTACATTCTGTAAATTTCCTGCATATCATTAACTAATATCGTAAGATTTCCTGCATTTTGTCCACCAGAGAGTGGCATCTCTGCATATAAGCATAAAGTCGTGAGGTTAATGCTATTTTTATCTGTCCATGTAGATACATAAGGGAATTCTAGATCTGTAGAGGTATCTATTGTAATACAAATATTATGGGTTACAGTAAATTATCGACCAACTAAAGTGAAAGGAAAAGTATTTTGTGCAAGAATATCAAAGCATGCATTGCAGTCAAATTACTGGGGAAATCATGAACCAAGGACCATAGGATTTTCAAAACCACATTGGTCATACCTGGGCATATAGATCATAAATCTAAATTTACCATTTCCTCACCCAGCCACTGAATAGCAATAACTGAATGGATTTAGGGATATAGCACATATCTGTTGGTCTTTATTCATGTCTATGGTTGTCGCACGTTGGCCGGCCGTCTATTCGTCTGTCTGGTCGCTGACCGGATGTTGATAAATCTCTGTGATCTGAAAAATAAAAGATGAATGCTTTCAGCAAAGTGTGCAGGATGCATCCCTCTAACTGCCCTCATCAGGCAAAGTGGACAAAAACAGTAATGACATGTTAACCCCTTAGGGACTGCATAATGCTTTTATGCAATAAACCCTTTGTCGTAATGAATGCAGCCCTGGTGTTTCGACTCGGCATGGAGTGTGTTCATGCGTCATGTCTTTCGCGAGTGTATCAACTGTGGGTCAGCATGATGCATGAATGCAGCCCTGGTGAGTTACTCGCCAGCACAATCTGCTAAAACACCATGCAGTCCTTAAAGGGTTAATATCTACCTAATTCTCCCACTGGCCACCCACCTACCCGGGCTCCCTATCACGTACCACTTTGCCACCCACTCACCCCCCCCCCCCCACCCACCCACCAGTAACTAGCCACCCTTGTGTCACAGCTCCCAAAAGTGGCATTTCTCTATAAAAATAAAGTTTCAAAATAAAAGGTAAATAAACTAAAATTAATTTTCTGATTAGAAATAAGAAAGAAATCCTTATTCATTAGTACCTAAAGGTACTGCAATATCCAGGGTCCAATTTTGTAGCACGAAAAATTTAAGTATGTTTGTTCTCGTATAATTTCCGGGATAGATTTATGTGATGTTATACATGCTTGAAACACCTTTCATGTTACTAATGTAAGAATCGTGATGGTCTATACCCAGAGCATGGGATTGTTTCCCTCCTACCGTAAATTCTGAAAGCTGAGTCTGACTCGCGTACAAGCCGCGGCTCCTACGCGAGTCAGACTCAGCTTTCTTTTGATACCAAACATGCCTATATAGGGTGCGGCTTATACGAGAGTTTTTATTAGTATACTACAGTACCAAAATCGCAATATTCAGACCCCCTCTGCGGCTTATATAATTTGTCAAAGTTAGGGGTGCGGCTTATACGTGAGTTAGGCTTATACGCGAGAATTTACGGTACTGTTACCCTGTTTCTAATCGGTCACGTGTATCTCTTACCTGAACATATCAGTCATGTTTTTGTTAATCATATCCGAAACTATTTTGCCAATTTGATACCATCTAAAACAATGTGTCATGTGATGATAAACACTAATCATACTTTCCCTCTCTGTATTTCCAGGTGAGTGAACCCAACAAACAGCACCGTCAAAGAGCAGATGAGTTACCCTGAAGGATTTACCACATTGGACAAAGTCTCCAGAATCTTTATGATTTTAGATAGTAGATACATTTTTATATATTTGTGCAATTCATATCCTCAGAAATGAATCTAGATGAGGAAACTTGCTCCCCTGACACTGTTGAAAAGTCTGGTTACAGCCGCCCCCTAGCCTTTGCTTGGCTGATCTTCAGGTAGATGCTCCTTCAATATAATATCTTTCAGGGATGTGATTTCTACTTCAGACCTAAAAGTTGACCCTCCACCGGGACAATTTATTGAAATTCATAGTTTGGGGAGAAGGGCTTTGATATTTCGATTGCCTTCAAGACCTGAAAAGGGCTGTCATCATCTGCCGTAAATTCCCATGCATAAGCCGTGGATCATACACGAATCAGACCCCCGGTGTGGGTTATAGGATTTTCCTAAGTTAGGGCAGGAGGTGGCTTATTCACAAGAATCTCAGATGCTATAATTCTCTTTCCTACTCAATAGTAAAATCCCAACCTCATCCCTGAGTCTGATCATGTCTTATAGGGCTGGTGTGAGGTGTAAGGTGTGTGTGTGTGGGGGGGGGGGGGGGTGCACTGAAAATCCATAGATTGAAAGGGTTAGTCAGTACAGACTATACTAGGTTCGTCATATGTATGTTAGTCATAATGGCAAAGTTATATTCAAAAATGACTGAGGGGTCAGTCAGTAGTGGCTAACCTAGGTTCATCATTGGTGTGTTGTATTTGTATACCACTACTAGTTGGGGCCACCTGTAAGATACCTTGATCACCACTCAGTGGCTCCCCCTGGAAATTAAAAGACTGAGGTGGGTTGGTCTATACTGACCAACCTGACAATAATAACTTACCAAGGTTAGTCGTATAGGGAGCCAAAAAATGACTAACTAAGTTAGGTACTAGTGACTGAAAGATTAGTGTATAGGGAACCTAGGAATATCAGTGTGGTTGTAGAGCTGAGTGGCTGCCCAGACCTAGACGTGGTGTAACTGATCATGTATGGGACGTGGGGTGACACTCGGGCTCCATCCCTGTCCCGCCCCATGCCGCCCACTAAGCAGCCTGGATACAGATTTCCTATACCGCGCCTGCTTTCATTACCCGCGGCCATGTCCCGTGTGGTACGACCCTGTGGTACTACCCCGCACACACTACCACCGACCGGCAGCCATGTATCTACATACACCGCCTATAGGCCTCTACCGGGATCAGACTTGTTCCCGCACCCACACTGTTTACACTGACACCAGCAATCTCGTGAGACCTTGGCTCTGCTCTCGTATTGTAGCCTGAAGCTATGGTGTGTGACTGTCTGGTCACTGCCTAAGTCTCACGATAGGTTGCGAGCACAGAACTAACATGGCTGCCCATACAGAGAAACCCGAGTCTTCGCTATAGGGCTGTACCGTAAATTCTCGCGTATAAGCCTAACTCGCGTATAAGCCGCACCCCTAACTTTGACAAATTATATAAGCCGCAGAGGGGGTCTGAATATTACGATTTTGGTACTGTAGCATACTAATAAAAACTCTCGTATAAGCCGCACCCTATATAGGCATGTTTGGTATCAAAAGAAAGCTGAGTCTGACTCGCGTACAAGCCGCGGCTTCTACGCGAGCATTTACGGTAGACTCATACCCAATGGGTCCGCCATTCAAAATTTCGCTGGGTGCGGTTATCATCACTGATAAGACACACACTGACTGGTACCTTTTCCCTGGGTAACAATCAATTCCAGGGAAAGCTTGTACCCAGCCTATCGGCTATCATCAGTGCGGGCCGCCGCAACCAGCTCCAGTCTGGTCTAGGCCCCATACACATATTCCTGTACGCCAGTACCAGATCAAGTAATGGCCGCCCACTAGTGACAACAGCTGTCATGATGGGTACCAGTTGCATCATGAGAATTCAGCAGTGAGGACAAGGGAATTATTTTATTGGTCTAAGATGAATTCCGCTAGGCACGTACTGTTGTATGAAGAAAGCACTGACGTCCTAGGAAACTTGTCATAAGAAGTATAAACTTTAATTTTCTGACGTCCGACTGACACCGATTCAATATATAATATCCAAGTATCCCTTTAAGGAGGGTCTGCAGTTGCCTTAAAGTCATGATGCACGCAGTGCTGATAGCTCTTCAGGAGTGTAGTCAACCATAATGTGTGGTCAGCACGATCTTAAATCCAGCCCTGGCAAGTTCAGGGATGAATGTCTTCAAGTATTTCAAAAAAAAATTATATCGCGAAGACTTGTACTTAACTATAGAGGACCTTTATCATTCAGGAGCCTCTATTTCAACATTCAAGTTATTTTTATCCCTGCAAGTTATACTCCAGCAAAATATTGCTTACCCATATGGGGCGCCTGTCTTGGATCTATAGACTTATAGACTTATAGTATAAGTCCCGCCAAATTGAAGAGCGTCCTTAAAGGGTTAGAGTCCACGGCTTTTGGCCGCTGTCCATGACCAGACTGGCAGCAACATCCCTCCTAGACACTTCTACTGGCTTCACTCTCTGTTTGGTAAACAGTTAGTTCTACAAGTCAGGGAGATGCAGTCTCAAGCCAACAAGCTCCAATCTATACACGCACCTGTAGGTCTGGGGCCAAATGATGTTTAGATCTGTGTCAGGATAATGGTGTGCTCTCCAAGCACAGCAGACACAGATTATGTGCTCACTAAGCACAGTCTGCACCCAGGCCCACTATTTTATACCTTGTCCATCTTTAACCAAGCATCTGATTTAAGAGAGCAATAACTGCCACAGGATGCCCCCAGACTAGCCCCGCATGAGTCGGTCGGGCTGGCAGAGACTGGAAGTGATCAGACCAGAAGCCAGACGCGGTGATACATTATGGCTTCGTGGATATTTAGAGCGACTTGTCATGTCTCACTCGGAGACTCGCGGTAAAAGAAATCTGGGGCATGGTCTTGAATAATTCAAGGGGCATATAGACATGGCCAGCATATTTAAAAATATTTACGATGTAACTATGTTTGAAATTGTCTAGACCCCTAAAATCGACAGGGCCACGTCACTGTAATATGGGGATTTAGTCCTGAATTAGCATTACGGTAAACTTGTAAATGGTATGCATTTTGATAATTTGGACTAGTATAACCAAAACCCTTGGGATTAATATATTGCATTTTGAAAAATCCCCTTTGAGTTGCGTTTTCCATCTTTCCTTCAAAGGCTGCCATTGACCTTTTGATATACCTGGTACTGTCGGCATGGTCTTACGGACTCCCAGTAGCAATGCATTGATGCATCATGACAACTAATGGACATGAAACTTTGGCCAGTATGCACTGCAGCTCTTAACCCTTTAAGGATGGATTTCGCTAAAAGATGACATTTGTCGTCATGATGCACCAATGCAGCCCCTGCGTGTCTTACTGTACCGTCGCGATAAAGCGCCTGTTTCGAAATAGCGCCGGTCTTGTATAAGCGCGGGGGGGGGGGGGGGGTATAGGGGGTGTTGAAAATGTTCCTTAACCACTGAAATAGGATTTTGAATAAGCGCCTACTAGTATCTTGGATTTAATGGCCCCTCCAAATTGAAGAGCGCCCCCGGCGCTAATTCGCAACGGTACGGTAATCCCGTAAGGTTGGCATGATGCTAGACTGCAGCCCTGGCGAGTTACTCGCCATGGCTGCATTCAAGCATCATGACAACCAAGGCATGTTGTATTCTGGCATCAAGCCATCATTAAAGGGTGAAAGGGTTAATTATTAGGTAGAAGTTCATTCATAGATGATAAGCTAGCTCAGTGCAAATGGCTGAAATAAATCAAAAGATTCAAGCTATAGAATCATCTTTCGGATAGAAATAGCAATCCCATTTTGCATAGGGCGCTGCTTCTTTCATCTTCCCGGTCGTTGACCTATTTAACGTTGGAGGCAGCGTATTCAGAGTAACATGGGGCTGGATGGCTAAATTTGACATGGCGCAATGGCCATTTCTTAAAATCGACATGCGACATGGAGGTTAGTGACATGAGGAAAAAGATAAGTGACATGACATAGGATGTTTCTTAAAATCGACATGGGACAGGACAGGTTCTTTAATGGGACATGGGGATTTAGGTGACAGATAACATGGCCATTTCTTAAAATCGACATGCGACATGGGGATCCCCCCATCTATACCCCCAGTAACGGTCTCCCTAACTCCCGCCGACCGCATTTTGTCGTGATCAAACAGGCCCCAATCTATACCCAGGGCTAATGCGCTGTGCCCTCCACCCCCCCCCCCCTCTCCCCACCCCTCACACACATGCACAGTAGGCACTAGGCAGGGAGAAAACCCTGTCATAAACACTCTGCGTTTTGTCCAATAAATGATTTATCGCCGACATTTTATGTGTGATCAGCGACCGTATGAGGCGACTACCGGGGAGTCGCAATGCCCAAATGCATGTTGCGGTTGATACTAAAAAAGGGACTAGCCTTTACCAGGTCCTGATGAGATGATATAAAACCAAAGGAAATATTTATGTTCTATATCCTCCATAAAGTCTACATGTTTTGAAAAAATCGATGGGCAAAAAGTTGTATCAAAAACAGATTGGTGAGTTCATTCCCTGTGTATAAAACACAAAGAAATAAACATATTCTATAGTACAGTCACTCCCAGAGTACTGTATGTAATATTATACTGTCACATTTAAAAGCCCTTTCACACCATACATCACATTATTCAGCGAGACGGTGGGGTGCAGAATTTAAAGTACCCTTTTTCTCCTTAAAAATCTCCTTTTTTTGTGATTTTAGGCTTGATTTGGCCTATATTTCCCTTGTGTCGTCTGATAAGGGAGGGTGTTTTTTTAACCTTTTTTTTCCAGTCATTGTAGTTTGATGCTGTTAGAAATTCTCTCAAGGCAGTAAAATACTGCCTTAGTCCTGCGTTTATACGTTCACGAGGTCACTCCGGAGAGGTTGTCAGATGGAGTTGGTCGTTGCTGATTGGCTGCTTTGTACCTCACTATGCGGTGTCTAGAATCTGACAATCCAGTTTCTGAAACTAACGTGACTTGACTCGCCGCAATGTAACGCGACGCACTGCACCTAGTGTGGACACCTCCTTTATTACATATCTTTCAAAAATTCGTAGGATTTTCTGTGGTTTTTTTTGGCCCCCCCCCCCAATTTAAAATTGATTGTGTAGACTCATTGAAGGCCACTCTCTTTTTCTTCTTTGGGTTATAGACACCATGAAACTTTTCTCGAGTACGAAGGACGAAATAAGAAAAAATTAGGATAAAATGAAATTCAGTCTTTCACGTTTTGCTACCTAAAATCTTTAATAATGGCCATAAAAACTGACATATAGCAATTTAACTGGAGATTCACAACATTATATTTAGTGCGGCGGGACTGTAACCCAAAGAATATAAAAAAAAGTGTGGCCTATAAAGCTATGATATGCGCTGATTTTTCTTTGTTAAACAAGCTGAAACCAACCCCTCCCTGTTTTTACAAATGACCTCCCCCTATGTTAATGTCGTCCCCATGCAGTGGGGCTGTGTCAGAAGTCCGTGCGGGTGGGCAGGCTGCAGGCAGGCAGGCAGTAAGGGAGTGATCATTATTTGTAACAAGCGGGAGGGGGTGGTGGGTTTTCGCGCTCAGCGCATGGAATTTTTTACACCCCACCCTGGTCAAGGGATCAAAATGTCTTTACCCCCCCCCCCCCCCCCCCACCCTTATGGATCTAAAATCGTGGTGCGAGCGAGCCCTTTGAGGCATAGTAACGCGTTGGCTTTTTGGCTCAAAACAGGTTGATCTTTTTTGACCCCCCCCCGCCAAGAAATGTCCACATTTTTTACACCCCCCGGGTCAAGGGGTGCAATTTTCATTACCCCCCCTTCCCTGTTGTAAAAAAATGCTCCCTCCCTAAGTTGTGGATGCGGGCAGGCCGGTGGGTGGCCGGCCTGTCATCACCAAAGGCCGGGTGGGATTAGTGACCATGTCCACGGGCTGTGATCCTGATGAGAGGCTGCTTGGACCAACTCCCCCCTCCCTACCCCCCCCCCCCCCCCCCCCATCCTACCCCCACCACCTCCTCCTCCCCCCTCTAACCCTTTAAGGACGGATGTCGCTAAAAATTGACATTCGTTGATATGATGGACCAATGCAGCCCCGGCAAGTAACTCGCCGGTACTGCATTGGTACATGATGCCAACCCTTCGGGAGTGTCTCAATCCTGTAAGGTCGTCATGATGCTTGAATGCAGCACTGGCGAGTTACTCGCCAGGGCTGCATTCATGCATCATGATGACCAAGGGCATGATGCATCACTACAGTATGCCTTCCTCAAAGGGCTAACCGTCCACCCCCTGGTCTAAACTCTCATCCTCCCACTCCCTGCTCCCTGCTACCATGAAGTCTCGTGTAGAAGCCGAGCCCGCCTATAAGCCGCATCCCTAACATGTGAGAATCCTATAAGCCGATCAAGGCTTCTGAATTTGGCCGCTTCAGTATTGTAGTACACTTCTCGTATAAGCTGCACCAGATATACAATATTGTCGCGATAAAGTGCCAGTTTTGAAAGAGCGCCGGTCTTGAATAAGCGCCGGGGGTACAAGGGTCTTGAAATGTTTCTTGAGCACTAAAATCGGATCTTGAATAAGCGCCTGTCTTGGAGATAAAGGCCCCGCCAAATTGAAGTAACTCTCCAGTGCTGCAATGTTGCAGCATACTCACCCTTCGGGAATGTATCAACACTGCTGGGTTGGCATGATGGTTGAATGCAGCCCTGGTGAGTTACTCGCCAGTGCTGCATTCATGCATTAAAATCGTCATTTACCCTTCAAGAACGGCATGATGCCTTAATGCATCATGTCCAGGGATGTCATGATGCATGAATGCAGCACTAGCAGGTAACTCACCAGGGCTGCATTCAAGCATCATGCCGACCCTACAAGGTTGATATACTCCCGAAGGGTCGGCATGATTTACCAATGTAGCAGTGGTGAGTTACTTGCCGGGGCTGCATTGGTGCATCATGACTACAGATGTCATCTTTTAGCGACATACGTCCTTAAAGTGCAGCGTTGCCGAAAACTTTTTTCGTACACAGGCCAATGTGGCCTGTGTCGAGAAGTCTTACACAGGCCATTTGCTTTCTACACAGGCCATATGAACCGACCGCCTATCTAGTGAGGTCTTAAAGGCAATTCTCATGCTGATTTATATTATATATACAGATATTTCTTAATGAAAACTTGCAAAAGGTATTGAAAAATGTGTAAACTTATTGAATAATGGTCACATGGCCATAACTTAGCTTCTAATAGGAATATTTGAAAAATTCTTTCACTGCTGGGAAGCTAAGATCATGGCCGGCCATTGTGGCCGATGTCTGACAGCCTCAGATGAAACTAAAAAGCCGATGTGCCGATATCATTTCGCCAACGCTGAAAGTGTAAAACTAAAGGGTTGATACTGAGTGTTTAAGCCGTCCGCCCCCGTTATCTCGCCTTGCTGCACACAGACAGGTGTTAGGTGTGGTACTGGTATTGATGTGACACATGTGGACGATCAATGCTAAACCGTCATACTTCAAGCTGATGTACAAATTGATATACAAATGGATGTACAACTGGATGTACAAATAGGCCTAGAAGTGGCTGATTAACTACCACGTGGTAACATATTGTACAGCGATGACACCAATCATGTTTACCTTGATTTCAAGGTTTATAGAAAACATTTCTGTATTTGACTCAGGGTATTAAACCTGAGGAATATACGAATATATCTCCATTTTAAGACATTTTTGGGACATAGGAGAATGCTCTGCATTTAGTGTGTATTGGAGATAGACAATAGGGGACAAACCACATAGATACACTGCATAATAATTCAAATTTAAACCCCTTTTGTCGGTGCTTAAAGCTGCAGTCGAGGTGCTTAAAGAAGGAGCCACAGCTTGTCAGCAGCTTTAACCTACTTTAGGCAGAACCTCCTTTGCTGCCACTAAGATCGGGGGACAAATGTTCCCTTCGAAAAATTTGTTGAAATGTATTTTTTTCTATGTGAAATTTATTAGATTATAATCAAATATCATCTTAGCCTGCTTAGTCTAATTTAATTTCATAATTTCACAATTCTCGTGTTGTACGTTTCAGGTGAGTGCTACCCTGCTGCATGCTTCAACAAGGACCCAGCAGGCACAGATAGGTTCTCCCTTATAACTCCTCTATCTAGACATCATCTCTTATGTGCAAGGGAAATCTATAAAAGGCATATTTCTATATATACTGCTCAGAAAATACAATAGAAGCCGAGAGATGCCAACAGCATGTGATGGTGATTCAGGAGTGTATTAACCATGTAGGGTCTGCATGATACATGTATGAAGGCAGCACCGGTGTGGTACTCACTGCATTCTTGTATCATAACAACTAAGGGTATGAGGCTGTGTCTCATGAGATGGGGCCAATGTGATACCGGTAGTCTTTGACCGGGTGCAATCTTTGACCAGGTGCCATCTTTGACTGGTTGCCATCTTTGACCGCGTGCCATCTTTGACCGGGTGCCATCTTTGACCGGGTGCCATCTTTGACCGGGTGCCATCTTTGACCGGCTTATTAGAAAAGGGTTTATTTAGGACAGATGAAGATATAGATGGGCCACTAACTACTAATTTAAAGTGCAATAACATCCATTAACTGGTCAAAGATGGCACCCGGTCAAAGATGGCACCCGGTCAAAGACTATCACATTGGCCCCATCTCATGAAACACAGCCATGAGTGCATTAAGCAGTTTCAGGCCTTCAAGGGTAAAACCTGGCAGCTGATACTGATGTACCCGTTGTACCCTTATACCTCCCACCTTCTACGCCTCACTCCCTGTCAGTGCTGTTTTAGGCTATGTGTGGCCTGTGTGTGTGCCTGTGTGTGTGTGTGGGCCTGTGGGGGGGGGGGGAGGTAACATTGATTTTACCCGGGTACACCGTACATGCAGGGTGTAGAGTGGGATCAATGGGAGCTGGTTACTACCACTCTCACAGCCAGAGTACAATCAACCTTTAAACCACTGCACAGCGCCTTAACCCTTGAAGGACATGTGTCGCTCAGAGACATTTGTCAGCATGATGCACCAATGCAGCCCCTCAGTGTCTCAACCCTGTAAGGTCAGTATGATGTTTGAATGCAGCACTGGCGAGTTACTCGCCAGGGCTGCATTCATGCGTCATGACGACCAAGGGCATGATGCATTAATGTATCATGCCGTCCTTAAAGGGTTAATGCACCATGCCCTTGGTCGGCAACATGAATAAATGCAGTCCTGGCGAGCAACTCCTCACGAGGGCTGCACTCATGCATCATGCCGACTCCTCAGGGCTGATACCCTCCCGAGGGATCGGCACGATGACAAGTTAGCATGAACCATGAGGTAGCATGGCGACAAAAAAATACATGAATCTTTGTGCATCATGCTGTCCTTAGAGAGTTAACAAGTCTAACTCTACTCCCCCTCTCACTAAGCCTTGTCTAACTGACATCTTGCTGCTAAGGCAAGTTCAACAAGGCAGAGGGGATCTGGGAATAGTATAACATATTGGGTAATTTTACAGATAGAAGGATCTCTATCTACAACTGAGTACCGGGTACATTAGGAAACCAGTATTGTGTGTGGTAGATCTGTACTGTTCATCAAATGCTTCTTGTGAGTTCAATATCAAATGATTTCATGTTCTATCACAGTGAAAGTAGATATTGGTTGTATGCACAAGATACAGAATAAAGCAATCTTTGATACAGACTAGCACTCGTCACAAATATGGACAGTTTTGATTTTTATCCTTTAAGGACCCCATTGTGCCTTAATGAGCTATGGCCCTTCTGGAGCTTATCAACCCCATTGGGTCAGCATGATGCTTGAAGAGAGCTCTGGTGAGTTACTCTCCAAGACAGGATGTTATGCATCATAAGGACAAAGGGTACAATGCTTCAAATCACTATGCTGTCCTTAACCCTTTAAGGCCATTGATGCCATTTAGGGTCGGTCGGGTGACCTGAAACAAACCTAACTGTGTTTCCATAGTAGGACGAGTGCTTTAGGCCTTATCCAGCAGTACTTTGGTATCCTTATACATATACATATAGTGTAAAGTGGGAGAGTACACTGACATTAACGGCAGGCATAGTGTGCTACTACAATGTGTGCACCTATTAGATTGGGTGTGGACATACCCTAATATGGGCACACCCACTGAGATTAGGTTAACCCTTTAAGGCCATTGATGACATTTGTCGTCATGATGCACCAATGCAACCCTGGCGAGCAACTCGCCGGTGCTTCATTGGTGCTTCGTGCTTTCCCTTCAGGAGTGTCTCAACCTCATAAGGTCGTCATGATGCATGAATGCAGCACTGGCAAGTTACTCGCCAGGGCTGCATTCATGCATCATGATGTCCAAGGGCAAGATGCATTAATGTATCATGCCGTCCTTAAAGGGGTTATTAACCCTTGTACAGTCTAGAGATTAAATTTACTTTGTGTGCTTTGGAAGATTTTATTATCCTCAAAGCAAGACATTATAAATTATAAGTGAGGTAATTAGGAGCTTGTAAAGGTAAAAAACTAAAAGGCAATGCTTGTGAGAGGAAAGAACTTCCATTATAATCAAGCATGTATTATAAAATATAAATACATGTCGTATTCTATAATTATGATACACGCACAATGCAAATAATAGGTACAGACAATAACCTCCCCACAGTGCAATAGTACAAAGACAATTTTAATCCATCCGCCTTAAATAAGACGTAAACGATTGCAATTCCCCTTCGGCGTATGTTTTAAATATTCAGGTAGAATCTGTAGCGTGGGGTGCCTCGAGTAGCGGAGCACAGCGAGACAATATTGATTTTCCATTTTCTAATTGGCCTGCTTGTGTTACTCTGAAGTCTTTATAGATGTAGGTATGGAATTATCAATATTGCTGGGACTCTACTCTGGAGGTCAGGATCTAAGGATACAATGGATTTCCTAGAAGATTGTCCACAATGTTTCCAGTGTTAATAAATGAAGAAAATTAATTCATCAGAGCTCCTGATGAGCGGTGAATACTATGCTCTATAAATCCTTTTAGCACTACAATACAATCGTTGTGAGCACCAATAGAGTAGATAGGAGCCATTCAGATAGGTCGACCTCATAGGTCGAATTGCAATTTTGAGGGGAAAAAATCGACCTATAGTAAAATACAATGAACTTTTGGAAAACCCCACTTATAGGTCGAATTGCAGTTTGGGAATTTTTTGGGGGGCTAGACCCCACCCCAGACCCCCTAAAGTACCCTTTGTTTGGCCAATTTGAGTATTATTTATGATATTCTGCCCTTATTATGCCGAGCCCCTACTTGTAGAGAAACAAGCAGGTCTTATTGGGGGAAAGAAGGTGTAAATTACAGTATTTAAAATTAATATTTTTAGGCCCCTAAAAACTTAATATTTTCTCAAAACCTCACTTATAAGTTGACTTGGACGTTTGAGGTAAAAAATCGACTTAGAGCAAAAGGAAATCCCAAATAAAAATCGACCTATAAGCGAAGTTTTATGGTATAACCCCAAAGTCCTGCCTTCGTATATATACATTATTTGAAAGATAATCGCCCTGTGAATATCATGATATGAGATGTTTGCAAACCTAGCCACTAGAGACACTGTTATAAATGAGGATTCTACTAAACCAACGTAATCACAACTTTACTATGAAAAAGACCCACTTTCTTGCTGCATTGATCTAGAAGTAGAGGAGGGGGGGGGGTAGTAGTAGAGAGGGTGAAGCATCCATCATGTTAGACTGCAGTAAGTTCTGAATGCAAAGGAAGTCGGATTACAAAAAAGGGACCCTGGCAGATGGGATTGCATGTCTGCTTTAATCCTCTGAGGACAGGGGCTCGAGGCAAGACGCAGAGCCGGCAAGAAACTCACCGACACGGTGTTGATGCATCATGCCGACTTTATATGAGTGTATCAACACCATTGGGCAGCATGATGCATTCATGCAGCACTATTCACCAGTGCTGCATTCATGCATCATAAACACAAAGGTAATTGTACATTAAAGCATGCATGATATGGGGCTTCAATGGTTAATCCATGTCTATAATAAGACTTGGCATGGAGGGCAATGTCCTGGTCTAGTCTATAGAGGCTTGCCTTTTATCCCCCAGAAGTGCTAGTGTTTGGTGCTGCCATGATCACAAGTCTAGTGGATATCGCTACCATTTTGTAGAGAAAACACGTCGGAAATAGCCTCAATTCATCAATCTTCATTTAGGTATTCCAGGCTGATTATTTGCAGATCCACTGTACTGACTGAAACGGCTACCAACAACAAAATCACTGCAGCACATGATCACTGAGTTGAGTCTACTGCCAGGGCTGTAGTCATGCATGATACAGACCAGGGAATGTCCCAACCCCGTAGGGTGGACATGCTATTTGAATGCAGCCCTGGCGAGTTACTCACAAGGACTGCATTCATGTATCATGACGACTAAGGAACTATGTGGCTCGTAGAGAGCTAGGCATGCAGGAGGAACTCTGCTGCTGGTATAAAAGGAGTCTGTACCCTAGTGAGTAACTGACCAAGGTTGCATGTCTGCATCAGGCCGACCCAACCAGGTTGATTGACTCCTAAAGGGTGGCCATTAAAATATGCATGATGAGTTACTTTCCAGGGCTGCTTTCATGCATCATGACGGCAAAGTACATAGGACATTAAAGCACTATGTCACTGTGACACCCATAAAGGGTTAATAAGTTAGGTTAATTAGCAAACCATCCATTCGCTAAGACAACACCATCACAAATTACTCCACACTCCCTCCACCCTCAGAGGAGCAATTAAAAAGTGCATCAATTCACGCCCCTCCCATTTCCCTACTTTCCCACTCTAGACATTATAGTATTGGTGTTGACGTGACGTCACGCAATGACCATGTGATGTTTTATGACGTTGTATGACGTCACTATGCTGGGTGCGTGGAGTGTAGCTGTCTACGTCGGTGTGTATAGCAGAGATGAATTGTTGCCGTAGTGTAGAGTGAAGTGGGCACCCACCACAACCTATACTGATGTAACCGGTCTGCATAATATTGCCACCTTGTCCCCTCTGGGACACCGCTGCGTATAGCGATATTTTGGGTTTCTCCGTGTGCGCGGCCATGGTAGTTCTGAGCTCGCAATCTATCGTGAGATTTAGGCAATGACCAGACCATAGCTTGCCAGGAACAGGCTACATTCCGAGAGCCAAACCAAGGTCTCACGAGATATCAGTGTAAACAAGTTATCTCACGTTACAGCGCTTTTGATATAGGCCTACATCACAGTCAGTCAATGAGCACAGTAAGGCATCAGTTTTTTCTTGAAATGAGAAAATGACTTTTTTTTCAGGTATTGAACATATTGGCAGACGTTCAGAATACCCATACTATTAGCCCTGCAGTGGACCCATTGCTCGTCCCTGTATATCCCAAGGTGCCTGTCGGACTGCAGGGGTAGGGGGAGTTCCCTCCATGAGCAATGAAGCTGTGTGGAAGCTGTGGTCTAGGCACACTTAACCCTTTAGGAGCTGCATAGTGCTTTAATGTGCGACGCCCCTCCCTTCTCCCCACTCTGGACGCTATAGTATAGTAGTGGCGTTGACGTGATGTCACACAATGACCACGTCATGTTTTATGACGTTGTATGATGTCACAGTGCTGGGTGCGTGGAGTGTAGCTGTCTACGTCGGTGTGTATAGCAGAGATGAATTGTTGCCGTAGTGTAGAGTGAAGTGGGCACCCACCACAACCTATACTGATGTAACCGGTCCGCATAATATTGCCACCTCGTACCCTCTGGGACACCGCTACGTATAGTGATATTTCGGGTGGCTCTGTATGGCCGGTGATCCACTGCTGCAAATTTGCTGCGAATGTTGTCACTTTTAAATTTCTGCGAATTTACTCGCAGGTTGCATGCCACTCGCGATGACGTTGTCACAGGGACTCGCAGCAGCTGATCCACTGGTGGAATGTTTTGTCCGTGTGTACTTGCACGAGTGTGATTCGCAGCAGATTCGCGGCAGTGGATCACTGGCTTATGTGCGGCCATGTTAGTTCTGAGCTAGCGATCATCGTGAGACTTAAGCAGTGACCCCAACAGTTAGACACCATAGCTTGCCAGGAACAGGCCTCATGGCGAGAGCAGAACCAAGGTCTCATGACAGTAAACATGGTGGTCATGGCAACAAGTTATTTCACACTACAGCGCTTTTGATATAAGGCTGTTTCTCACGACCTTGGGCCAATGTTTTTGTCTCTGACCGGGTGCCGTCTCTGACCAGGTGCTGTCTCTGACCTGGTGCCGTCTCTGACCAGGTGCCGTCTCTGACCTGGTGCCATCTCTGACCTGGTGTCAGAAAAAAGTGTTTTTTAGATTTTAACCTATACTCATATATATGTATAAGGATTTGTAAAAACGTTATGGCAGTTGTTATGTAATTATAATTAGGCTCCTGCTGTTGGTAGAAGATAACTTAACTCCCAAAGTGACATCCGGTCAGAGACGGCACCCGGTCAGAGACGGCACCTGGTCAGAGACGGCACCTGGTCAGAGACAAAAACATTGGCCCAAGGTCGTGAGACACAGCCATAAATCACAGTCAGTCAACGAGCAGAGTAAGGCATCAGTATTTTCTTGAAATGAGAACACAGTTTTTAGCTGTACATTTATTGAACATATTGGAAGACGTTCAGAATACCCATACTATTAGCCTTGCAGTGGACCCATTGCTCGTCCCTGTATATCCCAAGGTGCCTGTCGGACTGCAGGGGGTAGGGGGA
Organism: Harmothoe impar; assembly: GCA_947462335.1. Taxonomy (NCBI): domain Eukaryota; kingdom Metazoa; phylum Annelida; class Polychaeta; order Phyllodocida; family Polynoidae; genus Harmothoe; species Harmothoe impar. Next base: position 72,307,857 of record OX381711.1, read on the forward strand.
GTCCTCTCCATGAGCAATGAAGCTGTGTGGAAGCTGTGGTCTAGGCACACCTAACCCTTTAAAGGAATCATAGTGCTTTAATGTGCGATGCCCTGTCATCATAATGCATGGATGCGGCCCAGGGGAGTAACCTGCAAACATCATGCCGACCCTACAGGGTTGATGCACAACTGAAGGGCAGCATGATGCTTAAATACAGCCCTGATAATTTACCTACCAGGGCTTCATTCATGCATCATGACGACCAGCATATTAAAGCACTGTGCTGCCCATACAGTGTTAGTATTGATCCTCAGCCCTGATGGTGGTTTCATGTGGAGCTCTGCTAGCTTACTTCTATAATTCACAAGCCTACTTTGTAAGGGGCTAGACAAGATTGCCACTTTACCCATAATGCTGATTTGTTAAGGGCATCACTTATAGATCTACAAGGAAAAGCCCTTGATCATTTTAACCATGCATCTTAAATACTGTAAATATGTTAACCCATAACGATCAAAATGTTTATTAATATGGGATCAGCTGTTTAATACATAAGTGTGTTCACTGCCTTTAGTCAATCTAAGGTGCTAATCCATACAACGTATAATACACACAACCTTCTCTCCCTTGGCAGATGTTCTGTCTTATATAGTCAGGCCAAAAAAAACCAGAAAGGTGTGTTTCAGGTCACATAGTCTGAAAATCTAGGTAGGGTAGGTCGGATTCAAAAAAAAATCTTTTTTTACTTTGGCTTGAAAAGTACCCAAAATTTGACTCTCAAACTTCAGCGCCGACTCACGACAACAGCATCGACTTGTGGACTATCAAATTAACTCTGAAATAGTTTCCAGGGTTGGCCCTGTTTTGCGAGGTAGGGTTGGGTAACCTGAAACAAACCTTTTCTAAAATTTGGCCTCACTATCTGAAGGTGTTCCCTGCCCTGGAATGAAGGCATTAATACTGTCTGCTGCCATGGCCTATGGAGGGATTTGCTTGGAACAGCTGCCTAGGCATTGCCTTTTGCTACTGCTGGTTTATTCTCCAGTTGATACTTTGCGGCCTTGACTTCTTAAGACTGTTTTTGCAAATATTTTGAAGTTGCAGTAGTGGCTATGTGGTAGTGTATTTGTCAGGTGCAGAATAGGAACCAGCTCAGTTCCGGAATTGCCCATGTACAATTCCGGAACTGCGCAGGGCAATTCCGGAATTGCTCCCTACTTACATTGGGCAGTTTCAGAATTCCTAACTGTCCTACACATAAAACATTTAGATATATTTGTCAATATTGTTTGAGTATGATGTCCATCCCCTTGGAGGTGTAATAACATTCAGTAGGAAGTCCCTATGCATCCCACGCCTCACTGTAGGTGGGAATAAGGTGTGGCAACAATGGCTCTGCTGTGATAAAACAATGGGAGTTCAGTTGCCTATAACACAACAAAGAGCTAACTAATACAGTAAGATTTCTTTGCAATCTTTTTTTAATCCTACCTTACTGTTTGTGTGGCCCACTAGCTTATTTTAAAATAGTTCTTAATGAGGTATAAAAGTTCCGATATTGCGCAAATTCCGATATTGCGCGTGACATATTCACCGTGATTTTAGGAAGCAGATGGTTCAACCCCCAGCTAGAAAGTCTCGATGCACATCAATGAGATAAGGAAATGTGGGGCTGCAATAGTCAACCATTGTGATCGGGCAAAGCGGGCAAACATATGACAGGCCAAGTTTTGATATCGCTTCTGACACACACACACTTTGACACATGCACACAGACATCCACAAATAAATCTGCATATCTATTTTTTTTGTCATATTGGTAGGTACCTTGGCGGGATGACATTCTGACACTTGCCCTCTATGCACACCTGCTTTGAGGACATGCAATGACCTGAAGAGTGCAAGACTTTCCCAACCTAGATACCTAGGCCAATACATTGTAAGACAATTTGTTTCTCCCGGGTTTCTAGGCAATCAAGTGCCTTGGTTACTTGCCACTCCTAACCCTATATTCCTTGGTCCTGGTACTGTACCAGTGTGGAACAAGTTTCCTGTGTTGTTGACCCAGGGAACCCTGGGTCTAAGGGAGACGGTTTTGACGAAAATGAGTAGATTTGCAGTCAAACTTTGATGCAACTGTACATATTTTGAATAAAGAGTAGCACTGCAACTAACTTATAACCTATGTCTGTCTACCCCTTCATCCAAAGATTTGAACAAAATAATCTTTCCAGGTGAAAAAGATTGGAGAAAATTAGTCAATTTGATATCAAAATACACCTCTCTGTGAACATGTGATGTTAATCACACAATCAATCTTTTCAATTGAACATAATTATCTGATGGGGAATAATGAGGGGTATAGATGGACCACTGTTATCTGTTGCTTTATGCACCATGTCCTTTATATTGGATAAACACAGGTAAAACATACCGCGGTGTACCTACTACCTTGCCCATGGTAAATAATAAAGGCGTTCTGATTGGTCAAGAGCCCACCCACTTTTCCCCTAAATAGACAGATGCCTCTATGCAGTATGCCTTTAAGTGCATCATGCCATTTGGTCGTCATGATGCATAAATGCAGCCCTAACGAGTAACTTATCAGTGCTGCATTCAAGCATCATGCTGAACCTACTGGGTTGATTTACCCCTGAAGGGTCTGCATTATGCATGAATGCAGGTCTGGCAAACAGACAGCACTGCATTCATACATCCTGAAAATAAAGGACATAAAGCGTTCAGATAGTATGCGGTCCTTAATGGGTTAACTATCCTATTCTGGGTGGCAGACCAAGGCTACATATCAAGGCCCTAACATGGCATTGGTAAATACCCCACAGTATTTCTTACCCTAGTTCATGCGGCGTACAACTAAGTCAATACGCCAAATGGTTAATGGGTCACTAAAGGGTTAAGGGTGATGGGGTTCACGCGTGCTAGGCTGGGCGCGGGTTGATTTAGGCCGACAGACAGATAAAAGTGAGGACGAATCAGATAAAGCGCTACTTTATGGGGTATTTTATTGCTCTGGGACCGCGGAGCGACCGTCAAGCAAACGACCAGTCTCTTCACAGAGGCGACAGCTGGGGTTGGGCAAGTAGGGATGGGCAGGGAGAGCTAAGGATAGGGTGTGGGTGGGGAAGTGGGTGGGGAAGAGGGTGGGACTATTGAGGAATGGGGTAGGGTGAAATAGGTGCAATGCATATATACCCGACTAGCCCTCTCCCCTTTCTTACGTACACAGAAAGTGGGTCGCGGAGGTATCGGAGCACCCTCCATTTTGTGTTTGTTTGTTTGTTTGTAATTCTTTATTTATACTGTCCGATTCATAGGCTTATAGCCTGTATTATTGTAAAGAACAGTGTATACTGATGGCAACCACTGAACAAGCTCATCTCTTATGGATGAGTGTGCTCAGTGGATCCATTTATACCATGATGGAATTGGTATATATAATATGCCATGATGTTAATCAGCATATGGGTGAAATATGACTATGTTAGTATATTAAATCAAGAATTTTATATGTAATTTGTTAGGTTAATGAGATGGTAAAGATGATGATAAAGATGATATGTGTGCAAGGGCCTTTTCTTCATAAAAATCGAAGGCAAATAAATGATAATTGGCTTGACTCTTAGTATATATTATACCATTATTACTACCTTGTGAGATCATGTATTTATACATAATCTCACAGATAGCTTGGGTCGAGACCCCCTATCCCCCCTCCCCCATCTAAATATCTGGGAGTAGATCAATAAGATCTTCATATTTCCCATTTAACCATGTGATGAATTTGACCTCATTGTCAATCTCCCTGGTTTCTACTAACTGTTTATTCCACTCTATGGATAATCTATAGCTTAATTTCTTTCTACTAATGGGATTTTTGGGTATGACTACAGTCACTAGAGTACCGTCATGCATTCTTGTTCTAATGTCCCTTGTATCTATATTTGCCTCTTTCTGAGCAGCTTTGAAACTAGCCATTTCAAGATGTTTACTTCTTCTCTCCTTGAGTGTGTTTACCCTGATAACTTTTCTTAACTTTTCTGTGTTTACAGTTTCCTTATTTCTAAGGGCTGTCTTCACTCCACCATTAATTTGAGTTTGAAGCTTACTCAAATGAGTATCAGTACATATCATGTAAAGTATGTCTCCATAGTCCAGAGCAGGCATAATCATCCGTTTCAACACACTTATAGCAGCATGGCTAGGCATTTTTAGCCTTATTCTTCTAAATAAATATAATCTGAAATCCAAGTTCCTACCCACCACATCCACATGCTTCTTAAAAGCTAACTGAGAATCCAGAGTCATGCCTAGATAACAATATGTTGGGGTATAGAGGATAGGATAGGATTTTCCATCAATAGCTTTCCACTTATTCAAAATACTCCACAGCAGATGAATGTTATCGATCTGCTGTGCCAAAGTCTGCAAATTTCTTACCGCAGAAATCACATATACCCACTCTGTATGGGCAAAGGTCAATGGATTGCCTCCCCCCAATTTCCTCAAAATGTGAAATTGCCTCATGATAGCAGGATATATGAACCTATTTCTATTCCAGCTGCTCGCCATTTCACCCACACCTATACAACTACTAACATGGGGGGGGGGGGGGTAGTAGCATTGAGCAGCTCATATGTGAGAGTACAAGATTTCTTGTAATGCCTGAAACAATGGGAGGCCAACCAAGCAATGCTCTTCAGGACCAAATGCAAGGTCCTTGTCCCCTGAGGGTCTGGGTCCCCTGACTACTAACCATTTAAGGGCTGCATGATGCATTATGCACTTGTTCGTCATAATGCATGAATGCAGCCCTGGTGAGTAACTCACCCAGGCTGTATTCATGCATCATATTGACCCTAAAGGATCGATACACTATGGAAGGTCAGCATCGTAATGAGCCGCCTGGGCTGCTTTTACACATCATGACAATGCCTAAATGCAGCCCTGGCGCGTAACTCGCCGGGGCTGCATTGGTGCATCATGCCGATCCTTTGGAAGTGTCTCAACCCTGAAGGTCAGCATGATGCTTGAATGCAGCTCTGACGAGTTACTCGCCAGGGCTGCATTCATGCATCATGATAACCAATGGCATGATGCATTAATCCATTATGACCCCCGTAAAGGGTTAAAACAGTATGCAACCCGTAAAAAGCTAATGGCCGCACCCGTAATGATGCGCCATAGCAGCGTACCTATTCGGTCTAGTCGGCTGAATATTCTGTCGGCCGGAGCTCATTTGTGATGATGAATGGCGGTGGGGCGCTGACTCCTGCCTACTCAGGGCTGTACATCTCCGCACATTATGGATCACATACCCACTACTCCGCTGCTCACCAACTCCTTATTGTACACCATGTGGCAATTAGTAAATAGGCCAGAATCAAGTTGGAGGGCTTGCAAAGGCATTGCTATTTGTATTACCGTATTCGACGTTATAAGCGCCCTCCCCACAATAAGCGCCCCCCCCCCTTTTTGGGGCATTTTTAGACTAGAACAAAGGCTCAACTTTCACGATTAAACTGTTAAGTACTAAAACTACCATAAAAATAATTTTATAAGCGCCCAGGGCGTTTATTACGTCGAATACGATATGCCAAAACTGTAGAAATACTAATGAAAGTACAGGAGTTTCAATCTGAGTTATAGCTGGCATAATCATGATATCAAATTCTCTTTGGCTTTTACTAAAAGGATGATATCAAAATTCCACTGGCCAATGTGATCTATAGTTTGGCAGCTGACATCGACTGTAGTTATATGAAAATGCCATAAAAGCTTTTTATATAAAAATGCCATAAAAGTATTTTTAAATGTTTTAAAATATAGGTCCAATAAGGCTCTGTGAATGCAGCAGTTGTGTGAGTCACCCTGACCGTGACCTTGTACTACAGTGTGTATGGGTAATTAGTGTGTGGTGGATGGGGCTGATGTCATGCAGTATTTATCAGGGTTTAATGGTGTTTCTACAGCTCTTATTCATTCAGAACCATTCACTCATAACTATCATCTGACAGACATGTAGAACAGCTCCTACTGATAAACATAAAAACACAGTACATAATTTCACTAGAATTCTGCATTGACTTAAAACCTCCCACCACCAGATTTCTCAGAATTCTTGCCAAATTAAAAAAAGTTAGATATCAGAAAATGAAATGGGCTGTTGCCATGAGTACTCCTCGAACCTTTTATTGTAAACACAAATGGGACATGGGGTGAATAGAACTTGTAAGAAAACATTTTCATCAATTTTGAGGAATATTTGAAAGGTGGAGGTGTAAACCATAGAATGGCATAAAGTAGATCCATGTCCATGACTCAGCTACACTATTGCCAAACTGCTGTTTTCTAGGTTATTTTTTATACTTTCTGTGCCAACAGGCTAATGGTTCGCAGATAAGCATAAACGAAACAAACAGTGAGCAAGCGGAGTGTAATAGATGGAGACTTTATTGAGCCAGCAACATAAATAAACCTAGAGAATGTGTAGCCTACTAGGTAAAAAAAAGCATTAGCTAGACTAGAACCCAGCATGGTCTGAACTAGACTACCCAGCCCTCATACTTAGGCCAAAAAAAAGGTTTGTTTCAGGTAACATGGCAAAAAAATGTAGGGTCGGTAGGTTTCATTTATTTATTTTTTTTAACTTTTTTTTTTAAACTTGAAAGTACTAGCCAGCCGCTCCAAAGACGCTAAAACTGACCAAAAAAAGGGTAAAAATACAAAAAAAAATCTTCAAAATTGCATTAAAAAAACGTAGGGTCGGCCCTATTTTGAAAGGGTCGGTCGGTCGGGTGACCTGAAACAAACCTTTTTTTTATGGGAAACATCATTTCGGGTTTCATACTAGAATTCATGGATGCATGTTTTCACTTGATATCAATTTTTTATATTGTAAAGACGCACGATTTATCTATAGAAGAGATGTATCCAGGGGCTCCGTTTGAATATTTCAATTTTTGTCTTCAAATTTGTCTCTCTATACCCTGTTTCAGAATTTTGACTTAAAAAAAATCATAGAATAACAGTGGATTATGAGAACTGCTTGTGTCCTTTGAAGTAGACTATCTGTAATGTCATGTAAAGAGGCAGGAGCACTGCTTGTGTCAGCAGTCTCTATATGGTAACAATGAAAAGGGGGCAGACAACCCCTCCCTGTGCTAAGTAGGTATCTACCCTTTAAGACCGGCTTGATGCCTATTACCGATCATTCATTGTCATCCTGTACCAGCGCAGCCCCGGTGAGTGTTTCTACACTACAGCATTGGTGCATCATGCCGACCCTTTGGGAGTGTATCAATGCCAGTAGCGCTGACGCGATGCATAGATGCAGCACTGGCGAGTTACCCATATCATGACAACAAGATGGCTGACGCGCAGTGCTTGCGTTAGAGGGTTAAGTACAGAGTACATTGTCGTGGAGGCTGTAGCTGTTTGTTATGTGGCAATCTCACACTGCCTGAACTTCACACAGCCACAAATACAAGGGATCCTGTCTACACCCACAGGGCTACCGTAAAACCTCGCGTATAAGCCTAACTCGCGTATAAGCCACACCCCGACTTTGGGACGATCCTATAAGCTGCACCAGCGATCTGAATATGGTGGCTTTAGTACTGTACTATAGGAGCAAAAACTCACGTATAAGCCGCACCTGGACCCTGGGCCGATCCTATAAGCCGCACCAGCGATCTGATTCGCGTACTAGCGGCGGCTAATACGCGAGGTTTTACGGTAGGCACTATTTGCATATCCATGAAGATGGTGTAGTTCTCCATTTGTAGAAATGAAAAGTAGATGTGTTGTTGAAAGTCCTTAACACAGAAAACAGCACACAACAATGATAGTGTCATATTATGTTGTTTACTCTGATACCAAAACATCAATATGGCTTGTGAAAACAACATAGTAAAATTATAGCTTGAATTGTAGTGTAATATTAGCCCCCCCCCCCCCCCCCCAGAAAAAAAGAATGTCCAAAACAGTTTTGGTTGGCCATGTTTTGCGAGGGTCGGATGACCGGAGCGTCCTTCTTATGCCTTGTTATTGATGTGAGGGAATGTAATAATATGCATAGAGATTAGCAATTAGATCTAGGGGGTTAGGATCCGTGGAAGCAGCAGCGTCAACAACTGCACTCAGTGCAATCAGCTCTAGTGTAGTTAAACCTGGTATGAGCAATTGAAGTATCAGTAATGTATTCACTCAACAGCAATAGCAGCAATTGTAGCAGCAGCAGGTGTGGCAATAACAGCAGCAGCAGTAAAAAAGCGGTTGCAGCAATGGCAACAACTGCAGCAGCTGCAGCAATATCAGCAGTTGTAGCAATATCAACAAAGGCAGCAGCAGCTGCTCTGGCAGTAACAGCTGCTGCAGCAATAGCAGCTGCTGTAGCAATATTTAAAAAAACCCAGCAGCAACTGCTCTAGCAGTAGCAGAGGCTGTAGCAATATCAACAAAATCAGCAGCAGCAAGAGCTACAGCAATAGCAGCAGCATCATGTCAATGCTTCATTCATGCATCATGATGACCAAAGACATAGTACATTAAAGCGCTTGATTGGGGTGGGGGGGGGGGGTGCTGAGGTACCATTCTTCACACCAGCACTATAACACTCATGTATAATACAGCTGTATATACAGCCCCATGTGTCTGTTCCACATCTGTCATCTACTGACTCATTCACACAATACATTTCCCATACACGTGGCACCCCCCCCCCCCTGCACACATACACAGCAGCTCATACACTACTGCTAGCACCATTATAGGGCGGGGGGATAACTCAGCATGAATGGCTACTGTAAATGTAGATATTTTTGCGCTGTACATATTTTTGCGCTGTACATATTTTTGCGATTTTTGCGGATTTTATAATCCACGAAAATATGTACAGAGCAAAAATTTATCCTATGTAGTAGCATGACTACCAAGTGTCAAAATCCGCGAATTTAAATCCGCGTGAAATTGTACTGTATAGCAAATCCGCGAAAATTTATACCAGCGAAAATATCTACGTTTACGGTATATAGGAATTCAGGGATCCACAAATCTTGCTGTCTGTGACACAAAGCCATTTCACTGGGTACAGGGACATTTGAAAATTGTGTCCAGTGTAAAACATCAAAAAGGGATTATCTCTCAGACACTTTTTTTTCAGCCTCTATACCAATAGAATGCAACCATTCTAAATCAATTTGTCGTTCGCCGGGTTATGTTACTATTAATTTTTAGTGATATCATAACATCAACAATTATTGGAAACAACACTGAGCAATAATAGATGTCATTATAGGGTTTTATGTTGTTTACTTGAAGAGGTATCACACCATGATTCATTATGACAACAACACAGAACAATTATGTAGGGGTAGGTTGTAATGTCAAGTTATGTTATTGATGTGAGGGAATGTGATAACAAGCATAGAGCCTAGCAATTAGATCTATCAGGCTAGGATCGATGGCAAGGATAGCATCAACTGTAGAATAAATCAGCAGCACTCTGCAAAAAACAGTAGCAACATGGGAAGTAGAATCAGCTCTAGAGTATTCAACCCTAGCACGAGCAAATAGCCGTAGATGTAGCAATAATGACAGTAGCAGAAATGGCAGCAGTAGCAGCAGCTTCTGCTTTAGTATTGCTGCAATTAGACAGCAGCAATAGCAGTAGCAGCAACATCAGCAACAGAAATAATGCCAGCAGCGATTGCAATGGCAGCAACCTTGGTGAACCCCACTGAAGAAACGGCAGCAGCAAAAACAATGGTAAAAGCAATAGAAGCAACGGCAGCAACAGCAGCAGCTGCAGCAATAGAAGTAGCAGCAACATCAGCAGCAGCGATGGCGATGGTAGCAGCCAAAACAATGGCAGCAGCCATAGCAATGGCAGCAGCCATAGCAATGGCAGCAGCCATAGTAATGGCAGCAGCCATAGCAATGCCAGCACAGAAGCAGGGGCATCAGCAATAGCAGCTGCAATTATATCAGCTACAGGAATAGTTGTTTTATATCCAGTAGAAGCTGCGGCAATGACAGCAGCTGCAGCAATATCAGTACAACAGCAGTAGAAACTGTAGCAGCAATGGTAATAAAGAGAAAGCAATAGGGAGCATCTGCAGCAGTAGCAACCTCAGTGAACCCCTCTGAAGCAATAGCAGCAGCAGAAGCAATAGCAGCTGCGGCAATAGCAATACGGCCAATAGCAGAAGCAATAACCCTGACATATAGGAACAGCAGCAGTAACTGCCAAAACCTCAGCAGTAACAGTAGCAGCAGCAGTAGCAGCAGCAGCAGCAGCAGCAGCAGCAGCAGCAGCAGCAGCCGCGTTGTAGGCGGAGGCCGCGGGCACCGTTTGAGGTAATAAAGCTGCGGCTGGATACTGGTTCCCTGTGCCTCCTCACTCACCTCCTGCGTCTACAGCATTCTGCCTGACCTTGTTGTAACCAGACGTGGGGGGATGAGTCAGTGCAGGCTGCTGCTGCAGCTCTCTGTACCCCAGCTGACACCCTCCCCATCACACCTCTCATCTACTGAGGCCAACCTCACACCCAATACTTCTCCTGCTAGTCTGCACTGGTCTCACCCATCCCTACCCTGTCTGTCCCTTCTCCTGCCGAAGCCTCCCCACCAGCCTGCCTTTCTACTTGCCTGTCTACCTACCTCTCTCTCTCCCCTCACCGACGCCTCCCCCAAACATGTATACACATACGGCTCGCTTATCAACAACACCTCGGCTGCAATGCCCCAGACGGCCCAGAGAGGTAGTGAGGTGGGGGCCGGGTGGGTGGATGTAGGGGCTGGCCGGGTGGGTTTAAGGGGTGGGTGGGTGGGTGTAGCCTGTCGGCGGAGGGTTGTGTCAAGCGGTAGTTAGTATTCAGGAGCAGGCTGCAAGGAGTGGATGGGTTGGCTTCTTGCACTATAAAGCAGGCTGGGTAGAGTGAGGCACAGCACTGGGCCACTACAACGTAGTGTCTGCACATGGGGGATATACAGCTACCATGTACAGCTACTGTAGCAGCAGTCTTATCAAATAAGTATTGGTATTGTATATATATGCTCAGGGTAGATTGGGGTATTTAAATATAAATGTGGGCTCTTAGTATCTTAGTATTACAGTATTGGTTTTGTTTATGCTCAGGGTAGATTGGGGTATTTGAATATAAATGTGGGCTCTTTTGTATCTGAAATAAGCACTAGTTCCCATATAAACATAGGGCAAAACAATACGTTTAATCTATGTTAAAGTGAAGATGCACCTAAAGGGGTCACTAATATAGTAAGGCTAGTTAGTATAGTTGAAATCAGGGATTTCCATGATTGTGAGCTCCATGAATTAGAGGATGCTTTCTTTTTTTACCAGTGCCAGGTGAATAGAGAAGTATATCTAGAGCCAGGCTTGTAATCAGTGTGGTATGCGGAAGACCGTCCCGTAGGGACGATTGTGTGCCAATGAATTAATAATAATAATAATAATAATAATACCTAGGGCATGTTCTGATGATAGCACTTGGTAGTTTGGGCCAGTTTCAGGTGGGTGAGACTGATGGTGGTTGTGGGAATGTCATAAAGGAAGAGACAGAAGAATCATTTATTTAGTTCTGCCTTTGCCCAGAGTTTCTTTTGTTTTTTTCTTGGTTTGGGTGGATCCACATAGAATCCTTTTATTGAAACTCACTTAGTGATGTTCTTTTACAATAATTCTGTAAGGGAAGTGGTTACCACCCCCTTCCGCGTACCGAACCAACCCAGTAACGTATGGCGCGGTCAGATTGTCAGACGGGGAAGTAGCTCAGTGGTAGAGTACTTGGCTCCGGAGTAAGGAGGTCGTGGGTTCGAGTCCCACTTTCTCCAGACGATTTTTCCGCGACCGTTACACTGGTGGAGAAAGCGAGCGCACTCGCTGGTACGGTTGACTTAGACGGTTGGAGCATCCCAACTTGCTGGGGATTGGCCACCTGCTGGCAGTTGGTAGTTGGAGGAGCAGGTAGTGAAGAGTTGGTTCCCAGTACGGGCTATTGGAGTTCAGCATAGAGTCCAGTCAACAAATTGGCTGGATCGGTTCGGCGCTGTAAGCTTCTATCATTGGCTGCTACGGGGACATGATAGAAGCTGGGGGAGCTGTGTAAGGGAAGTGGTTACCACCCCCTTCCGCGCACCGAACCGACCCAGTAACGTACGGCGCGGTCAGATTGTCAGACGGGGAAGTAGCTCAGTGGTAGAGTACTTGGCTCCGGAGTCAGGAGGTCGTGGGTTTGAGTCCCGCTTTCTCCAGAAGATTTTTCTGCGACCGTTACAATTCTCTCATATGAGTTGTGTATGTTGTAGTAACTATAGATAACTATATATGCTATATAGTGATGTACGATGTACGATGTCAAACTCTATGGTAAATAAAGAAAATCTCGTTCTTAAAAATCTCGTTCTTAAAAATGCTAGCAAGTAATATAAAAATATCAATATTAACATATGAAATATAAGAATCTTGATAGAGATCTACGGCTTTGGGGACCATACTAATAACATAAAACTAGGATAATCCTGACTTAGAATGAGACTAGTTTATAACACAAATGAATAAATGGAAGGAATAGAATACAAAAAGAACACCATAAAAAACAGAAGAACAAAACAAGTAGGAGGATGCATACAGGATGTGCTGTAGGGATTAGACCAGGCTCGGTTTACTGTCTGTTCTCTGGTTTCACTTTTGCCAGTCAGTAGCTCTGTCAGGTGGTCCCCTCCTTAGTGATAGTCTTGCCCTGATCACCGACACTAGCAAATACAATAACAAATAGTCCAGCATTGGCAGATTGTGTATTGGCAGATTTGAAAGCACTGCCTGCCATAAGTACATGAAGGTGAGGCCAGAGAGATGGAACTGGCCCATCTTTCTGCGGCGATTAATCTAGGTTTACTGCTTCTTTGCCGCTTCTGTTTACTTGATGCTGAGGCCAAAAAAAAAAAGTTGTGTTCAGGTATCCCTAGCGACTCTATTTTTTGGCCCTACCCAATATATATATATTTTTTTCTTTCTTTTTTTTTGAAGGCATTTTTGTGTTTTTTTCTACAAAAAAAAAATCACTTTTTTTTTTACTGAAATATTTTTTTACTGAAAATTATACGAAAATGGGAGGAATTTTGTCTCAAAATCCTTAAAATAATTTGGTAAAAAAAGAAAAATCGACCTAAATACCGTGTTTTTTTTGGGGCCATGTTACCTGAATACAACTATTTTTTTGGCCTTAGACAGACCAGGGGATGCCGCCTGCTGTAATAAGATGAAGCTGTCACCTTTACCTTGGTGTCCGGTGGCCGACACACTAAGGTGACGCGCTCTCGCACCTGTTATTTCCTCTCAGGTACCAATGTTATACCTGTGTACATAACCCTCCAAGGGCAGCATAGTGCTTTAATACGCGGTAAGCTGTGTCTCTCAAATGTGGGCCAATGTTTTCGTCTATGACTGGGTGCAATCTATGAGCGGCTTGAAAGAAAACGGTTTATTCAGGGCAGATGTAGATATAAATTGAAATAAAATGAGTGATATAAAGTCTTAAAACACCCATTTACATTTTCCACCATATATGTCTTCATCTGCCCTAAAAAGAAAGTGTTTTTTGACAAGCCGGTCATGGATTGCACCCGGTCATAGATGACGACAATGGCCTGATCTCATGAGAGCCAGTAGCCTTTGTCGCCATATTAAATGCATAGTACTATGGTAACTGTGTAAATAGTTACCATAGTCCAGCTGATTCTATAACCCCTTCATTCTGCAGTTCTAAACAATTCCATGAAATGTCTAGCGGCCCAAATGATAAAGTATAGTACCAGCTATAACTAAACAGCTATGCAATACCCAAGCTGCCATAAACACAGTGTGCCACTTTTGATGCTCTATGCTACAGTGGGGATCCCTAAACGGTGATCTGGTAACTGCAATTACCATAGTCTCCTTCCTCACTGTGATAATGCGGCGCCAGTTACTAGCTGTGACTTGTTTTTTATGGTGACAAATGAACATGAAATCTCGAGGCATTATGCCGATGTTAGAGGGTTCCTGAGGTCACTGTTCTCTCATCATTAAACTCTAGAACAAGCACCTGTAGGGAAGAACTTTTATCCCTTTGTGTACTGATTAGGCCAAAAAAAAGGTTTGTTTCAGGTCACCCCAATGCCTATCAAAACAGGGCCGACCCTACGTTTTTTTATGCACTTTTGAAGAAATGTTTGTACTTTTACCATTTTTTGGTCAATTTTAGGGTCTTTGGAGAGGCTGGCTAGCACTTTCATGTTTAAAAAAAAGTTAAAAAAAAAGAAAAAAAAAAGAGACCTACCGACCCTACATTTTCTGGCCATGTTGCCAGAAACACACCTTCTCTTTTTTTGGCCTTAGCAGGGTAATCAGTAGAACTATATATGTATGTGAGTGTAATCCCATTCTGAGGAAACAAAGATGGTACATGCCTTTTTTGGTTTTGGTTTGTAAATAGTTTTATTGTCTTCCACAATTTAACAGAGTGATTACAGACAGTGTTCAGGCTCCTTTAAGACTAATCAATTAAACCAGATATCAAATGAGGATTACTTAATGTATCAGATATAAGGACACTAGAACATGGTGGGAATCACTGAGGTCATCACCATGTGAGACTAAGGTATTTTATTCAGCAACTATCCGTATACTCACTATTAATTATTGCATATATGTAAAGGGGTGCTTAGAAATGGTACTTTCTTGATAAATTTGATATGATCTGAGTATGATTATCTCAAAAGGGTCGGCATGATGCAGTTATGCATCACCGGCAACATGATGCAGTCAAGCATCGACAGCGACATGATGCAGTTATGCATCACCGCCGTTTGACTCATCATAGATGATACTGACAAAGAGCATAAATGATAATGCATTAAAGCACTACGCTTCCCTTAAAGGGTTCAATGAACATCATGTATTCTTTCATTTGTCTCTAACCGAACTCAGTTCTAGATAATTGAATCTCCATCTCCTTATTACCAGCCCGATTCAACTATTAAAGATGAAAAACAAAGAATGGCATAAATACATGCAGAGAATCCCCTCTCTCTGTTAAATTAGGCCAAATTAGGCCAGACTAATTAATGACAGACCCTGAATATTAAAGATGGCTGACATGCACTGAATGACCTTTGAAGGCTGGGGTTCCTTCTGGGTGTGGTGTGCCTATGTTGACCCTTTAAAGGCCGCATGTTGCCTTAATGGGGCATTCTCACCACTCGCACTTAACCACATAGCAGACTAGAACAGTACTAGAATTGTGAGTGGAAAACGCTCGGTGAGAATGCCACTTTAATGTGCTATGCCCTTTATCGTCGGGTAAGGATGTTGCATGAATGCCGCCCTGGTGAGAAACTTGCCAGTGCTGCATCCATGCATCATGCCAATCATTCGAGAGTGTCTCGATCCCGTAGGATACAGTCACCATGATGCTTAAATGCAGCCCTGGCAACTAACTCGACAGCTGCATCCATGCATTATGATGAAAATGACATAGCACTCAGTCTAAACGAAAACTTTTTCACCACGCAGGACAACCATTTTAATATGTAAATTACTGAAGAACATTACAGAAAATATTCACACTTCCTGTTCTATGCTGTAGAAACCTTAATAATGGTCCGATTTACATGCCGTAAAAAACGGCATATAAGTAAGAATCTCTAGAATATAGCCAGCCATTCGGGTCTGCAGTAGCCCTCTTCCTGCCGGACCGGCAGACTTTTTGCCGGCTATAGCCGGTGTCCGGCAGGTTTTCGTATAGACTGTAGCACATTAAAGCAAGTTGCGGCCCTTAAATGGTTAATGCACTGTGGAGGCACCACCCCTCAGTGTAGGGGCGTGCGCGGTATTGAGTTAGTAGTATATATAGAGGGGGTAGGTTGTCACCCATGAGGGGCCCTAATGGTGCAGTGCATGACAGTTGGATGTCTGCCATGCCTGTACTCACCCCTGCATCAAGGGCCTGAACCTACATCTCCAAGCACAGTCTTGGTGGTTGGGTGGGAAATATAGAATAAGGGTCCGTCACTAGAAGTCCCCCATCTCCTTTGAGCATCCCATTCTGATGAAAATACATGTATTTAAATGTATTGAAAGGTGACATAATTATCATAAGGCATAATGAAGAATTTTCCTGGTATCTAGGATTTGCAAAGAATATTTTAACTAATGATGTAGCCCCTTTAAGCAAAGTTCCCCCTCTGCCTTGCACCAACCTTGCTGCGGGACTGACCTCCATAGCCACAGCATTGTGAGGGAGCAAAATATGACAGAGAACCATGCACAGGTCGCCAGTGTAGGGCCCAGAGTGACGCACCCTTCTTCTATTAATAGTAAGTAGGTCACGTCCCCATGTCAGTTGCGGCCCATGCCCTGCATGTAGACCTAGGCTCATGTCATGTATCTACAACACTGAGTGGCATGCTTCACCAGGTGGGTTATATTGGCATATCTAGAGGCTACATGAACTCACACAGAAGTTGTTTTGCTCAATAGACGAGTGTACTACTGTATGCATGGATCTACCCATTTGGAGTAAGTCAGTGAATCTCACAGGCTTCATTTCAGTATCATGCTGACCCTATACGGTTGATACACATAGATACAACAATATACTGCCTTGGTCATGCAAACCCTGACGATAAAGGAGCACATTAAGGTAGTAAAACATACAGTAACACACGGACGTTTTCGCCAAAAAGGGGTGAATTTTCTTTGCTCTCCCTAAAGAGGAATCCAAAGGTTATTGTGGTTCCCCCCCTTCCCAGTGGGCACAAAATTCAGTTCAACATTGAATCAATGATGAATCAACATTGAATCAACGTTGGTAACCAGTTATCAATGTTGCTTCAATGTTCTGTGCCCACTGGGTTGTTGTTAAAAAAGACCACTCCCTAAATATGTCCTTTACTAAGGCCAAAAGAAAAGGTGTGTTTCAGGTTACATGGTCTAAAAATCTAGGGCAAGTAGGTAGTTTGTTTTTCTTTTAATTTTTTTTTTACTTTAGCCTGAAAAGTACCCAGAAATCGACTCACAAACTTCAATGCCGACTCGCCGACGACCGCCTTGACTCGTGAACTATCAGATCGACCCTTAAATAGCCCCAAAATTACCTAAAATATAATTTTTTTTTCAAAATTGCAATAAAAGAAACGTATGGTCGGCCCTGTTTGCTAGGGTCGGTCGGGTGACCTGAAACAAACCTTTCTTTTTTTATTTGGCCTAACCCAGATTGTACAATCAGTGTGGAGGCAGGGAAGGTACCCTATGCCAGTTAGGGTACTGGCCGGGTGCCCCCCCCCCCCCCCCCCACACACACCCACCACCTTACCGCCCCATGTTATTGATGGTTAGAGGGTCCTACCCCGTAGTGCTGCATCTAGGAGCAGCTCTCTAGCCGCCTGTGCTTTCTATGAGCTGCACTTTCTCTGTAGGACCACAGTCACACACATAAGGCAATGGAGACCCGTGTTGACATGGTGCAGGAGGCCTTTTGTATAAATCATGTTTAATTTATCATGTAAATAAATTCAATGCAAGAAAATAATCTTGGTTGTCCTGGATTTCCAAGATACTAACAGATATATCACACATATTTAAGTTAAGGCCACACCATTACACCCAATATGTAAGCCGACCCCACCCAAAAGCCGACCCCTACTTTGATATTTGATGAACTCAGGCTTATAGGTGTTTTCACTATGAGCCAGGTAGTAAAAGCCCACCTCCCCGCGCCCACATACACCCACCTTGGCAGAAAATAAAAAAAATGGCCCCATATGAAAAATGAATGACAAAGACAATTTGGCTTCTAGGCGTGGTTTCATGGTCCATAAGGGGTGAGATACAGGTGCTGTTATGGCATCTACTTCACAAATCAAATTGCCACAGCCAAGGAGGAGCGGAGCACAGAGAGGGGGCCCGTCCCCAATCTCTGCCGCTGTCAGAGAACTGGGCCACCCTGGATGGATCACTCACCCAGCACACAAACATGCTGAGGGTCCTCTACCACAGCCTCTAACAGAGCAGCATGCCACACTCAAACATGCTGTATGGGGCCTCTACCACAGGCTCTAACAGAGCAGCATGCCACACACAAACATGCTGTATGGGGCCTCTACCACAGGCTCTAACAGAGCAGCATGCCACACACAAACATGCTGTATGAGGCCTCTACCACAGGCTCTAACAGAGCAGCATGCCACACACAAACATGCTGTATGGAGCCTCTACCACAGGCTCTAACAGAGCAGCATGCCACACACAAACATGCTGTATGGGGCCTCTACCACAGGCTCTAACAGAGCAGCATGCCACACACAAACATGCTGTATGGGGCCTCTACCACAGGCTCTAACAGAGCAGCATGCCACACACAAACATGCTGTATGGGGCCTCTGCCACAGGCTCTAACAGAGCAGCATGCCACACACAAACATGCTGAGGGCCCTCTACCACAGGCTCTAACAGAGCAGCATGCCACACACAAACATGTTGTATGGAGCCTCTACCACAGGCTGTAACAGAGCAGCATGCCACACACAAACATGCTGAGGGCCTCTACCACAGGCTGTAACACAGCAGCATGCTGCATTGGTTGGTGTAGGTGTTTGTATATAGATACTACTTGAGGGGTTAACATGGTCAAAAAATAAATCCTAGGCCATACTAAGAAGACATGGATATTTAGACATTTTGCCTGTCCATTTTAAGGGTCATAATGTAAGATTAGAAGTTATATCAAATATAAGTAGTCACATTATGTGTTTGGTTAGAGAGAGGTATTCTTACCAGCCTGACTGTCAATATAGTAGCAGCTAATAGCAAACTAACCCTTTAAGGAGGGCAGCATAGTGCTTTAATGCGCTATGCCCTTGCCGTCACTATATATTCATAAATGCAGCACTGGTGAGTTACTCGCCAGGAGTTCATTCTTGAATGTCGACGCTTTGGCATGGTGTACTGCTAGTACTGCTACCTATGTAATGCTGGATAGTCATTAGCCAGGACTACATTAGCACATCATGATGACAACAGTTGCTTTAAGACAGCGTGTCGTCCTTAAAGGGTTAACGTTACAGGAGCAATATGCATTTAGATTGGCATCACCCCGATCCCTGACCTGTCCTAGCACGGTAATACCCCCTATAGGTGAACCACCAGACCGGTGAGGCAGGCCTCTCTCTCTCAACAGTTGGTTCTGCGGTGTCCAAACTCGGCTTAGGCCGTTCTTCCATATGGCTCCTCTGCAAGATAATCATTTTACAGCTGCTAAGGCCAAAAAAGAACAGAAGTTGTGTTTAGGTATCCCAACCTTCTTTTTTTTTTACTGAAATTGAAAAAGCTAGAACTTTCGTTGTGAATATTTTTTCCTTTTTGGGGATATGTCACCTGAACAAGACTTTTTTTCAAAGCTTAAAGCTTTACCATAACGGCATCTCCTTGAACTACAACCGGCAACAGACGATGGTTCAGAAGAATATTTCAAAACTGCGATATGCCACATGTTGGGTTTGCCTAGTGTTGTGTCGTACTGAGGATGGTAAGTTAGGTTATGTGGGTTGGGTGGTATTAACCCGTAATTTGCCATAAAGTGTTATACACTTTGTGGTCAAGAATGCATCCCTGGTGAGTCTACTACTCAGGGCTGCATTCATGCATCATGCCATTTATTAGTGTATCAACGCTATACGGTAATTTTGATGCTTGATTTCAGCCTTTGTGAGTAGACTAGCCAGGGCTGCATGCATGTATCATGCCAACCATTCAGAATTGTATCAATCCTCTAGGATCGGCCTGATGCTTGAACGCAGGACTGGTGAGTTACTCCCCAGTGCTGCGTTCACGCCCCATGGAGACCAAGGGTATGATGCATTAACCCTTTAAGGACGGATGTCGCTAAAAGGTGACATTTGTTGGCGTGATGCAACAATGCAGCCCAGGTAAATAACTCACTGGTGCTGCATTGGTGCATCATGCCAACCCTACGGTAGTGTCTCAACCCCGTAGGGTCAGCATGATGCTTGAATGTAGCACTGGCGAGTTACTCACCAGGGCTGCATCCATGCATCATGACGACCAAGGCCATGATGTATTTAGGTATCATGCTGTCCTTAAAGGGTTAAGGCATGATGCCGTCCTTAGAGGGTAGAGGAGGGAGGGAGCCTGTTGGGGCTGGAGGAGGAGGGTGAGGGGGAGGTGTAGATTGGGGGAGGTGGGAGTGGAGCCTGTTGGGGCTGGAGTTGGAGGGTGAGGGGGAGGTGTAGATTGGGGGAGGTGGGAATGGGGAGGAGCCCCCCACGTGATCAGGGTGAAATGAGGCCTGAGGGTTAGCCCTGTAACCACCGCATGGCGCTGCAACCTCCATGGACGGCCGATGACTAATTTGCCGGTGCTGCATTGGTGCATCATGCCGTCCCCTTTGGGAGTGTATCAACTCGGTTATGTCAGCATGATGTATGAATGAAGCGCTGGTAATTTTGTCGACTGCTGTATTCATGCGTCATGCCCACATTAAGGGCATGGTGCATTTAAGCATTACGCTGTCGTTAAAGGGTTAAGGATGGCGGCCCAGGAGGGGGGTGGGGTAGGTTTTAATGGTGACTCACCTTATTTATAGTACCCCACACTATCACCAGGGGGCCTGCCTCTAAATGAAACATCCGGGCGGTGAATAATGGTAAATAGCATTATAAACAGGAATCTACACTCCACAGAGTGTCATCCCTTTATCTGCCGCCTGCTGCTTTAAAGCATAGTATATGCCCTTCATCGTAATGATGCATATATATGAATGCAGCCCTGGTGAGTACTTGGCAGTTCTGCATTCGTGCATCATGCTGAACCTACGGGGTTGCCACGCTCCTGGAAAGGCGGCATGATGCTAGGATGCAGCACTGGCGAGTTACGCACCAGGGCTGTATTCATGAATCACGGCGGACGACAAAGGGCAGATTAAAGCACTATGCTCAGTCTTTGCGAAAACATGCAGGACAGTGGCAATGTCCTTCTAAAATGCAGATTGACAAGTGTAGCAGGACCGAATGTCCAGCCACATGTTGGGCTTTTCTGACCTAAAATAATTTAGTTGGGTCTCTAAACCTGAAATATGTTTGTCAATATACTGTGTAAATCTATGTATTTTTTCCTGATTTAGCCATGGATGATTACAAATAAAGTCTGTTTTCAGTGGACAAAAATAATTTATACTTAAAAGTACATAATTTGTCAGACATGTGGCTATATGGTCCTTCAAAAATGTAGCTGGTCCTACAAAATTGACAATTTGCAGGACCGAATGTCCTGTGGGATGAAACAGTTTTCACAAAGACTGTATGCTGCCCTTAAAGGGTTAGTTAAATCCACAGAAAGCCGATAGTGCCTTCTGACATGTATTGTATCCCAAGTACCAAAGTGACCAGTATTAGTCCATAGAAAGGTTGACTGCGCACCAAGTCGGAGGTCGTAACCCTGTTAAGTGTGTTCACTAGGTTTAATGTGCCTTTAATACTTGAGTCAAACCATGCAACTTTAAATAAAACGTTCCCACTCTAGAATATCTGCAATGGAATGGTGTTGGGTTTGTCTCACAACTTACGTGGAATCATATATTCATATCAGATCTAACACTGGGTAATATGGCTGATAACATTTTTCCTAAATATTTTTCATAGTTTGATATACACATTAACTTCAACGGTAGATCACAATGTATTTCACATTCCTATTCATTCCTAATACCTGTTCTCTCAAGAATTTGAGCTGTGATGACCTTTTTATGATTATCACTCTGCTACTCCCATAGCCCGGGTGATGGGAGAGGGTGAGATCACTCCCCTCCTTCAATATCAGTTCTGTGAGAAAAACTTGACAAGGTCGTGATTCATTTCAGTTCTCTGTGAAAAACTTCAAGCTGATTATAGATAATACTTTTTGTAATTCTCTGTGCATTCCTATCTTCACTTCCGGTTCCTTAATAATAATATTTGCTGTCATGATCCACTAACACAGCACCAGTGAGTAACTCGCCAGTGTTGGATTGATGCATTATGATAACAATCCAGGCATACTGCATCAATGCAGCACATGTAGTAACTGCAATGATGCTAAGTGTAATTCGCCGATGCTGCAGTGGTGCATCATGCTGACCCTTCGGGAGTGTCCCAACCCCATAGGGTCGGCATGATGCTTCAATTCATGCATCATGACGACCAAGGACATGATGCATTAAGGCATCATGCCGTCCTTAAAGGGCTAAGTTTATAAGAACAAAATGAGACAGGAATTCATATCAAAAAAGGAAAACCACCCCTGCACCATAGGGGGGGGGGATATATATGCATACATAAGACGCCTACAGGCTGTGCCATTGTGTACAAGCAGCACTGGGAGATGTATGGGAGGGCCCCTACAGCCGGGGGGGGGGGGGGTACTCAGCTATGAAATGACTACCCACTGCCAAACAGCCTGTGGAAGCGGTAGCGGTCGGCCAAAAATTAGGGGGCGGTGGCTCTCTACCCCCCTCAAAAAGGTGGACGGTAACTCTGGAGGAGGGAGTAGTAATTGGGTATCAGTAAGGTTTTAATGATAAATGTAAGAAAAAGAAGTATTATTCATGTCTGCTTTACATGTTCAGTAATTAAAGGTACAAACGCTATGGTTCCTGAAATATCATGGGCGGTCGTAAGGATTCTGGGGGCGGTATTTAGAAGGGGCAGTGGTTTTGTGGCTACTGTTTTTAGGTCGGTGGGTATCATCATAGAGTGAGTAGCCCCCCCCCCCGGGCCCCTGCAGGTATAGACCCCCCCCCCCCCCCCCCCACAGACACAGACACACCCACACCCACACCCAGCCTCCATCTGTCAGAGTTAGGGGCAGGCCGGGCACAGATTGTGGACGTGCTGGGGGTAGAGGACGAGGTGTTAGGGACGTTACAGACAGCCAGGGGGTGGACGCACCTGATAGCGCCTTCTACAAACACCCTACACACCCCCAATACACTGGTAATCTGTACACTCCAGAGCTTAGTCAGTACTGGCTAACAAACCAGTCAATAGTGCCTAACCTAGTTAGTCATAGCCTGGCTCCCTATATGACCGACCTAGGTTAGTAAATACTGTCAGGTTGGTCAGTACTGACCAACTCACCGTAGTCTTCTCCATTTCAATGAGTATTCACTATTAGGCTGAGTCCTTTTTGGGTATGGTATTAGTCTTATGCTGTTTTCCCTCCGTCAATTTTGTATAGCACTTGCTCATGCCTGACCAATGCCCCCATGACTAACCTGGGGTAGCCACTACGGACTAAGGGCTGTGACATTTGGATTATCAGTGCACACCCTACATACCGCAGCCCATAAACCACACTATACCCCATGTCTCACTTGTTAACACTAATGCCAATAGGGTTGTCCAGTCGTTCTATTTACAGCTGATTGGGGATCAAACAAACGCAGTGCCCTGTGCTGGGTGCAGTCAGTAGGGTCAGTGCAGGTAAAATCAGCAAGTGCATGGGGATCACTTCTAAACCATGGCAGAACTGGACAGAATGTGGAGCTCTCACTCTGTGAAAGAGTTACAGGCACATCTTAAGGCACATGGTGTGACTGTGTCTAAACTTACAAAAGCTCCACTCATAGAGCTGTGTAAGGCTGCTGCAGCTATAGGACTGACTATAGACCCAGATGGGCTGACAGAAGATAGGGAGGAAGTTATCAAGGATAAGGTTACTGTAGACTGGGGTCAGTTACCTCTACCACCTCCATCAAGCTCATGTACCAGAAACATGAGTTATCTACCTTTGGTAACCATTTTGGATATATATAACTACCTAGTGAGATTTGATGGTTATACACACACTGAGTACAGCTGTGTTTTCATCCCCATACTCACCCTCAATTGGCACCAATCACCCATATATAGCACTGTCTGATCCCCACTAGCTGGTTTTACCTGGACTGACCCTGTTGCCTGCTCCCAGCACAGTGCAGTGGGTTTGTTTGATCCCCAATCACCCATAAATAGAACCGACTGGTTACCCCTATAGACACCCTACACCCATACACCACACTAAACACCTCATATACCCCTCCTTACAGCCTGCATATCCCACACATGTACCAAACTGTACTTCATGTCCCACTGTATAAAGTGTTTTATTAGGGCAAGGGCAAACTGGGCCTGCCCACTTCTGGAATGTGTCCTGATTGTGAAAGGGTTACCAGTGGCAGCCTAAATGGGCTTAGCCCACAAAACCCATTATTTTAATCCATTGCAAATACTTCAAAACATACTCATATGTATGATTACTCTCAGAAATGACAATATCAAATTTGTATGGTGTTTTGTCAAAGTGCATTAAATATGGGTGGGATCTGGGCACTTATAATCTGGGCAAGCCTGTATGTGTATGGGACCCACCACTTTAAAGTGTCATAATCACCGAGCGTTTCCCACTTACAATTCTAGAACTGTTCTAGTCTACTATGTGGTTAAGTGCAAGTGGTGAGGATGCCCCTTTAATAGCCCAGCTCAAAATTATGGTGGGTACCATATAATTATGACAGCCTAACGGGAAACCCCTGTGCAATGTGAAAGGGACTTTCTACTTGTCGCAGGACTACTGATGGTCTATTGACTTTTCCATATAACTCAGGATTATGTTGGTTTGATGTATTATCTAATAGAAAATCAAAATAAATTGAGCAAAGGAGTACCTTAACTATATGAATAGGAAAACGGCCTTTTCACAATATCTGTCATGGATAGTCCCCTTCTTCTATTGAAATTGCAACCAAACCTTGGGAATGTATAATGGACATCTATACAAACATTTAAGACCAATAAAACAGGGGGTCACGTATGAAATGAGAAAGGCATGAATTTTGGAAAAATATTTCTTTTGCCTTAACTATAGGATCCTATGGACGTCCTAGCAGTGAATGTATGTGAACAATGGAGGTATACTGTCCAAATAGTAAATACAAATACCGTAAAACCTCGTGTATAAGTCTAACTCGCGTATAAGCCGCACCCTGAGTTACAGCCGATCCTATAAGCCGCACTCGATCTGATTCGCGTACTAGCCGCGGCTTATACGCGAGGTTTTATGGTAGTTGATTTAGGAAAAGTGGTCTATGTAGGAATATGAATACAGCTTACAGAATACTTTTCATTAGCCTCGATTTTTGCCACCAGGTGGCTTCAGAGAAGGAACTAGCAATTCCCTTTAAAGGGTTAATCCTCATTAATCCCATTCCCCCAGGACATATTCAGGATATATGCACAGCTCTGTGTGTGCTGCACCTGTGTACCGCTTGACCTTGGCGACCCTCTGACCTTGACAATACCACCCAATAGTCTGGATGCCCCTCAGATATGTAAATGACCTTGATTGAGTTGCTCCGGTTGGAGTACAATCCATCATGGACGTCAGTAGGGGGTGAATTGCTCACCATGCCCACCATGACCTTTAGATATTGACCTGACCTTGGCAACAGGTCAACAATCTCCTAATTATGCTAATAACCTTGGCAGCCATGATCAACAATGTCCAGTGAAGGGTATGGATTTCCCTTAAAACAACATAGCTTAGTACATAACAAGCATACAGGGCCTAACAACAGAACAATCCCAAATCTATTGGTTTCCATGGCAATAGTCTCCATTTGAGATGCCAGTTTAAAGGATCAGGTTACAGCTTAGAGTGAGATCTATATTTGTTCGTAATAGAGAGAGATTTCGTGGAACACAGCCAGCTATGACTTTTATGACAAGCAATACAGGATGACAATTTGGCATAGCCAGGGTACCGTGGTGAAGTAGGGTTGACTATTGTGAAGCTCTCATACACAGACTTGGTGGATGAGATGAGGCAGATAATTAAAGGGGAAGTAGCACGCAGTCAAGATGATTTTAACCTGCCAGACATGATATATTTTCCTCTGATATAAGTTTCGGCAAATTTAGAATCTAAATCTAACATCTGGGTATTACATAGAGAGAGGTATTTATAATAAAAGTAACTCTATTAACAGACGATAGATAGTCCTTATACTTTAAAGGTTAAGACTTTGTAAGGCTTACAGCACTGTTATACATGGGATGGAAGAAGCTAAAGGACCGGTCAGACTAGTCGTAAAAACAAGAGAAGTACAAACCGATTCAGTATGCTTTTGACTTTTGAAGTTGTGTGGAAGAATCCACATAAAGCTAAAAAGCAGGGATATCGAGACAAGGAAAACCATTTCACACTGAAAAGTTGTAGTTGGAATGTTTAGATTCTGGGGCTACCTCTGAGTCCAAGAGTGCATGATAGAACCAGCATTATGGTTTTGTCTATGCAATAATCGGATTCTTTTAAATGCCAATGTTTTGACTCTTGGGTATGAATGACATCCCTATGCCTAACATCAACCCCGAATCCTCGACACAAATAAGGCTTATAGCGAAGGCAAATGTGGAATAACAAAACAGGAGTTGACATCGTATGCCATTTTCTGCATTTCCCTCCACTATGAAGAGGTGCACATGAAAGGTTACAAATAATAACGGCTGTCACTAGGCTGAACTTTAGCAGACCTTTGCTGCGCTATACCCGTTACTCTGACCTTTGGATGCTCTTTATTTGCCTATTTGTTTTCCTCATATAATGAAGATTCACAGATTGTGAGCATGGAGGCTTTCTATCAAATCTCACAGAAAGATGAGTGCAATTTATTTAACCCTTTAAAGCTGGGCCGTCAGGGAATAAGTTCAGCATTTTCGATACATAGACTAAAATAACAGTTCCACCAGAGGGCAACAGTGTTTTGTCCAGCTACAACATATTCACCCTATCTTGTGGGCCTGTAAGAGCTGAGCTCCCAGCCCTTAAGAGCCCTCTTGTGAACGAAAACTATATCCAAAAGTGCTTTTGACCTCACTTCAACCATGACGGTCAAGCTTTAAGGACTGCGAGATACCTGCCTTGGGGTCTCATGTTCCATGCAGCTCTTACTGTAAAACCTCGCGTATAAGTCTAACTCGCGCATAAGCCGCACTCCTGACTATAGGACGATCCTATGAGCCGCACCAGCCATCTGATTATGATGACTTTTGTACTGTACTATGATAGCAAAAACTCGCATTTAAGCCGCACCCCATTGCCGCGATACATTGATGCATAATGGCAACCCTACTCCATTAGCGAGTTAATCAACCTATAGAACAATGCCTTGTCAACAATACATTGTCTGTAATGGCTAAAATAACATCTCATACTAGGACAATTATTTTTCAAAAAGTGTATATTAGAATGTAGAATTCGAAGTTACATATATATGTATTTGTTGGTCACGCTTTGGGAATGTTCAAAATCTTTATCAACAACTTCAACCCTTTCTTGCTGCATTGGTCTTATAATGGTATATAACAGATCACATCCTTCACACAAGGTATTTCATATTGCATTTTTACACAATCCAAACATCAAAATGTGATTTGGCATTACAGCAAATGGAAATGTATGTGTTTCATGTTATAGACTGCCTTTCCCTCCATACCACAGATAATTTACATTAGGCCAAAAAATAAAGGTTTGTTTCAGGTAACATGGTAGGAAAATGTAGGGTCGGTAGGTCGGATTTTTTATTTAAAATTCTTTATTTTTTCAACATGAATGCTCTAGGCAACTTTTTTGAACACCCGAAAATTGACCAAAAAAGGGTAAAAATGCGAAAATTTCTTCAAAATTGCATAAAAAAACGTAGGGTCGGCCCTATTTTGATAGGGTCGGTCGGGTGACCTGAAACAAACTTCTTTTTTTTTGGCCTTATCGACCATTTATTTTATATTATCCCAAAATACCCCCCTTATCTTGGGCTCCGTCATAAGTCAAGTCTTGGCCTTGTTTGGAGATGCTCATTATAGCTCAGGACTCCCCCCACATCATTACTGCTGACATCTGGTGGGGGTTCCTCCAACTATAGGTCAGCTGACTCTGCCGGGAAATGTCACATGTCCCATGATGAATGTTAGGAACCCCTTTTTGCGGTTAACCCTTTAAGGTGAGCAAGCCCTATGTCCTTTGTTGTCATGATGCATGAATGTAGCCCTGGGAAGTAACTCGCTAGGGCTGCATTCATGCATTATGCCAATCCTACGGGGTTGATCCACTCCCGAGGGGTCGGCATGATGCTTGAATTCATTCATGCATCATGACAACAAAGGGCATATTACATTAAATCACAAAATGCAGCCCTTGAATGGCTAACAAGGATGGGTCTCTGAGTCATTTATCACAGAGCGAGAGAAAAAAACGTACATGTGCGCGGGAATATCTATTTCAGCTACGCTGAAGGGCGTGTTTTTACCTTGGGTACCTACTACTGCGTATGGGTCGTGGTATATTAAGATGAAACAGTATGAGTATGATAAATGTCACTAGGTTGTATTTATAATACGGGATTAACTGATAAGGGAAACCACACACTGGGTATCTGCCTTGCCTGAGATGAATAAATCAGACAATCTGATTGGTCTACCCCAGCTTTCCCCTTTACCCCCATATCATATATTATAAAAGATCTTGGACCACACTAAATGCTCTTTTCACAGCAAGTTAGCAACCATTCTTGAATTACCCAAATGTATTTTAAAACTATTTAGCTCATTGACAACCAAATTCTGTGAATAGAAAATGATATTAACTTGTCCTTTTTTGCTCTTTCAGGTGAGAAATCCATACATTTCTATAATTGGAGTGGATTCATCAGCCGAAACAGATAAGTCATGGAGCTTTCTTTGCCCGTTTGTACTATTTATACCTTCTCAGCTGTGTGCGAACCGAAACCAATGCCGGAACCGGTCCCGGACCGATACCGGAAAACTGGCACTACAGAACATTGGTGGGGATCAACCCTTTAAGGACAGCATGGTGCTTTAATGTACCATGTCTGTTTGTCCTCATGGTGTATGAATGCCGTGTAACCCGCCACCGCTGCATTCCTGCATCATGCAGACTGGGCATGATACACTCCCGAAAAGACTTGACGCGATACACCAATGCAGCCCCGGCGAGTTATTAAGTGGTACGGCGTCGATGCATTATGACGACAAACGAACATGAAAGTTCGAGGCATTTTGCGGTCCTTCAAGGATTAAGGACAGAAATAGGGAACACCGCACCATGGCATTATTTGGAATGTCAAGCAACCTTTTTTATTTTGACCAAGTAGTCCAACATTAAATTGCACCATGTTTTCTTTTCTGACAGGACTATTTTTACTCTCTTTATTAAAGAGGCTGCCAAATATTTAGAAACAGTCAGGAAGTTTAAAGAAAGGTTATATTGCCAGGGAAGTGGTGTAAATTAAACTGCCATTTCACCTGGCAGTTAAGACCTGGTGTGTAGTGGGTAGAAGCTGTGCTCTTTATTACTTAACGTTGTATACAAAGAGGGGAAAAAACATTGCTGTTGGCACTTCTAGCCTGCAGAATCACGTGATAAGGGAGTGGTAATTTTAAACAACAGCGGGGGTTGGTAGATTTGGACCCCTTGAAGGGGGGTGGGGCGCTTTTTAGCGAAAAAGCAAGCGTATTACTGTAGCTCAAAGGGATCAGCCGCGCTCAATTTCAACTTGCCTGAGGGGGGAACCCTATATATTATCCCCCCCCCCCCCCGTTGTTAAAAGGTGACGACTCCCTAAGTATATGTAAAGTTACTACTAGTTTTGATCTTGTATACCATGTGAGTAGTACATGTATATATAGGAAATGTCATTTCCTGATGGTACTATTGGGCTAGGGTATGCTGTGAGTAGTATATAGAACAACTGGTGGCACTTTTGGCCTGTGGTATTGTATGTAGTATATAGAAAAGTGGGATTGTTTATGGCAGGCCCAGTCAGTAGTATCATACAAGTTACAAACAGCAAACTTTTGGGAGGTTTGGATCTGGGCAGCCTTTAAATTAAAGCACAATCAGTTACACCCAAACAAACTTAAAGTACTGTAAATGTATATATTATCGCTCATGTATATTTTTTGCGAATTGACCACAATATGCACTTTCATGTGTATTTAAATTCACGGCTTTTGGAGTGAAGTAGTTGTATGACTATACTGGATAAATATTCGCTCTGTACTTATTTTCGCAATTTTAAAATCCGCGAAAATCGCGAAAATATGTACAGCACGAAATAAAGTATGTTTACAGTACATGGCTGTGTCTCACGACCTTGGGCCAATGTTTTTGTCTCTGACTGGGTGCCAGCTCTGACCGGGTGCCAGCTCTGACCGGCCTGAATAAAAACGGGTTATTTAGGTCAGATGATGATAAAAATGGACTACTAATGACTAGTTTAGAGCGTTATAACATCTATTAACCTTTTCAGACAAATTCTATCTACATCTGCCCTAAATAACCCGATTTTATTCAGGCCGGTCAGAGCTGGCACCTGGTCAGAGCTGGCACCCGGTCAGAGCTGGCACCCGGTCAGAGCTGGCACCCAGTCAGAGACAAAAACATTGGCCCAAGGTCGTGAGACACAGCCACATGGTTAAAGTCCCTATCCAGCTGTACATAGCTGTACTGAATGCAGATAACAGAAATACACGAGACCACGTGCTCCTAGAATGCTGACAGAGGGGACCAGTACCTCATCACGCCACCACAGGCAGATGTGGGCGATAATGAGGGAAAATACTGGATATGTGGGCGATAATATAGGGTAATTACCAGCATTCAGCTGTGTAAACTACTTCCTGTGTGCACCCACTCTGCTTGGAGAGTGACTGACATGATGGGTTGTGGTGGCTGTTAGGACGCCATTTGGAGCACGCTGATTCTAGAGTTGACTGCCACTGGTGCTGCGTAACCCTGTAAGGCAGCATAGCGATTTAAACCTTTAAGGACGGATGTCGTGAAAAGATGACATTTGTCGTCAAGATGCACCAATGCAGCCCTGGCGAGTACTCACCGGTGCTGCATTGGTGCATCATGCAGATCTTTTGGGAGTGTCTCAACCCCATAGGGTCGGCATGATGCTTGAATTGAGCACTGCCGAGTTACTTACCAGGGCTGCATTCATGCATCATGACGACAAAGGACATAGTGCAGTAAAGCACCATGAGGTCCTTAAAGAGTTATGTGCTATGCCATTTTCTGTCATGATGCGTGGATGCAGACCTGGCCTGTAAATAACCATGGATGCAATAATGTATCAGCCCTGGAGAATCAGAATGCAGTGGCGTAGGAAAAGGGGGGGGGGGGCAGGGGGGCTGTAAAAATGCAGGCCTGGTTAGTAGAATCTTCCTGGTATGACGTGCAAATTAGCACAAGGAAAGTGCTCATATCTCTCAAAGCAAAGGCATCCCTCCAACTCACCTCTCCATAATGACAGCAATGATGATCAAAGAATATGTTGGGAGAATACCAGCAGCAGCAGTGAAGGAATGTGCTGGGAGAGTGCATCCTCCAGGGTGTGACCTACTTCCGGTGCGGTCCCCCTGCCGGGCATGTTGTGTGGCGGTGCCGTCTATTATCAATATATTATAACGCTAAGTGGGTGGGTGTCTGGCCGCTGTTATCAGCCTCCCCCCTCCTCCAGCCTCCCTCCTCCAGCCACCTACTCCTCCCACAGCGCTCCTGATATTATATACATCCCTATTTACCTGATACCAAGCCTAATAGAATATCTAATTTAGCGCTACAGACATACATATACCTGCTTATTCACCTAGCTTTATGACATATCTAATATAGCGCTGCAGACATAGGCATCCCAATTTACCTGATACCAATTTTATATATAATAGAATATATAATGTATGATAGCATAACTTATATTAAATATCTATAATAGCTACCAAGATTAATAGAATATCTAATATAGCACTTCAGACATGCACATAAATGCTTATTCACCAAGCGTTATGGCATAGCTACTTATAGATAGCAATGCATATACATCCCTATTTATGAAGGTTAATGGTATATCTACTTATAGCGCTTCAGAGATAAACATCCCCATATATACAAAGCATGATAAGGCCAAAAAAGAAGAGGTTCCGTATTTTTACCCTTTTTTGGCCAATTTTAGGGTCTTCGGAGAGGCCGGCCAGTACTTTCATGTTAAAAAAAAAAGGTAAAAATAAATAAATCCGACCTACCGACCCTACATTTTTTGGCCATGCTACCTGAAACAAACCTTCTTTTTTTTGCCTAATCTACCTTTTATATCACTCTAGACATTTATAACATGCTTATCTACGTACCTACATACTGTGTCCACTCCAGAACCCAATATCGCCCTCTGCCATACCATTGTCTGTATCTAAAAATCCAATGAATTCATTGACAATTACATTTTCCCGTTCCCCCATAGACTGTTACACTAAGTTAATACCATCTACATCAGACAATGAGTTCCCCTTGAATGTACTTTATTTTGTGTCAAATAACATGTAAATGCAAAAAAAGTTACGACCAATGGATATAGATCTTGAGGCGCCATGAAGAACTGAATTATTTCAGCTGAGTTTACCTACAGTGCTAGTAGGCGCTCGAGTCATGTACTTTAGAGGGTCATACATGTGTAATAAGGGGGATTGACGCAATAACAATATATCAACCCTTTAATGATGGCATAGTGCAATTAGGCATCATGCCTTGGTCGTCATGATGCATGAATGCAGCCCTACTCGCCAGTGCTGCATTCAAGCATCATGCCGGCCCTACAGGGTTGAAACTTCCGAAGGGTCAGCATGATGCACCAATGTAGCCCTGGCGAGTTACTCGCCGGGGCTGCATTGGTGAATCATGACTACAAATGTCATCTTTTAGCAACATCCATCCTTAAAGGGTTAATATTATAGTATAGCAGCAGAGCTGTCCTGTTGACGCACTGCATCTAGTGCCCATCCTGCCCCACCCGACTCCCCTTTCCTGTCTGTCTGCCTGCCTTATCCTAGCTTCTTCCATTGATTCAATTTTTTAAAATCTACACCAATTGCTGTGCTTCAAAGCATGTTTCACTCAATCCTTCAGTCCCTTTCTCCGTCCACCCCACTTGATATACTCCCTATGTGCTGGTCATGTTCTGGTGTAATGTTGCTATAGACCAATGCAGCAAGAAAGGGGGACATTTCAGAAAAGTTGTTTGAACATTTCTGACCTTGACTGACAGGTTCATAAATATAACCTCAAAATTCTCCATTCTAATGACTCCTATTTTTAATGATATTTTTTGATAATTGTCGTGTGAATCTCTTGATATGAGATATTGGCAAACATATTCATTACAGGCAATGTAATGAGGATTCTGCTAAAAGTAACATAAACTTTATTATGAAAAAGTCACCCTTTCTTGGTGCATTGGTCTATAGTTATAGGGTTAGCTGCTGAGTAGACTTATGGCTGTCACCCTTTAACCATTTAATGGCCAGATAGTGCCTTAATGTGCTATGCTCCTTGTCGTCATGATGCATGAATGCAGATC
The DNA here is from genome assembly GCA_947462335.1 of Harmothoe impar. Taxonomy (NCBI): domain Eukaryota; kingdom Metazoa; phylum Annelida; class Polychaeta; order Phyllodocida; family Polynoidae; genus Harmothoe; species Harmothoe impar. The sequence goes on from OX381711.1 coordinate 72,341,378, forward strand.
TTAGAGCATGGGGCTGACCAAGGAATTTGTGATTCAGTAAATAACCCTATATCAGAAAAAAACATTGTGTCACGGCCCAAGATATTACTTATCATCTGACAATTTATAATTTTCACCCCAAGTTGCACAAAATAAAGGACAAGCACCTGTTACTTCTCACTGTACACTGGTAACAGTGTGTGAGGCAGGTAAGGGGTGCCCCCTGGGGCTACATGTGGCACCCTACACTGGGCCCCTGTACACTGGTTGTGTGAGGCAGGTAAGGGGTGCCCCCTGGGGCTACATGTGGCACCCTACACTGGGCCCCTGTACACTGGTTGTGTGAGGCAGGTAAGGGGTGCCACAGGCGGCCACATCCTACACTGGGTCCCTGTACAATGGCTGTATGAGGCAGGTAAGGGGTGCCACAGGCGGCTACATCCTACACTGGGCCCCTGTACACTGGCTGTATGAGGCAGGTAAGGGGGTGCCACAGGCGGCTACATCCTACACTGGGCCCCTGTACACTGGCTGCTTGGGGCAGGTAAGGGGTGCCACAGGCGGCTACATGTGGCACCCTACACTGGGGCCCTGTACACTAGTTGTGTGAGGCACGTAAGGGGTGCCACGGGCGGCTACTTCCTACACTGGGCCCCTGTACACTGGTTGCATGAGGCACGTAAGGGGTGCCACGGGCGGCTACACGTGGCGTCCTACACTGGGCCCCTGTACACAGGTTGTGTGAGGCAGGTAAGGGGTGCCACAGGCGGCTACACGTGGCGTCCTACACTGGGCCCCTGTACACTGGTTGTATGAGGCAGGTAAGGGGTGCCACAGGCGGCTACACGTGGCGCCCTACACTGGGCCCCTGTACACTGGTTGTATGAGGCAGGTAAGGGGTGCCACAGGCGGCCACACGTGGCGTCCTACACTGGGCCCCTGTACACTGGTTGTATGAGGCAGGTAAGGGGTGCCACAGGCGGCTACATCCTACACTGGGTCCCTGTACAATGGCTGTATGAGGCAGGTAAGGGGTGCCATAGGCGGCTACATCCTACACTGGGTCCCTGTACACTGGTTGTATGAGGCAGGTAAGGGGTGCCACAGGCGGCTACATCCTACACTGGGTCCCTGTACACTGGTTGTATGAGGCAGGTAAGGGGTGCCACAGGCGGCTACATCCTACACTGGGCCCCTGTACACTGGTTGTAAGAGGCACGTAAGGGGTGCCACAGGCGGCCACATGTGGCGTCCTACACTGGGCCCCTGTACACTGGCTGTATGAGGCAGGTAAGGGGTGCCACAGGCGGCTACCTCCTACACTGGGTCCCTGTACACTGGTTGTGTGAGGCAGGTAAGGGGTGCCACAGGCGGCTACATGTGGCGCCCTACACTGGGCCCCTGTACACTGGTTGTGTGAGGCAGGTAAGGGGTGCCACAGGCGGCCAGCTCCTTCACTGGGTCCCTGTACACTGGTTGTATGAGGCACGTAAGGGGTGCCACGGGCAGCCAAACTCAGCGTCCTACACTGGGCCCCTGTACACTGGTTGTGTGAGGCAGGTAAGGGGTGCCACAGGCAGCTACATCCTACACTGGGTCCCTGTACACTGGTTTTGTGAGGCAGGTAAGGGGTGCCACAGGCGGCTACATGTGGCATCCTACACTGGGCCCCTGTACACTGGTTGTGTGAGGCAGGTAAGGGGTGCCACAGGCGGCTACATGTGGCGTCCTACACTGGGCCCCTGTACACTGGTTGTGTGAGGCAGGTAAGGGGTGCCACAGGCGGCTACATCCTACACTGGGCCCCTGTACACTGGCTGTGTGAGGCAGGTAAGGGGTGCCACAGGCGGCTACATGTGGCGTCCTACACTGGGCCCCTGTACACTGGCTGTGTGAGGCAGGTAAGGGTCGCCACAGGCGGCCACACGTGGCATCCTACACTGGGTCCCTGTACACTGGTTACATGGGGCACGTAAGGGGTGCCACAGGCGGCTACACGTGGCGTCCTACACTGGGCCCCTGTACACTGGTTGCATGGGGCACGTAAGGGGTGCCACAGGCGGCTACACGTGGTGTCCTACACTGGGCCCCTGTACACTGGTTGCATGGGGCACGTAAGGGGTGCCACAGGCGGCTACATGTGGCGCAGGAGGAGGGGGAGGGGCGAGGTGGGAGGGAGACATGGGTTCTGTGAGTGAGATAGGGGATCAATAGTAGCACCACCACCACCACCACCACCACCACCACCACCACCACCACCACCACCACCACCACTCAGGCACCACTAGGTACCACCACTCCCTCTACCACTGGACGGCCGTGCTGCCCACCCCACTCCATGCAGGCCGATGCCTGCCTACTGTACAACGCAGAAAATAACTGGGAAAAGGGAAGACCCTATGACCAACTCCTAATGCACCGTCAGGATCCACCAGTATCATTACCTTTCGATGATTTTTTAATAAATATGGAGGTGGAATCGTTTTACACTATCACACCTAGAAGGGTCGAATCCACCCCCCTCCCAAGAAAAAACACAAACTTTAAAAATGTCACTTGCATTGCAAGGTTATTCTTGCTTGAAGAAGACTACATTGAAATGATGGGTGAACTGTTGACTTGTAAAGAGGAATGTGAGACATACTAGGTACCCTCTGCTTGAGATCCCAGCGCTTAAACTAGCCAAGGGATGCTATAGAAGCCCTTAACACCCTGTTTATCCCTTTCAGCCCTTTGTCGCCATGATGCATGAATGCCAAATACGGCCCTCTATACGGCCCTTAGAGGGGTTAACCCTCTCTGTAGTTTTGCCAAAAATCTTAAAACAGTTAAAAATATCAAAAATTGAAATGAGGTTTTGGCATAGACATTCTTTCTAAACACAAATGGAATGTAGGATGTGAAAGAGATGTGTCTAAGCTTTAATATGATACCAAACATGGGATGCTTTTACTATGACGTCTAAGAAAGTATTTTTATCAATTTGAGTAAAATGTTCTTGTTCAGCTCAATGAGAGGGTTAGGTATCCAAAAGCTCAGCACCCAAGACACTGTGCATTATACATGTGTCCTAGCTGCCGTGTCAGGGCAAGTACAAGAAACAGTTATTTAGCTCTCCTGGATTCTGCCTTTCTGTGCCTTACAGTAATCCTGCTGGTGGTGGTCCTGATTTAGTTGTAGGGGAGTAGTAGGGAGCAGGGTGGAGGGGGGGGGGACTGACTCAGTGCCATTCTGTAGTACTCATGTTATACCACACACACCTACTGCCCATATAGCAGAGGTTAGAGTTGTAGATTTCAACCAATAATAGAACAGTGGGGGGCAAACAAACGCCATATGAGTGGTACTTTATAGGGTATATGGACAATATCTTACTCAGTTACATTGATACACACATAGGAATTATCATAAACATAGATATGTATCTCTAAATGTTGTATGCACATACCATGCATCATTATAGTGAAGGCTGAGAATTATTAGGGCTAAATTAGAATATATCAAAATACAGTAAGGAGTAATGGTGCTATCATGGTGAAACTACCCAACCACGTGGCAGCCTGTGTTTGCCCCCCACCCCAGGCCCTGTGACGTAGTAGTAGATGAAACTCTAACCTCTACTATAGGTGTGGGGCCAAGACATCAGGACATCAATAAGGATTCACTGCTGCTGTAATGGAATTAGGAGCATTGTGATAGTCTGTGTATCTATTAGTTATTACACCATTTTACATCCTGTACGCTGGATAGATATTATATTTGCCAAGAGAGATAGGGATAAATAGTGTACTTTGTTGCATTTCAAAGTCATGGTACCAAACATAATCATTATGCAGCACTGGTGAGTAATTCGCCAGTGCTGCATTCAAGCATCATGCCAACCCTACAGTGTTGAGACACTCCCGAAGAGTCGGCATGATACACAAATGCAGCACCGGCGAGTAAGCTGGGGATGCATTGGTGCATCATGACAACAAATGTCATCTTTCAGCGACATGCATCCTGAGAGGTTTAAGGGAGTGATCATTTTTTAACAACAGGGGGGGAGGTGGGTTTTCGCACGGAGCGTGCGAAATATTTTTCACCCCCCCCCCCTCAAAGGGTTGAAATTATTTACGGGCCCTTTGAAGTATAGTAACACACAGGCTTTTTGGCCCAAAACAGGTTAAATTTTTTTAACCCCCCCCCCCCCACCAGAGGGGTCCAAACTTTTTACACACCCCCCCCCCCCGGTCAAGGGTCCAAGTTTCTTTGAACTCCCCCCCCCCTCCCCGCCGTTGATAAAAAGATGATCACTCCCTGAAGCATCACGCGGCCCTTGCATGATTAAAGCCTGCACCCAGCACCGACTAGTCTCCCCTCACAGATTGTTATTGACAGCAGTTTTGCTCCAGCTGAGCCACTGCGCAGCGTCCCACTGACACACTTACATAAATCTGCATATTAATGAGAGGGTCTTGAACTCTACGATATCAGCAACCTGCTTTGATGCATTAGGCCCTTTTCTTGTGATGTAAACTCGCCTGGCGGACAAATGACTAGTTTTAAGAAAAACTATTTTTCTTAAAACGAGTCATTTGTCCGTCAGGCGAGTTTATTCATCCTATTTTCTTGAAATAAGAAAATTATTTTTGGCTGTGAATGCAGCAAGTAAGTGGAGTAACTCGCCAGTGTCGTATTCATGCACCCTGCCGACAAGACAGTTGACACCCACACGAAGGGTTGGCATGATGCAGCATTGCAGCACCGTGCATTGATGCATCATTGATTGATTGATTTTCTTTTATTTATACTGAATCATGTACAGGCATTAGGCTTGCCTATGAATTATGACATCTCCAGTTAATGGTTTAAATGCTTCATAATCACTTATCACATCACTGTATGTGTACTTTCAGGTACATGATATATATCTCATAAGATAGAGAGGATTGGCTTAAGGCCATGACTTAGGTGTACTAGGTTTATCATTACAAAGATGTGAGTTCAGTCAAGGTTACGCTGACACTTGGAACATAACACCTTTAGGCATCACGCCATCACCAATGGGTTAATGCGACTACAGAATCAGCAGACTCATTATTCTTCTGGACCTTTGAAATTCTCATTGCTGACTCAGGGAGCTAATGCTCCCAGAGTCTTATGCGACGGCTCTGTGAGACGCTTTTGATAAAAAAAAAAAAGTCTTTGATTTTTTTTGGTAGAAATATTAGGCCTATCCAAGATTATTTCTCATTGGCACAACATTTGAGTGTTTTCTGTCCCAATGGTGTAAATACCATCCATTTCCATCTACTGCTTCCCCCCTAAAACAATGGGCAAAATATACCTTCCCAAAAAAAACTCTCATTTTCCAATCTGTGGACAAACATGAACAGTACTAGTGTGGACATTTCGTCAATTTCTGCATTTAGTGTTAAATCTATGGGAGATCTGAATTCTGGTTGGGTGAGACGCTTTTTGTCAGACCAGTTTGCCATCTGTGGACACACAATTGACACTTGGGGTAGGACTTTGGGTGAGACTTTGGGTAGGTTTATATACGATTTATCCAATGGAAAACCATATCCCTGAGTCTTTTGTGATTAGGATCACGCGCTAGATTTTTTAACAATTGAATTGAGTTAACACTAGTTCTGTGATAAAGTATCCCCATTCACTACACCTGTAGGCCTTCTGTGCCTCTATTATCTCATTGTGTTTTAATGGAAATTCTAGTTAAAGCACAATTAGGGCTTCAGAATATTTGATAACATTAACTTAATTAATTCTCTGAATGTACAGGTAAGCATGATTAAACCAGGCATTTACCTAATTGCATTCATAATAATATTATGTAATTATCAAGTAATTCACTTTTCAAATAATAGAAAATTAAGTTATGCGAAAGATTTAAAGGCTGGTTTGTGTGGCCTATGACAGTATGAAACAAGTCATGTGACTTGATGACATGTCCGGTATTACTGCCCACATGATGTCATGATGCAGCAGTGGCGAGTAACTCACCAGTGCTGCATCCATGCATCATTCTGACCCTTTGCTAGTGTATCAATCCCGTAGGATCGGCACGATGCCTGAAAGTACCACTTGCAATTAACTCGCCAGGGCTGCGTCCATGCATCATCCCTCCCCAGGACTTGGCACATTAAAGCACTATGCTGCAGTCTTTGCCAAATCCTGCCGGACAGTGGCAATGTCTACCTAAAATGGCTCTGATCCGACAGAATGAATGCTGTTGCACGACCTGATGTCCTTTGCATTCTGGGCTTTCTAAAACTGAAAGAATTTGTCAAATATTCCAACTAGAACTGAGTTCTAGAGTGCACTCTAATATTCTAGGCAAATTAGAGTAAGTTTTCGCTATTATTTTCTTTTCTGAATGCTATTCTATTCTAAATATTATGACAAACTTTGATTTTGCTATCGGGTCCTGCAGAAATCTATCCGGTCCTGAAAAATTTGCTAGCTGCAGACTGTCCTGCATGGCGAAAAGGGTTTTGCAAAGACTGATGCTGCGGTTAAATGGTTATGGTTCAGAAACGTCGATAATGAGGGTTCCTGCGGAGTGACTTGGTAACATGTCCCACACTTCTCACTACACACATTCAGCCACCCCAGCCTCCCCATGGGTCCTATAGATCTGATTGATGACGTCACTTCCTGTGTGTGGTACCCCACAGACCTGACGTATGACGTCACTTCCGGCGGTCCTGCCCTGACCTTGACCTGGTGGTGTGACCTGGGTGGCCTTGGGACGTCCCGGTGTGATGTCCGAGTATTGAGTGGACATGGACTTGGTGCTGGTGAGGCCTGCCATGAGCCTGTTCACTGTAGGAACAGTCAATATTAGTTAGTTTAGGGTAGGTGGTTTTGTTTGTAAGTAAAACTACAGGAGGTGATTGCACAGTATTCATAGGGAGTTGAACATTGTAAAGTTGTGTGTTGGTGACTATGGGCCATGGCCATGTATTAAGTAGTGCTCTAAAGGTTTTTGGATATAAGGGTCTGTAGGAGCAGGAAATAATGTTTTTATGATATGCATGACTAGGCTAACTACATACTGAGTTAGCCTAGTCACATCAACATAGTTAGCCTAGTCTTCAATCTTTATTCAGGCTTGAATACAGAGAGTCACTCGCCAGTGCTGCGTCCATGCATTATAGCAACCAAGGGCATGATGCATTAAGGCATGATGCCATCCTTAAAGGGTTAAACTTGACTGCCTACTAGTACTAAGTAGTGACTGATACTGGGACGTAACTATGTTTATTTGAGTGGTATTGTAATAGCAAGAACGGTGCTGACTTAGCATGAAAAACACTGAATCAATATATTAATCATCTAGTTTATTGTAATAAGTTGGGCAATAAAAAGACTCACGTAGACAATATCATAATATTTTACTTGCAGTACTTTATTGTAATAGACCGCACTTGACCAAATGAAGGCTGTGTATTTGTATAACGCTTTTTATTGTGATGACACAGCAATATTATAGTGTAGTATATACACTGAACCAATGCCATGCACTGATAATCTACATGCTCCGGGCCTTAGTCTGTAGTGGCTATCCCAGGTTAGTCATGGGGATATTGGTCAGAATGACAAACCCATATTCAAAAATGACTAAAGCAAAACAAAATATGGTTAGGGCGTAGGTATTAACTAACCATGGTTCGTCCCTATTGACTACGTTCTTGAGTCCAAAGATTATCTGTATAGTAGTTTTTTCCCCCTGCCCATTTGAACCATCGCAATGTGTGTGCTCATCATGAGCGATATGCACACACCCCCCTCTCCTCCTCTGTTGATCACTCGCCCACCTAGACTCCTTGGCCTGCTAGTGCCGGTACCTCAGGTATCATGGCTGGTGTGGGGTCCCTAGGGACTACAGCCGCCTTAATGGGATTGGTGTATCCATTATTAATGTGTAGTTTATTGTCTTCATGGGACAGGGACGACGGGACATCATGACAAGGTGTTGTAACCCCCTGATCAGCTGAGGTATAGGACATGGCGACCCTTTAAGTATCATCATGTCCCACGAGGAACTCACCAGGGCTGCATTCGTGTATCATGCCAATGCCAAAAAAAAAGGTTTGTTTCAGGTCACCCGACCGACCCTATCAAAACAGGGCCGACCCTACGTTCTTTTAAATGCAATTTTGAAGAAGTTTTCGTATTTTGACCTTTTTTTGGGTCAATTTTAGGACCTTGCGAGAGTGTGGCTAGTACTTTCATGTTTAAAAGTTAAAAAATAATTCCGACCTACCGACCCTATATTTTCATTCCGTGTTACCTGAAACAAACATTTTTCTTTTGGCCTAACCCTATACAGGTTTAGACATTCCCAGAGGGACGTCATGATGCATGGTTCATGCATCATGACGACAGAAGACAGCATGGCAAAGTGACCATAATGCGACCTTTAAATCGTTAACTCAGTGTAAGCGGAGGTCAACTCTTAAAGTGGAAGTAAAGTAGGAGAGGAAATGTAAGGAGTAGAGGTTGGGGGAGGCTGGTACCCGGTACGCACCTATAGCGTGACCGGGCTCAATGGGTGCTACAGGGGCAACGTATAAAACACGTCTGTACCCTCTGAGTGCAGCATGATGTAGTAGTTATAGGACGTGTACCAATCTGTATGCGAATACCCCTACAGATTGGTACACGTCCTATAACTACTTTACACCACTAGCTGTATACAGTATACAAGAGGTGCGAAATGCTTTGTTCTCCGTGCCCGCTGTGGTATAAGCTTCAATAAAACAGTTGTTGTCATGATGCACCAACGCAGGGCCAGTGGATGCATCAACGTTGGCGCATCATGATGAACCGTATAGCTGCATGATGCATGAATGTAGTACTGATGAGTTACCCATCAGGGTTGCATTTATGCATCATGCCGACAAAAATCATTAAAGCCCTATGTTGCCCCTAAAGGGTTGCAGGCGAGCACTGAGAACTCCAGTACTCCCACGGGTGTAAAGTAGATCTAGAGAGAGATAAAGGCCAACTGTAACCCAGTTCCTATAGCACTGTATCCAACACATATATTCTTGGATTTCCCAGCCAGAGGGGAGGGAGGGGGGGGGGGCAGCAGAGGACTTGAACCTCAACATGTTACTAAATAAAAAGATCAAAAAGTATATAAAAACAAAAGGTTGATTATGCACTGAGACAGTACATGTACCTTCAATGCCTGAGGCGGTGTGACGTCACGGAGACTTGATATCACGAAGGAGTGACGTCACAGCGGCGTGACGTCACAGACGCCGTGAGCTGCTCTATGGTGGCTGCGTGCAGGACTGAGTCTCGTGCTAACCACCACCCACCCCCTACACACTTGTGCTCCCGTTTTGTTCACTTCTTTTATTAGAACAAGTGTATACCTTTATTGTCTCAATATAGTAGGCCTATCCTCGTCTGTATTAGATATATGACGACGTACATGTGACCTTCTCTTTGTTGTACTGAGTAGATAGACCGGTAATGATTAGAATATATATAAACATACATGTCACTTGTATTAGAGTGGTCATGACATATTTAATCTTTACCTTCCCCACATGACAGAAATTGACAACACCTGCCCATTTCACAGTCTGATCAAACTACTGGTTATATCGTTTTACTTTTATTAAAATATACCAAGAACACGATACTTTTTTTCTCTACCCAAAGCTATTACCTAGCCTGGGTTCTATCCTTCTCAACTCTCTTCATTAAGAAGATATCTTTGATCATGTGTATACTAATCCTAATTGTGGTCTGAATGATCATTAGCATTTATCAAAATTTTAACAAAGTTATTTTAGTAAATGGAAAAGGTATACATAGCAGGAACATGCAATAAAAATGTGCATTTTTCTGTTATACAACTATAGAATAGAGACTTATTGGTCTCTTATCAACTCCGCTCATTGGAAAAGCTGGTGTTGTAATAACACGGTCTACCAAGCAATACATCCTGCCAGGATAAATAAATGAAATACAACAACAACAAAGCATCTATAGATAAAGTCACTATTCTATTCTTAAACCTGGAGTTCAAATTTCAACGCACAGCTTATTAATTTTTGGATGTCATATGTGTAGGTTTTACTCCCTAGGATAATTAATGTACCTTGCTTATTTTTTCAGCAAAGTAGATCTTTTGCACATACGGTATTTTGGGCGAACCCTTTGGACTGTGTTTCAGGGTGTCATGTCGATGTGATGCACCAACGAAGTACTGGCAACTAAATGCCCGGTGCTGCATTTGTGCATCATGATACCGCTTCACCAGTGTATCAACCATGCATGAATACAGCACCGGGGATTTACTCACCAGTGCTGCAAAAGACTTAAAGAGCATAATGCATTACAACAACAATATGATGCCCTCGATGGCTTAATTTGATACCAAATTTCTATTGAGCTTATATAGTAGCAGAATGTGTGTACGTGGTAAAAAGGGAACTGCACTTACGTGTTAGTGTGCCGTTTGTATTGTTGGGAAACACTGAAGGGGCCCCTATCCGCAGACTGTGGTGCTAAGCACTGCTAAGGCCAAAAAAAAGGTCTGTTTCAGGTCACCCGACCCACCCTGTCAAAACAGGGCCGACCCTACGTTTTTTATGCAATTTTGAAGAAATTTCTGTATTTTTACCCTTTATTGGTCAATTTTAGGGTCTTTGGACTGGCCGGCTAGTACTTTCATGTTTAAAAAGAAATTGAAAAAAATTGAAAAAATCCGACCTACCGACCCTACATTTTCTGCCCATGTTACCTGAAACAAATCTTTTTTTTTGGGCCTAAATGCTAAGCACTATGACTATATAGACACATCCATTGTTTGTTAATAGGATAGTTGTGTTAATCCTCTCTATTAAAATGAAGTTGTAGCATGCTATAAGGGATCTGCGTATATTAAACCTTTAAGGACAGTATAGTGCTTTAATGTGCTATGTACTTTGTTGTCATGACTGTACACTGAAAAAGTAAACTTGTCACCAGACTCGTCAAAGTGACTGTCATAAAATAAACGAGTCAAAAGTTGTCTAACCAATCAGGTTACCATCCCACAAATAGAATCTGGAGCTGGCAAATGCCGGGTTTTTGGCTGGCACATACCAAGTGTGTCTTCTTTCTCCAGCTAGAAGACCCGCTTCCTTGTCACTTAGACAAGTTTTTGCCTCGTTTATTTTATGACCGTCACTTTGAAGAGTCTGGAGACAAGTTTATTTTTTGAGTGTATGCAGGCCTGGTGAATAACCTGCCAGTATTGCATTCATGCATGCTGTTTTATGAATGTTAAACATCAGTATTCAACTTTCCCCAAATACCATTATAAAAAAACACATACTACTCAAGTTATGATATTGGACTGATATACTAGAATAAGGTTGATGTGTGAAGGCTTCTACCATTCTGATGAAGATGGGTGGACTGAATTCCCTCTCTAAGAGGTGAGGTCTGTACCGGCGGTGTCACTCTCCAAACACAACCTCTGTGTCAACCAAAACTCAGTTACATGAATTAACATACACATGCTGCAGGAATGTGATTCCTCCTACAGTTGTAGAATTTCCTACACCTTTGAGCAAAAAGGTCCACCCTTGTAATTTGTCCAGATCCATTGAGATATTTTTCAGGGGATGAGGGGGGGGGGTCTGTTACTCAAATAGTCACAGGGTGAGCAGAATATATGACAGAATGCATCAAAATGCAGCATTTGGCTTATAGATTTTCAAAATTTTCCAGGGCCATGCCCCAGATTCCCCCTTAGGTTTATCGGTGTGCTGCGCTTGCTACTATTCGATAGCAATATCACTCGAGAGCTGCATTTAATGTCTTTAAAGATACCTTATATTGAGACTTAAAAATCCTCCTACAGCTTTACAATTTTGAAATCACATCCTTGAATTACATAATCTGCAGTTGGGTGAAGATGGCCGTTAAGGCACAGAGAGGTGTGCCGCTCCTGTGGCGTCATCTTCCGTTACAGGATGTGCCGCTATGATTACCACCTCTCTGTGCATCCCTGTACCTTTGATGCCGCCTGCGTGCTGTTTCCCATCAGGACCATGGCAGGCACAGTCCCCCAGGGCAGTCTACACTGAAAATCCATGGGTTGAAAGGGTTAGTCAGTACAGACTATCCTAGGTTCGTCATATGAGTGTTAGTCATAATGGCAAAGTTATATTCAAAAACGACCGAGGGGTCAGTCAGTAGTGGCTAACCTAGGTTCATCATTAGTGTGTTGTACTTGTATACCTGCTTTTACCACTAGTTTGTGCCACCTGTGATGACCACTCGGTGGCTCCCCCTGGAAATTAAAAGACTAAGGTGGGTTGGTCAGTACTGACCAACCTGACAATAATAACAGAGATGCCACTTCTCCTATTTTTAGCAGGAATTCCTACTTTTTTTTCTGGAATTTCTGTATTAAATTCAGTTAATTTCATACTAAAAATTGGCCAAAATTGGAAGATGTCCTACTGTTAGTTGACGACCATGTGGCATCTTTGCAATAATAACTTACCTAGGTTGGTCGTATAGGGAGCTAAAAAAATGACAAACTAGGTTCGGTACTAGTGACTGAGAGATTGGTTGTATAGGGAGCCTAGGAATATCAGTGTACTCCCCATGGTATTAGTGTGGCAGCTCCACAACAGGCAGGGAGAGAGTGTCTATATATAATACAGTCGTTATAGGAACTGTGGATATATAAGCATGGTTGGTGTTTCATTGTTTGGGTTATAATGGAGGTTTATTATAGAGGTGTTTGCAAATACAGATATCCTTTTATATATAAGGACCACATAATACCTCAATTCAAGGCATATGTATGTCTTTTTGTTTCAATGAGAGCTCTCGACTCTCGTTTATTAACAACAGACACGCTCGAGACGTGGTATACATATGTTAACTCTTGAATGCATAAAAATCAGTATATGAAGCCAGTAATGATAATATCAGCATGTACTCAGTCTTCATGAACAAATCAGGATTTGAGATTATGACACCGTCAACACACACAATACATGTAATGATGAACAATTATAGGATTCGATGAGCTCGACTGTGTCAATCCTGTAGAGCCGACATGATGCATGAATGCAGCACCGGCCATTTACTCGTCAGGGACACATTCATGACAACAGAATATCCTATTAAACGGTTACCGTATTCGACGTAATGAAAAATATTTTGAGTATAATAAACTCTATTCTAAGCGCCCCCCCCATGTCTGTCTACGACCTTATACCGGCCCACCTCATGAAGTGCTCTTTAAAATGCTTCTACACACCTCTATGCCTTCACGCTTGGCTTTGCCTTAAAAGTCACACAAAGTTGCGCCATGTCACACAAAGTTATAAAAAACTGTAACAAAATCAGAGGTACAAATTGTCAGAAATCTGAAAGGGGGGCGCTTATTAGGGGGAGTGCGCTTATTAGGTCGAATACGGAAGTACATCTTTCCTCTTTGACTGCCACCTCGCATGCATTGTCTTGCTGCTTCTCTCCCTCAAGGCTTCCCTTTTTGTTCTGCCCTGCCTGATTTTGTACCTTTTTATTGGAGCTATTTGTGATGGCCTCAGACTGGGCCTCGGGGGGGGGGGGGGGGGGTTACTCCCACGACACCAACCAGATGTCTGAGCAACTAAAATGTCTGGTCACATGACCATTCCCCGGTCTGCATCCCAGAATTCCCCTGTGGTGAAGGAGATCTCCCGTCTATGTGTTTCCCTAGTAATAAAGGTCTATTATGAATGTGGGTGTTACTTGGATGTATTCAATTTTGGTATTCTTTAATTAAGATCTTTATCTTCTTTGATAAAAATACTTTGATTAGTAGTCTCTGAATGGGGTGTATTACAAGGGAGTAAACCACCGACGTCTGTCGGCCCTTATTCCGTCATCCGATGAAAGTCTATAATGGTAAACTTATGGGAGAATCTCGTCCGACGGACGAAATTACTGCCGATTCTCTCAGTGGAATATTCCCTACAGTTTCTCCACTTTTCAAGGGAAAAAGCAGGCAATGCAATAGGATACTATAGTCTGTAGTATGTGTATACAATATAGCATATCACTGTTACACCATACCAAAGTGTGTACACCCTGCTATGGCCTGTTTGATATATTATGCCATGTGCTTCACCATTAAGAAGTTGGCTATCATAAATGTATAGGTGCCATTTATATCATTGGAAACACACCCCTTCAGCTTACTTAAAAAGGGCCGCTTTAAATGATCAATGCCTACACTTCAGCTGCTCCACTAGAATATGCATAGACATGTATGGTACATTTGCAGAAAGCCTACTCCAATATAAGTGAAATAGATGTGGTTGGGTGGGGGGGGGTAGGGGGGGGGGGTCGGCATTTGTTTTTCTCTCGTTGAATAAAGAGGTGAAATGAAATATATAGACAAATGCCAACGTCCATTGATACCATCTCTGTTGTATTTCAAGAGTGGGGGCTGGGGCCATATCCCATGAAGCCGCAGGCTTAGTGGGATATGCCCCAGCCCCCACGAGTGAAATACATCAGAGATGGTATCAATGTAGTTGGCATTTGTGTTTATTTTTTATTTGAAGCCATTTAATGAAGAAAAAAACAATCTTTTCCTAGCCCATTGAATACGGCCACATTGTATTCAATGGGGGTATTGAATACGGACCTTCAGTGCTAAAGCATAGGAAATCTTGTATTTCCAAAAAATAAAAATAAATAGTGGGGTCAGCATCCCCCTTTATGACCAAGAGAATTAGGCCAAAAAAACGTTTGTTTCACGGTTTGTTCACCCGACCGGCCCTATATGTAAATAGGGCCGACCCTACATTCTTCATGCAATTTTGACAACATTTTTGTATTTTTTTGACCAATTTTAGGGTTGCAGTGAGGCTGGCTAGTACATTCATGTTTAAAAATAAGATTTTTTTATTTTAGATCCGACCTACCGACCCTACATTTTCCTCCCATGTTACCTGAAACCTTTGTTTTGGCCTCATCATCAATAAAGCAGTGAGACTTACACCCCACCCAGACAGCAGGCTATGTATAATTCATCACTGCCTCCATTCAGGGGCTGCAGCCAACCTCTGCTATTGTTCTTCCCACACTCAGGTATACTGAAAGAATAGTTAGTGTTATATTCCTGTCTTTGTCCTTGTCATGGATGTGTTTACAGGTTTTATTTAACTAGAGAGTGGGCTGTAGACAGAAACATAGGGGGAACATAGAAAGGTGCGGTACGTACCAATGTCCACTGTTTTCTAAGTGACCTCCTCTCAGGCAGTTAAGACCTGCAGGCACCAGGGTATACAATAGAATCATCTAGTGTCTAGTATAGACACTGCAGGCCTAGTCTTATGAGATGCGGCCAATGTGATAGTCGTTGACCGGGTGCCATCTTTGACCGGGTGCCATCTTTGACTAGGGCAGATGAAGATATAAATGTGCTACTAACTACTAATTTAAAGTGTTATAACATCCATTAACATTTTCAGCCCATATTTATCTTCATCTACCCTAAATAAACTGTTATTTATCAAGCCGGTCAAAGATGGCACCCGGTCAAAGATGGCACCCGGTCAAAGATGGCACCTAGTCAAAGATGGCACCCGGTCAAAGATGGCACCTGGTCAAAGATGGCACCCGGTCAAAGATGGCACCCAGTCAAAGACTATCACATTGGCCCCATCTCATGAGACTAGGCCTGCAGCCCTTAACATTGGGAGGGGTGTTCACTCAGCTGACTGTGGACCGTGGGTATCACGCAGCTCAGTTACCATGTGGAGGCGTTGGAAGGCTCTGGGTTTAATAGTGGCAGTTTGATGACATCCATGCAGCTTTGGGTGCTGATCTCTATTTCTTAACCTCTGGCTGTCAACACGTACAATTATGTCGACAATAAATTGGGTACGAGTCGGTCGTTTAGTATCAGGATACATCTGTACACAATGCTAGTTGTGGTCCTTATAGTTGAGTCTTGTATAACAGTCTTTGCGAAAACTTTTTCGGCATGCAGGACAGTCGGTTCTGCAGCTAGCCAATTTTGCAGGACCGGATAGATTTCTGCAGGACCGGATACCAAAATCAAAGTTTTGCATAATATTTAGAATAGAATAGCATTTATAAAAGAAAATGATAGCAAAACCTTACTCTAGTTTGCCTAGAATATTAGAGTGCACTGTAGAACTTGTAACTTCAGTTTTAGTTGGAATATTTAAAAACATTCTCTCAGCTTTAGAAAGCCCAGAATGCAAAGGACATCAGGTCCTGCAACAGCAGTCATTCTGCCGTACCAGAGCCATTTTAGGCGGACATTGCCACTGTCCAGCAGGATTTGGCAAAGACTGTAACTTATAGTTGAGTCTTGTATAAGCGTTCGTGTACAGGGGTCTTGAAATTTGACTTAAGCACTGTAAGTGGTACCTTGAATAACCACTTGTCTTGTATAAGCGCCAGGGATAACAGGCCACAGAATTAAAGCACGTCATAGTCACGACGGTAGGGTATTCCCCAAAACACAATACCATGCACACACAGAGAAAAGAAATAGTCAAAAAGGAGTCCAGGCTGCCTCCAGAATGATCCCCCTCTTTAAGGGAACCCTGGCTGATTAAGGGAGCCTAGCTGACTCCCTGGCTAATCTAGGGGAACCCCCTAGGGCAGTCAAATAGCTCCCTTAAGGGAGTCATATAAGGACCAGGGCTCCCCTAAAGAGGGGAGTCATTCTGGATCCCCTTTTGACTCTGTGTTTCCTTATTTTTCTGTACACATATGGTGCAGGATCTGGTATGTGAATGGTCAGACTAATGGGAGTTGGCAGCGTGCAGGTTGTGCTACTCCCTTGTCGTAACCCATTAGTGTACCAGTCAGTCTGCCATGGGTCTCACAATAGCCTCCATAGGGACTCTATATAGCCCTTTAAGGGCCGCATAGCACTTTAATGTGCTATGCCATTGGTCTGCATGATGTAGGAATGCAGCCATAGCGTGTAACTTGCCAGGGCTGCATTCATACATCATACCGACCATACCGGGTCGATATTCTCCTGAAGAATCAACATGATGTATGAATGCATCCCTGTAGAGCAAACTCCAGAGCTGAGATAAAGCATCATGTCGGCCAAGAGTATAATTCATTAAAGCATTATGTGACCCTTAAAGGGCTGTAGGTATGTGCACCAATGCACCTATTATCGTCCATTCACCAGCACTCAGAGTCCTGATTGACTTACGGAGTAATGCCGTACAGAGGTTATGTCTGCTTAATTGAGTGCACATTATTTGCATTAGCTAATTTGCATTCAACTATCCATGCCAAATATATTAGGATCAATTGTGATAAGAGAAAGGCATCTCTCCATGGGTAGTTGCTACTGTCTGTGCTACTAACACACTCCATGTTGACTGGAATCAATGAATCTAATATATGGCTCAAACCTCTGACCTATGTTGTTTTGGCAATTTCTGGCCCTTTTCAGGCTTATAGCCCTACAGAATAACCAGTTTTGCACCAATCTTTTCAAAAATTTGGTATATGTGAGAAAACATCCCAACAATTCGGGATTCTTCTTTTTTTTGTGTATTGGCCTAATATTTTTCGTTTTTAGGCCCTCCAAAGGCCCAAAAACCTTAAAAATGTCTAAAACCCTTTAAATGACATGTTTTACATGTCTCCCATGTCTACTAAGACAGTAACAGCCTATCCCTAATATCATTTTCTATTAGGCCTACGGTAAAGTCAATTGATTCACAAGGATTTCACTAGATATGTACCGTATTTTTTTCTCCACAGCCATTTAAGTTTATAATGTCAGAGGCCTTCCTACACCCATGAGGTACATGCATGCGTCCTCGCTACACTTGTCAATGCCAATTTGACCCGCTCTTCAACTTTTGCTGGGTTCGGGCAACGCTTCTTGTCCTCTCGGAACCAGGGAGCAGGATTAAAAACATTGCCCAATCAATACCGTCCCCGTGAGTAACTCGCCAGGCCTGCATTCAAGCATCCTGCTGACCATATATATACATGGTTGATACATTCCTGAAGGGTCAGCATGATGCATGCATGCAGACCTGGTGAGTCTACTCATACATGCATCACGGTCACTAATAGCATAACACATTAAAGCACTATGTGGCTCCAACTGAGCATCCCTAGCGGACAGCACCCTAATTGGGCCCCTTACAAAGCAGCCTAATATCAGTATCTAAGTCAATATATACTGACACATTTAACCAATAGATACATCTGGGTCATGATTGGTGACCCAGTCTCCCTAAGCCTAGTGGAGGCCGTGTGAGGCCACAACCTTGAGGTGCTCGACATGACACCATTCCGGACAGCCGAGGTGCTCAGCGGACCGTCCCTCGGTGACAGGACTCTAATTGGATCCTCTACAAAGGGAGCTAATCAGGTGTGGGGAGACCACAGCCAGTGCCAACCCCAGGTTCCGCTGCCAATGGACGCCGAATGTAGGCGGCCATCTTGTCCCCTGGACGCCCTGTGTAGGCAGCCACCTTGTGCTCTAGGCAGCCATCTTGTCCCTTGGACACCCTGCGTAGGCAGCCATCTTGACCACTTGACACCCTATTTAGGTCGCCATCTTGTCCCCTGTATAGGCAGCCATCTTGTCCCTTTGGATGCCCTGTGTAGGCAGCCATCTTGCCTCCCATTTTGTCTCTTGGACGTCCCTTGTAGGCAGCCATCTTGTCCCCTCAACGCCCATTGTAGGCAGCCATCCTGTCCTTTGGACACCCTGTGTAGGGTACCATCTTGTCCCCTGGACACCCTCTGAATGCAGCCATCTTGTCCCCTGGATGCCCTGTATAGGCCGCCAACTTGTCCCCTGGACACCCTGTGTAGGCCACCATCTTGTCCTCTGTAGGCAGCCATCTTGTGCCCTGGACACCCTGTGTAGGCAGCCATCTTGACCCCTTGACACCCTGTGTAGGCCACCATCTTGTCCTCTGTAGGCAGCCATCTTGTCCCCTTGACGCCCTGTTTAGGCCGCCATCTTGTCCCTTGGACACCCTGTGTAGGCGGCCATCTTGTCCCCTGGACGCCCTGTGTAGGCAGCCATCTTGTCCCCCATTTTGTCTCTTCGACGTCCCTTGTAGGCAGCCATCTTGTCCCCTCAACACTCTGTATAGGCAGCCATCTTGTCACCTGGACACCCTGTATAGGCAGCTATCAAGCGCATGATTCAAGAGATGCTCATGATCCTTGGCACCGACTACTGCTGACTAAATGAGGGCAGCTACCGGAATATTTACCACTCTGTCACAATGAGGACAGACGTGTGCTGAACCGGTGTTAAGTCATACGGTGATTGATTTATCAATTGATTGGCCCTGAGGGGTATACTGACACATATCTACTGAACCTTGTTTGTTCACGTGGTTGGGCTACCCTTGTTAAGTCTGGCCACAGAACACGACAGTTGAAGAATTACTTATTCAACATTAAATTCACTTGAATATATTAATGGAATTCTACTTCTCGATGTCAAATCGACACAAGGGTCTGTCTTTTTGGGATAACAAAACAAAAGAAATGTGTTGAAATACTTTCATTAGCTAGTATTGCAGACAAGCAGAAATACAGATTGATTTTATTTTGTACTGCCATATTGATTCTATATGGTATATATGGACATCCGTCAATTCCACTGTCTAACGTTGCAAACCCAGCATCTCTTTGCAAGCCATAGGAAGTGAAATGATGACAAACATAATATACATGGTGTACATATTGTCTGAGAATAGACTGCTGTTTATATACCTGTGTACATACCTGGGTCAAAGTCTAAAGACTAAACACTTTTATTGAAAAATATTACTTATTCCAGGATATGTATGTATTACACGGCCAGAATAAACAATATGTGAATAGGATGCCCTCATCATATTTCTAAGAAGCTCTTAGACACGATTGCTCTAAGACACAATTGCAATTTGAATTAACATTAGTATGGGTTCTCTGCTTGTAGAATGCATCACTGATATGCTCATGTTAATGTGGAAACAGACGTATCGCAAACAGGTGATTTAGTGCTCAGACTTTGACCCAACATACCTATAAGGTAGCAGTGGCGTAGGAAAAGGGGGACCGGGGGGGCCCGGGCCCCCCCAATCACTGAGGAGGGGGGCCTGAATATGTTTGGGCCGCCCCAAAATTTGTCAAGACATGTCATATGGTACACATAATTTCCAATTCTGACCTTTCCTACATAGGGAAATGTGGGTGCAGAGGGGCCTGGAGCCCCAAAATAGAACTAAAGGGGGCTCAAATACTACTTTTCCGTACAATCTAATATAAGTGTGTATATGATACAGCATGCCTAAAACCCAATACATAAAGTTGGTTGGTGTGGGCCCCCTGGGCCCCCCCAATGAAGATTTGCTTCCTACGCCTCTGGGTAGCATCTAGCTGTACTAAGGCACAGGTAAGCAGTGAGTGGTGTATTGCATGGCTTTGTAATCAGAGAGTACCTATACTCCGCTTGTTATATGTATATCAGCTTTGTAACCTTTAAAGGCAACAAAGTTTGCTACCGTAAATTCCTGCGTATAAGCCTAATTCGCGTATTAGCCACAACGCTAACTTTGAAAAATCATACAAGCCGCAGAGGGGATTTGAAAATTGCTGATTTGGTATTGTAGTATGTATACATATAAAAACTCATATTCGCCACACTCGCTATATAAATATAGGCATTTTTGGTATCAAATGAAAGCTGTGTCTGACTTGCGAACAAGCCTTTGCAGCTTCTACGCGATAATTTGCGGTATACTCGTTTCTTGATTCATGAATGTTGATGATAATGGGGTTGATATTATGCTCTGGCACCCGGCATCACATGCGGGCAACTTGCTAACACTGCGTTGGGGCATTACGTCGTCCTTGAAGGGTTAACCGGATAGCACCTCTCTGTGGTACATCCTATATAAAGCGGTAACCATACCTATGGTGTATATCACCCCGCCCATATACAAAGACCAGGCTTGTCGTGTGCGATCAATGTCCACTGCCGGCTTCTATCAACCTTACCGCTTTTATCATACCGTATACCGTAATATGTATACCCTTACTACCCTGTTTTGTCCAGATTTTACAATAAAATACCTAACAAATCGTTAGAATTTGGTAGGTAATTGCTTTTAATTAAAATCAGGTTATAACTATTTGTATGTGCACATCTTTATGTGTTGTTATTATGCAAAATGGTGTAGATATGTTACAAGTAGCATGCACTCTTCTGTCTCTTCGACCATGTTAACTCTTTAAAAACCAAATGATGCCGTCAAGTTCATGTTCATTTCCTGCCCTATGCACCAACCAAGCGCTAGCAATTAACTCACTTGACCTGCATTGGGACATCATGTTCACCCTTTAGGAGTATATATGAATCCTCATATGGTTGGCACAATGCATGAATGCAGCCCTAGCGAGTCGCTCGCCGGTGCAGCATTTGTGAACTGTGCCGACAAAAGTGCAAAGTGCTTTAAAGCGCTACGCTGACATCAAAGGGTTGCGGAGAATACGGTACTGCTAACCTCTGAGTACAGACAGAGTGGGGGAGACCTGAGCCAGACACTATCAAAGGGACAAGGAAAAAGTAGTTGGACGAGCGACCAAAGATAGATGGACAAAAAGGAGTGGCGAAGTGCTGCCGGTGGTGGTACAGGGTCAGCGCGTGCAGGCGGGCTGCGAATAGACACCACAGGCCCCTAACTAGTCTTCACACAGCGCATGCTACAGATGGAGCCTACTCTCCTTTAGGGATGTCATTGGTTCCAAATTTTATGATTTATCAGTTATTCACTATTTTGGTGTCGATTTAGGTAATATATCAGTTATTTATTATATAAAAGGAAGAGGTAGATTAGGCCACATTTTCTAAATTTTAGGTTACAGACACTGTAAAAAATTACAGTATTTGGGATTTTTGTGATAAAAATAACACTAAAATGTGTAATATTTAGAATAATATTTTGCCTTTCATTGTTTACTACCTAAATAATGGTCCGATTTACACGCCGTAAAAACTGACATAAAGGACAAAAAGAATCCAAGATGGCGGTGTATCGATACCCATCTATTGTCGATTCAGTTGTCCAATACATAAAATAGCAATGTATCGATACCTATGATACCAATGACATCCCTACTCTCGTTACCAAATCCTTCAGTACAGGAAGGCTCTGGTAACAAAGGCTATTATGACCTTGAACTTGGTTTTTGCTGGGTTTAGGCAGTCCCTGTGGTTAGCTTGGAACCAGCGAACAAGTACTGGAATTGGAAGCAAAAAGTATCATGCATTCTAGTTCCTGTTCACTGGTTCCTAGCTACCAGCAGGGATTGTGTATATGAAGGCTCTGGTAACAACCACTATGACCTTGAACTTGAATTTTGCTGGGTTTGGGCAATCCCCACTGGCAGCTTGGAACCAGCAAACAGGTACCAGAATCGTGCTTCCTGGTTCCAGATCTGGTTCCTGTTTACTGGCTTCAAGCTACCAGTAGGGATTGCCCAAAATTTAGGTTTCGTAACCTAGAAACCTGGACTTCCCGGGTTCAAGGCAATTAGATACCTTAATTAATTGCCACCCATGTGGTCTATCCTAGTGTCATTTAAAGCTGGGCCGTCAGGGAATAAGTCCAGACATGGACTAAAATAACAGTTCCACCAGAGGGCAGCAGTGTTTGGACAGGAGACTATGAGCATTGTCCAGCTACAGCATATTCACCCTATCTTGTGCCTGTAACAGCTGAGCTCCCCCTTAAGAGCCCTCTTGTGAATGAAAACTGAACCATATCAGAAAGTGCTTTTGGCCTCACTTCAACCATGACGGTCAAGCTTTAAGTCTTTCTAACTAAGACTAGTTTCCACTCACATAAAGGTGACTCCCTCTTCTAAAATGACTTCTTTTGAGAGTCATAGGGATCTAGCCATATGCTGTATAACAGTATTTTATTTGGAGTTTATGTTGTAGAGGGGGTCAGCTTCATCGCTGGAGTCTGCTAGACTCTTTTCATTGTGTCATCTGGAATCAGAGGAAGTATAGATGAGATCCTCCTTTTTTTCCTGCTTCGGAGGAATTCCTGAATTAAATCGTGCTATTAACCAACGTCTCTTTTAAACACCACATAGTGCATTAATGCATTATGGCATTCATTTTCCCTTGTCATGCCGAACCTGATGGTGATACACTCCTAAAGGGTTGGTATGATGCATGAATGCAGCCCTGGTAACAACTTACCGAGGCTGCATTCAGGCATCATGACGAGAGAGAATATAGCACATTATTAAAGCACTATGTGGCCCTTAATGGTTAGGTGTGGTGTATATATAGCCTCTACTCTGTGTGAGTGATACCAACAACCACGGTTAGCGTGTGTCTATTTATCGGTATAGAGGAGACAGTGCAGCCTCCCACCTGTCAGGTTATGTACCTGCTACTCTATCAGTCTATAACCCTGTAAGGACAGCAGCATACTGCTTCTTATTTTTCCAGTCTTTGCAAAAACCTTTTCGGTATGCAGGACAGTCGGTCCTGCA
The DNA here is from genome assembly GCA_947462335.1 of Harmothoe impar. Lineage (NCBI taxonomy): Eukaryota > Metazoa > Annelida > Polychaeta > Phyllodocida > Polynoidae > Harmothoe > Harmothoe impar. The sequence goes on from OX381711.1 coordinate 72,364,922, forward strand.
GCTAGCCAATTTTGCAGGACCGGAGAGATTTCTGCAGGACCGGATACCAAATCAAAGTTTTGCACAATATTTAGAATAGAATAGCATTTATAAAAAAAATTAATAGCAACAACTTACTCTAATTTGCCTAGAATATTAGAGTGCACTCTAGAACTTGTAACTTCAGTTCTAGCTGGAATATTTGACAATCTCTTGCAGTTTTGAAAAGCCCAGAATGCAAAGGACATCAGGTCCTGCAAGAGCAGTCATTCTGACAGACCAGAGCCATTTTAGGCGGACATTGCCACTGTCCGGCAGGATTTGGCAAGACTGCTATGCTGCCGTTAAAGGGCTAGCCCCCACACCCAGACCATCCACCCCACAGGTGTGTCTGGGGTGTGTCAGGTGCAGGGTGATGAATGAACCTACTCAGGTAGTATGGCACGTGTGTGGTCATACCGCCAATACAGTCTTACACACGCTGCATACATTATAGGCACAACGCTTACCACCCCTACACCAACAGTCAGGGTGCATGGTGTAACATGTGTAGGTAACCACGAATACTTCATGATGCAGTTAGTAACCATGCTAAATGCATAGTGTAACTAGGCTATATTTGTAAGTAACCACGCCAAATTCATTGTGTAAATAGTCTACATTAGTTGGTAACCACGCTAAATTCATGATGTAAGTAGTCTACATTAGTTTGTAGAATGCTAAATTCATAGTGTAACTAGGCTACATTAATATGTAACCATGGTAAATTCATAATGTAACTAGGCTGCATAGATAACCATTCTAAATGTATTGTATAGCTAGGCTATACACTTTTTAGGTAGCTATGCTACATTCATTGTGTAACCAGGCTATATTTGTAAGTAACTATATAGGTAGGTTGTATTTGCAGTAATATCGGCACTCCTTTTGCACATTCAATCAGTTTAACCCCATACAGTTGGCAAGAGGGTGTGGGCGGGTTATAATTAAGTTAACACTTTAGTACACTAGGCCCCTTTGTCACCCTGTGCTTAAAGGGTTAGCCTCACAGGTAGGAGGACGGGGTGGGTGGCTTCTAAGGACCAGGGCAGGTCAGATAGCTGCAGGTGTACGGATGTATAAATCAGCGTTCCCACATGTCATGGAAAATCATGGAATGTCATGGAATTTGAAAACCGTCTGGAAAGTCATGGAATGTCATGGAATTTTGTAAAAATTTGCCATGTGTCATGGAATGTCATGGAAAATGAAAATAATGGAATTAATATGACAAAATCTCCTAGAAATCTCCCATTTGCTTTCTCAATTTAAGAAATTAACACCCACAAAAATGTTTTAAATGTCATGGAAAATTGAGATTTTTGTCATGGAATGTCATGGAAATGTCATGGAGCCCTGATGAATTCTGTTCTTATCACATATACCGTATTGTATCATTGAAACACTGAGTAAGTGCCGGGGGATATGGGCGGCTTCATGTATCTCTTAAGCACTAAAAGCATCTCTGAAATAAGTGCCTGCTTGTAGAGGTGCTGGGAGAGTTTAAAGCTTGGCCGTCAGGGAATAAGTTCAGCATTTTCATACATAGACTAAAATAACAGTTCCACCAGAGGGCAGCAGTGTTTGAACAGGGGACCATGAGCATTGTTCAGCTACAACATATTCACCCTGTAAGAGCTGAGCTCCCAGCCCTTAAGAGCCCTCTTGTGAATCAAAACTGAACTATATCCAAAAGTGCTTTTGGCCTCACTTCAACCATGACGGTCAAGCTTTAACCCTGGAAATCTATAAATGTCAGGACACTGAATCACGACAGTACGGTAGAATCTCTACAGACAGACATGATGCCACTTCGTACTTTACAAACCCACAGAGAATACTCATAACGCCGTCAAGTACAACTTCTGGAAGTAGGACTACACTAGATGATCATCGCATACTTGCGCCTATGATGCCGATGCCATTTTATTTGAGGGACCTTCACAATAGTGTCCCAACAGCCTTAGAGATTTCATCATGTATTCCTCTTTATAAGGGCCTAGGGGGTACAGCATATCCTCTTGGGTTCTGAGATTTGCTTTAATTACATTAGCATACCAGCAATTGGTTTATCCCCACTTCGTACCCCAGGGAGTGCCTCTATATGTGGAGAGGACTTTCTCACCCCTTAGCTAATGATATCATCTTCACACAGGGGTGCCTAACATACTGTGTATGGTATAAATGACTAGGACTCTTACATGATATAATTCAATAATAACCCAACTAAAAAGGGATATAACCAAGAATGTAATGTTGTATATGACAAGATACTGATTAATAATCGGGAATATTTAATGCGGACACATGATAATAAAAATGGTGTCACTTTAATACGGAAAATTATTAATTAATTAGAGGGAAAATTTTGATGGACCCTGAATATTAAATCTCCCATATGATATTGCACTACCAGTACATGTAGTTATAACATAGTACATATATTACCTCAGCTATCTACCCTATATTACACTCACAGCTTACACATATTACATCAGCCATCTACCATATTACACTAGCATATTACACATATTACATCAACTATCTACCCTATTACACTAGGTATAACGTATTCCACATATTACATCAACTATCTACCCTATTACACTAGGTATAACGTATTCCACATATTACATCAGCTATCTACCCTATTGCACTAGTTATAACATAATACACATATTACATCAGCGATATCTACCATATTGCACTAGTCATAACATATTACACATATAACAGCAGCCATCTCCCATATTACACTAATTATATTACACATATTACATCAACTATCTACCCTATTACACTAGGTATAACGTATTCCACATATTACATCAGTTATCTCCCATATTACACTAGTTATACCATAATAATTATTACACATATTACATCACCTCATATTACACTTGTTATCTCCCACATTATCCCACATTGCACTAGATCTATATATATATATATATATATATATGAGACATATTGTACCTCCCAGATAACGGCAGTTCTACCGGCCGCTGTGGCATTCACACAGTTTTATTCTTGGTTCTGTAATCCTAGACTTTGTCCCTGACCTTTCTTGGTACCACATCTCCTTGGGCTGTTACCATGGCAACCTTATCCCCTCCTCCCCTGATAAGGCGCTCGGGACGGCTACTAGTTCCGATGGAAGTCTTATCGATGCTTATCTAGTGTGCGCTCACTGCGCATGCTTGACGCTCCACATGCACAGTGTGGTGAATATTGCATTGTTATTTAATTGCATCTATTTTAATCCCGAGGCAAGAACTAAATTCTGATTAATATAGGGTGTATTTTCATATTTTTCCACGGCAGTGGGTTTATAAATCATTTAGAGATACACAGCATGTGAATATCTCAAGGGGGGGGGGCAGGAGTGTACATTGGCTTAGGCCAAAAAAAGAAGGTTTGTTTCAGGTAACATGGCATGAAATTGTAGGGTCGGTAGGTCGGATTTTTTTTTTTTAAACTTTTTTTTTTAACATGAAAGTACTACCCGGCCTCTCCAAAGACCCGAAAATTTACCCAAAAAAGAGTAAAAATAAAGAAATTTCTTCCAAATTGTATTAAAAAAACCGTAGGGTCGGCCCTGTTTTGATAGGGTCGGTCGGGTGACCTGAAACAAATCTTTTTTTTTTGGCCTTAGAATACCTATCTCTGCCTCCCGGTTAAACTTGAATAATGGTGTATCTTTGAAATGAGGAGGGTGTTTTAATTACCAGGTACACTATAGAGTTGTAGACCCTATAGGAATCCCTGTGTAATTGATGGTCTTAATACTGACCTATGCTGATAATTGGTTTCTTAACCCATTTATCCCAGTGGAGGGGAAGACAAAGGACTTCTCGACTTGGGTATATTTCACATAACCGAAGGTTAAGTCAGATAGCCTGCACCTGGCCAGGGTTACCTATGTCACATAGCTACCACCCACTGATAATCGTTATCACACCTCATCTCGACCTTGTGGGGCAGTGGTTATGTGGCATAAGCTGTACAGGAGTAGGGTATCTAGTACATAGACTAGGCAGGTACTGACTGCAGTAAATGACACTCATAGAGGTTTAGGATGTTGGCAATTATGTATAAGGGTATCTAGTGCAATGCAGTTCAAAGAGATTGCAATACCATTCGTATTGCTGGTGACGTAGCCATATGATATAGCCTGCATGGACATTTTAGCTATATCACTGAGCGATGTCTTACAGATGTCTGTTTTGTGTCATCTAAGTTAAGGCCAAAAAAAAGAAGGTGTGTTTCAGGTAACATGGCATGAAAATGTAGGGTCGGTAGGTCGGTTTTGTTTTTTTCCCTTTTTTTTTTTAAACCAAAGTACCAGCTGGCCTCTCCGAAGACCCTAAAATTGATCAAAAAAGGGTAAAAATACGAAGATTTCTTCAAAATTGCATAAAAAACGTAGGGTCGGCCCTATTTTGGTAGGGTCAGTCGGGTGACCTGAAACAAACTTCTTTTTTTTGGCCTAACCATATATATACATTTGAAATAGATATTTCACCTTAAGTCTAAAGGAACACCATGTAGCTTTCTCCTTAGGATTTACCTCTGCATTGTTCTGTTCAGTAGTTACCCAACAATTTAATAATAATGCGAATCATTGATGATAACAGTTTGATGGTTCTAATAGGAGACCTGTTTGTGTCTTTCAGGGCTGGTGAAGCTCGGCGTACACTGTGTCACGAGTAAAAAGGTCGCCATCAAAATAGTCAACCGGGAAAAACTCAGCGAATCCGTCTTAATGAAGGTAAGTAAGGACAGATATAACGAAGGGAAGGCTCTTCATGTCAAGGCCACGTTAACCCTTTAAGGACGGAGGTCGCTAAAAGATGACACTTGTTGTCATGATGCACTAATGCAGCTCTGGCGAGTAACTTGCCAGTGCTACATTGGGGCATCATGCTGACCATCCGGGAGTGTCTCAACCCCATAGGGTTGGTATGATGCCAGTAGTATAGTATGTATCGGAACGGGACTATAGTTAAGTACTGTTTATTACTCAATCGACATGCAGCCAATCAGAGGCCTCCATTTGGTCACGTGACCGGAAATGACCTACTTAGGGGATTAGTGGTGACGTCACGTGACCTAGTTAGCCAATCAGAGGCCTCCATTTGGTCACGTGACCGGAAGTGACCTACTTAGGGGATTAGCGGTGCATTCTGGGTAACCCTGAAGCCAATCAGAGGCCTCCATTGGGTGACCGGAAGTGACCTACTTAGGGGATGGTGCATTCTGGGTAACCTACTGACCTACTTAGGGGACCGGAAGTGACGTCACATGACCTAATGGCCAACCGGAAGTGACCTCATTGAGGATCACGTGACCGGAAGTGACCTGATTGATCACGTGACCGGAAGAAGAAGAAGAAGAAGAAGAAGAAGAAGAAGAAGAAGAAGAAGTGACGTCACGCGACTTAATGAAGAGATGAGCGTCTTTAAGGGGTCACGGGCTTTAAAATGTGATATATTTTTTTTTTGGAGGAGGAGGCGAGTCTCTTATTTTTTTTCGGTAAACTAATAAAAAACACTACGATATAAGTTTTTTTTCTTTTTTTTTCATTTTTTATTGTTTTACGAGCGACTGGAAGTGACTTATTGAACTAGGTAGAAGCGTTCTTTAGAGTGTATAAGGGGGGGGGAGGGGAGGGGAGGGGGGGAGGGGGGCCCCTTTAAGATGCATGGGGAGGGGGGCGCTTTTAGGATGCATGGGGCGGGTGGTGGGGGGGGAGGGGGGGAGGGGGGAGGGGGGCACTCTAGGGGGGTGGGGGAGCACTCTAAGGGGCGTTTGTCTCTTTTAAGAAAAAAAGAAAAGAAAAAGATTTCAATCGAGAGACACGCTTCTTCCTCTCGAGAGGAAGAAGCGTGTCTCTTCGTTTTTTTTTTGTTTATCACGTGCTGCGATGAGGCGATCAGCTGCGACTGGAGGAAGTGACACTTTAAGAGATCGCGCGTCTTAATTGTTATGATTTTTTTTTTTTTTACTTACTAATAAAGAAGACGTATGAAAATAAAACACAACAATTCACATGTCCGTCGTTCTCGTTGTTTCTTGCTTGATAAAGTCAAGTAATATCGCGATGCCGAGGCCAAACTTTCCCATGTCCTCAGTCAACACTCGAAGGAGTTCAAAAGGCGTACCGCCGGCGCCGTCAGCTTCATCTTGCCACATTTTCAACACTCGGAAGGCCCACTCAGCGGGACTTCCTCCGTATTCGCATTCTTCAGCGATCTTATCTAACCTCTCAGGCGACAATTTTAAATGGTCCCCCACCTCTTTCCACCTGCTACCCAGACGTCTGCCGAGGGTGCCCAAGTGCTTGTGCATCGCGCGCGAGTCGGGGTTTTCGAAATCCAACCCCTGTCTGTGGAGAAGGGCCATCCACTGAGCCAACAGTTCCATGCGTCTTATGCGGGTGAAGACGCGACCGAGCTCGCCCCATCTATGACGATGCGGGGTTTCACCCCACCACACTCGGAACATCGCCGTACACAGCTCCTCCGGTGTCTTGACACTGCGCTCTACTAGAGCATCCATACGGGCGGCGCTGACTTTTAAGCTACTGCCCAACTCTCTCCAACAGCCGCTCAACTCTTTACCTAGTTGACGAAGCAAGGCGTCGCTATAGGCTAACCGCCGCTGTCCTACCTGTCGGGTCTCCCCATCATCGGTCTGCTGCCTCGCGCCGCGTCTCACGTCGTCAAGCCGCATTAACTTTTTTTCAGGCGCACCGGGCGGTGAAGGCGAGCTTGAAAGTGGAATAGCTTGAGCCATCTCGTCTCGTCTTGGCGGCGGCGGCAGCGGCGGTGGCGGCGGCGGCGGCGGTGGCGGCGGTGGTGGTGGTGGCGGTGGTGGTGGTAGTAGCCGTTACTGGGGTCAGAGGTGATATGTTTTTTTTCCAACAGAAATGAGAGCTTTTTATACAGAGGGAGTTTAATCCCATTTCCAACAGCGCTCCAGCTGTCTAGCGCCCTGTCCGCATGACGCTTTTTCAGCCGCTCCGCTCCTTAAGAGCTTAGATGACGAGGGGGTGTGGCATCGCTATCCGTGGAGACCAGCTGAAAACGGTGTTTTTTCCTCACTCATAGCCTTAATACCTCCTACCCCCTACCCGAGGACGTCTCCCTCCCTCTGACATTCATTGTAACAAACGTCAGAGGTCAGGTGAAAATCGGATTTTTTTTCATGCACAGCCTTAGGCAGCTGTCACCCCTCCCTATTGAACTAGCCGGCCGCCCGCCCGCCTGGCCGGCCCGGTCTACTCACCACGGCAGGAGGTGGCGATTTTTGTCTTACACTTAAGTCGCTCACCACATGCACACGCCTCTACTCACAGACAGGCACGTTCGTCTTAGGGGGGTCCTGCTTCACGCCACACGCCTCCTGTAGTTTTTTTTTGTATACACACTGTAAGCTCATCACCGTTACCGTTAATCCTTTATACAGCTAACGCGCGCTGAATGGCTGAACAGGGTGGTAAGCGGCTTAGCTCACCACAGTGGATCCCTCAAAAAGGGATCCAGCTGAAAACGTCATACCTTATGTCTTTGTGAATGGCCGCCGCCGGTCAGTCGACGGCAGGCAGCAACCGCTTAACCCTTTATACAGCTAATGCGCGTTGAATTGCTGAACAGGGTGGTAAGCGGCTTAGCTCATCATCACAGTTGATCTCTCAAAAGAGGGGGGGGGAAAGGGATCCAGCTGAAAACGTCATGCCTTATGTCTTTTTGTTTCTCTTTGTGAATGGCCGCCGGCCAGCCGGCGGCAGCTGAACAGGGTCGGTAAGTAGCTTAGCTCTAGAAGCGAGAAGGCGTATATAAGGGGCTTGGAAACCTCCATTCACTCACTCATTCTTTTTTGCTGCTCTCTACAGTCACCACCATGAGCAAAAGACAACAGCTAGCGGCGTTCAAGAACAAGAAGACTACGCGGAACAGCGTTCGTTTAGCGTCAGTGCCTGCTCTTGCTACTGAACATGAGACTACCGCCGCAGCCGGTTGGTCTTATCACCCTCCTGCTGTAGCGAGTGCTCGCGGCAGTAGTAGTAGTAGTAGTAGTAGTAGCAGTAGCACTAGTAGTAGCAGTAGTAGTAGTAGTGGTAGTAGTACTAGTAGTACTACTGGTAGCAGTCGTCGTGCTAGCGACGTTGTTACACTCGCGACGGTACACGTTGCTGCTAAGCGCGCTGCCGCTGCTACCGCCGTCCCGCCTGCCGCTGCTGCTGCGCCTGCTGCTGCTGCTGCGCCTGCTACTGCTGCGCTTGCTACGGCTGCGCCTGCTGAGGCTGCTGCTGCGCCTGCTACTGTTGCGTCTGCTGCGGCTGCGCCTGCTGCGGCTGCTTCTGCTGCACTTGCTGCTACTGCTACTACTACTACTGACGACAACGCTCCTAGCACAGCGCAGTACTGGCAACCGGGTTTTTACCTCCCCACTACTGTTGATGACTTTGATGACCTGCCGCACGTTGCACAGCCCCTCTCCTCCACCACTACATCGACGGACGCCCTCGACGCCGCTCGCGCTGAGAGTTACAGCTATTCGGACACTCAGCCCCTGAACCGAGAAGAAGAGGAGGAGGAGGAGCAGCAACAGGGTGAGACAGAGAACGACGCTGACGACGAGGCGTACGAAGAACCCGAAGGGCAAGGGGTGAGCGGTACGTTTTTCGGCTTCCCTCTTCGACCTTTCGACCTCACTTCCTCCACTGCTAGCGCCCCCCCGTCCGGTCCGTGGCGACTGCCCTCACCGCCACCTTACGAGGGCGGCGGCGGCGCTTCATCTTCTACCGCTACACACAGCACGGACGGCGTGTGGCTGCGCTGTTCCAACAACGAGACCTCCGATACCACCAGCGCTGACGCTGCTCCTGCTATCGGTTCTGCTGCTGATTCAGCTCACGCTGATGGTGTTACTCATCCTGCGGGTGTGAAACGTTCTAAGGTGAGTTCCAGAACAACAAGGCCCACTAAGAAGAGAAAAATACAAGAAAAAGAAGGAGATGGACGAGAAGAAGCAGAGAAAACACTCGGGTTAGAGTTCTGCTTAGACGGAGCTTTGACGCTGGAGATCTGGGAGGACGTGGCTAGACTGTCTAGGAGGCCGCGCTACACAAAAGACGGCCAGGTGAAAGAGGCGTCTCTGACCAGAAGCAAGCGAGTGCACTTCACGGCCGACGCGCTGCGCGAGCTCATAGCACGCATCGCCGATATCCGCGCAGTGGTGCGCATACGCGACACAGCGGCCGCGCAAGGAAAACCTAATCACACCCCCTGGTTCGCAGTGCTGGATGAGGCGGGCGAAGTGTACGCAGCTGTGAGCTACTACAGCGGTAAGAACCTCGTCCACGTGCGCAAGTACGAAGGTCCTGACAAAAAACCCACACAGCAGGGGGTGACGCTGTCCGCCAGAGCGCTCAAAGAGTTGGATGACAAAACAGAGATCATTCTGAAATATCTCGGCATAGATTCGGAATGAGAGACGCTCAACGCTCACGCGCGCACACACACACACACAGCGTTTGACGTACGCTGTATGAGACAGACAGACAGACAGACAGACAGACAGACGGATACACAGACAGCAGACAGAAAGATAGTTACATAGACGACAGATTGATAGATGGCTAGATAGATAGATAGATAGTTAGACGGCTAAGTAGTTGGTAACCGAGTGAAAAAAAACATGACACAGTACGTATGCGAAAAGTGTTTCAAAATGTTTAAAAGAGCGTACAACCACGAGAGACACGTAGAAAATTGTAGAGTAGTAGCTAAGTTTTGCCCTCTATGCGGCGAAGGGGATTGCCGAAAGAGCGCTTGTCGACGCGAATCTCTGGACGGGGTGACCGTCCCTCCGCGCATATGTGCTGTACCGAACGGGGAGGAAACGTTCACGGCGAATTGGCCTGCGATACAAACGGGCGTCAGGATGCACGGGACTCGCGTGAGTGTAACAAACTTCAGGCTACCAACCGGCGAGTTGAGTGACGCTGTAGATACTATGCGTCGCATTCACTTGACACAAAGATTCAGATACAAAGTGGGTTTCTCGGTAGGCTTACTGTTACAACACAGAGAAGACAAGAGCAAACTGCGCTACTTCCACGCCTCCCAGAACAACGCAACTCTCATACAACCGCTCCCTACTGTAACTAATTCAGAAACTTTGGAAGAGCTCCTCTCAAAGATGCAAAACACCGTCGCTTGCGAGGAGGTACGGAAACTTTGCGACGCTGACACCAAGTGGCACGTTCTTTTTCCTACCAATTTGAACATCTGCGTTTACATGGGACCGGGGGAATTCCCCATAGGCGGTAGGATCACTCAGGCCGGTCGAGTTGGAAAGAGAAGCGGCGTGTTAGATTTTCCCAACAAGGACAACCTCTGCATCTTCCGCTGCATTTCCTTTCACTTATACAACACCAGCAAGCGCGCTTCAGATTTGTTACGTCAGTTCTGTCCCGCTGCCACACCTGAATCCTTTCCGGGTCTGAACATCCGCGACTTACCCGCGTTAGAGAACTTGTTTGACGTACAAATAGCGGTTTACACCGCGTCGCGTCAAGTGCCGGGGCGGAAGTTGAGAAGACGCGTTACTCTGATCAGACCGCCTTCCAGAACTGTGGCCGCCCGAGGTAAAGTCAACCTACACCTGACGGCGAAAGGCGGTTTGCACGTCTCTCTCGTCACGGACTTCAACGCGTACGCGGGCATATACGAATGTTGCAAGTGTAAGGCGGCGTTCACCACCGAGTTCTTGCTGAAGCGACACAGGAACCAGCTTTCCTCTTGCCGACAAGTCAAGTTGCGCTACGTAGGTGGCATCTACCAAAATTCGAGAACGATTTTCGAAGCGCTAGCAGACTTCTCCATTTTTCCCCCCGACGGACATTCCGGAATCTACCCTTACAAGATCGCCTTCGATTTCGAGGCTTTCTTCAGACCGTGCAAAGAACCGTCGACGGAGCACGTGTCCCTGCTGTGGGATCACGTCCCTTTGTCGGCTAGCGTCGCATCCGACTTTCCGGGGTGGGAGGGGCCCGTCTGCTTCGTCAGAGCGTCCGACGCAGATTCCGACCCCTTGTTGGACCGAGTTTTAAATCACATAAACGAGAACGCCAAAGCGATCGGGGAAGCTGTGCTAGAACTTTACCGACCGACGTTAGCGAAGTTAGATGCGGCGATAGGTGAAGCTCTCCTGCTGGAGGAGGCGACGTTCACCACCCCTTCTCCAGGCGGCTTCGCTGCGGCTCAGACCAGACACCCGTTAGTTCAACTGAAGAAGCGTCTTCTGAGGTACATCCGTCAAGCTCCAGTGGTGGGCTTCAACTCGGGGCGTTACGACTTGAACCTGATCAAAATACGCCTTCACTCGTTCTTCGCCTCCGGAGACCGAAGAAACCAAGAATTCAGCGTCATAAAGAGAAGCAATCAATACTTGGCGGTTTACACACAGCACACGGTTTTCTTGGACGTAGTCAACTATTTGGCACCCGGTTACAACTACGCGACCTATTTGCGAGCTTTCACCAGGAACGAAGAGAAAGGTCACTTTCCTTAAGAATGGATGACGTCTACCAGGAAACTGGCAAACAGAACGCTGCCGCCGAGATCGGCTTTCGACAGCGAGCTGACGGGCGTCAAAATGTCCGAATCCGACTACGCCGCATGTCAGAAAGTTTGGTCCGACGAGAAGATGCAAACTATGGAAGACTACTTGATCCACTACAACAACAAAGACGTGAAACCTTTCATAGAAGCTCTGAAAAATCACGCTAAATTTTTCCAAGATCGCGGCATCGACATGTTGAAAGACGGAGTTTCTCTCGCCGGTTTGACTTTACGCTTCCTCTTCCAAAACCTAGAAGACGCGTTCACAACGTTTCCCCAGTTCGACGCCGTCCTCCACGCTCTGATCAAAGAGAATCTAGTCGGCGGTCCTTCCATCATCTTCCATAGATTTCACGAGAAGGGCACCACGCGGATAAGGGAGCACAAGTACGGCGAAGAAGCGAGACCGTGCCAACACATCCTAGGACTAGACGCTAACTCTCTGTACTTGCGCTGCATGAGCGAAGCGCACTGCACGGGCTATTACGCGGTGAGACGGCCCGAGACCGAGTTCAAGCCCGAAATCAGGCAAAGAAACTCTCACAGCGCTTTGGAGTGGTTACGCTTCGTAGAGCACGACCGCGACGTGAAACTGCGCCACGCTCTGAACGGCGGCGAGATGGCGGTAGGCTGTCGGAGAATTCGCGTGGACGGATTTCACGCGGCCTCTAATACGGTTTTCCAGTTTCACGGGTGTTGGTTCCACGCTCACGAGTGCATACCGTCGCACCGATATCAGTGCGCTTCACTGAGAGAGGAGAGACGCGACAGAACGACCAGAGTAAGCGCTTACTTGAAAGCGTTAGGTTACAAGCTGGTCGTCGTGTGGGAGTGCGAATGGCGAGAGATGAAGCGTCGAGATGAGCGGGTCAAGGCCTCCCAACAACGCTGGAAGGTTGACGCTTTGAAAGTGTCTCGAAACGCGATGAGCGAGAGCGACATCCTTTCCGCTGTGAAAGAGGAGAAAATGTTCGGTTTAGTTCAAGTGGACATCACTACGCCGCCTCACCTACGAGAGTACTTCGAAGAAATGACCCCCGTTTTCAAGAACGCGACCGTTTCAAAATCGGACATAGGCCCTCACATGTCAGACTTTGCGCAGGAAGAAAAGCTGTTGAGCACGCCTCAGAGATGTCTGATAGGGAGTTACCACGGAAAAAATATTCTCTTGGGAACGCCGCTTCTCAAGTGGTATTTAGAGCACGGTTTGATAGTCACCAAAGTGCAGCTGGTGGTAGAATACCTACCTAAACGCTCCTTTGCCGGTTTCGCGGACGAAGTGACGGCGGCGCGAAGACGTGGCGACGTGAACGAGAACGAGAAAATTCTGTCAGACTGTTACAAGTTAATGGGAAACGCTACGTACGGTAAAACAATCTGCAACAAAGAAAAACACACGGCGGTGAGATACACTGACAGTCGGAAGTTCGAACTATTGGCCAATTCGTGGCGCTTCAAAAAGGCGTCCGAGTTGACTTCCGATCTGTTTGAAGTCGAACTACAACCGAAAACGGTCAAGAACAACCTCCCTATTCAGATAGGGTTCATGGTATACCAGTACGCGAAGTTGAAAATGTTAGAGTTCACATACGACTTCTTGGATAGATTCGTCGATCGGCGCGATTATGCCCTTTGTCAAATGGACACCGACAGTCTTTACATGGCTCTCAGCGGTGCCACGTTGGATGACCTAGTGAAACCTCGCCTGAGAGAGACGTACTTCAGAGAGAAACGAAAGTGGCTTCCGACAGCGGTGTGCGACGAGCACTTAGAGCTTTTCGTGAAGACAAAAACGGAAAGAGTGCGAGAATGGTGTGCGCCGCCCGGCGGATGTTGTGAGAGACGGTACCTTCACGATCTGAGAACTTCGGGGCTCATGAAAGCGGAGTGGGAAGGTGACGGGATCCTAAGTCTCAACCCTAAGACTTACATTTGCTACGATCGAGTCAGCGACACCGGTGAAAGAAAATCCAAAAAATGGAGTGCAAAAGGCGTACAGAAGAAACAAAACCCCCAGGAACCAGACGCCTTCTTGGATGTTCTTCGCCAACGAAAAACTCTCATTGCTGTAAATAGAAATTTCAAAGTGGTGCGAAACAAAATGGTCACCTACACCATAGAGAAAGACGGCGTGCGCTACTTGTATTATAAGCGTCGCGTGCATTCTGACGGTGTGACAACGAGTCCTTTAGAGATATGAAAAAAAAAAAAAAAAAATAAGCGTGTGCATCTTTTCAAAAATAGAGTGTTTATCAAGATTGAAAAAAAAAAAATAAAAAAAAATTAAAAGAAAATATTGTTGTGTTTTTATTATCATACGGCTTCTTTTACTAGTAAGTCGCGCAGTCTCTTAAAGCGTCACTCATGTGACGACGTCGCTTCCAGTCACGGGATCCTAAACAAAAAAAAACTTCTTCTTCTCCCGGTCACGTTATCAATCAGGTCGCTTCCGATTGGCCATTAAGTCGTGTGACGTCACTTCCGGTCACGTGACTCATCAGGTCACTTCCGATCACGTGATCCTAAATTAGGTCATATGACGTCACTTCCGGTCCCCTAAGTAGGTCAGTAGGTTACCCAGAATGCACCATCCCCTAAGTAGGTCACTTCCGGTCACCCAATGGAGGCCTCTGATTGGCTGCAGGGTTACCCAGAATGCACCGCTAATCCCCTAAGTAGGTCACTTCCGGTCACGTGACCAAATGGAGGCCTCTGATTGGCTAACTAGGTCACGTGACGTCACCACTAATCCCCTAAGTAGGTCACTTCCGGTCACGTGACCAAATGGAGGCCTCTGATTGGCTGCATGTCGATTGAGTAATAAACAGTACTTAACTATAGTCCCGTTCCGATACATACTATACTACTGATGCCTGAATGCAGCCATGGTGAGTTACTCGCCAGGGCTGCATTCATGCATCATGACGACCAAGGCATGATGCATTAAGGCTTTATGATGTCCTTAAAGGGTTAAAAGGACAAAGTGGACTATGGTACTGAAAAGCTCCACAGAAAGAAATGTTTCCTCGGACGTCAGTTTTGGAGATATTTGCATGTTCTTTGAAATGACCACATTTATTAGCCATTATATTATTTTGATGAGATTTAGTACAGTCGGGGAGGGGGCAGATCCTACAACCCTTTAAGGACGCATACGGCATCATGCTTCAAGACTTCCGGTTCATTTATTGCCTTCATGCACTACAATAGCACCAGCGAGTAACTTACTCCGTGTTGGTGCATCATGCCAACCGTAAAGAAAGTATCAAAGCCCTAGGGTCCGCATGATGCAAGAGTGCAGCTCCGGTGAGTTACTCACACTATTGCATCATGCCAATAAATGGACCTAAAGCTCTAAAAGTCTTAAATCAATGTCTTTAGATAGATTGCTTAAGATTCCTGCCTTCTAAATCCGTTCAATCTAGCATCTTATGGAGTATTAATAGTTGATACCAGGTTTGAATTTGGAAACTACCATAAGAGAAGAGTGAATTGTTAAGGATTACTTTCTATTTAAAGTCCAGGATGTGAACAACCATGGATGAAAAGCGGACATGAAGTAGCTTATCATTAAGAAACCCGGTGAAGACGGTTTAACTTAAAAACCTCTCAAAGTGAATTTCTGAAGGCGAGCTTTTAGCTCCAATCACGCGTCCAAAATGAAGCCGGCTCGGAGAAAGAGGATGCACATTTTCCCTGGTGATATTTGTGATCCGCGGCAAACTAAACTCTGACAAACGGAATACAAGTAGATTACTTTATAATGATGCTACACCCACCAGTTGTGGGTGCCAATTAACACTCTCCTCTGCAGAAAGTGTGCCGCGACTCTGCCTCAACTTAGAGATCTCCAGTGGGAGGAGGGAAAAAAGGAAGCTTTTTCTCACCTGCTAAATCCATCACACACTAGCAATATCCATACACAAAAAGAACTGTCCCTGGAACTAGGGTCAATTTCTACCTCTTTTCTCTGATTCACAGATTTACTAACATCCCCTCCTGAGTGGACTCAGCTCTCAGATCCCTCAGAGGTTGGTAAAATGAGCAGCAGAGACTTAATTGTCTCAATTTGCGTAGGAGGCAGGGACAAAAAGGGGCTTGAGAAGAGTCAGCCGTAACCTACCGAACACAAGTGATTCCTGTGGGCACTGTGTTTGTATGCTGAAAGTTCATATGTGAGGTACACTGCCTGAAAGGTATGGGTTGATGAGAGGATTAGCGCCCAGCCCCATGTTGTAGATCAATCAACCCAGAAAACTTCACCAAGCTAACTCATCTCTTTAATATTATATTAACCAGGCAGTTGTTATATATATATATATATATATATATATATATATATATATATATATATATATATATATATATATATATATATATATATATATATATATATATATATATATATGTATATATATATATATGTATATATATATATATGTATATATATATATATATGTGTCCAAATGACAGTACCATAATTTTCACAGGTTTTGAGTTAGTGATACTCTATCTATAACTACCGTAAAACCTCGCGTATAAGCCTAACTCGCATATAAGCCGCATCTAGAGTTTGAGCTGATTCTATAAGCCACACCAGTGATCTGATTATGATGACTTTTATACTGTATTATAATAGCAAAAACTCGCGTATAAGCTGCACCCCGACCATGGGCTGATCCTATAAGCGGTACCGCCAATCTGACTCGAGGACTAGCCGTGGCTTATACGCGAGGTTTACGATACTGAAAACTGAAAATCTGTCCATATTTGATGTAAACAGGCAGGGTGGGGCAGAGATACAAGTGGCCACATGATAACCATAAGCGCGTTGATTGTACCTAATTACATCCCCCAGCCTCCACCACCCAACCACCCCCATATTTAGGTACCACCCACTGACTATCTGGTAATTGCTTTGATCTTTAGACCTGGCCTGAGCACCTCATAACCCTTTAAGGAGGGTATCATGTCTCAAGGCTTTATGGTCATGATGCACATGCATGATGCACATATGCAGGGCAGAAGCTGTGCCGGTGCATCATGGTGACCCTTCGCAGGTGTATCAGCCCAGAGGGTTGTCATGATGCATTGATGTGGCACCCGCGAGTTACTCATCAGTGCTGCATTAGAGCGTTAAATATTAATGATGCTGTTATTAGAGGGTTAACAGCTTCTAACTGCTGACAAGTATCAAACCACCGACTGCCTCCGATGCACTCCAAGAGACTGACACACTCGGTGTTCTGTTTCAACTTTTGTATCTCTGCACCAAATCATTGGGTTCTCAACCTTGATGAGTAGGAGGAAGGAATAGGATATATTGTCCTAGACTATATTATCTCATGTAGGCACAATGGCAGTGACTGATAGGGTTAAAGGGTAAGGAAAGTAGTCCCTAGTCAGGCCTTTCCATCGTTCCTCACACAGAAGACATATACTGTAAAACCTTGCGTATAAGCCGCGGCTAGTACGCCAGTCAGATTGGCGGTGCAGCTTATAGGATCGGCCCAGGGTCAGGATGCGGCTTATACGAGAGTTTTTGCTACTACGGTACAGCGCTTAAAGTCACCATGATCAGATCTCTGGTGCGGCTTATAGAATCGGGCCAAAGTCGGGGTGCGGCTTATACGGGAGTTAGGCTTATACGCGAGGTGTTACGGTAGGTTTGGTCCCGGCGGCATGTGGGAGAGTGGCATCTTTGCCGCTAGCCACCAAAATTAACCTACACCGTATATGAAAGCTATGTAACAATTAAACATTTGCTATAGGGAGACTAGTAGTGTATGATGTGGATAGGAGAGCAGAAAAGTAGTTCCATTCCTCCACTTTCTTCCAGAGAATAGTTCCAACAATGGACTACAGAGGCTGCGCTTAATGACACCTTATATCAAATGGTACACATGTATATCACTTTGTACCTCTCAGCCCACTCTACCTGATTATTGCAGCGACTCTTAGCCTTAAGATGCTATATAAACCAGGTTGATGCGTAAAATGCAATTAATCAGGTCAAAAAAAGAGAAAAGGTTTGTTTCAGGTCACCCGACCGACCCTATCAAAACAGCGCCGACCCTACCTTTTTAGTGCAATTTTGAAGAAACTTTCATAATTTTACCCTTTTTTGGTCAATATTAGGGTATTCCAAAAAGTTGGCTAGCACATTGATGTTAAAAGGAAAATAAAAAATAAAAATAAAACTGACCTACCGACCCTACATTTTCCTCCCATATTACCTGAAACAAATCTTTTATTTATTTTTTGGCGGCCAAAAAATAAATAAAAGATTTGTTTGGGGCCAAATTGGCCCCGATCAATCTGAGGCTTTGGGGCAGAGTCTTATGATATTAGACGGTGTCAGGAGAGTGAGTGGGTAGCGGCTGTGGTGGAGGTGGTGGTGGCAGTGGTAGAGGCAGGGTAAAAAAGGGCAGACTTGGTTAGATGGTTGTGGTCTGGGAATTGGCCGGTTGACATATTGGTGGCGGTCAGTGTTTTGCACAGAGTGAGAGTCACTCGGCACTGCCTGAGTTGTCGAAATGAGTCGCTCCTGCCAACCGGATCGGGCGAGCGGTTATCAACAAGCTTGGAAAAGGTCATGGATATTTGTCTGGGCTGAAACCATGAAAGCTGCCAGTCTGTTTGAAGTGTGGTGGTGGTGGGGTGGTGTTGGTGGGGGGGGGGGGGGGTTGAGGTGTGAGGGGGAGGAGGAGTAGTGAAGGGGATGTCAATCATCCAGTAAACCAATAACTTAATCTCATGAAAACCTAATTTAGGGATGAAAGTCTTCCAGTTTTTAACTGATTTCAAGCGTTTCTTTTTTAATACCGTGAAGACTTGTACTTAACCATAGCAGACTTTTATTCAAGGGCCTCAATTTGAACATTTCATTTTTTTTAGATTAGTCCCTTCCATCCCTGCTAATTAATTACATGGTACTTATAATGGACTGAGTAGAAGGGAAGTCACTGGCTGGTGGGGGGAATATGGTGGAGGAGGGGGAAGTGTATAGAGTGTGGAGTGTGGGGAATACAAAAGATGCTAGACTATAGATCAATGCAACAAGAGAGGGTGACCTTTTCATTAAAAAGTTGTGTTTACATTGGTTTCAGTAGAATCCTAATAACATTGCCTGTGATGGCTATCCTTTCAAAGATCTCATGTCAGGAGATTTACAGGACAATTATCTGTTAAATATTGTATAGAAGAGTACAGTATTCTGAAGTTATATTCATGTATTTGTAGGTCAGACTTCGGAAATGTTCAAAAACTTCATCAACAACTTTTCTGAAAAGTCACCCTTTCTTGCTACATTGGCCTCTAGTCAAAATACATGGGTATAACGGGGGTGAGGAGATCTTCACTCATGTATTATGACCACAAAGGGCATAATGTATTGATGCATTATACGGCCTTAGGGTTTAATAAGCAGAATGACGCTAACCACACTACCCTTGTCAATACAGCCATGTGCCAACCCTGTGTTCACAGTACCCCAACCCCAGCAACGTCTTACCATTAGGGAGTGGTCATGTTTTGAAAATAAGGGGGGGGGGGAGTCTGTGGATTTTCGCGCAAGTGGGTCGAAATTTTTTTGGTACCCCCCCTCAGGCAAGTTGAAATTGAGCGCGGCCGACCCCTTTGAGCTATAATAATGTGCGGGCTTTTTCGCTAAAAAGGGGTGCAATTTTTTTGGTCTCCCCCCCTCAAAACGGGGTCCAAATCTTTTTAATCCCCCACTTCAAGACCAAGGGGTCCCCCCACAAATACACCAACCCCATTGTTGTTAAAAGATGATCACTCCCTTAGGCAGATATAAATAGACTACCCCTGTAATGACAGCATAGTGCTTTGATACACTTGGCCCTTTTTGCGTCATGCTACATGAATGCAGTCCGGGTAGTACGTTCTAGCTTAATGCCGCCCTTTTGGGAGAGTACCTTTTAGGAGAATACCAAACCCCATAGGCATCACGCTTGCAGTAACTCATCCAGACTACAATCAAGCATCATGCCGACCAAGGGTGTAACACATTAAAACACTATGCGGCCCTTAAAGTGCTAGATTAGATGGCATTGCTGTGTATCAGGGCCCACAGAGGCGGCCTGGTCAGAGCCTGTTACTGGGTCAATATGGGTGTGATGCTGATACAGGGGTATTGTATGCCCGGTACCCCGCTGTGTCCCTATGTAACCCAGTGTAAGACTATCCGGTCAGGACTAATCACACGGTGGTGTAGACCTACCCCTCCCCTCCTGCCTCAACTCCTCTCATAGTCTTGTGTCCAACCTTATTGGCGGACCATTTAAGGGCATAGTGTGCCTTTTTGCAGCCAAAATGTATGAATGCAGCCCTGGCGAGTAACTCGCAGGTGCTTCAATTATGGATTATGTTGATCCTATGGGGTTGGTACACTCTTGGAAGGATCAGCATGATGCAGCAATGCAGTTATTTACAAGAGTTGCATTGGTCTATCATAACGATAAATATACATGAGCTTTAAGATATCATGTGGTCCTTAAAGGGTTATACTTGTCCTTCTCAGTGTATATAACATTAAATCATGTAGTAAGAACATGTACTCTGTGAAATAGTGTATAGGAACTCTGTCAGTAGTAGATATATAAAAATCGGGTCTTCATGACGGCAACTCTGTCAGTAGTGTATAGAAATGGGGCCCTCGTGACGGCAATTCTGTCAGTAGTATATAGAAATGGGGCCTACATGACAGCAACTCTGTCAGTAGTATATGGAAATGGGGTTTCTCGTGACGGCAACTCTGTCAGTAGTATATAGAAATGGGGCCCTCGTGACGGCAACTCTTACAGTAGTGTATAGAAATGGGGCCCTCGTGACGGCAACTCTGTCAGTAGTGTACAGAAATGGGACCTACATGATGGCAACTCTGTCAGTAGTGTATAGAAATGGAACCCTTGTGACGGCAACTCTGTCAGTAGTGGATAGAAATGGAACCCTTGTGACGGCAACTCTGTCAGTAGTGTATAGAAATGGGGCCCTCGTGATAGCAACTCTGTCAGTAGTAGATATATAGAAATGGGGCCCTCGTGACGGCAACTCTGTCAGTAGTGTATAGAAATGGGGCCCTCGTGACGGCAACTCTGTCAGTAGTGTATAGAAATGGGGCCCTCGTGACGGCAACTCTGTCAGTAGTGTATAGAAATGGGGCCCTCGTGACGGCAACTCTGTCAGTAGTGTATAGAAATGGGGCCCTCGTGACGGCAACTCTGTCAGTAGTGTATAGAAATGGGGCCCTCGTGACGGCAACTCTGTCAGTAGTAGATATATAGAAATGGGGCCCTTGTGACGGCAACGCTGTCAGTAGTATATAGAAATGGAGCCTACAGGGTAGCTGTAGCAGTAAATATGGAAATGGGGTTTGAGTGCAAAAATGCCACACGTGTAAACAGACTAGGCTCTTGGCAGACCCAAAACCCACCAACCTCCCCCCCTCCCCCCTCACTACCATCACTATTGAAAGAATGACCGCTGCCTAAACATATTTGACTTTCCACAAGAGTGTCCACCATTTTGTGAGCTTGACCTTGTTGGGTGCGGCTAGGTCGGGTAACCTGACACGGTACTCCCCGACTTAACGTCAAAGGTCATTTCACGTTAACCTGACAAGTAACGGAGCGGCAGGTTGACATACGGCCGACCTTGTAGTGATGACACACCCGCCTACTCACCACGACCTTGGCTAACCTTGAGCTGACCCCTGGCCGACCTCTGGGTGACCTTGGCAGCCCTATGCTGTTGTCGCGCTGATGGGACAACCCGGGTGTCCGACCGAGGGCTTGAATAATTCAGCCCTAAAACACGGTCAGCCTTGACGTGTCAAAATAGGCCTTTATAGGCATCAATCAGACTTGAAGACGAGTGGGACACTTGAGTCAGACCCTTGCAGCTGATAGCATTGGCTGACCGGGATGGGTTCAGTTTTTGGGTATTATAGACATAACCCACTGTCCGCATGGTGAGCCCCACCTTAGGGAGTGCTCATTATCTAACAACAGGGGTGGGGTGGTGAGATTTCACGCCCGCCCCCCCTCCCTCGAGAGGGATCGTAGCGTATTGCCCCTGGCGGCCTGAAAATATGCGCCATCATTGAAGCATATTAATGTGTACGTGTAGGCGTTTTTTGCTCAAAATAGGTGACTTGTTTCCTCCTCCATCACCACCAGTGGTGAATAGAAAGGTCATTCACTGTGTCCGTTATCTGTGGTAGAAGTTTGGACCTGTATTATCACAACCATCTACCTGGTAATTCGCGATGCCTTAAAACAATGGCGAGAGGGCATTACATGTTTAACATCTAATGCCCTCTCGCCAGCTTTAACTATTTAAAGGTAGCATGATACCTCAACGCTTCATGTTCATTGGTCGTCATGATGCACCAATTTAGTGCTGGGGAGTAAATAGTTCGGGAGTGTATCAACCCCCTAAGATCGACATGATGCAGGAATGCTGCCTCTGATGAGTCACTCACTGGGGCTGAATTCCTGCATCATTATGGGTACCGTGAAATAAAGCACTGTATAGCCCCTTAAGGATTGAATAATTAAACTACTAAATGCACTTTTGCCAGCTCCAACAGAGATTACCTCCCTGTGGCAAGTAGGGGAATTGGCTGAGTAGGGTATATCCTAATGGTATTTACGTGTATCTCTGTACAGCCACCACGTGGTTTGGCACAGCCAATTAGGGCTGGAAATTGCACCCGTCGCAGCAGAGAAAACGGCCATTCAGGAGAGCCGTTATATGGGTCATATAAGCTGTGTCTATATATGGAGCCTCTCTCCAGTGAAGCATCCACTACTTCCAACAGCAAGTCATTGTTTTGTGTGCTGATCATATCTGATATTGGAAAATAGGGTTAATGGGGTGGTGTATTTATCTTATAAACAATGCTTGTGGAGGGGGGGCCTGAATGTGTTTGCCCCCCCCCCCCCCCCCCCAAAAAAAAAGAAATTTGTCAAGACCTGTAATTTAATACACACAATTTTCAATCCTTACCTCTCCCGCATCGGGAAAAGTGGGGGTAAAGGGGGCTGGGTCCCCAAATCAGAACTAAAGGGGGCTCAAATACTACTTTTCCATACAACCTAATATAAGCGTGTATATGATACATCATGCATAAAAACCGTTACTTGTTTGGTGGGACTGGGGCCCCCCTTAGCCCCCCCCCCCCAATGAAGATTTGCTTCCTACGCCTCTGCTTATAATAGGAAAAAACGATGTCAAGTCATACAGTAAACAGCCACTAGAGGAACTCTGCATGGGGGGCAGGGGACCGGATGTAGAGCAGACATGCGCAGTGAGCTGCTCTGGGAACTGTCATACACCTCTACCCCCTACATCCAGATAAAGAGAGGTGTCAGGTCGTAGTAAAGGGGTCATAAAGACTACCGAAAGGAAGGCAGTTACATTGGGTTTCATATGGAGCCAATATGTTACTCTTTATGTGTAATATATATGCTTAAGCCTATTAAAGCTTCATCCATTTTCAACGTTTAGACCCAAGAGTATACTTCTAAGAATTTTGACCCTGATTGTGACATGCGCATGTTGGACAACGGTTCTTATTAGCATATTATTTGTATAGAGATTCTGCTCTAAAGCTCAGCTAGGAGGCTAAAGCTCAGTGTAAGACATGATCATTGTATTGTAATTATTCGAGTGCAGCCTATGGATTAAGGGTCTGAGCCTTAGTACGCGAAGAATCACCCTCCTAGACTGACTATGAAGCTAACATACAACATACTTTGATGATTGTACCTTGGTCTAGGATAAGATAAAAGATTTTGAACTTGAACTTGAATGAACCTGTATAGCCATTATAAGCCTTGTTATATCCTCTATGTCTAGCTCTTCCAACCCTTCTTATTTACAACCTCCTTTACCCCCCCTCCCCTCCTAGACATGGCATTTTGTCATAGACTGAGTCTGTGCTAACAATGCCTCCAGTAGACCGTTACTATGGTGACCAGGGTGTGGGGGAGGTGTGGAGGTGTAAGGGTGGTGCTGCTTGTCAGTGTTAACCCTTTAAGGGCAGCGTAATGGTTACACTATGCCTTTCTGTCGGAATAATGTATTAATGCACCACTGGCGAGTTACTTACTACGACTGCACCCATGCAGTATGCTAGAAGAGGTTGATACATTCCCAAAGGGTGTTCATGATGAAAGATATAGAGGGGGGTGAACCAATGCAGTGCCGGCGAGTTACTCCCCAGCACTGTGTTGTACTCTCCAGCACTGCGTTGGTGCATTAGGCAAAAAAGTAGGTTTGTTTCAGGTCAACCGACCGACCCTATCAAAACAGGGCAGACCCTACTTTTTTTATGCAATGTTGAAGACATTTCCATATTTTTTACCCTTTTTTGGTCAATTTTAGGGTCTTCGGAGAGACTGGCTAGTACTTTCATGTTGAAAAAAAAGAAGTGAAAAAAAAGAAAATTCGACCTACCAACCCTACATTTTCTGCACATGTTACCTGAAACACACCTTTTTTTTTGGCCTTATGACGACAACTAAACCTTGACTCGTTGAGGTGTTAATCAGCGCTTACATAGTTGAGGGCGTGGTAGGTGTCAGGGTATATACAGACGTGGGTACAGACCAGAATGGGCTGAGGCTGTCAGCATATTGACGTCAAGGTGTTCTATGTACATTTTTGTATACGGGACAGACGCAATAGGCTATGGGGGCTGCCATCTTGGATCAGATCAATGCATTGTGATTAGGCCCCCAACTCCAGAGCAGTGCATCATGGGTGAATTTATTATCAGCACCTTTGTTCTAGGTGTGAGGGGAGGGGTTAAGCATGATAAGGAGATGGGGGTTTAGCCCCCGAGTGCCTTAGGTACCAGGATGCGCTAGTCCCTTATACCATAGACAGGTGATAAACCAGATGCCCCCCCCCCCAACCCTACTCTACTCTACTCGCCAGGGCGACCTCATGGCTTCTTTTGCTTTGATGGCAGGGAATAGTCATATGATTTAGAGTAACCAGCAGCTGGCGTAGTTACCAGCGATAGTAACCAGAAAGGGCGCGGGAAAATGCACGTCATGGTGCTGCATACAGCGTTCGTCTGACCCAGCAGACTGCATGCCGGGAAGGCCTTAGCATATCGCAAGTAGTGTCGGTTGTCGTAACACTTTCAATCTCCAGCTCTTGAGTTCAACATAGAGATTGTAATGGGGCCAACTTGGGCGCAGTGCATCGCTGGATAGTGATCTTTTTTATTAGTAGTTGTAATAAGAATTAGTTAAATCTATGCCTGATTTTCTTTTATTATATTCTAATTATTTAAGTCTACAGAGCCGTTCAAAGGTCCACACACTAGATTTATCATGTAGTTACCAAAAGGAACAGTGATTTCTCCATCTTAGGCCAAAAGAAAAAAAGGTTTGTTTCAGGTCACCCGACCAACCCTCTCAAAACAGGTCCGACCGTACGTTTTTTTTTTTCAATTTTGAAGAATTTTTTGTATTTTTACCTTTTTTGGGGTCAATTTTAGGGTCTTCGGAAAGGCGGGCTAGTACTTTCATGTTTAAAAAAAAGTTTTAAAAATCAAAAAAATCCAACCTACCACTGACCCTACATTTTCTTGCCATGTTACCCGAAACAAACCTTTTCTTTTTATGGCTTTAGGCCAAAAAAAAAGAGGTGTGTTTCAGGTTACATAGTCTGAAAATCTAGGTAGGGTAGATCGGATTTCAGCGCTGACTCGTCGACAACGGCATTGACTCGTGGACTATCAAATTTACTCTGAAATAGCCACAAAATTGTTTTATAAAGACAGATTGATCCTATGGCATGAAAAGTACCTAAAAATTGACGCGCAAACTTTAGCACTGACTCTCCAACACTGGCGTCGACTCATGGACCATCAAATTTACTCTGAAATAGCCCCAAAATTACTTAAAATATACATATTTGTTTCAAATTGGATAAAAATTTCTAGGGTCGGCCCTGTTTTGCTAGGTAGGGTCGGGTAACCTGAAACACATCTTCCTTTTTTTTTGGCCTTACCTTAAACATACTATACCTATAAGACCCTGTGAACTTTGTGCCGGGTATTACTACAGAGGGATATTGGGGGGGGGTGGGGGTGGAACACGGTGCGGCCTTTACACGGTGCACCTTTACTCGGTGCGGCCTACACCGGGACTGTAACTGCCTGCACAGGCTTAAACTGATCAGCTTGGTTATACTGGGAGTAGATACCTGTATATAGCACAAGGTATGACATAGCTAGACGCCCATCATATTTATACCCTAGATGGCCCTACTGTACCATGGGTTTGGACTTAGAGGGTAGTGCCATCTAGTTAGTAATATACAAACTGGTTAGTCCACCATCATCTTTATACTTCAGGTGGAGCTATATGTCTATGGTGATGGAGCCCGGCTAGGTGTGTGGGTACCTCCCGTCACCCAGCACCTCTAATAAACCTACTGGTGCTGTATTTGTGCATCATGCCCCTCCAGAGTGCCTCAACCCTGTAGAGTCGGCATGATGCTTGATGCATCACACCGACCAAGGGCTTGGTTCAATAGGACCCTCTTATAAGCTCCCTACCTGCCTCTACCCTACCCCCATTTAACCCTGTAGGGGCAGCATAGTATTTTAATGCACCTAGCAATTCAATACGCCGCCTATTATGCCCTACCTTAGACCCCTCCCCCATCAGTTAACCCTTTATAGGCAAAATGATGCATTATTGTACCCTTGTGGATCTGTAATAAACTTCCGACCCTAACCCTCTCTACCCTGTTTAACCATGTGAGGGCAGCATACTGCCTTAATGTACCCATCAATGAGGCTCTATAATAAGCCGTCTATCCTGCCCATAGCCCATGTGCGTTAGGTCTAACTGAGGGTAATCCCGCAGAAAATTGAGAGTCATATATAATTCTGGTCAGAAGTGAATACTGCAGGTGCACTGAATGGTCCATAATTAAGTTAGAAATGATGCCAATATTATGAAAACTTGTACACATGCTGCTGAATGTCTGCCAATTTCAATCAAATAATAGGAAAGGGATTCTCAGTGAGTTTATATTTTTTTCTAAGGCTAGATTGGGGATCAGTGAAAAGTATATAGAAGCAGCATTTCCTTCACTGACACCTTCATTCTACTATGTCCATAAATCGGCATGATGCATGAATGCAGCCCTGGCGAGTAAATCAGTATAGCACATTAAAGCAGTGTGATGGTCGTAAATGGTTAACAGATGCCGTAGACCACATATTGTTATCACGGAGATTGTAAGTAGGACGGCTCACTCTGTAGGCCTACTAATGCTGATAGCACATGAACACATGAGTAGCCGCACTGCGCCCTTCTCCTCAGCCAGCATGGCCACATGGTCTATATAGTCTAGTGTGCTGCTCCCCTTCCCATAACCCCACCTCACCCCAGCGTCCCCCCCCCCCCTGCGTCCACCCCCGTCAGAAGTAGGTCAACTGGAGCAGCAGGCGGCGTCTCCCCGCCTACCGCCATCTGGCGGAACGCTGAGCAACTACACCGAGTCTGCTCGATCTGGGTCAAGGGAACGCTGCCGTCTTACAAGTGATCTGACCTCATATCTACCTCATATTTAGCTATATCGTTAGGATATTACTATATATACCTGTTAGCCCTTTAATCCTTTAAGCCCTGCATAGCGCTTTAATGTATTCTGTCCCTGTCCCTTTGTCGCCATGACCCATGAATGTGAGTAACTCCCGCCAGTTTATGCATTTTACACGGTCAATAAACTCCCATTGGGTTGAATGCAGCCCTGGCGAGTTACTCACTAAGGGGAAATAAGGAGAACTTTGTCTGAGAGATCGGAGTGCCAATGGCTTCAAATACACCAACATGTATTATGGCACGTCCTTCAATTGTGAGACCTTAAGCCTTAAGTTAAGGAGTAGGCATGGGTTTATATGTGAGTAAGTTGCATATGGAAACAGGGACTACACGCGGGTATATGTGTATAAGTGGTATATGGAAACTGGGACTACACACGAGTATATGTGTGTAAGTAGTATATGGAAACAGGCACTACACACGGGTATATGTGTATAAGTGGTATATGGAAACTGGGACTACATATGTGTATATAAGTGTAAGTAGTATATGGAAACTGGGACTTCACTCGGGTATATATGTGTTGTTGTTCTTGTTGTTGTTAATTCGTTTATTTTTATCCTGAGGAGATACTTAACCTTTATAGATTGTACTTTTTGTATTCCACAGCATTGCTTTATAGTATGATCCATTAAGCAGTAACTACACACTTATCCAAATTGGATGAGGTTATCGGATGTGGGTCTGACCAATATATGTGCAGACCCACTACTGCTTATTAATCTACTGTAAACGTAGATATTTTAGCGTACATATATTTTCGCGATTTGGCTACAAAGTACAATTTGGCGCTGATTTAAATTTGCGCATTTTGGAATGTGGTAGTTATATCACTATACTGGATAAATATTCGCTCTGTACATATATATGTACAGCGCGAAATAAACTACGTTTACAGTAAACTGAGATGTCAGCAAATTATTTTGAATAATCAAATGTAGGAAATTATTCCTAACATTTAGAGGTAAGTAGTATATTGAAATAGGGGCTATACACTGGTGTATGTGTGTGTGAGTAGTATATGGATACGGGGGATGAACACGGATATATGTGTCAAGTAGTATATGGAAATGGGCTGCACATCGATATAGGTGTGTAAGCAGTATATGGAATCAGAGGCTATTCATTGGTGTGTATATATATGGAAATGGGATATATTCTATATATATGTGTCAAAATATATCAAAATAATGAGTGTTATTATTATTTAATTAAAAGTGTATTGTAAATTGTAACTTTTTGTTCACTTGCAGGTGGAGCGGGAGATTGCCATTATGAAGCTCATCGAACACCCACACGTCCTCGGTCTATTTGACGTCTACGAAAACAAGAAATACCTGTAAGTAATTGTAAATTAGTATCTTTATTTAGAAATGTGCATTATTGAAATTGGTACGTTATCTAAATTAAACAATTGTGAAAGTCCCAAGTCTGGGCAGAATTGCCAATTAAAAAAATTCTTAACCCTTTAAGGAGGCCTGTATAGTACATAAATGCATTATGCCCTCTTGTCATTATAATGCATTAATTCATTCCTGCATCATAGCTCTTATACAGGGTTCAGACAATCCTGAAGGGTCCGGATTAGTTATTCGCCGGCACTGCTACGGTGCATCGAACCAAAAAAGACAACATGTCATCCTTAAAGGGTTATCTCAGGTGCAGCGCAGGAAGTAGTGTGTGTAATAAGGTGGGCGGTCGGTGGAGTTTTATTATCCTCTCGACACGGAGATAAAATGTTATCACACAGTATATATTGTGTCCAGGAATAGACCTAGAGGGAGTAGTGTTGATAAGGGCACCTTGTGTAGGAGAGAGAGGCACGGAAGGACATCAGGAGAACTGTCAGAAGCTAGTTCAGTCAAATTATAGATATATACCCATAGCAAATTGCAATAGTTTCGTACAATGTTTTTTTTTCTGAATCCTTAGACACATATATACATCATCTCCCCTCCCTCACTCTCACTCTGCCCTCCACCACTCTCCCTCTGCCCTCTCCCCTCCCTCACTCTCCCTTCTCTCCTCTCTCCTCTCTCCTCTCCCCTCTCCCCTCTCCCCTCTCCCCTTCCTCACTCTCCCTTCTGCCCTCCCCTTCTGCCCTCTCTCCTCTGCCCTCTCCCCTCTGCCCTCTCCCCTCTCCCCTCTGCCGTCTCCCCTCTGCCGTCTCCCCTCTGCCCTCTCCCCTCCCTCACTCAGCCTTCTGCCCTCTCACTTCTGCCCTCCCCCTCTCCCCTCTGCCCTCTCCCTTCTGCCCTCTTCCCTCTGCCCCCCCTCTCCCCTCTCCCCTCTGCCCTCTGCCCTCTCCCCTCCCTCACTCAGCCTTCTGCCCTCTCATTTCTGCCCTCCCCCTCTCCCCTCTGCCCTCTCTCCTTTCTCATCACACTCTCCCCTGTGCAGCAGGGATATAGACTCTGTACCATACAGCATTTACCCCACCACCCATACCTATAGCCTCTGTACCATACAGCATTTACCCCAACACCCATACCTATAGACTCTGTACCATACAGCATTTACCACCCATACCAATGGACTCTGTACCATACAGCATTTACCCCAACACCCATACCTATAGACTCTGTACCATACATGTATCATTTACCACCCATACCTATAGCCTCTGTACCATACAGCATTTACCACACACCCCATACCTATAGACTCTGTACCATACAGCATTTACCACCTATACCTATACACTCTGTACCATATAGCATTTACCACACCCCCCATACCTATAGACTCTGTACCATACAGCATTGACCACCCATACCTATACACTCTGTACCATACAGCATTTACCCCACCACCCATACAACGCCGGCCATGTACTCAGGGTATGTACCGGGTTGGCGCACCTCAAGATCCCATTACGGGGCATAGCGCCGGGACCGTGTGGCTACCGGGTTAGGAGCCCATCCAATTTCTGTCATTTTGCCCAGATTGATGTAGATTGTGTGATGGGAATACAATCACCTGCCTACCCTGCTGTGGGGAGTGGGTATAGACCAATGCAGCAAGAAAGGGTGACTATTTATGGTGAAGATTTTGTACATTTCTGACCCATGACCGACAAATACATAAATATAACCCTCAAAATCTGGCATTCTGATATACACCATTTGAAAGATAATCATCCTGTGAATCCCCTGATATGAGATGTTCACAAATGTAGCCATTTTAGACAATGTTACTACGATTCTGCTAAAACCAACTTAAACACAACTTTATTATGAAAATGTCACCCTTTCTTCCTGCATTGGTCTATAGTAGCTGCAATACTCAACCTCAGCCTCAGCCCTGCTGGCACACAACTTTCTGTATATCCCCTGAAGGACAACATGTCAATAAAAGATGACAGTTGTCATGATGCACCAATGCAGCGCGGGTGAGTAAGTCGTCGGTGCTGCATTGGTGCATCATCCATACCTTTTAGCAGTGTCTCAACCCTGTAGGGTCCTGTCTTATAGATGAACTATGTCCTTAAATTGAGAGACATCTTTATGTTATATTCCACACCCTGTGTCCAGTACATCGGTTTTGCTTGGCATTGACATATCCCTTTAAACCCGCAGATCTTACTGCACGACCAGTAACAGTCAGAGTGCAGTTGGGACAGGTACTCAGATCTATATATAGGGGCGCTGGGCCTTTAAGGACGGCAGAATGCATTAACGCATCATGCCC
Organism: Harmothoe impar; assembly: GCA_947462335.1. Classification (NCBI taxonomy): domain Eukaryota; kingdom Metazoa; phylum Annelida; class Polychaeta; order Phyllodocida; family Polynoidae; genus Harmothoe; species Harmothoe impar. The sequence goes on from OX381711.1 coordinate 72,395,922, forward strand.
TTGGTCATTATGATGCATGAATACAGCCCCTGCGAGTAGTTCACAAGAGCTGTATTCAAGACAGGTCCAGGTCCTAATCTTGTGAAGTATAAAAGAAATTCAATTCAAGAATTTAAAAGGTTTAATTAAGTTATTAGTTTTAAGAGCGGCTTCACTGTGTATAGCAATACTCACAGATAAACCAAAATGGTGTCCGTAAAGCTGTACATGCATGTTGGATCAATGGATGTTTCTACCTTTTAAATTTATATCACTATTACTGGAACTGGTTTAACTACATTTTCAGTTTTATTATGTAAAAGGAAATTGAAATTATACATCACTGCAATGTCGGCATAGAAAGGCGACATCTTATATCGTAAATATCTGATGTTGTTCTCGAAATAGAATTGCGCACCCAGGAAATGTCAACGCGGCTGAAATGACTTGGCTTAGTCGCCAGTTATTGGACTTCCTAGAAGACAGGTCTAAAAATAACTTTGTATGCCATTTAGGATGTAGGGATACAAGGGTGTGCCCTGTACTCATATCACATTGTAAAGTAACTAACACTGATGCTCACAAACTTCCCGACATAATTTTATATTTTTGAGCTATTGATATTCAAAGTAACAGGATAAGGTAGAACAAAATTGTATTATGATGATATGTTTATCATTCTTTACTCACTCAAATGTATCATGCATTGGAATCAAAAATAGAATAGAACTTTGCAGACGCCTGATTGTGTCGTAAATATAGGACGTGGTTGGAGATGCATGATACGGGAAATAATAGATCTACCGTAAAACCTCACGTATAAGCCTAACTCGCGTATAAGCCGCACCCCCAGTTAAGGCCGATCCTATAAGCCGCACTGGCGATCTGATTGTGCCGATTTTAGTACTGTATCATAGTGGCAAAAACTTGTGTATAAGCCGCACCCCGACCCTGGGCCGATCCTATAAGCCACACTGCCAATCTGATTCGGGTACTAGCCGCGGCTTATACGCGAGGTTTTACGGTAGGTTTTCAGACTGAGGCCATTTCATTTTGATAATGTGGATTACAGATCCGCTGCTAAGAGTTTTGACGAATTGCAAAATAAGAGACTTTCATCCTTTTCCCAACAGTCCATCTGGGCATCAATGGAACATTGAATGGGGTACTTCAAGAATTAACCTTCAATGGTATAGCAACATTAACTCATTTGGATATCAACTAGAGTGACAACTTATTTCATATATAAACTCATTGTCAACAGACCTCAGCATGGTAAAACCTCTATGATAAACTCACCTTCCTTACTTTGAGATGAATTGATACGTAGATTTGTAGCAATTTAAACAGATTTACACCAATATAAGAACCTACTTAATAAGACAAGCCCCCAATTTGATAAATTGCTACTGAGTTGAAAAATCCCTAAATTTGTTCATGATGCATGAATGCAGCCCTGGTGAATAACTTATTAATGGACGAGGCACGTCATGTGTCCCAACGCTACATTCCCTCTAGGGTTGACCAGCTCTGGAAGTGATTGTGATGCAACAAAGAAAATCTCACAAGTTACTTGCCAGCACTGCATTGGAGCATCATGACAACAAACGTGCGTTGGGCAAGAGTTAAGGGTCATTTGAGGTGAGCAGACGACTTTGTATTCTGCCACTAGGGGGCAGCAGTGGCGGACAGAACGGGGTCAGCGCTGTTTACCCGCGACCCACAACGACAAACAATGTGTAGTGTACACTGCTGCCACAAGGGGGCTCTGACGGCTAATACTAAAGGTCAACAAGCGGAATACCCCCAAGGGTCAGCGAGTGCAAACTTTCAGGTTAACCGTTTGAGGATGACATCGTGCTTCAATGCCATCTGCCTTTTGTCACCGCCAGTGCTGTATTCATGCATCATGCTGACCCTGCAGGGTTGATACACTCCCCTGCTCCTGTAGCATTGGTATGATGCCCTCATGCAGTATCAGTGAGTTAATCATGACAACAAATTTAAATCATGACAGCAAATGTTCGTCCTGACAACAAATGTTGCTTAAAGCATACAGTCCTTAAAGGTTTAGCTAGCACAATACAAAGGTCAACCTCATATTAGAGGAGAACTGATAGTTGTGTTGTGATAGGGGGTCCCCCAGGGATCAAGTTTGTGCCTCGTAGTATCATCATTACATATCTCACCATTAAAAAAGATGGAAAATATCATTAGGGCATATTTCATCATTAAATCAATGCGAGGAAACATGATGCGTCATCAATAAATTGGGCATTTATTTTTTATGGAATACGGCCGAGCCATTGAGATAACCAAGGAAGGCCGTATTGCACGCCCCCCATGAAATAACCGAGGGCCGTATTTCACGGCCCTGTGACATCATTAAAAATGGCGGTTTGTTTACATTTGAACGGTGTAGCAAAAAGATATTTTAAGTCCTTTATCCCCCCTATAGGCCCTAATTATTAAATTTGCATCGAAAAAGAAAAAAAATAAACACAAAGGAACACTCGTATTAGTCTTGTTGACTGGGTTATTTCACTTGTTGGCCCCTGGACTTGTGGACCTTTGTCTATGTATTATTTGTAGACAAACTGCCTGAAGTAGGTTGATCTGGAAGGCCATATTGCTCTGACCCAAAAGTAACATTGTATCGTTGCAGGTATCTAGTGCTGGAGCATGTATCCGGGGGTGAGCTCTTTGACTACCTGGTGAAGAAAGGACGGTTAACGCCGAAAGAGGCTCGACGCTTCTTCCGGCAAATTATATCAGCACTCGACTTCTGCCATAGCCATTCTATATGGTAAGTTACCTGTTGAAGCTAACAATTGTTTAACACTTGACTATTTTTTAAAGCTGCAAAAGAAAAGAAAGGGTTTTTATCTGGTGATTGTAAGCGTAATACAGTTACTATTTAGAGAATAGATAACAATGTTCTCCACGTCGAAACTGTTTGTTGTCCTATAATACACAAATGCACCTTATATTATAGTATTATAATTTACTATATACTACATGTATTGATTAATGTTTTGAAACATTATGTTTCATAATCATACTTTTGTTGTTCCTGAACAGCCACCGAGATTTGAAGCCAGAGAATTTATTGCTAGACGAAAAGAACAACATCCGAGTAGCAGACTTCGGGATGGCCTCCTTACAAGTCGAAGGTTCCATGCTCGAAACAAGCTGCGGGTAAGACATTTGTTTCGTGACGCTAAAAGAATACATATAATACTCCATGTTATTTGGTAAGGCCAGAAAAGAGAAGGTTTGCTTCAGGTCACCTGACCGACCCTATCAAAACAGGGTCGACCCTACGTTTTTTAATGCAATTTCCAAGTAAATGTCCATATTTACCCTTTTTTGGTCAATTTTATGGTCTTCGGAGAGGCTGGCTCTATAGAACTTTCATGTTAAAAAAAAAAAGTAAAATAAAAAAATCTGACCTACCGACCCTACATTTCTGCCCATGTTACCTGAAACAAACCTTTTATTAAAGATTATGGAGGAGCAAATTACAAGGCTCTGAGAATGTTGGGGGGAGTTCTTTAGGGCTAATAACCCTGGGGATTGGTGATACTGTTTTTATATTTTGAGGTTGACGTTTGACCCCCAGCTACTATAAGTATTTTTTTGTCCAGCGACAAGCCAAATGTCAAAAATAAAGTTATCAGCTTTTAAACATAGGTGTATATGAAGGAGAAATTTCCTAAAAATTTAAATAGTTTTGATGTTTCTCTACATATTCTATCATGATCTTACAGGCTTGCTGGCAATATCTTTTCTACATAATTCTAACACTGTGACAAGATAAATAAATACATAAATCTTCCAATAGATTAGACCTTTTGTACACAAATCTCCTAAGTATGTTGTGTGCATAAAAAATAATAAACAATGAATAAGTTCTCAAATCTTGAAATGAATCTATTTGTCTGGCTTGGCTATGTACTCATCCGCTGAAGTGTGTAGAAAGCAACTCTTTCTTTATAAATTGATACGGAGAGATATTTCCTTTTAAGAACATTATGTGTGCTGTTTTATTGATATTGTAATTGGATGAGTGCTATGTTTAGACGCACCCCGCCTACAACTGCTGAACTGGCCAACAGGTTCAACCGACCACTTAATATATCCAAAGAATAGGACTAGGTTGGAAGGGTCATGTAGACATAGTTAGGCCCCTGTATTCTGATTTGTGGGCCATACTGTCTAAGCCCCCCTCTGTTTCCTTCGTCCTGTATTTTGCTGATGTCATACTAATGAACGCGTGTTACGTGTGTGTGGGAACAGGTCTCCGCATTATGCGTGCCCAGAAGTGATAAGGGTAAGACAAGCATGCTGCACCACCCTCCTATCTACTCTGCATACTCATTCTACTATACACCAATGCAGCAAGAAATGTGACTTGATAGACAAATTTAAATTGAATTAATTTTTTATAACAAAAATTACAAGTTGTTGATAAGGTCTTTGCACTTTTCTGAGATTCAACTGACAAGAATGTGAATATAATATTTTAAAAAAGGTCAGTAGTACGTACTATTTGACAAAAAGTCTACTGATATAAGATATTTCCACAAGTAGACATTACTGACAAAGTTAAGCGCATTCTTCTAAAACAAACGAAAAAGTAGCTTAATGATGGAGTCACCCGTTCTTGCTGCATGCATAGATTGTTGTGGTTGTTTATCGTGTTACTCTGTATGGTCTGAATGTTTCTCTTTGTAAGAGTTTGTCATTGGGCCATTTTTCCCAGCTTTAGGATCACTACACAATTATCATATTCTTCCTAAGTGAATTATTTTTTAGGTTGATTGTCCTAAGTAATTGAAAAGTTAGTTATTGAATAATTCTCATTTAGAAGGCAAGTGTAAAAACCAACCACTTAACAATTCCTAAAGATGATGAAACATCCCAAGTTTTTCATTCTGCTTCTCACATTATGAAAACAACAAAATGATTCTTGCAGACTAGTCAGTCAGTTTTTTGCATCCTGAATCATGAAAAAATGAAGTGTACAACAGTGTTTTGTATGTGTTGTATTTTTCCTCACTAATGTTATATTGTTCTGTTTGTGTTTGCTGTCTTTGGTAGAACCAAAGTAGAACCATCTAGGACTGATTCATGCTGATCTTAGGGAGTGGTCATTTTTTTAAAACAGGGGGGGAGTTGGTGGAATTGGGGGGGACCAAAAAAATTTGGACCCCTTGGAGAGGGGGGGACCAAAAAAATGTTACCCCTTTTTAGTGAAAAACCTTCGCGCTACTATAGCTCAAAGGGGTTGGCCGCGCTCAATTTTAGCCTGCCATGGGGGGGGGACCGAAAAAACTTTGACCCGCTTGCGTGAAAAAGTCCACCCCCCCCCCCTGTTGTTAAAAAATGACCACTCCCTTAGTTGGTTCCTTTCTGTGTTTTCAAGATTGCAGCATCACATGGAAGATATTTAATGTCATCCTTTTCTAGAATCAGTTCATTTCTGGTAATATAATCTGGTAATGATAATAAGTTTGTTTATCTTATTCTAGAAAATGTGTCAATAGATGCAAACTATTGTAAAAAGAAAGATATGATTGTCTCCAAAATATTAGAGTGGAAATTAGAATATTATGATGTCTAAGGAGAGTTATTGTTAGGCCAGAGCTGATTTTATTTCAGTCTATTTATGAAATAATATCTCACATATGAGTTATACTTCAGTCCATATTTATACATAAGGGGAAGGAAAACAGTGTGAGAAAGAAAGGCAAAAGATGTGGTTATATTTATATAACATAATAAAGCCTTTGTGAAACTCTTTTTCACATTCAATATAGCAGATTCTACAGAATTTGATTCACATACAGGTACTTTAATAAGTGTAGACACTCCTATTTTGGACATTTCTAGACTTTAAATAGTTCAATTTTCAGACCAAAGGAATGTACTAGAAATATATTTATAGCATTTGCTAAGTGCACTGCGCGTTAATTACAACTTACATAGTGCTTATCTTTTTCAATATGTTTATTTGTAGTAAGCCAAATGCAGATGGCAAAGGCACTTTAACCCAAACTCCTACTTTGGATATACGTATATAATTTTGTGTTATTACTTCTTAGGGGGAGAAGTACGATGGACGGAAAGCAGATGTATGGAGCTGTGGTGTGATATTGTATGCCCTTCTTGTGGTGAGTTCAACTTTGATATTTCATACGATTTAAAAAAAGAGAATAACCCTGCTTTAAATAGGAAGAAATATTTGAAGTACATATACACGATTACAGTTCATGTATTTCTTTAATATTTATATTGTCAAGATAATGTGAAAAAGGAACAGTTATAGCAAAATTCCTTATTTTATTATATTTTTAATATGAAACAAGTTCAGGGAAAAAATCATGACTGGGGAAAAAAGTAGAAATTATGGATATTATATCATAATTGTAAGGATATAAAATTGTAAGGATCTATACTTTTCTACTAAGCGATGAAGTAGAAAAACTCTTGTATTCATTTATCATTGTCCTCTAATTCATTAAATGAATTTTCTCAATGTGCAGGGTGCCTTACCATTTGATGACGATAACCTCCGTCAGTTGCTAGAGAAAGTCAAACGTGGCGTGTTTCATATTCCACACTTCGTCCCTCCCGACTGTCAAAACCTGCTCCGGGGAATGATCGAGGTCGACCCAAACAAGCGACTCATGGTTAGAATTCACCTTTATGATTTTCTCTGAATTGTATATTTATTTGTGACATGTAAGGGAACAAGCATTGCTTGACATTCGTTCACTACGCCAAGAGTATTTCGGTACCTCGTTTTAAAACACTGCATACTTCTGCTATGTGAGCAAAGAAATTAGTCTTTGGTTATCTATTTAATTTCAATAAAGCTTCTGCAAAGGAAAACCAGAAGCCTTTGTATTAACGTGTAAGTCTCTATCCTTTCCCTACATTCAGATGTACTGAATGTTATGATGCCTACTAAATGTGATTTTAGAAGCTGAAAGATAATTTTACAAAGCTGTACTCTTATCACAACACAGTATATGAGTTACATACTATGTTAAATTGTTGTGATCATACATTGTAGCACAAAAAGAATACATGGGATAGATTCAGTCATTCAAATTGTACATTATCTTTTTGTAGCTGGAGCAAATACATCGACATCCCTGGGTCATAGCGTAAGTAGGATGTTCTATTATTAACATGTTATATGTTTGTAAGGCAACGAGTATTACTCGATATCATCGTTCGCTACACCAAGAGTACTTTATTTCCAAACACCATACAGCCGGTTACATTCTATGACTGTTCTGTATAGATTTCTGTCTGTCAATGAGCAGCAAAAGTATTCCCATTTCACTGTACTCAGAACCTATGTTGTGATTTGTTTCCTTTCGCACAATCATTTAGGAAATATGCCAAGTGGCTTTAACCATTGAAAATGGAAAAGAAATCTACAGAGTTATTTGGTATTTGCTTTAGTCCTAACTGCACTCTCTTCTCAAAATAAAGATCTTAAAAGGCAAATTATGGTTTTATCTCACATTAATATGCTGCTGCTCTAACATTGTTGTCCATTACCATATCTGTACTGTTCCTTTCTCTATGGTATCTGAGTCCTTAAATGGTTTAGTGTAAAGTCAAGCTTTCATTAACCCATCTGCACAATATCTGTCATTATCTGTCATTTCTCTTATATTCCACCACCAATGTAGTTCTATATAAGAGGCTGGTAGTTCACTTTTATTTTGTTTTTGTGTGTATTCGTACAGAAAGACGTCACAGCCACAAGTTTTGCGGTACATCCTTCTTTCTATAGCCTACTTAATGCACTTTATAAAACAACCACAGATTTAATTTAACATAAATATTGAGAATATAGTAAATTATCTTTTAAGTTATAATTAATATATCCAAGTTGTGAAATCAGCATTATACATCTTTCGTTGTAAAGCTTTTCAAACCACCCCTCCTTCCCCTCATGTAACGTTGATTAGCATCGCTACATTTTTCTTCATTAAATTCTAATAGTATTATGATGATAATATAATTGAGATGAATAATTTAGAGGTATCATGCACATTTTCCATTACCACATGGGTAAAAAAAATTCTTCCAAAAGTTTTTTCTCAATAAGTACAGAGAAATTATGTATTTAATTGTTAAACATAGTGGTGAAAGCATGTCCAACCATATATTTCTGTCCTGTTATTTTTATCTAGTCCCTACTTCATTACACGATGGTTTTATCCTGACACAAAATTTACTTTTAAGATCTTCTGTGGTTATACTGAGTTTCTGTTAGAGAACTATGAGAAGGTTTATGTACATGTATTATAACGTGCGTATGTGCCTTATATTTTACGTCATTATTTTCCATGTTTAAACTGTTTAATATTGTAAGCTGGTTAGTAGTTGTGCCAAAAAAGTAATTCTTTTCATGAAGCCATATTTATGTAAAAATATAATTGAGGTATCTAGCTTTTACCTCTGTTGTGGCAGGACCAGAATAAATCCTAAATATCCATTAAGTTCTGATGGTAAAGCTTCTCTTCTCCAAGGTTCTTTAAAATACTGGAAACAGTTGTATTTAAGTAACCAGCCAATTACATATATGTGTTGCCTTTCCATTACCCTAACCTGTTTCGTGGTTTTTGTGATCATAGGGGGTCCAAGCAAGACGTTGAGCTTGAGTTACCTATGAAAGAAGTTGTTCAGGTATTCTTACTGTGTATTATATTTCCCTGCTGGTGGCGAGGACTGGGCATTCATCTCACAACTAGTGCAAGCTTTCCAAGTAGTCTTTTTCTCACTAATATTGTGTACTAAAGGCTCCTTTAGTCTTGACAAGAAGGCCCTCTGCATTCAAGATTAATTGAATGTTGAGTAATAAATTCAATGAAAATACAGTTCTTCAATTGTGAATGCGACCAATTCTTATGCATATTTTTTTATCAGAAGCAAAAATATCATTTTCTAAAAACCTCACATACTCACATCAGACAAATCGATTTTCTATAGATAAGTTCCATGTGTGCATATCTGAAACTACCTTTTAATAATGATTTACACATACACTGATTACATAGTAAAGTATCGTCTGTGCAACACAAGTTCAGTCAAGTGAAAAATTGCTTTGTTCATGCAGATTTATATCTTATTTTCTTAGATAACTTGATATGTTAAAAACAATAGAATAGTTTTTTAATTTTTAGAAACAAAAATGATAAGAGCCATTGAACCTAAACTAAAATAAATCAATGGTACATCAAGTGAAAAACTACATAAAGCTTGCACTAGAGTGTTTATCATTTTAAGTGTAACACAGCAGGTGTGTGGTTTCAAGTTGCACAGTCTATTAAGTAAGATTTTGATGCAGATGCCTCATCCTCCCACCTAGGGGGATTTCAACTGTTGGCTTACTGGGGTGTACATGGTCCGATGGCGGGCACAGTAGTTTGTAGATGCTATCCTGAATGTAGTTGACAACGGTCTTGTGGCGATCTTCGCGGATCTGGTTTTCACTCGGTTCAGCCGCATCGATAGCAAACCTCAATAAAACCATCCCGAACTCCACCTCCAGAGCCCAAACTTTGCATGTGTTTTGAGGGCTTGACCAATATTTCGTTTCTTTAGTTACTGACCATTTCCTTTTGACAATGCAGCTTGGGTCATCATCAAAACAAGGGATCACTAATTTGCCAAGATTCATTTTCAACGCCTTCTGGTTTTTCATGTTTCTTTATTTTTCCGCTAGCTAACGAGGTAGCCATTGTTTTTGTAGGGAGAGTCAGGGTTCGGTAGAACTAGAACTACCAATGGCCCAGGTTGTTCAGGTAGTCACAACACAATCATTCAAGCTTAAGTCAATGTTGTACTTGTATCTCTTATACTTCTTCCTATTGAGCACATTGTAAACCGGAGCAACTCAGAATCACTCACTTACATGTGAAAAACGAAAGACAAGTGTGTTTCCAGTCACTGGACTGTACGTCAGAAAACAAGAGTTGACCCAAAACTCTTCTATTTGCACTTTCAGAAATTCTAACCCTTTTTCATATAATTTTGGCCAAAATTCTAAGAGAAAAACAAGCATGAAAAAACGAAGTTTTCAGCGTGTAACTTGAAACACACCTTTCTTTTCCCTCACTATAGCAGAGGGAGCAGTAGTGAAACATGCTGCTCTACTCTCGCTGTGGCAAAATCAGAGGGAAGATGTGCATTCTGAGCTTGTATTGTACACATTCATCACAAGCAAAAGAGCCATTGTGTGGTTAAAACCCAAGCATGATGCATTCAATTTTGCAAGCATCTTCATTACAATACCCTTTCAAGATGTTATTGCTTGTTAATGCTACATGAATATAACATTTTGGAGAATTATTTCAAAGGGAGTCAATTTTAGTAGCAATCTAAAGAAATTACTCATCTATACTATTTGGAATTTGAGACATACTGGTAATAGAAAATTATAATGCTTGGGTTTTGCATGCTCCACACAGATATAAGCTTCTTTTGCAATGTTATAATCAAGTGTTTTGTAAACTGAAGTTGAATTAAAATAGCAAAGTCCTCCTGTAAATGATAAAACGTTAAAGTACCAGTGGTATTTTAGGAAAGTAACATGTTTAATGGTTGACGTATGGCGCATTGTGACCTGTGAGACTTGAGTCCTCCTTGTTCCCCTATAGTAGAACAGTGATTGCAGTCTAGGCTAATATGCACTGTTTTCTATATGATATGTAACACTAAAGTATATATTACTAACAGGTATCGTTAAATTCAGGCATGTTCTCATGATAGCTTTCCTGACCCTTTCCCATGGTTACTATGGTCACCCTTTTACCTGCCGTGTATCAGTTCAATGTGTATTTGTTATTTCTTGTATTGTTTATTCTTTGTAGCATGAAACAAATTTTATCATCAGTTCAACCAATTCTCATGTTTTGGTCAATTTTACACATTCTCTACTCCTGGTCTAAAATCATGGGTCTGAAATATTAAAGTGGCATTACTAAAGTTTATGATTACTTATTTACATTTTAAAACTCATTGTCTACTTGTTTACCTCATTGAATCTCTTCTTACTTGTTTCTGCAACAATATTTCCTACTGTCATGAATAAAGAAGTTAATAGCAAGTCTTTATGAAGATGGGATAACAATACTGATAGTGTAGACAATTTTTCAAGAAAATCTTTTAAAACTTTAACAAATTTGAAATGTAAAAAGTCGTTGAATATGAATATTTCGATTTCTATGATACATGATTTGAACAAATTATGAATTACAATTTGGTTGAATATGTATTTTTAATAAATTTATGATATACAACAATTTCTATGTGTTACATGAAAATACAGAACACTACAAATTTAAACATCTAGAATTTGTCCCCCAAGTACCCATCTCATACAACGTCTCACACATCACAATAACATCATATCAATCACTCTCAATTAAAGAATAATTATTCTAAGATATAGTTAACGCAGTCAGAATCATTTTCTATACCCACTTGGTAATGAAATTATCCAACTTATGCAGTGTACAGTGTAGCATAAGGATATAATAATAACACATATTTCCTATTGATAGCATAATGTTTAAATTTAGGAATAAGTGATGTGAATATAAATGGTTGGTCTTCAACTAAACTTGAGTTTGTGACTTACTCCTAGACATCTGTGATCCCCACGGTCGACGCGCTCGACCCTGACGTACTAGCCACAATGAACTCGTTACAATGCTTCAAAGACAAGGAGAAACTCGTCCAGGAGCTGCTCAGTCCCAAGTAAGTCAAACACCTGTCGTGAACTTGCTTTTCGTCCGAATACTATTACTATGATATTACCGTATTCGACGTTATAAGCGCCCTCCCCCTAATAAGCACCCCCCCCATTTTTGGGGCATTTTTCGACTAGAACAAAGGCTCAAATTTCCCGATTTTGGAGATAGTTAAACTCTTAAGTACTTGTAACGTCATAAAAATAATTTTATAAGCGTCCAGGGCGCTTCTTACGTCGAATACTGTATATGAGATGAAAGAACAAGGTCGACACAGTTCGATTCCGGTGTACACGTTGCAATAAATTTCTTTATTACGGAAACCTCAACAAACAAACTAAAGTACTTCGAACTCTAACAGAGTCCAAACCCAATGGCAGGTAAGTTGACTCTGATTAGCCTTTATGAGTGAGCCGTATGGTTATCAACCCAAGACTAACTAACGAGTTCTCTCGGACGCCAGCATTTATAGGCTTCCAGTCTATGCGCGCACACATGCAGACTGGAAGCCTGTAGCGACCTCTGTCCATACCCCAAGACCAGGACAGGTGCTACCAGCTATCGCCGGACTAAAGGGTTTCTGACAGAGTTCACAGCACGATGTCCAACAGAACCCGCAATAATATAGTAACCATAAAACCGGCCCCTCCACACCAAAGAGGAGAACAGTGAATCCCTTCCAACACTGTTCTTCTGTCTGCTATGTGCTCTGGTCCCGGGCCCGGGCCTTCATGCTTGTGCTCGTCCTTGTGATCTCTCCTCAGTGAACCACGTCTGAGATATCAAAGGCCGTGGTTTGTCTGGCCCTGCCTACTATGGTACTAGCCCAGGTAGGTAGGACCAGGCAAATAAAAAACACTTGCTATCCTTCAAAAAAGAGTAGGGCACGTGCCCTGGCAGCAGTTTTCTCCCTCACGGTCACCTCATTCATTTCATAGATTTGATCATCCATAGATGCGGTCACTACTGTATTGGGCAAGCAGCATATAGATATAGATATATTAATATAGATTACTACTATTTGTGGAAGGCTACCATGCTGATTTGAGATGTCCTGTGAGGTACTTGATGTACGTCTGGATGTTAAAAAATTAAACAATCAGTTCTAACACTGTTCATGTGTCTAGTATGTACTCTGGTCCTGCAATCTATCGCAAGAGGAACATGATCAATAGCTCTAACTGTGGCGTTGAAATTTCTCTCTGTAAGGGCAAAACCATTCTTATGAACCAGTGGATAATGGCCGCTGTTCTGATCTAGTCAGGACCAAATATCTGCTGGAGAGTGTAGGCTAGGTTGGTGAATTGAAGCAAGCAGAGACTACTGCCGCAGGTCCCTGGTCCTGGTGGAAGGATGAAATCCTCACATTCTGCATGCGAGACGAACCCCATGCCAATAGAGCACAACTGTGCCAAACGCTTTACTGAAAAGAACGAATATGACCGTTTTTCACGAAACTGCTTTTTTTCATGCACCAAGGGGTCCAAAAATAATGTAGGAGTATGCTTAAAACCTTTTGTATCCACGTTCCCTAGGGGGTGAGCCATATATCAGAGATATTGGGGCAGGTTAAATATATATAGCAAATGTATGGTAGAGGGGCAAAGTTGTATAGTAATATTGCGTGGCTTCACGCCTAACGCCCTTTTCCCCTCAAGAAGGAGCCACTCTTGTCATGTATAAGGGCATTTTAAAGATTAATATCATGCTCTAATATTGAAGAAAACATCCTAATCTGGGGTAGGAATCCATTTATAGCTACTTGATGGGTCATTTTGAAGGTTCCTTGACCCTGGAAACATGTCAGTATATTTTGTAAAACTGCTGCATTCTCTACATATTTTATCAATATTTTTAATTTGTAATTAACACAAATCATTTATTACATTTAGCCTTAGATATGCAACTGAAATAAGCAGAATAAATTATAGATTCATCCTAACATTGTTTTAGGGTGGTTGGATACCCTTCTGTACTATACAGAAGGCTATTAGGAGGGCGTTAGGCGTGAAGCCACGTCAACAGAGACAATAGAGTAAAGATAGGATATGCTCCCTCTATCCTATAATACAATTTTTCACAGGCTCTTCATTGATGCATATAAGTTCCTATATATGTATTCTGCCTTACATAAGTCGTTATAGCATGGGAAAGGTTAAGACTTTTGTATATTTTGGGTTTCTTGAAGAAAATTATACATTTTGTTGTTGGAAAATATCCTTAAATCATGATTAAAACAATTATTTATTGTATTTAACCTTTTATGTGTTACTAAAATTAGCAGAATACAAGGTGGGCCCCTCACAAATCGATTGAGAGTGGTTACATACCCTTTTGTGCTGTACAGATGGCTATTACTAAGGGCGTTAGGCGTGAAGCCACGTCAATACATGATATACTATAGACAGGGCATTGCCCCCCTACTATATTTTATCTAATCCCATGGGATTGTCACTGATATATTATGGTTCCTATACATCTCCTTTACCTTAAGTACATTTCTATAGCATGGGATAAGTTGAACCTTCTGTAAAATTCGGATTTTTTCGAAGAAATTGTCCCATTTTTTATCAGATATTTCCTTGCATCATGATTAAAACATATTATCCGTCATAATTAACCTTAGATATGCTTCCAAAATAACAGGATATGTATTAAGTACCTCGCAGATTAATTTAGGGTGGCTGCACACCCCTATCCCTTGCACAGAACAAGGCTATTAGTGAGGGAGTTAGGCGTGAAGCCAGGGCGTTAGGCGTGAAGCCAGGGCGTTAGGCGTGAACCCAGAACATATATATGAGCACACAGCTATGGCTACGCATATGGTTGTATAATGCAATTAAAGCACAAAGTAACCTATATATGTAACTATATTTATAGCATAGTTAACTTGATTAAATATAATATCTCTGGATGCCACCACATCATTAGTTTGCATATAGGGCGTTAGGCGTGAAGCTCCATAAAAGTTCCCCACCCTGCTCAATATACTCTCTAGGCTACTGTAATTAACCCTCACTCTTAATTTTTTTTTTATTATGTAGGTATATGTTAGGCCTTACCATGGTACATTCAGATACCCTGTCTACTGTTTTAATATCAGAGGTGGAGGGCATCCATTAGGGCGTTAGGTGTGAAGCCAAAAAAGTTCCCGAATGCATATAAGCCTACAGGACCTATACAATCCTGCCTATATGTCTATATTTGGTACTAAACAAATCCTTACCTCATTTGGGAAGTGGAACAATTAAGAAATAAGCATATAGCTATCTATTTTTTAAATTATTGAGGTTGCACAATGGGTCATCATGATTTCCGGGTGGAAAAGGGCTGTTTTTTGGTACTTTTTGACCTCCAGCTCTCTTATTTCCACTAATAGATAGGCAAAACCAGGGTACCCTGTAAAGTCCCGGTCTATCCTGACCAGAATAGATCAAGAGGATTGATGTATCTATCATATTTGAAAAAATATAGGCAGGTGAAAAAAATAAGTGAAAAAAAGCAGTTTCGTGAAAATCGGCCATATGTATTTCCTAGTTAGTAAAAATCTGGATACCTTTGTGCGAAATTATTTTGATTGTCAAAATCAACCTCAAATATTCATTCTAATATAAGCACCCTCCATGGCTGTCATATACAGACCACTGGCTCACTTCAGTGGCCTTGACAAGGCTTCTAGACACCCTATGACTTCACACTTGGCTTGGCCATAACACCTTCACAGGTGTGAAGTGCTCCATGGCACACAAAAGTGTGAAAAACAATAACAAAATCGGGGTAACACATTAAAATAATCTAGGAAAACTCTAAAATACAACTATTTGTGTTTCTTTATCTTTCAGGCATAATACAGAGAAGGTAGTGTACTTCCTCCTCCTTGACAGAAAACTCAGGAACCCCACACTGGAAGATGAGGAGGGAATTAAGAGCAAATCAGATGCAGGTAAACTATGGCTTCACACTAATAATGGGATATTAAATTGTATGCAATTTCTCCAAATCAATGAATTTTATTACCGGTACATTTTATATTTTGATGATGAACCATGTATTTGATCAACAAAGTTTTTGCCCACAAATTTCACATTGTATACATCAGATTCAAAGATTTTCCAATCTACTTTAACTGTATTTGAAGTAAGATCTTTGATGGTGGCTCTTTGTTGTTTTGTACAAATGATGGAGTTATAACATGGTTATGTTACAACACATTGTATACTGTGAAAGTACTTATATTTCACGGGTGTAAATTTTCCCGAAAGAGTGAAAATCTGCAATTTCGCGGGTATTTATTCAATACTTAAGCATATAAAAATGTCGCGGATTTTTCATTTCCGCGAAAATCACGAAAATATATACCCAGCGAAATAAAGTACTTTCACAGTACATGGCTGTACATTGTAGTGTATATATGTGTACAGCACGCCTGTGAACTGACACGCTGCTTTTTATACGTGTGTATGCTTGAGTCATTTGTTTGCGTATGGCTACAGTGCTACAGAATATATTACCGTTCACCCCAACACTCACAAAAACTATAAAATCCACATTCCCGGAAGTTGCAAGGAAAGTTTTTAATACTCGCTCTGAGAAAGGTTTGCCCGGTTATGAAACAAACCAAAAAATGAACGGTAGTAAGGTTTACAATTATTTTGTTTACGTAGGGTAAGAATTTCATATACATAACTTGTCTTGACTTCCTACCAACTCGCGTTAATATCCATGTTTCTCTCTATTCACAGAATTAATAAAAACTGGTATGAAGAAAAGGTTTTCTAAGATCTCCTCAGCTCCTTTTGTACTCTCACTCAGGCCTCTCTGACTTCTATCCCTCTCTGTTATGCCATTCTTTAACCTTATGCTTTACTTTTTACTTTTACTTTTGACATTGCCTTATTTTCCTTGGAGTGTGTGTTCCATTCTTGTTTCTGTTCCTTTTATCCTATTTCTCTCTTTGTCTTTCTCTAGTAGTTTAAGGTTAAAGGGACTGGCTATCATGCTTTCAAGGGAAATTTTCACTTTTGTACATCAAAGGAAATTTATGAGTGTTGCAATTAAATTTATATTAAAAAGAAAAATTCGCTTAAAAAGGAGAGGTATTGTTTGACCAAAGCTAGGATACACTTGATCAATCATGTTCTAAACATTCGCATAATACTGGATTTATAGCAAAAGAAAAAAATATCACCATTTTTAGTAAACCATATTGAGAACATAATATTATGTATGCAGAGATGCCACTTTTCCTACTTTTGATGGACTTCCTACTTTTTGTCAGGGACTTCTGTATTAAAGTTTGCTAATTTCCTACAAATTAGGCCAAAAAAAAAGAGGTGTGTTTCAGGTTACATAGTCTGAAAATCTAGGTAGGGTAGGTCGGATTTTATTTTTTTTTCTTAAATTTTTGTTTTTTAACTTTGCCCTGAAAAGTACCCAAAACTGACTCGCAAACTTCAGCGTTGACTCGTCGACAACGGCGTTGACTCGTCGACAACGGCGTTGACTCGTATACTATCAAATTGACTCTGAAATTGCTACAAAATTGTTTTATAAAGACAGATTGGTCCCATGGCCTGAAAAGTACCTAAAAATTGACTCGCAAACTTCAGCGCTGACTCACCAACACTGGCGTCGACTCGTGGACCATCAAATTGACTCTGAAATAGCCCCAAAAAATAATTTTTTTTTTTTTTTTTTTTCAAAATTGGATAAAAATGTCTAGGGTCGGCCCTGTTTTGCTAGGTAGGGTCGGGTAACCTGAAACACACCTTCTCTTTTTTTTTGGCCTTATTGCCAATATGTCAAGATTTCCTACAGCCAACCAGGGAGTGGCATCTCTGTTAGATATACAGACGAAAAGTGAGGAATGATGAAGTACAATTTTAAGCCAGTTTCCCTATCCGTGAATGAGCTGCGCATCTTGGTATGGGAAATGCTCCAGAGATAATTCATTAAAGAAACATATTCAGTCGTTTGCATGCAGTTTAAGGACTCGAGAAAATGTTCTGTTATGATTGAGTTATGACTAAATTCTAAAATATCAAAGAGAAAGTTGTTACGTTACTGAAAAACGAAAAATCTGCTCTCCGGTAAGTTGTGTTACAAATGAGATACGGGTATGGTGAGAATTGGTGCATGGCTTCTTTATGCAAGCTCACTGTTTGAGCCTATTTGAATACAAGCTCATGCATATATATGTGAATTGCAACAATGTGTAGTTATTGAAGTTCTTTTTAAGATTAAGCTTTTTGTTGTACCTTTAAATTTAGATTAAAACCATTTGAGTGAGAATAATTCTTGCCAGGAAAGAAAATTGGGCAAATAAGAAGCTCCCACCTTTATTTGCAAAAAGGGGTTCAGTGAAATTTAGTAGTGTACAACTATTTTGAATTGCATTGCCTTCACTCCCATGGGAAGAAGAAATTAGATGTCAGCAATCTTTAGTAACAGGCCATATAAAAATACATGCAATAGCGCCAGTATATATAGAGCTTGTTCAAACTTCATATATCCGGAATAACTATTAAATGTAGCCAATATGCATTTTCAATTAGGGGTGCATTGTGCAAGCTTATCTTGTTTCTTCTTATAATTTTGATTGAGACACATTATGATGATTTTGATGGATACCAATTAACATCACAAACTTTAAGATTATAATATATATACATATCTATTAACATGCAAAGTTTTACAGCTATATTTATGTGCTTTTGATCAAATATTTCCTAAGAAAACTATTGCTTACAATTACCGATTTATTTACACTTTACATTATTCATTGTGTAACTATCTTTTACAAGAACAAAGAAAGATACTTCAACTGACATAAAAAATCATACTCTATTTATGAAAGAGTAGAAAGAATGTTGTATGCATGTGTAATTATTTTTTTGAATCAACAAGAATCGCATGACTAGCCAATAGCTTCTGCCAAAGTTGAATCAGCCTGTTCACTTGGATTAGATATCTTTATTTACACACACCGTAAAAATGTGGTGCAGCATGTTAAAGATTACATTGATCATCAAAATTACTGTGGAAGCTTTTCTGCTTCAGTTTCATATTTGGCCATCTAAAAAAGAAAAAAATGTTTAGTCGAAAGCAAAATTGAACATTCATTGAATTTACATATTGATAATTCTAAAAGATCATATGACATGGATTTTTTATAATGAGAAAAGTAGTGGAAATGAATGTGACTTTTGGTGCTGCTTCTGCCTGTGTGTCTGAATGAGTATCAGCACAATATTCACTGCTTTATTCGCTGTGGAGACATCACTTCATATATTTAGTAAGAATACAGTATATATGTATATATGTATGTACATAGAAACAGGTTATGAGGCATAAAAGATATCCTGAATCTTAAGAATAATGGCACAAATGATATTTATTGGTACCTCCTTTAAGTTGCAGCTGATCCCCCGAGGAAACGTGTCGATTCGGTACAACTGAATGGCCAACCTCGTCTCTCACTCGGGCAGCTTAGCGAAGGGTCCCCTCTCGCACCCCGACGAGCCCTCACCCTACAGCAAGTGTGAGTACCAGAGAAATGTATCCCCTGTACAGAGGATTTACAGATTGTATAATCATCCAATACTCGAGCAGGATCAATTTAGTAAAAAATATTTAAAAAATCTTATTCGGCCATGCTACAGCCCTGTGGGGACATGTTCTTTTTAAAATCTATTTTTTCAAATTTATTATCTTACATATTACATCCAAGTGCCCCTAATTAGAAGGATTTTGTAAAAATCAGTGAATGATCATATGTCATTTGAACTATACACCTTTAACAAAAACATAAATTTTTCATTTTCAGGCGCAAAAACAGCTTGCAGACGACAAGCCCCGCACCATCACCTCTGAGCTCTCCTTCACCAAGCATTCGCGGGCTGCCGTGCGAGCCGCCCATTTCCACCCCTCCCGGGTCACCCTCAGTGCAGTCCGTTCCATGGCGCACTAGGCTTCATACCATTAAAAATAGCTTCCTGGGATCACCCAGGTTCCATCGAAGAAAACTCCAAGGTGAGGACAACACTTTGTTTTATAAATAAAGAATATTGTTGGGTTTATCTTCAAATATGTTTTGATGAAAAAACATGTACGGTATAGCATATGTTATATTGATTTAAAAAAGTTGTTTTATAAATAATAATAGAAGACATTAAAAAAATGATTAGATACAATTCAGATAGCTTCAAGATTTTCTATTAAAACTGTGATTGATGTATTCTATATCAAAAAGGTAAAGTATGATTAAATGTGTGTATTATTTCATGTGTTCTTTTTTCCCCCCAGTTCCTACAAGCGAAGACATAACTTTAACGCCAGAATCTTCACCAGAGTAAGTGTATGAATTGGTTATTTATCATGATTTTTATGATCAATGTCTATAATTTACATTTATAAGAAATTATTTAATTCATTGAAACTATTCTTCTTTATGTACTCTAGTTATCACATGTGTTGTGATAAGATATGCTGAGAAAAAAAAAGTTCTTTTATCATTATTTTCTTGTTATAAAAAGTAAATGATTATTGACAATTGTATTGCAATCAGATGTTTGTAGTAATTGACTAATTATTTGTGTGTTTTATAATAAGGTTGACGAAGAAGTCGTGGTTCGGGGCCCTGATGGGGGCTGAGAAAGAAGAGCACCACTTCATAATGATCAAAGATAAGGCGCTCAGCTCAATAAAGGCCGACCTGGTACACGCCTTCCTCTCAGTAAGTAGTCACAGCTTATTTCTCTCTATATAAGTTATAGTTTGTGATCACTCTTTTATTTTAAGGATTTGGAAAAGTCTTGGAGGGTCTGTCATCTCAGCATCTATATAAACTCATTTGGAAAATATTGAGTCAATATTTAGTAGAAGGAGAAACCCGAATGACTATTGAACATCTGCATCATGTACAATATTAACTGGCTGATGTTATATTCACATTGTATGTCCTTTTCTTCATCTTGGTTTATGAATTATCAATTTGATATTCTGTAAATAATCTTGGCAGACTTGGCACTCCCTCATAACTATATTCCAGTAGAGGTAAGGGAGTGCTCATATTTCTACAATAGGTAGTGGATTTGAGAGGTGTATAAAATGTTAACAGTTTGCCTGGGGGGGGGAGCCTGTGCTGCACAGGGTGTGTGAGCCGGGGGGAAGCAAAGATTTTAACCCCTCTATCTGGATGCCTGCGCAAAATTTTACCACCCGAACCCCCTTTTTAAAAGGTGAGCACTCCCTAAGGGTCATGGTTTTCTATGTTAGAAGCTTGTTTACCTCATCAAGTGTTCCTGTGTGTGACATTAGGCATGAAACATAACACTTCTATAACTAATTTCTGGCAATCCTTTGTGTTTTGCAGACACCGGACCTGAGTCATAGTGTTATAGCCCCAACGTCTTTCCGCGTGGAGTACCGACGATCTGGGGGCACGTCCATGTTCACTCGCAACGTTAAGTTCCAGGTCGACATTGCCCAGGCCCATGGAGAGGGCGGCAGCGGCGAGGGGGCACACAAAGTACATTGCGTTAATTTCACGCTACTCGCAGGGCCGTCGAGACGCTTCAAGCGTATCTGTGAGTTAATGCAGGCCATGCTGCTCTCCAACCGAGGTCAACAGCCAATCGTAGCGCGGCGTATCTCGGCTGACCTCTGCTCGGACTCGTCCTCCTCATCCTACAGCTCGATGGACCGGGTGTCGCCCACACCCCCAGACGACGTAGTAAGTGGGTCGGCCGGTGTCTACAGCCCTGGACAAGTCTATTCTATAGCAAGTTCTCCGGCGATATCTTCTAAAATATCCAACATTTCCCCCCTCCTTGCATAGCCTTCCTTTTGATCTCTTTCCCTCTATATATACATATGGTATATCCAATTCATAATACTGTGACATTCATCCTTAATTTGGATTCATTTTAGAACACATATAATTTTTTCTCTGGTTAATTTGGATAAAAATACCACATGTTTGGTTTTCCGCACACTATTCTTCCCTCTTGAATTCATACATTCCTCATATGTAGGCCCCGCGATTTATGTTTCAATACCCATCTATTAAAAAGATTTCTGAAATTTTGATTTGAACTCTCTACAGAACCCTGTAAATGTCATGCATAAGTGTACCGCAGGTTTGATTTATGTTTCCTGACGAAGTGTTGGATAGTTACTGAGATATCCCAGAAACTTGGTTTGGAGTATCCGTGAGCAGGGTTTCTCAATCGGCAGATGGCAGCACCCATTCCGTTCTCACCGCCAGGAGGATGCCTAGTTCACGTTTTGTCTGTGAGGTGGCAGCTCATGATCTAAGCTTCTTGTCATGTGACATATTAATTTAACACATTTAACAACCCAGCATGTCCAGACTCCAAGCATGGACACCCCCTAGTAGCTGCATTCAATGTTAAATTCACTCGTATTTTCTAGTGTTGACCGTGCAACCGGGTGCCTGTTATGGGTGCTGCAGGGCGCGGTTGTCATTTGGGAGCAGAGTGCAGTGGTGCTTTTAGAGTCAGAGGACAGATCTAATTTGTTTACTTGCCAAACTATGATCCATACTTCTAACATTTGCCATTGTAGCAGAGTGGTACTATAAAATATGTATCAAATTCACCTTGTATGCAAATTATTTGGCTTGTTGGTATTCAGGGTAAGCATATTTGAGCCTCTATTTCAAACTCATCGATCCAATTTCTTCTGATAACCTTTGTACTAATTTATACATGTTATGTATCAAATAATCTCAGTGATTCCATTACGACAAACAGTGGTGGTAATTAACAGTCTTATATTTATGTGGTTTGTAACTTTAGAATTTTTCTCTTTAGTTGACCTGCTACTATTCCAATTTGGCAAGTAAATGACTTTGACCTGTTATATTATGTGATGATGATAAAGAAGTTGAGCTTTTGGCTTGTTTGTCCTAGACATTTAATTAGCATTAGCCCGCACCTGGTTGCTTTTTCGAAATGATTTCATGAAATCATTTTCTCTCTTCCAAAGAGATTAAAAAAGAATTTCTTATTTCTCACCAAATTTCTGCCCAGTGATTGGATGTGTTCTGGGAGTGCAGAATTAGCCTGTTCTGTCAAATCAAATGTATTGGATCATATGTTTTGGAATCTGAAGTAACTTCATTTCAATCCAATGACTTTTAATGAAGCATGTACATTTTTGGCATAATTCAATTTCTACAATTTTGAGATATGTATAGTGAGTGCATATGATGATATCTCATTTTGCTGAGGGGAAATACAGGATTTATAGCTTGAGCTTGGTGGATTGGTGGATTTCTAGATAGTGCCCATGAGATTCTCAGTCACCTCAATATATACACTACTGAACAGAACCAAGAGCATGTCTACTTAATATAGCATATGCAAAGTATAGACCTCATATTACAAGGTTCTCTAGTATTGGTAAAATTAGATAGAACTGCTCATAATTATTTTACAAAGATATATACCAAGTATAAACTTTGAGTATCATTTATTGAACTATGTATATAAATCATTCAATATATATATATATAAACAACATTTATAAATTATATGAATTTCCATTTAGGATGAAACTAATTGTTAGCACCCAATTAAATTAATCAATATGAATATTTCTGCTCCTGGCTTGAGACTGTGCTGCTTATAGTAGGCCCCTCTGGCCTGAAGCAGTGTTGCATTCTACACTGACCTCTAGACTCTGACATTGCAGGTCTTCGACCGGACAGAACGGCGGGCTTCACAGCGCCGGAGAAACGACGCTTCCTCCCAGGTGTTGGCAAACGGCAAGACTAACTCCTCACTAGACAGCACAGGGTCTGCAGACCAACCCGACAGAGTCTGACTAGACTCCCAATGGCTATCATGGTTACCATGGAAATGGCCGTGAACTTGCTACTATAGCATGTTCACACAAAGGGCCATTTTTGGAAAGATGCGCGCAGAAGGGCTCGGATGATCACGTGTGAAAGGATTGATGTGATACGAGAGGCTGCCATTAAAAAGAAGCGATTTTCACGCCAAGCAGGATCGAGTGTCACCATCCTTATGCATTCTCCTGCCAGATCATCCCACCTAAGCGGAACCAAGGAAACGACTGGCCCATGTATACTCTGGGCTCGTCAAGTGAACCGTGGCTGCATTTTTCATCCTAAAAATTTGTCACTTGCTCTTGTAAGGTGCAAGCGGCCAGGTATTTGCTGGCCACGGTTCAGTGAGGGTAGCAGCCGGTGTTAAAGAGGCTCCTGCTGCCCAATTGTACAGATTCAGGACTAGACCTGCCTGTGTTTCCTTCTCTGATGTTTATTTGGTTGTGGAGGCAGCGGTTGGACTGGTTATGCAAGGTTCATTTGCCCATTATAGGTCTATGGCTTCTGTTCTAGGGACCTAGACTTGGTATACGCGTACATATATACATATGATAGCCATTGTTATTATAGACTCTACATGGTAGCCCGATCATGATTTGAAGAGGCTTGATTATCATATATCATGGCCCAAACGAGTTCACAGAAACTTTGTTCTCAATTTGCCAATTTTCCATCTAGGTTCGCTGCCATCTTGACAGCGCCTGTGTTCACCCCCATGTGACAACTAAGCCGAACTCTCATTGGACAATTTAATAGTTGTCGATGGCAACATGAATATATGACACTACAAATGGGTGAAGTTGTGATTGTTTCAGTGAATCACTTTGTTACTAATCTGTGACGTCACTATTGCCTGTGTTTCTATGTGTGTTTTTTAAACTACCCCCTCCGGTTGCCATGACAACTTCATTACTGTAGAACAAGCAGGACCAGGCATTTAAGGTAGCGCGTTTGTACATCTGCCGCGAGGGGGGCCTGCCTCACGCCCTGAGATGCTTTTAACCCACGTCATCTTATTACTCCCCTGCCTTTACACTCAACCCTCACACAAGTAACAACTCTCACTACTAACACTTAGGTCATTCAACTCTTAACTAACCTCCACTCATAAGGAATATCAAATTTCCACATGCAAGAGTCACAAACATTCACAAGAAATATTTATGCCGTCGGAACAAAAAGTCTATGAATTGACATTGCACTGTAGGATACCGAAGTTCTGAAGATATCTAATACATACAACCATATTAACTACATAGCAACACACACTGACTGAGTCAGGAAGTTGCCGGTGGTTGAGCGCTTTCAGCTAAAGTATTAACAAAATCACTCATTTGACCAGAAGGAGTATGACAGATGAGATTATGATTTGTGTATATATTATTGTTCAATAGCTATGGTTTATTATGTTAGTGTTAAATCGAACATGAGTAGAAGTGAGTGTTCTAGTCTGTGAACTGAAATGCATTGATTTCAAATTCCCCATATGATAACTTAACACATATGATAACATACAATGAATTTTGTTTAGAGCCTTATTTGCCCTCTAAGTTTTTCAAGCAGTCACCTCCTAAGATTACGATTCATTACCGGTTCTATATTCTGATATTTTGCATCATCATATATTCATTTTGAGAAATTATTGCAAGGAGGTGGTGGTTGTTCACCTCAGATTCATTTTTCGAAGGATGCTGTTCAGTTTTCTACATGAAAGGAAATCATATATACATCAAAATTTACTGTGGTTATTTCATTCAAAATACACATTGAAAATAGGTAATACTTCAGTACAGAGTTCCTACCTGCTTCATGTTTACAGTAATACCCCCAGACATATAGATTATAGTTAATTGACTCCTGAAGACACTAAGATTACCATTATAGTATACAATAACTTCATCAACAATAGTTAAAATCTGTGTATCATATTGATCAAAGATGCAGGACATCACTTACTGTAAATGCATATTTATTCATATTTATTGAGTTATTGTAGACACTTATACTGGGTTTTTATTTTTTGTTATTTTTTGTGTGTATTTATTTATACAAGTTAGTGTCATAATTTATATTGCTTTTGTTGAAGCTCTATAGAAAATGCTAGTCAAAAACATTATGTCAGTTGATACTCAACAGTGAGCATTCAGGAGTACTATGTTGCTTCAAGGTGAAAGTAAGATAGGTAACAAAATTGTCATATATTACCTCTATCTAGTCAAGAACAAGACAAATAGGCACTGTATGTCAAGGCAAACTGTTATTTTCAAGGCCTTCCAGTGATATTTAAACATTGGAAGATGATGGTCATTAACCTTGCCACACCTTATAATCTGTGCCATGGTACCATGAACACCATTCTGAAGTGTTTTGGGGTTGTTTTGTTATTGTGCCTGGTTTTAGCTTAATACCCTAGTATTCAGAACTTAATGTATTATAAGAGTCATAGAAGAAGATTTACTGTGAGGAACTCTCCTTGTGACTTGCTACAGTGGAGTTGGTGCCGGTAAATAGTGGAGATAATGAGGTTTTTATGTGCATTGGCATGCAACAATTTGAGTGTGGCCTTTGATATCAACATTCCAGTTCTGTTTATGTTTTGTCTATGTATACTCATGTCACTACTTTGTACAGTCTGTTCTTAAACCTTTAAGGATGTCATAGTGCCTCAATGCACTAAGCCCTATGGTGCCATGATACCAGAATACAGCACCGGTGACTGATTTGCAGGGCTGCAATTATGTATCAAAACGACAATCGGGCATTGTGAATTCATGCGCTATGTGAGCCTTAAAGGGATATAGCTGAGCGAAAAAGGAGAACATACACACACAGAAGCTACTCTTCTCATATAAAGGCAAACAATTGGCGTAAATTGAGGTGTATCGGCATGGCATGTGCGGGTTAAACCTTGCATGGCGCAAGTTCTTGAAAATCATTCCTTATACTGTATGTATGTATACGCACATAACTCTACAAGTTTGGGCTCCCAAGTATCGCGAGTATCGTAGTTGTATAGTCACATCACAGGCAGTTCCCACGAAGCCATTTCTCGCAATTGCATCTCCAAACCATCATCCATCAGAATCATTTCAGCTGTCTCGCCACCCTTCCCCGAAACCCCCCACCTCCTAAAGCAGACTCAAAAAAGCATTTTAGGTGATATGACTATCATGTTCAGCATGTACGTAGGCGCAAGAATAGACTGAATATATACAGTGAAGAGGCAAACCTGCTCCTAGGAAGGAACTGTGCTAACACTTTAAAATGCTGTGGCAATGTTAATCCATTACTTTTTTTACGCATTTCCAATTTACCCAATTATAAGACGAATGAAAAGATTTATAGTGTAATGTCCAAAACACATAGGAGTATATATATCTATGATATGTGTATTCATAAACAGAGTGTAGTCCTGTATAGAGAAACTTTATTTTATTATTGTCCAGTTTAATATTCTGATAATTGAAAAAGGGAAAACCAGAACAGTTAAAACATTAGAACAAGAGTATTGAAGTGTGTTTCAAAAAGCAACGGTTGGGTGATTTTTTTTCCTTTTAGGTTTCTATTTCCAGAATTGTGTAACAGAATACTGCCAACCCCCAGTACATATTACCCAATGGGTGTTTGTCAGCCTATTCCTACATGTCACTAATACAGTAAAGTATAACTGTATAGCATTTTTTGCTAATTGTGATTATAACGAGGTCACTACCATCAGCATCATTCACATGTATAGATATGGATTAAAGGAGGGTGAATGTTATATAGTATAATGGACACTGATCCTCTACTCTAGCAGATGGCCATAATGATATAGCAGGTAATTCTTTACATAACATATCAGTGTTCCTTAATATTGGGGGAAGGTTTAGACTTGCAAGTTGTAGCCATGGTACCTTTTCTGTGGTTGTATATTCTGCAAATATAAGTCCTCTCAAGTTAACATTTCCTATTGGGTAGGCAGGGATGTTTCCCCAAGTATGATTTGGTCCTTTATTTGGGTAAAAGTAAGTATTTGGTACCTTTTCCATCCCAAACTCTGAAATGTATTCTGTGACTGCGTCGTCCCGGATAGTGTGTCGACTCATTCCCAGATGCGTTTCAAGCTACAGTGTACAGTTCCCGGCTACTCGTCTCTTGTGCTGCGCCGTCTATCACTTTCCCTACCCGCCATACCCACTCTGTCACTCCCCTCAAATCAGTCCCCCTTGTATTGTCATTCCTTAGACTAGGCCTATGTACATGTGAGAAGAAGGGTGGGGGAAGAAGCCAGCCTGAATTAGTAATGGGGACTTGGGTGGCTGTAGATACCCACTCAGTGAAGCTGAGCAAGCTCCCATCTTAATGTACGAATATCTACATATATTACTGTTGTTTATACTGACGATATAAATATAAATAAATATATTATATATATATATATACATATGACCATTGTGTAAACATACCGAGAAGCGCGCCATCGTGTACATTCTTGTCAGATTATATATAATGTATACAAAGTATCTTGATTTGACTACATTGGATTTTGTAGAGACGAAGAGTGGTCTAGGTGGTGTGCTCGACGACAGTAGAAGGTCCCAGGACTAATTATTAGTCATTATTATTAATATGATTATATTTGCACACAATTAAATAAACTGACACAAATGGAGGTTCTTAGTTGAAGTGACTGGGACCATTAGGACTCAACAAATATTGATGATGTAGAGTAAGAGACAAAAAGTGTGGTTTCTTTGTATAACCCAGCCATTCATTTCTCACAAACGAACAAAAATACAAACAATGGAACGAAGTATCCGTAACGGTCATGGACTACAGGGGGCACCACAAGCAAGGTCATACTGTCAGGGCAAGGTCAATTCATTGTCATGCTTTCCGTCCAGGTATTAACAAGTATTTGTTTAGTACCTGAAAAAGCATGCACATCTTTTCATTATTAATCTAGCGCAATTGCTCTATTTCCTATACCTTACTTCTTTTTAAAGGGTATTTTCCAAAGGTGGTATTTTTGTCATTAGTTTGTTTCAACCCTTCCCACATCTGCGCGGTGTTGTATGGGCTTCCACTGACTAACGTACTGCGGATGTTTCTTGTAGGGACAAGCTTGCTTGTTGAAAATGTACATATATTTTCTGTGTTGACTGCTGTGTAAACTGCATCTCACATTGACTTGTTCTCTCACACTGTTGCCCAGCCACTAAAGATGTGTAGGCATATGTAACAAGTATATACCTATTCTATAATCAGTCTTGAAGGTACATTAGTTTATGTTTTAATTAACTTTGTGTGTTTTAATGAAGACAGTAGAAGCTCAGTGACCTTGACCCTGGTCTCTATGCAAGTGGTGTCGCCTGGTGCCATGATCGTGCACTACATACGGTGTACTTAGAACTTTGTATCCAAAGGTAGACTACCAGAATAAAGCTGCCAAAGCCAAATGTGTGCCTTTCTTGCTCATTACATTTTTGACTCAGGGAGCCTAAGCTCCCTGGAGTCTTATACGTCGGGTTGGCAAGACCATGGGCCAAAACAATTGTACCAAAGATCACTTTGTAAAATTCGACTAGAAAAATGGGTCAAACTGTCCAAATTCTACAACATTGGCAAAATTGAAGTTTTTTCCCGGGTTTTTTCCTGTACACTCTTTCAAAATATCTCGCTGTAGCCCTTTTCTAACCCCCTGAAAAAAGAATAGAAAGTAGCGTCCTTTTGTGTCCTTTCCATCAGCCCATGTTCATCCCATGGGAGCTCACCGTTTGGGTAGCAGGGGTAGACACTAACGCTGGCCCGGGAGCCAATGGCCCGTAATTTTGGGTCCGGGCTCACAGTTTTCTTCAGAATTACTTTCCCATGGGTCCGGGTGGCCCACAGGAAATTTTGCAAGATATTTGATAGGCAAATCACTGATCAGTATAGACATGTAATATGCCATTGGAAAGAGAAAAATGTGAGGAAATGAAGCAATTTGGTGTCATTTTAACATTGGTAAATCAGGAATTTATATGATTTTCTCTGAAAAAAGTAAAGTATATTCCCTGCCCCACAGCTAAAGGTCCGGTCCCATAGATTTTTGGAGCTATGGGCCCGGATGGCCCACAGCTGAAAAAGTTAGTGTCTACCCCTGGGGTAGTGTGAGACGCTTTTTGTCAGACCAAAAACACAAAACTGTGGTGTATGGTAGGAGGGGGGGAGGGATAGGGGTCAACTTGCCACACTACAGGCAGTCTTTTGTGATTAGGATCACACGTTAGAATATTTTTTAGACATTGTGATGTCGCCTTATTTAAGGTCAACAGAATTTCACAAATGTTCTCCTACAAATAGTTTCAATCATATAGAAAATTAAAAGATAAAAAGGGGGTCCCAAACTAATTTTTTCTTTGTGACATGAAATTCCTTGATTTTATCTCTTCAACTGCTGTGGACAGAAATAAGAAACATGAAGTGCATTATGTAGGGACCACAGAGTCCACTAGGTGAGTGCCTGTGCACAGTGCACACTGCAGGTCAGCATTTTGGTGCAGCTGTGCCTCACACTGTTCTGAAACTTCCCTTTTATGGGGTGCCATTTTAATTATTACTGTTAGGTTACCACTTGAAAAGTGCAGTGAAGAGAAAGGCCTATCCAGCAGTACCTATGATAAGTGACTTCAGCTAAGAGAAGTTACCAATTTTATTGGTGATATAATAGATTCGATCAAAAACAGGGGAAACCCTATGAAGTTATGAATCCTGGTGGTTCCTTTTGGATTTATAGTGATACGATCCAATATGTTCCTATATGATGTTAAAAAATGGAAGCAATCAGAGGATGCTCTCACCTGTTCCCAGGCCACAATATAATAAAAATCATGATTGGGTCATTAAGGCAATTGGTTTACTCTATGCTAACACCCACCAAGGTGATTGGGTAATCATGTTAACAGAGTTTGTCAATCACATCCTAGCCTGGCCAGTACTCCAAATACCTTCCAAACGCCTTACATAACTACCTCCCAAATTCCACCCTCACTCACCCATAACCCAAACACCCTCCCCTATAACTATTAACTGTCCCCAGACTAACTTCAACTGTGGACATAAATAATATAGAGAATGTACTAGGGGAACTTGGTGGATTTTATTGACACATATTTGATGATTGTCTGGGTTCTATGATAGAATGAGAAAAAATTCCAAAAGATTTGGATTACATTTCTCACATTCTACACCATAGAAGAAAAGGAATTGATCATTAAACATTCTCGAGTCCCTACCTTATGTTCCCCTTTACTGCAAAAATTATTTTACTGTTGTAAAAATCTAATTAATTTTTTGGGACTAGGTAGGTATAAATTACCATAATTTTATACATTTATTGGTTAAAAATAGTATTCAAAACAATTTTTTTTAACTCACAGAGAATCCTTCATATCATTTTATAACAAGTATTTTGATAGGTGGTCCTGCTTGTTATACTAGAGTCTCAGGACTTTGAAAATAAACATTAATGCAAAAGCAGGCTAGATTTCATATTCAAAGGTCTGTATAGTAAAATCATCAAAATCTGGCCATAAAACATTCTCATTAAATACCCTTAGTTGTTTTCAAGAACATGACAAGTTATATAGTATTTCTAAGAAGATTCATAATGATAATGCACTAATTCATGTTAAAAATAGGAGATGTCAGTCATGTGGTCGTTTAATTGTTCTAATCAAAGGACAAGTCACGACAGTTTCTACGTGCGAGAGTGAGATCAATATTATTCTAGAAAGGACAAAAACTTCGCTTTCCGAATCAGGGAACTGTCTGTACATATACAATGTATGCAAACAATTTTCATGTATAATGTTTACATTGATACGTTTATCTCCCAGCTGCATTTATGCAGCTAGTTGAAAGTGTAACATGCCTGTAAACTGTTGAAACGTATTATATGTATTATAAATTCACCCCAGTAGTGGCTGTACAACACCAAATAACCCCACTGAAGTGTCCAACTTAATATTGTGACGTTGTTCGTTTCACACCTTAAATTAAAACACCACAAAAGTCGTTTGGTAGCAGCCTTCATGCTTAAACAGTGCAGCACCTGGTGTGTTCACTCGAATGGTGATATCATGGACTGGAACAGATAACCCCACTGTTTTCCCTTCTAATGGATCATGTTTTGCTAGATGTTTCAGAATATTGTTGATTGATACTAAGACTATCATTTGAAGTCATCATGAAAATAGGGTGGTATTTTGTTTTAAAGGCCCAAAAACTCTAGTACAACACATGGGACCATCTATTAAAATAGGTTGTATATGTGATGAAATCATATGAACTATTCTCTGTGAGTTAAAATAAATTGTTCTTTTATTACTATATTAATTAATAAGAGTATAGAATCAAAATGATGATGATGGATTCATACCTGTTACCAAAACATTGCATTACATCTGCCATAGAACTGTAAACTTATTTTTGGAGTAAAGGGGAACAGAAGACACTTCATATATGATGTTTCTTATTTCTGTCCATTGCAGTTAATATGAAATAACATCAACTTGATATAGGAGATGGCCATACCATAAAGGTGAGTACAACTAGGGTGGATTCACCTGGGGTTGGACACATACCTGAACTTGTGAATAATGTAAATAATGGTATAGGTTAAGTATTAATCTCTCTAAAGGGGAAACACCAGAAATCCTATAGTTCAGGAAATTACCATAAATGTTGGCGTATGTACCCCTAACGTGCATATAAACTTTGGAGAACCCTGACTCTGGGCTAATCCTGGCATAGAAGTATGTTGAATCTACGCTATATGTATACATATTGTGAGACTAGTCATGATGCATGAATTCAACCATGGTGAGTAACTCACAAGTACTGCAGTCATGGATCATGATGACCATATGGGGTTGAGAAGTCAGCATGAGGCATAGATGCAATGCAGTGAGTTACTTGGGGTGATTTATCATGACAAAACATGTCGCTTTAAGGATTAAAGAGTTTTGAATTTTAAACATCCATCTGGTAACTTATTCAACGCATCAGTCTTTTCTATAGTTTAGAGCACTTGCAGCTCAATAGTAGATGAGAGATGACCTTGGCCATTATTACTACCTGCAGAAATCTTTATTACCCTCAATTGCCTGCACCTCACCCTTTAAGGGCTACTCAGTGATTTAATATGCTTTGTGTTTTGTTGTCATGATGCACGAATGCTTCCTTGATGAGCTTACTCACCAGGACTCAATTCATGCATTATAACGACTCTTTGAAAGTGTATATGTTCCCAGAAGGGTTGGCAGAATGCACACCATTTGCCAGAACTGCATTTGTGCATCATAATGACAAAAGGTATAATGCATTAAAGCACTATGCGGTCCTTAATGAGTTTATTAACTTTAAGTGCAGGCTATTAGGATGGATTCATTGGAAGTGCTAAGTGGAAAATGTTGTATCATTTTTATACCAGTCCTCTACCTATTGGTGCATAGTGCTTTCATGCGCTATGCCCTTGGTCATCATGATGCAAGAATGCACCCCTCGTGAGCTTACTCACCAGTTCTGCATTCCAGCATCATGCCAAACCAATGGGGTTTATACACTCATGAAGGGTCGGCATGGTGCATTCATTCAGCCCTGGGGAGTTATGTACCCCCAGGTCATGTACCATGCCAACAATGGACATAGCACATCAAAGCAGTATGTGGCCCTTAAAGGGTTAGGAGGTACCGTCTGATGGGACAGGGGTAGCTGACAGACAAGTTCTCGACACAATCTCATCAAGCATTCATCAAGTTTCACCGACCGTCCGCTCATCACTTCAGCAATTCCTGACTAACAGTACCATAAAGGTGAGTACAGCCACAGACATATCTCAGATAAGTGGTAGATATGGTACAAGTTAGTAGCTGTATAGGTGTTATAAGCAAGGGACAGTGTAATCGTCCAATGCACCAGCCGTGAATGATTACCATTGTCCATGGTTTTTAACACAGTGTCAATGTAAGCGATCAATTATTTTTCAACCATATGGGACTGGTGCATTTTGCAATAGTGCACCAAAATTAATTACCTCATTTCCTGCCCCCATCTTTAGCTGGGTAAAATGGCTGAAACAGTTAATGATACATTGTGGTCGTGTTATTTTTAATACTAAAATTAGTAATACTCAGGTTACTGAATTTTACAACCAACATTTTAGCAAGAGGAGTTATTTTCTATTTCTGAAAAGCCCCGATTTCTTTATTTTTCAATATTGGCACCAGCATTTCCAAGCAGTATTATAGAAAAATACTGTCTTGGTAAACAACTGGGGCCCGGGGCCCTAAATCTGTATACCCCATTGCAACTTAACCGCCCATTCAGAATAAAGTTTCCATTTACACCCAGCGGATATGGCTATTAAGCCCAAAGAACAATAAGTAAGTGGCCACTCCAGTGATAGGAAAAGTTATAACAGGAGGGGTCAGGTGCTCCAGTGCTATCGTAAATCAGTGCTATCGTAAACAATACACAAGACTTAATTATAACTCATTGGCAGATCCAGGACTTTGAGAAAGGGAGGGCATACTATTGTTAAATGTTCTCCTGAGTTTATTCTGGCAAAATTTTACATTGAAAAATTAAAATCAATTTCCCCCACAATGGGACAGGGGGCCCTATGTTATAGGTATTTTTGATATAAAAACAAACCATTTAAGACTTCAGCTTGTAAGGTCAACTGTAATCCCACATTTAACTGATAGAAATGTAGTAATATAATCACATTAAAAATTGATACGACAGTATTTTCTCTGGGCGCCAGTGATTGCAACGAAAAATTATATTCAAAATAGCAATTCCCTCCCCTTCTTACCGAGGTTTCTTCAACACCAACCTGGGGTTCGGTATCCCAAGATTACTACTGCTGAAAAAAATTGTTATCTTGCTTTCCAAAGAAAATTGAAGTGTTTATGTATAATGTTATGAATCTTTATTTTGCCTTGCACATTGCAATTTATTAAAATCACACAAACCAGGCCTGTGTTGTGTGAATAACATACCTGAGCGGTTATGGGAAGTTTGGTCCATGTGTGCTTTAGCATATAATAAGGTGGCATAGGATAACTTGGCCCTGACCTGGGCACAATTTTTTGGTACCATAAGTTGGCCACTTATAAGGCAAGTTTCCAGTGTGTTAAAATGTATTTGGATATGTTTCACGGAACAGATATATGAAAACAGACACCTATATATACAATAACTCTACTTCATATCTGTCAGAGACTATTCCTAGTATCTAATATTAAGGGTCAAACCTGACATGTGTAATCTGTATTTACTACTCTACGGACTGCATGTCTTCAAAAAATATACTTCCCGTTTTCATCATTGTGCTCATGTTACTTGCTTTATAATGAAATAAATGTTTGGATAGTGACAATAATATTTTTTTGGAAGAAATTTCTATCATTTTGTCATTATACCAATGGTACCTTAGGTCAAACACTCTTTTGACCATGACTCAACCACTGATCAATATGTCATCAAACCACTAAAGTCTTACAAATGTCAGCTATATGCAAAGCATAATAGGCTTACCTGTAAATGAATGACTGTTTCCTTTTTTAAAAGGAGGGAGCAAAAACTTGTATTGTCTTTAACAAAAGTGGACTATTGTAAAATGCACCAAAAGGTTTACTGGATCCAGGGAACTTCTGAGTGTGAGACCAACGCTATACTGCATGAGCTATCCAGCCACATGCTGAGCACTGACTCAGAACTCAGCAATGGCTGCGGGACAAAACCTTGTCCAACAAAGCAGACAGAAAGGTTGGGTAAAAGAAAATGTTAATGTTAAGAACATTTGAATAAAATGTACATAGTTCAAAGTTGTAAAATGAACCCTAGATTTGTATATACACCTCCTTAATATATGTAGGATTGCAATGTTGACTGAGTGTACAGTAACATAACAGCTTGTATAGTCTTGGCTAACAAAGGGTATAATCTTTTTATTAACATTTTTGCAAATGTTTGCAAACCTTCTGGAAATATTAAATCCTGGTAGTGTAAACCGTCTTTTGTTAGCTGGGTAGCCACTAGCAGGGTTCGAACCTACACATCCCTCCTGCTGAGATTGGTTGAGTCAAGGTACAGGGTGGTTAAGTCATGGTATCAATTTGATTTATACAAGTCTTTCTTTGGCAACTAGATAATCTAATGAAGAAGAGAACTAGATAACATTACTAAAGTGTGTTGTATGCACACAAAAACAGACACAGTCATGTACAATTATGTGGAATTTTATTGCTGAGAATATGTACAAGGCAGTAGTAAATAGTGTTGAGAAAATGTTGAATGATATCGATGTTTCGACTAAATTTATTAGTCTTCTTCAGGATGATTAGGGGTACATTTTGACTCGCTGAGGTACCTTTAGGGATCATGAAAGGGTCATGTGACTTCCTGATGGTTGCTATGTTACCATTGTTGATGGATAAATCATGGGATGTACATTGACAGTGGGGTCCTCTGGTGGGAGAAATATGAACTATATGAAAATTACATTTTGGGTACTTCCAAGGGTATGTTTAGTATATACCGGTACAGTGCTGTGCTTTTATGAGTCTATGATTTAATATATTTTGATTAACATTGGATGATCTTATACAATTGTAACAATTTTAGTATATGCTGAGATATGTACAAGAATTATGTCCTATATATTGTCTTTGAATGGAGTAAATTGTTCATTAAAAAAACATATATATGATAGATAACATATTTTATTAATAGATGATATTGCCATGTATGCCTCCAATGAAATAAGATCAAAATAGTGGGAAATAATTGTTTCATTCCACATGAATTACGTTGTTAAAGCATACATTCTAGAATTGACAAGCTAAAGTGCCCAAGTCAGGGCCAAGTGACCCCTGGAGCGAGTAAGCAGAGACCCATACACGATGGAAAGTAGTACAGCAACTCACCTAACTCTTTTCATACAGCTTTACAAGATGTTGAAAGTGCTAATATGTGGAGGTGGTAATGGTGCCCATGCCATGGCCGGGATAGCATCCGCCAAACCAGACATCACAGTCAATGTCCTCACCCTCAGAAGTGATAAGGCAGAACAGTATGTACTTCCTTAAACTTTTCATAATACTAAGCTTACTTTGTTCTAAGCAATGATATGAACCCCTTTATTCTCATATCCCTGTCCTAGAAATCAGGGATGAATACCCCTCCTTGGAATGCAATTGACCAGGAACAACCGAATCATACATAAAATGAGCTATGGATAGCAGATGGATATACAACTTATAATCAGAATTTCGTCTCAAGTAATAGATTCACTTCCCATTGACTATTTTATATTACAGGTGGACAAAAATCATGAAGGAGAGTGAGTTCTCTGTTCTCTGCCACAACCCGGATGGGACCACGTTTACAGTCAAGGCCAAACCTGCACTCATCACCAAGGACCCTGCAGCTGCCATGGAGGGGGTCGATATTGTGGCACTTGTCGTCCCAGCGTTTGCTCATCAGGTATATCTCACTGAGCTTAAACCATTTATAAAGCCTGGCCTGGTAGTGGTCGGTCTACCTGGGGAGGCTGGTTTCGAGTTTGCTGTCCGTGACATCTGGGATAAACAGGCCAGGCATATCACTCTACTGTCTTTTGGGTCCCTCCCATGGGCATGTCGGATCACTGAATACGGGAAGAGTGTGGAAGTTTTTGGCACGAAGGGGGTTCTGATGGGAGCATGTCTCCCTGGGTCGACACCACCACCAGAAGATGGCAAAGCCATGCTGCAGAGATGCCTTGGTCCCCTCCCCGTACTACAAGTCTCTGGGCATCTACTGGGTATAACCCTCATGGGGTACAATGGGTATCTCCATCCTGCCCTCATGTACGGGCGGTGGCACAACTGGGATGGCCAGCCCTATGATGAGCCTCCTCTCTGCTACAGTGGGGTGGACCAGTACAGTGCAGATCTCCTGTCTGCAGTTAGTGACGAGGTGGTGGCCATTGCCAAAAGCATCATGCGTCAGCTTCCTTTGGTGGACCTTGACAATGTGTGCCACATCTACCAGTCATATGGAAAGTGCTGCAGTGAGTATATAAGTGACAAAACCAACCTTTTCACATCCCTCAATACCAACAGGGGGCTCAAAGGCCTTCCCCACCCATCAGTAAAGATGGCTGATGGGAAGTACATCCCCGACTTCAAGCACAGGTACATGCTTGAAGACATCCCTTTTGGCTTGGTTGTGATGCGAGGAATCGGGACAATCACTGGGGTACCAACACCAAATATGGATAAAATCATCACCTGGGCGCAAGGGGTTATGGGTAAGGAGTACCTCATTAATGGGAAATTGGTTGGAAAAGATGTTGGTGAGACTCGTGCACCTCAGAAGTACGGCTTAGACACCATCAACTCCATGCTTGGCTTCAACCAAATATTTGAGATGTAGTGACAATAAAAAGCAAAATGGCTGGGCTGTCATAACTTGCCTCTTGCTGGTGGAGGGGACATGAAGAGAAATCTTGTGGACAATCACAACCATTTGAAACAGACTGAACCTACATTTTGGGGCTCTACCAGGTGCAGCTGACCGATTGCTGCGGCCACTGTAGTCCCTAGGACTACGTCGTCGCAGCGCGCACCTGCCTGCGGCCCCTACGCGTCCCTTATCTGCCGCTCGGAGCAGGTGCCGCTAGAGGTGGGGGGGGGGTCTTTGAGGGGGGTGGGGAGGGCGGGGAGGGGGTCCTCAGGAGTAACATATACTGTAAGCTATTGCATAGTCCTGGGGGCTAGATTTATAGTCCTGGGGATTGCACGTGTAGTCCTAGGGACTACAATATCATGTGCATTCCCCAGGACTATAAATCTTGTCCTAGGGACTATATATCTAGTCCTAGAGACTATTAATATTATTTCTAGAACTGAGATCATATACCATTATGCACAGTAATATTTGAATGTATGGCCTGCACAGTCCTGAGGACTACAGGTATAGTCCTGAGGACTAGGGGTGTAGTCCTGGAGACTACAGGTGTAGTCCTGGTGACTATAGCGCTGGCCAAAGTAGTCCCCAGCACTATGCCTGTAGTCCTCAGGACTATCATTTTATTAGTCCCCAGGACTACAAGTTTAAAGGTTTTAGTCCTATGGACTTCCTCCGTAGTCCTGGGGACTACATATTTAGTCCCCAGGACTATTGTTTGCTACTTTTAGAATTCAGTCAAGCAGAGGCATATAGGCCCTATATGATAGGCTGAGGGGGGCAGTAAGTAGCTCTATACTAAGTTATAGTCCTGAGGACTACAATGGTAGTCCTGGGGACTATAATCATAGTCCTGGGGACTGCAGACATAGTCCTAGGGACTACAGACGTAGTCCTGGGGACTATATATATAGTTACAGTCCATATCCAGTGCAGTAGAGCCAGCCGCATGCAGGGGTGTGTGTTAAGCCAGGGGGAGGGGGGCAGCAGGGCAGCAGGGGGCAGGGGGGGGCGTATGCGCGAGGACGCCAGTGGCAGACGCGTAAACTACGCGCGCGCCGGCGCATAGTCCAGGGGACTACAGTGGCCGCAGCAATCGGTTAGCTGCCTACCAGGTACTTTAAATATGGATATTCTTGTGGAATTAAATGTATCTGTAAACAAGTGCCACGGACTAGGGCAAAT
Organism: Harmothoe impar; assembly: GCA_947462335.1. NCBI lineage: Eukaryota > Metazoa > Annelida > Polychaeta > Phyllodocida > Polynoidae > Harmothoe > Harmothoe impar. Next base: position 72,435,228 of record OX381711.1, read on the forward strand.
TCTTTTTTTTTTAATTGTTGGGAAAACTGTTCACCTACATTTTGGGGCTCTACCAGGTACTGTAAATGTAGATATTTTTGTGGAATTAAAAATATCTGTCAAAATATAAAGAGTTTGGATTAAAATGACATAAGTGTCAAAATATAAATACGGGAGAAAAACAAGTGCCACGGACTACGCACATTTTTTTTTTAATCGTTGGAAAAATTCTATTCAAAACTGTCCTCATCTAGTACATAGGGCCTGCCTAGAATACAGTTTTTTTCAAAGCAACATAAATCCAAAAGAAGGTTTTTTGCAAAACGACAAAAAACCATCTCACCATGCAGGCATTATTTTTGTGTCTATTGCTCTTAATTCATGCATGTGTAATGTCTTAACTGGCCATTATCATACATGATGTTGCTCTCTATTGCTAAAAGTATTATTTCAAAATGAAATAAACACTATCACTTCAAAGAAATATGAAATATGGACACAGAGTCAAGTTTTATGATCATTGTGGATTTGTGTCATTTTGCAACAACAAAAAAGCTGCTTAATGATTCATGTTGTTTTGCAAAATCAAGAAATTTGTAGTACCAATATTATATGTAGGTTCTTGTATTCATTTAGAGAACAGTCCCCAGATGTCTCCACCATCAGACTTGAGTCTCACCAACTCCACCTGGCAGGTGCTGGCCAGACTACCACACAGCCTCCTTCACCTCTACTGACTGGCACTGGGTCAGGACAAAGGGAACATTTATTAAAACCTTATTTTCTTTCAATGATAATCAAGAATTTCAAAATTTTGTTTTCTAGGTATTTTATTTATTGCCCATTAATGATTGAGGTGCACTAAACACCAAATATGGATAAAATCACCACCTGGGCGCAAGGGGTTATGGGTAAGGAGTACCTCATTAATGGGAAATTGGCTGGAAAAGATGTTGGTGAGACTCGTGCACCTCAGAAGTATGGTTTGGACACTGTCAACTCCATGCTCGGTCTCAACCAAATATTTGAATGGTATGAAAATCAAAATGATTGTTTTTTTTAATACCTTGTCTCTTGCTGGTGGAGGGGGCATCAAGAGAAATGGCCTTGCTTTTATAAGTCCTTCCAGGGTCATATCCAGGGTTTGCCTGTAAATATCACAGTGTGTAATCATTACTATTATTATGTTTTAAGGATCTTGCTGTGCCCATGCTATCATAGAAAACTAGGCTATAGTTTGCCAGCAACAAACAAGTCTACTTAATTTCCAAATCTATGCCACTTTCTTTATACTGCCACTTACACATTATATTTTTAAACAAATAATTCTGAAACTCCAAAAACAGTACCTGGCATATATGACAAGCCATGATTGAGTTTCTTGTAAAAAGTAATCCTAGGAAATCCTAAGATTTGAATTGATTTTCAGTCATAAACTCTCTTAAATCAACACAGATATTCCGGCCAAAAAGTAGTAATTCCTACAATAATAGGAAAATGGCATCTCTGGACTGTGTGACAATAGCTTGGTTATGTGACCACTCAAATATTTAATAAGCAAATATTTACACGGTATTGAATTAAAGTGCAAAATATCAGAAATCTAGAAACAATTGACAAAACATGGCAATTCAAAACAAAGTGACTTTTAACTGTTTGGTGGCAACCTTGTCTACCATCAATAAAGCTATGCAGCCTCAAGGTTGATCACTATCTACCTGAAAATGAACCCACTTCACAGGTCACTGCACATACAGCTTCGATGTATCTAAGTGAGCTCATATTAGATAGCCTGGTACATATTATCATGAGTTCCCAATATCATATTAAAAAATTAGGCAAATTCTGGTATAAAATTGAGTGTTTCATGGCCTTTTGAATATTTAAAATATTCACAACTGTAAAAAGAAAGCATGGACAATTAGAAGGGAGAACAGCAGGGTTATCTGCTCCAGCCCATGATGTCACCCTCTGGGTAAATTCACCCCAAAAGGGGCTGTATAACACCGAATAACCCCACGGAGGTGCCCTACTTTATATTGTTGCATAGAAGCATGTTGAATTTACCCTATATGTATAATGTCATAATGATGCATGAATTCAACCATGGTGAGTAACTCACCAGTACTGCATTCATGGATCATGATGACCACATGGGGTTAAAAGGTCAGCATGAGGTACGGATGCAATGCAGTGAGTTACTTGGGATCATTCATCGTGGCAAAAATTGTCTCTTTAAGGATTAAAGAGTTTTAAATTCTAAACATCCATTTGCTAACTTATTAAATGCATCAGTCTTTACTATAGTTTAAAGCACTTGCAGCTCAAAGGATCTCAACAGTAGATGAGAGAACAGGAGGATGCACTAAAGGCCATTACCTAATATGGAGGATGACTTTGGCCATTGTTACTAATTGCAGAAATCGTTATTACCCTCAATTGCCTGCACCTCACCCTTTAAGGGCTACTTGGTGATTTAATATGCTTTGTGTTTTGTTGTCACGATGCACAAATGCTTCCTTGATGAGCTCGAGCTTACTCACCAGGGCTGCATTCATGCATTATAACGACCTTTTGGAAGTGTATGTGTCTAGTAGGGTTGGCAGAATGCAAATTATTTTCCAGAACTGCATTTGTGCATCATAATGACAAAGGGTATAATGCATTAAAGCACTATCCGGTCCTTAACGAGTTTACTAACTTTAAATGCAGGCTATTAGGATGGATTAATTGCCTGGAAGTTGAAAATGTTATACCTTCTACCTATTTGTGCATAGTGCTTTAATGCGCTATTTGCTTGGTCATCATGATGCAAAAATGCACCCCTGGTGAGCTCACTCACCAGTACTGCATTCCTGCATCATGCCAACCCAATTTGGTTATACACTCATTAAGGGTCAGCATGATGCATTGATGCAGCCCTGGGGAGTTACCTGCCAGGGCTGTAATCATGTATCATGCCAACAATTGGCATAGCATGTCAAAGCAGCAAAGGGTTAGGAAGTACCTTCAGATGGTGTGGTTTAATTGGAATATGCTGTACCATTCTTAGACATGCTGGTACGTTTACGCCATAGAGGTGTATAAAAGGAGGACAAGGGGCGGAGCTGACAGACAAGTTATCCACACAGACTGATCACATCGTCAAGCTGACCTTCAAGTTCCACCGACCGTCCGCTCGTCTCTTCAGCAATTCCTAACTAGCAGTACCATAAAGGTGAGTACAGCCACAGACATATCTCAGATATGTGGTAGATATGATACAAGTTAGTAGCTGTATAGGTGTACAGGACAGGCTAATTGGCCAAGGCACCAGCCGAGGATGATAACCATTGTCCATCGCTTTTAACACAGTGTAAGGGATTGATTATTTCTCAAACATATGGGATTGGTGCATTTTACAATAGTGCATCAAAATTTGTTTGCCTCTACCTCATTTCCTGCCCACATCTAGCGGTGTAAAATGGCGGACCCATTAATGTACAGTGAGGCTGTTTTATTCTTAATACTCAGGTTACTGAATTTTACAACCAACTTTTTAGCAAGAAGACTTATATTTAATTTCTAAAAGGCCCCAATTTCTTTATTGTTTCTCAATATTGGTAGCAGCATTCCCCAGCAGTACCATAGAAAAAGACTGTCTTGGTAAACAACTGGGGCCTGGGCCTCTAAATCTGTATACCCTCTGCAACCAGTGTACAGTAACATAACAGCTTGTATAGTCTTGGTAAGTTGGATACATGGCCTTATGGTTAGCATGACTGCATTTGGATCCAGGCTTACATCAGTGCAGGTTCAAATCCTGGTCTAGTGAAATTTGTAATGTAAATGGGTGCTTTTTAAATAATTATTTTTCAAAAAGATTGTAATCATTCTATTAACATTTTTGCAAATGTTTGCAAACCTTCTGGAAATGTTAAATCCTGGTAGTGTAAACAGTTTCTTGTTAGCTGGAGAGCCACTAGTAGGGTCAAACCCAAACATCCTCCCTGCTGAGAGTGATTGAGTCAAGGCACCGGATGGTTAAATCATGGTACCAATTTGATTTATACAAGTCTTACTTTTGCAACTAGATAATCTAATAACAGAGAGCACTAAATCAACATATTTTTCTAATAGATATATATATATATGTATATTCCCCCAATAAAATAAGACCAAAGTAGTGGGAAATAAATGTTTGATTCCACATGAATTACGTTGTCAAAGTACAAGTTCTATAATTAACAAGCTAAAGTGCCCAAGTCAGGGTCAAGTTATCCTAATCCAGGTGAACCCTGGAGCGAGTAAGCAGAGACCCATACGCAATGGAAAGTAGTACAGCAGCTCACTACATATACCTAAACTTGATATGCCTATATTGGTATGGCCTCACTAAAATGATAAAAAAGCTAATATATATATATTTTCATACAGCTTTACAAGATGTTGAAGGTGCTAATATGTGGAGGTGGTAATGGTGCCCATGCCATGGCTGGGATAGCATCCGCCAAACCAGACATCACAGTCAATGTCCTCACCCTCAGAAGTGATAAGGCAGAACAGTATGTATTTCCTTGAACTGTTCATAATACCACTAGTTAAGCATACTTTGTTCTAAACAATGATATGAACCTCTTGATTCTCATATCCCTGTCCTCGAAATCAGGGTTGAATACCCCTCCTTGTGATGCAACTTTGTAAGTACTTAATTATAGGAACAACCGTATCATACATAAAATGAGCTATAGATAGGATATATATATATATAACTTATAATCAGAATTTCATCTCAGGTAATAGATTCACTTCCCATTGACTATTTTCTATTACAGGTGGACAAAAATCATGAAGGAGAGTGAGTTCTCTGTTCTCTGCCACAACCCGGATGGTACCACGTGTACAGTCAAGGCCAAACCTGCACTCATCACCAAGGACCCTGCAGCTGCCATGGAGGGGGTTGATATTCTGGCACTTGTCGTCCCAGCGTTTGCTCATCAGGTATATCTCACTGAGCTTAGACCATTTATAAAACCTGGCCTGGTAGTGGTCGGTCTACCTGGGGAGGCTGGTTTCGAGTTTGCTGTCCATGAGATCTGGGGTGAACAGGCTAGGCATGTCACTCTACTGTCTTTTGAGTCCCTTCCTTGGGCGTGTCGGGTCACCGAATACGGGAAGAGTGTGGAGGTCGTAGGTACAAAGGCTACTGTGATGGGTGCATTAGTCCCTGGCCTGACACCAGCACCAGAAGATGGCACAGCCATGCTGCAGAGATGCCTTGGTCCCCTCCCGGTACTACAAGTCTCTGGGCATCTACTGGGTGTAACCCTTATGGGCTACAACGGGTATATCCATCCTGCCCTCATGTACGGGCGCTGGCACAACTGGGATGGTCAGCCCTATGATGAGCCTCCTCTCTTCTACAGTGGGATGGACCAGTACAGTGCAGATCTCCTGTCTGCAGTCAGTGACGAGGTGGTGGCCATTGCCAAAAGCATCATGTGTCAGCTTCCATCAGTGGACCTCAACAATGTGTGTCACATCTACCAGGTATATCTTAGGTGTTATAGTGAGGATATCAGTGACAAAACCAACCTTTTCACATGTCTCAAGACCAACAAGGCATACAATGGCTTGACCCACCCATCAGTGAGAACAGCGAATGGAAAGTACATCCCCAACTTCAAGCACAGGTACATGCTTGAAGACATCCCTTATGGGTTGGTTGTGATGAGGGGAATCGCGACAGTCATCGAGGTGCCAACACCAAATATGGATAAAATCATCACCTGGGCGCAAGGGGTTATGGGTAAGGAATACCTCATTAATGGGAAATTGGCTGGAAAAGATGTTGGTGAGACTCGTGCACCTCAGAAGTATGGTTTAGACACTGTCAACTCCATGCTTGGTCACAACCAAATATCTGAAATGGTGTGACAATAAAAAAACAAAATGACTGGTTTTCCATACCTTGTCTCATTCTGGTGTAAAGGCAATATTTATACGATGATGAAGAGAAATGGCCCCGTATTTTTATTTCAGGGACATGTGCTTGGTTTGCTTGGACCTGTAAATATTTCACTATTTATAAGGATTTTGCTGTGCCCATGATTTCATAGAAAACTATAGTTTGCCAGCAACAAACATGCTAGGTCTATTTATTTCCAAATGCATGCCACTTTCTTCATACTGCCACTTACACATTTGTATTTCTAAATTAGTAGTTCTAGAACTCCAATACAGCACCTGGCAAATATGACAAGCCATTATTCTTGCAAAAATGAATCCTAGGAAATCCTGAGATTTTGGATTGATTTCTTGCGTCGAAAACTCGCGACAATTTCTTGGTCATTCAACTACTCATTTATAACACACTTCTTGGTAAGCCTCAGGCATTTGTTACTCTGGTGTGCATGCCATGAGTGGATATTTGCTTTATGATCAAAGCTATCAAGTTCTTCAAGTTAACCTGCTATCTTGTGGACAATCATCACATTTGAAACAGACTGAACCGCCATTTTGCAGCTCTACCTGGTAGATGGTAAATGTAGATATTTTAGTGTATTGAATTAAAGTGCAAAATATGGCAATTCAAAACAAAGGGACTTTTAACTGATGGGTGGTGACCCTGTCTAACCAATAGGGAGAACTTGCTGCCCTCATTAAAGCTATGCAACCTTAAGGTTGATTGTTACCTACCTGAAAATAAACCCACCTCACAGGTCACTGCACATACAGCTTAGATGTATTTGAATGAGCTCATATTAGATATCATATTCAAAAATTAGACCAATTCTAGTGTAAAATTGAGTGTTTTATGGCACTTTGAATATTAGATATATTTGTAACTGTAAGGGTACTGTATTACTATGTGCCTCCCTAATATTCTTCGAAACTGTAAAATAAATATGTATGTCAACGAGCATTCTACAACTCATCTGTCAATCTGCGCATAGCAGAAGGTAGACTTTAAGCTGACGCCACTTAAGTTCATAACTGGTTTAGTAATAGTGAACAGTGAATTCTTCAATCCTCTATTAGTTCAGACCTACGCTCCCACTACTAACATGGGTGGAACTGCACTTGAGTGTTGCGCAAGCTGCGAATATTCAGCATAAAAGGTGTCAGCATATGCAAAACAGGGGCCTTCGAATGAGCCTCAATTAGCAATGTCTATATCACTGATTTACACAGTGATGCAAATATTCAGAATCTCTTTCATAAATATCTATGTGATGGAACACATTGTTCGAAAGACCTAGGTTTAAGTTTCCAACAGCCTAGCAGTGGAGGTAATCAATGCAAAGCCCATGGTTGTGCGCCTTGTGCTGGCAAATAATTAGCATAAAACTAGTTTTTATATAATAAGGCTGATTGGATCCTGAATCTGCTCCTCCCAGTACTGTTTTGTTAAGCCACCATAGTTTATTGTAAAATACCATTCTTTATCACACTCGATGTTGGCTTTGACACAAATATCAAGTCATCAAATATCAGATGGATATTTGATGTAGTCAAGTGATATTTGATGTTGTCAAGGTAGTAAAATTGCACTGCCCTGATTGGACGAGGCTGGATGAGCTCTGCCGGAACTACTTTCTATCTGTTGCTATGCTGTGTAACCACAACAGTGGCGTGCAGAAAATTGGTATTGCTGGTCTAAATTAGGAGTAAAAATAATAATTTAATTGCACAAAAATACCGACCAACATGTCTACTGTATCTTGGGAAGACATAGGAATTCATCCAGAAGTTGCTGCGCTTCTTGAGGCAGAGGGAATTGCAGTACAAGATGTAGATGATTTTGACAATCGGGACAGACTACGAGCTGTGGCTGCTTTAGCAACCTCTCAGTTGCCAAAGAAAAAGAAGAATTGCGAAAACTTGTAACAGAGGGAAGAAACATTAATACTGCTAAAAGTACTGCTCAGGGTGTAAGGAATTTTGTTAGCTTCCTCTCGAGGCAACGTGAGAACGTCAGATATTGACTCAAGGATCTCACAACAACCAAATTCTATCAATTTACATAGTGCATCTGAGTTCAATATTGTTACTGGTCAAAGGGTCATGATGGCAGCCCTATAAAGGCATGTGTATTTCAACTATGATTGTTTTGTTGCTTTCCTGAAAGACTATGTTGTCTCTATTGAGATCCTGTAACCTCGTTAAATAATACACTTAAAACATCTCTTGGTAGCTATTCTCTTATGATTTCTATACTACCGGACAACATTACGGTGTCTGATAGTACTGTCAGTACAGATCTGAGTGCTGCACTTTCAGTTAACTATATACATTTATTTTTTCTGATCAACCTATTTCTTCATATGTGCATTACATTTCCATGTGCATTACATTTCCACTGCAAACTACACTCACTAGAATTCATTAATTGTTGTCTTTCCTTGTCATATGTATACAATGTATGCAAACAACATTGATAGTTTATCTCCCAGCTGCATTTATGCAGCTAGTTGAAAGTGTAACATGCATGTAAACTGTTGAAATGTATTATATAATTTTTTTGAAATATGACACGCGGAAGAATCATATGGTGACCCACATTGAACTACAATATAATATAATTAAATATCAATGTGTAAATACCAATCAAATGAACCTACATAATTCAATCTGAATTTATAATATGAGTAATATTTATTCAAATAATTTTCTACACGGCATAGATAAACTACTGGTAATTTTAAAACAATTTTTGTATAAATACTAAACTAAAGGTAAACCAAATGTTGCCGACTGTAAAATTGATGTTGATTCATGTAATTAACCTAGCAACTCCATTGTTAGCATCGATCCCAAAATAGTACTTCAGTCTGAAATTTTCATGAGAAACCACCAAACTTGCCTGAAGAAGTGTACTAAAAGTACACGAAACATTGCATTATTATTCCCAATCCCCCAGATTTCGATGTCACTTCTACCCCAATAAAAGCCATCAACCCAAGTCAACTTGTCTGGTTTTGTGTGGATAAGCATTTATGTCAAACAAATTATAAATTCACCCCAGTAGTGGCTGTATAACAGCAAATAACCCCACTGATGTGTCCGACTTAATATTGTGAGGTTGTACATTTCACACCTTAAATTAAAACACCACAAAAGTCGTTTGGTAACAGCCTCTAGGCTTAAACAGTGCAACACCTGGTGTGATTACCCCAATGGTGATATCATGGACTGCAACAGATAACCCCGCTGTTGACCCTTCTAATGGACCATGTTTTGCTAGATGTTTTAGAATATTGTTGATTGATACTAAGACTATCATTTGAAGTCATCATGAATATAGGGACCACCTATCAAAATAGGTTATGTATATGTTATGAAAAGATATGAACTATTTTCTGTTCTTTTATTACTATATTATTTAACAAGATTATAGAATTAACATGATGACAACTTATTCCTACCTGTTACCAAAGCATTGCATTACATCTGCCATACAACTGTAAAATTATTTTTGGATTAAAGGGGAACAGAAGACATTTCATATGTGATGTTTTTTATTTCTGTCCATAGTAGTTTATATAAAATAAAATCAACTTAATATAGTAGATGGCCTTACAATAAAGGCGAGTACAACTAGGGTAGATTCACCCGGAGTTGGACACATACCTGAACTTGTGAATAATGTAAATAATGGTAAAGGTTACGGCTTAATCTTTGTAAAGGGCAAACACTAGAAATCCTATAGTTCAGGAAATAACCATAAATTCTGATGTATACGCCTAACGTGCATATAAAATTTGGAGAACCCTGACTCTTGGCTAATCCTTGCATAGAAGCTTGTTGTATCTACCCTACATGTATACATATTGTGAGACTGTCATGATGCATGAATTCAACCAAGGTGAGTAACTCACCAGTACTGCATTCATGGATCATGATGACCATATGGGGTTGAAAAGTCAGCATGAAGCACAGATGCAATGCTGTGAGTTACTTGGGATGATGATGACAAAAAATGTCGCTTTAAGGATTAAAGAGTTTTAAATTCTAAACATCTATTTGGTAACTTATTCAATGCACCAGTATTTTCTATAGTTTAAAGCACTTGCAGCTCAAAGGATCCCAACAGTAGATAAGAGAACAGAAGAATGAACGAAAGGTCATTACCTTATATGGGGGATGACCCCATATAATGGATCACCCCATTGTTGCTACCAGCAGAAATTTTTTCTTACCTTTAATTGCCTGCACTTCACCCTTTAAGGGCTACTCGGTGATTTAATATGCTTTGCGTTTTGTTGTTGTGATGCACGAATGCTTCCTTGATGAGCTTACTCACCAGGGCTGCATTCATGTATCATAACGACACTTTGGAAGTGTATATGTGCCCAGTAGGGTTGGCAGAATGTACACAATTTTCCAGAACTGCAATTTTGCATCACAATGAGTTAAAGCACTGTGCGGTCCTGAAAGGGTTTACTAACTTTAAATGCAGGCTATTAGGATGAATTAATTTCATGGAAGTGGAAAATAATGTAGGGAATCGCGACAGTCATCGAGGTGCCAACATTCATTCAGGTGATGATTTTATCCATATGCCTTGTTGGTCTTGAGAAATGTGAAAAGGTTGGTTTTGTCACTGACATCCTCACTTTAAAACCTTAGATATACCTGGTAGATATGACACACATAGTTGTGGTCCACTGATGGAAGCTGACACAAGATGCTTTTGGCAATGACCAAGAAATTGTCGCGAGTTTTCGACACGAGAAATCAATCCAAAATCTCAGGATTTACTAGGATTCTTTTTTGCAAGAATAATGGCTTGTCATATTTGCCAGGTGCTGTATTGGAGCTCTAGAACTACTTATTTAGAAATACAAATGTGTAAGTGGCAGTATGAAGAAAGTGGCATGCATTTGGAAATAAATAGACCTAGCTTGTTTGTTGCTGGCAAACTATAGTTTTCTATGAAATCATGGGAACAGCAAAACCCTTATAAATAATGAAATATTCACAGGTCTAAGCAAACCCAGGACATGTCCCTGAAATGAAAAAACGGGGCCATTTCTCTCAATCATCGTATAAATATTGCCTTTACACTAGAATGAGACAAGGTATGGAAAACCAGTCATTTTGTTTTTTTATTATCACACCATTTCAGATATTTGGTTGAGACCAAGCATGGAGTTGACAGTGTCTAAACCATACTTCTGAGGTGCACGAGTCTCACCAACATCTTTTCCAGCCAATTTACCATTAATGAGGTATTCCTTACCCATAACCCCTTGCGCCCAGGTGATGATTTTATCCATATTTGGTGTTGGCACCTTAATGACTGTCGCAATTCCCCTCATCACAACCAACCCATAAGGGATGTCTTCAAGCATGTACCTGTGCTTGAAGTTGGGGATGTACTTTCCATTCGCTGTTCTCACTGATGGTTGGGTCGAGCCATTGTATGCCTTGTTGGTCTTGAGACATGTGAAAAGGTTGGTTTTGTCACTGATATCCTCACTATAACACCTAAGATATACCTGGTAGATGTGACACACATTGTTGAGGTCCAATGATGGAAGCTGACGCATGATGCTTTTGGCAATGGCCACCACCTCGTCACTGACTGCAGACAGGAGATCTGCACTGTACTGGTCCACCCCACTGTAGAAGAGAGGAGGCTCATCATAGGGCTGGCCATCCCAGTTGTGCCAGCGCCCGTACATGAGGGCAGGATGGAGATACCCGTTGTACCCCATGAGGGTTATACCCAGTAGATGCCCAGAGACTTGTAGTACCGGGAGGGGACCGAGGCATCTCTGCAGCATGGCTGTGCCTTCTTCTGGTGGTGGTGTCAACCCAGGGAGACATGCTCCCATCAGAAACCCCTTTGTGCCAAAAACTTCCACACTCTTCCCATATTCAGTGATCCGGCATGCCCATGGGAGGGACCCAAAAGACAGTAGAGTGATATGCCTGGCCTGTTCACCCCAGATGTCACGGACAGCAAACTCAAAACCAGCCTCCCCAGGTAGACCGACCACTACCAGGCCAGGCTTTATAAATGGTTTAAGCTCAGTGAGATATACCTGATGAGCAAACGCTGGGACGACAAGTGCCACAATATCGACCCCCTCCATGGCAGCTGCAGGGTCCTTGGTGATGAGTGCAGGTTTAGCCTTGACTGTACACGTGGTACCATCCGGGTTGTGGCAGAGAACAGAGAACTCACTCTCCTTCATGATTTTTGTCCACCTGTAATATAAAATAGTCAATGGGAAGTGAATCTATGAATTGTGATGAAATTCTGATTATAAGTTATATATCCATCTGCTATCCATAGCCCATGGCCCAGATATGGACGAGAGGACATGTCAACAACCTAATTCTATCTTTATTACACGAGAAAGATGTTCATTTATCAATTTCAATAGATTATATAATGTTTAAATCGTTTTAATGAGATAAAATCTTACTTTCATCGAGTAACTAGGCTATCTGCACCAACCCCCTTCAGTACCCCAAACATAACATCACATATTCATAGGCCACGCCTCCTTCAAGATACAGTTGTCAAGGAAGCGCACATTTGTTGGTGTAGCCGATGCCGGTGCCGACAGTAAATACCCCTTTTACTACATTTTGGACAGTCTATATCTCAAATCTTGCTAAGAATTCGAAGCCTACACATCAGAATACCCCGGGAGTTGTGTTTAAAACTCTTAGTTAGGAGGAATTTTGCCGAAAATGAAGCTTTAATTCACACTTTTCCAAGGGATTTTATCGGGGATCGTTTTTGTGACGTAGCCAGTTTCATTCACCCCAAACAGCCAATCAGGACGTTCTGTTTTTACTATCTTGACTACATAGTAATATTGCCTGACAACGTCAGATATCACTTGACGACATCAAATATCAATCTAATATTTGATGCCTTGATATTTGATGCAAACACCACATCGAGTGTGATAAATGGGAATATCATCTATTAGAAAAATAATCAATCATGGCTGGTGCATTGGACAATTACGTGTCCGTCACTTATAACACCTATACAGCTACTAACTTGTACAATATCTACAACTTATCTGAGATATGTCTGTGGCTGTACTCACCTTTATGGTACTGTTAGACAGGAATTGCTGAAGTGATGAGCGGACGGTCGGTGGAACTTGAAGGTCAGGAATGCTTGATGAGGTGATCAGTCTATGTGGAGAACTTGTCTGTCAGCTCTGACCCTTGTCCCGCTCTCATACACCGCTATGACATAAACATACCAGTATGTCCAAGAATCGTTACAGCATATTCCATTAAGCCAGACCATTAGATGGTACCACTCAACCTTTAAGGGGCTTGTACTGCTTCGACATGCTATGCCCATTGTCACCATGATACATGATTACAGCATGGGTAGCTAACTCCCTAGGGTTACATGAATGCACCATGCCGACCCTTCATGAGTGTATAAACCCCATTGGTTTGGCATGATGCTGGAATGCAGCACTGGTGAGTAAGCTCACGAGGGGTGCATTCTTGCATCATGATGACCAAGGGCATAGCGCATGAAAGCACTATGCACCATTAGGTAGAAAACTGGTACATTATTTTCCACTTCCATGAAATTAATCTGTCAGCTCCGCCCCCTGTCTCACCTATACACCTCTGTGGCATAAACATACCAGCATGTCTAAGAATGGTACAGCATATTCCAATTAAACCACACCATCAGACAGTATCTCCTAAACCTTTGCTGCTTTGACGTGCTATGCCCATTGTCAAGTGACAGCTAACCAGGATTCACTCATCATTGTGGTACACAGAGCCGTATTACTTTTTAGTATACACCCACAGACAGGTTGTCAAGACGCTGTGTTATAATGTGATGCAAGGTAGTTGCGCTATATAGCTACGCTATATGTAAAGACAGTGTACGCCCTAATGTAGCCAAGGACCATACCTGATTGTTGGCATGATACATGATGACAGCCCTGGCAGGTAACTCCCCAGGGCTGCATGAATGCATCATGCTGAGCCTTCATGTGTGTATAAACCCCATTGGGTTGGCATGATGCAGGAATGCCGCACTGGTGAGTAAGCTCACGAGGGGTGCATTCTTGCATCATAATGACCAAGGGCATAACACATGAAAGCACTATGCACCAATAGGTAGATGACTGGCGTAAGAATGATACAACATTTTCCACTTAGCACTTCCAATTAATCCATCCTAATAGCCTGCACTTAAAGTTAATAAACTCGTTAAAGACCACATTGTGCTTTTATGCATCATACCCTTTGTCATTATGATGCACAAATGTGCATTCTGCCAACCTTATTGGGCACATGTAAACTTCCAAAGGGATATTATAATGCATGAATGCAGCCCTGGGGATTGAGCTCATCAAGGAAGCATTTGTGCATCATGACAACAAAACACAAAGCATATTAAATCACCAAGTAGCCCTTAAAGGGTGAGGTGCAGGTAATTTAGGGTAATAAAAATATCCGCAGGTAGTAACAATGGCCAAGGTCATCCCCCATATTAGGTAATGGCCTTTAGTGCATCCTTCTGTTCTCTAATCTACTGTGAGATCCTTTGAGCTGCAAGTGCTTTAAACTATAGCAAAAACTCGTGCATTGAATAAGTTACCAAATGAATGTTTAGAATTAAAAACTCTTTAATCCTTAAAGCGACATTTTTTGTCATGATGAATCATCCCAAGTAGGTCCCTGCATTGCAGCTGTGCCTCATGCTGACTTCAGAAATAAGAAACATCACATGTGAAGTGTCTTCTGTTCCCCTTTAATCCAAAAATAATCTTACAGTTGTATGGCAGATGTAATGCAATGTCTTGGTAACAGGTAGGAATAAATTGTCATCATTTTAATCCTATACTCTTATCAAATTTGTGGGTGCCTTCCAAGGGGGACCGGCAGATGAGGACAGGTGTGGGCGACCCTGTTGCTAAGACGGAAATATGACACAGACCAGGGTGAGAATCACCTCCACAACTTCTTCGTTACCATGTGTCACCAACAAGATAAAGGTATCCAAGTAGGTGTTTATCAGTTCCTGAGGTGTGTCCAGAATCTACGCCTGTCATTGGTCCTAGTACTAGGGCAAGGTCAATGCCAGGTGAGAACATATTCAAAGTGCCAAAAACACTCAATTTTATACTAGAATTGGTCTATTTTCTTAATATGATATGGGGAACTCATGATTATATGTACCAGACTATCTAATATGAGCTCATTCAGATACATCGATGCTGTATGTGCAGTGACCTGTTTGGTGGGTTCATTTTCAGGTAGCGATCAACCTTGAGGCTGCATAGCTTTATTGATGGTAGACAGGGTTGCCACAAATCAGTTAAAAGTCACTTTTGTTTTGATTTACCATGTTTTGTCAGTTGTTTCTCGATTTCTGATATTTTGCACTTTAATTCAGTACCGTATGAACATTGGCTTTGTACATTTTTTCACATATTTTTTTGATTCTGCAAAAATATAAATATTTTTTTACATTTACAGTACCTGGTAGAGCCGCAAAATGTAGGTTCAGTCTGTTTCAAATTGTTGTGATTGTCTACAAGATTTCTCCTCATGTCCCCTCCACCAGCAAGAGGCAAGTTTTGAAAGCCCAGCCATTTTGCTTTTTATTGTCACTACATCTCAAATATTTGGTTGAGACCAAGCATGGAGTTGACAGTGTCCAAACCATACTTCTGAGGTGCACGAGTCTCACCAACATCTTTTCCAGCCAATTTCCCATTAATGAGGTACTCCTTACCCATAACCCCTTGCGCCCAGGTGATGATTTTATCCATATTTGGTGTTTGTACCCCAGTGATTGTCCCAATTCCTCGCATCACTACCAAGCCAAAAGGGATGTCTTCAAGCATGTACCTGTGCTTGAAGTTGGGGATGTACTTCCCATCAGCCATCTTTACTGATGGGTGGGGAAGGCCTTTGAGCCCCCTGTTGGTCTTGAGGGATGTGAAAAGGTTGGTTTTGTCACTTATATACTCACTGCAGCACTTTCCGTATGACTGGTAGATGTGGCACACATTGTTAAGATCCACCAAAGGAAGCTGACACATGATGCTTTTGGCAATGGCCACCACCTCGTCACTGACTGCAGACAGGAGATCTGCACTGTACTGATCCACCCCACTGTAGCAGAGAGGAGGCTCATCATAGGGCTGGCCATCCCAGTTGTGCCAGCGCCCGTACATGAGGGCAGGATGGAGATACCCGTTGTACCCCATGAGGGTTATACCCAGTAGATGCCCAGAGACTTGTAGTACCGGGAAGGGACCAAGGCATCTCTGCAGCATGGCTGTGCCATCATCTGGTGGTGGTGTCAACCCAGGGAGACATGCTCCCATCAGAACCCCCTTCGTGCCAAAAACTTCCACACTCTTCCCATATTCAGTGATCCGACAAGCCCATGGGAGGGTCCCAAAAGACAGTAGAGTGATATGCCTGGCCTGTTCACCCCAGATCTCACGGACAGCAAACTCAAAACCAGCCTCCCCAGGTAGACCGACCACTACCAGGCCAGGCTTTATAAATGGTTTAAGCTCAGTGAGATATACCTGATGAGCAAACGCTGGGATGACAAGTGCCACAATATCGACCCCCTCCATGGCAGCTGCAGGGTCCTTGGTGATGAGTGCAGGTTTGGCCTTGACTGTACACGTGGTACCATCCGGGTTGTGGCAGAGAACAGAGAACTCACTCTCCTTCATGATTTTCGTCCACCTGTAATATAAGCCAATGTTTTTTTTATTAAGGTATACAGTTATCATGTAAATACATAATCTGCCTCTGGACTCAGCAATGCCATTATGCTGTCCAGGCCTTTTTTGAATAATTTTGAATAATTTTAGGGCTCAATGTACATCTAGATATATTCTTATCTTTGCCATCTGTATGACTCTAAAATCAAATTTCATCCATTTAGTCTTATCCTTGTTGATGGGGAGTAGGTTGTCACTGCAACCGGCTGCTTACCATAGGGACTAAGGTTTGCATCTCCTCGACACTATTTACAGAAATGGCTGCATCATCAGCATAAAGTACAGTTTTACATAAATCAGAACAATTTGGCAGATTATTGATATATGATGTAAATAATATAGGGCCTAATATAGATCCCTGAGGGACTCTGTATTTGACTGGCTTGACCTGGAAGAAGGTGTTGTTAGCTAGTACTCTTTGTGTTCTACTTAAGGTGGATCGCTACCTGTTGAAAACGAACCCACTGCGCAGGTATCTGCGCATGCAGCTTAAAAGCATCAGAATGCGCCCATATTGCATAATCTGATACATAAATGAGTTCCCCTTATCATATTCAAAAATTAGGCAAATTCAAGTAAAATTGAGCATTTTATGGGACTTTTAAAATTTGATATATTTGTAACAGATGTTTTTTTCCTATTTTTGACAAGAATTAGTACACTGGCATTATTTACCAATGAATCTTCTCAGAAATACTACAGAGCATATTGATTTGCTTAAAACAACCAAGGTTATTTAATAAGGACGTTTAAGAGCAATATTTTGGTGATATTATTCATTAAACAATGCTCTAAATATGAAATCCAGTCCGTTTTTGCATTATTTTCTAACTTCAAAGGCCAAAAAACCTAAAAATATGCCCGGGACCCCCTATCAAAATCACTTTTATATGCTAGCAAATGAGCTGAACTATCTTTTGAGAGAGTTAAAAAAAATTCTGTTAATTTTGAATACAATTTTTAGCCAATAAGACTACAAAATAAAGACAATTTATTCCTACTCTTTCCTGAATCATCATATTTTTTACCCATAATGCCATGGCACACAACTGTAAAATTATTTTTATTCTAAAGTATAACATATAGCCGTGTCACATGTGAAGTTCTACATTTCTGTGCATAATGGTTTATATCTAAAAAAATAACCAAAGTTTTCACAATTTTTTCTAATTTTTAGAAATAAATGAAAATACTTTAAATTTTCAAAATTCGATATCTCAAAAAGTAGTTCGGGACCCCCCATTTTTCTTTTCATTTATCATGTCAGTATGATTTAAACTGCCTCTAGAAAAAAAAAAAGAAATTCTGTTAACTTGGATCTAAGGGTAGCGACCCACCTTAAGAGATAATTTAGAAACCATCTATAAGAATTTTGGGTAATTCCGATACTTTTTTATTTATTAATTAACAAAGGGTGTGAGACTCTGTCGAAAGCTTTGGAATAATCGAAATATAGGCTATATATCTCTGGATTGTTTTCTCTTTCTTCATATATGTCATTTTAGAAGGTTGAGATACCTGTAAATGTGGATCTCCCAGGTCTAAAGCCATGCTGTGCAGAGTGCATTTCTTGTAAGAAAATCTATTTGCATTACCTTTTCAAACATTTTCCCAGGTAAGGGCAATAAACTAATAGGTCTAGGTTAGTAACGAGTTTAGAGCTTCCCTTCTTTGGTATGGGCATAACAGTAGTAATCTTCCATAAGTTAGGGAAACAATTCCTTCTTTTACATTCATTAAATATGAAAACTAGCTTCTCAGGGTCACAGGTTCTTAAAGACAAATGCATTTAAATGCTGAACACTAGAAGATTTGGTACAGTCAATTTTGTTCACCTATTCGAGATTATAACCAGGACTATCTTGAGACAAATGTCTCAGGGGTTAACCATGACTCAGCAACAAGTCCAATGTCAAATTTATGTAATAACTTTTTCCATTCAGTAAATGTCTCGTCATTTAAAGCTGGGCCGTCAGGGAATAAGTTCAGCATTTTTGATACATAGACTAAAATAACAGTTCCACCTGAGGGCAGCAGTGTATTGTCCAGCTACAACATATTCACCCTATCTTGTGGGCCTGTAAGAGCTGAGCTCCCAGCCCTTAAGAGCCCTCTTGTGAATGAAAACTGAACTATATCCAAAAAGTGCTTTTGACCTCACTTCAACCATGACGGTCAAGCTTCAAACTCCTCACATTGTGACATACAACTTTGACCTATATTATCAAAGTCAATCGCCATTATATCCAAACACGACATGTAGCCTGTTATGTTTTTGATTAATGAGTTGAAGTTTTGAAGTTTGAAAAGTTTATTGAACATAATTTATTAAAAAGAATATTCTTCATAGTATAGTCAATCAATGCAAATGCCAACATCATAGTTGACAAAAGTTTCAAGAATCAGTTCCATAGGTCGTTCACGAAGAGTAGAGAGTATTAATAGTGGTTTCCACGAGCAACAAAAGTAATTTTTACACGGACCAGAGATACAATTACCGGGTTCATACATTGTCGACATAATGACATAGTATTAATATACAACAAAGCTAGCTAGTTCATCACACAAAAACAATATATTCAATGTACTTAACACTAAAAAAAAATAATTTTAAGGTATCACAATGCTGAACAGCAGCGTCAAGTTTATCCCAGGCTAGCATCCCCCTACATAGTGGGCTGCTTCTGTACAACTCCAGTAACCCAGCAAATTAGTTCCAGATTGTTTCACCCTGTTTTACCCCTGGAACTGTGTGCTCATTTCGTGCATTTTGTGTGACATGTATACCATGTAACAGACTCACACACACTGACACAGTGTTCCATGGAACAGATTCACACAGTTCTGACAGATTTAAAAAAAGCTTATTCACACCAAATGACAAAATTATAATGCCCTAAACCAAAATGTTTAGTCATGTATTTTTAGTTTCATTATGAATTACGAAAAGATAGGAAATACTGTAATACTTTTTACAACCAGCAGTATTTGACATAGATAGTCATAGCACACTATTGGTGTGTGTGCTCCTGGTTTGTACAAACTCATTCGATCAGGTTCCTAGCATTTCAACATAGGGCTGATGAATATATGTACCATTATAACCATCAACATTAGAGTTCACATGAGCAGCAGGAGATAGCCAGGCTTTTATCCAAACATAATGACCAGAGGAAAGGTGTCTAGCATCTGGACCTCTTAATGCTGCTTTTATTAAAATGATATGGCATATACATAATGAATGTTAATAGAAAGACAGGTGCATTGTCTGATTCACAATACATTGAGACCCTGTTTAGATACTTTTAGCTAAAGAAAACCATTATCCTTAATCAGGAAAAGGGGTACAATCAACTTTGATGACACCTGGTGTCACACATAACAGGTATTTGTGTGATGTAGTGTCACCTAGTTTCCCTTCTGGCACACACTCACACATCTTCAAACATAACCATTATCACTTTGTCAGGTTGGGATAGTGCATGGTTTTGACACCAGGTGTCATCTTTGTTGTTCCTTGTTATACTCATGGGTGAAATGGAATCATTTTCATTGTTTACAACCATAATAGCATGTTGTCAATGCAACTTTGACCTAGCTATACACCTCTAATTCTATCAAGTTCCATTAGTGATTGAAAAACACACCATATGATTTGATTAAAGCAGCATTAAGAGGGACAGACCACAGACACCTTTCCTCTGGTAATCTTGTTTGGATAAAGGTCTGACCTTTTGTTACATGTGTATACAGCTGATAATTGGCATGAGTTGTACACAACTTCATCAGACCTACACTACCATGGTAGGAATCTTGTTGAATGAGATGGTATGCCCATATACAGCAGGGAGTGCACTAACAGATTTCTGCCATGGTGCCCTATGCCAGTTTCTAAATATAATGAGTATTACAAACTAAACAGACTTTCCTTTCTTTTTCAAAAAAATCAAAAAAGTGAAACAATATGGTTGGAAACATTTCTGTGCCATGGTACATGATGCTGTGTGAATATGTGTGAATTTGTGTGAATATGTGTGAGTATGTGCCACTTCTTGTCCTATGGGGTATGGTGTCATATTGTGCCAATTAGTTCCATAGGACAACAGTCACACAAAGTGTTGGTTGATACATGAGGTTGTCCTACGAACCAACAGTTTGTCCAGTTTACATCTCACGTGTAAATCAAGTATGGAAATGTCTCTGGGGGCCATGGTGCCTAGACAGACTCTGAGGCATTTATTCTGCACTGTTTGTAGTTTGCGGCCCAGAGTAACCGGACCACTGTCTACCACATAGTCACAGTAGTCCATATATTTATATATATATATATATATATATATATATATATATATATATATATATATATATATATATATATATATATATATATGTATATGTATATATATATATATATATATATATATATATATATATATATATATATATATATATGGATAATTCAACTATGGACATAAGAGGCATGTTATTCCTCTGTTCCTCACTATAATTAAAACTTGCTCAGAAAATGTGTCTTATTACAACCACAAGAGCTGATAGTAGAGAACAAGTCAATACAGGCAGTATCATAGAGCTATAACATATATAAACCTGTAAGTGCTAACATGTGGTTATCTTATTTAGTATTTGTACACACATAGACATGAAGTAAGTCACATTCATAGTAATAACATGAAGTATTGTTTTACACAGTAATTATATATAGGCACACACACATACATGTATATTCTAAGTTACCTGCGTTATATAATATACATTGCAGATCACCACCTCCCAGTCAGCAGTTGTCTTATGTAACATTTAGCATTGTCCCAGAGCCCCATGTTAGAATTAGTACCGGGGTACGATGTTTACATTGAGCTTTATAGTCTCATGTATTTCTGTACCTTTACATCAAGAACAGTCTGTGTCGAAGTGGCACCCGTCTCTAAGTACATAGTCTGTGTGGCTGAAACCCGAATGGCAATGGCTAGCTATCCAGGGTGACCTTAGGGCAGACCCTTTGGTAAAATCATTAATAAATGAGTTGACCAGTTCCATGGACCTATCTAACATTTTCTGTTGAGGGTGTTTACTGTCAGATATAATATTATTGTACTGATTCAGGACAACTTCACATACCGGGCTAGGGCCCAAAAAAAAGAAGGTTTGTTTCAGGTCACCCGACCGACCCTATCTAAACAGGGCCGACCCTACGTTTCTTTATCCAATTTTGAAGATTTCTTTTATATTTTTACACTTTTTTGGGGTCAATTTTAGTTTTACAAAAGTTTTGAAAAAATCTTCCCATTTTTACACTTTTTTGGGTCGATTTTAGGGTCTGTAAGATAAAAAAAAGTTTAAAAAAAAGAAAATCCGACCTACCGACCCTAGAGTTTCTTCCCATGTTACCTGAAACAAACCTTTTTTTAAATTTGGCCTAAATAAGATATTAGCATTACATGTGAGCGATTGGTTCCTCATGATACTATGAGCTGTTTCTAGTGTAGAAATATAATTATCACGACATATGGTGGGACTGTCGAAGCTGGGTCTGGTATATTTTGCAACTGTATTCCTGTAAGTCACAGATACAATGCCGAGTGCTGAGTGCAATAGAAATAATGTCTACACTACTTTCATAATGCTTCATTATGGACATGGACATTTTCAGATATTTCCAAGCTTCTGGGAAAGCTATTCATATGTATGTGGAAGCCTTGCTTACCTTAGTTGATTTCAAACTATACAATACAGTTGACAGCAGAGTACAATACACTCGGTATTATCATAGCTAAAATTCCTCACCATCATCCAGCCTAGTGTTACAATGGTATCTATTGCAATTGGTAAGGCCACTCAAAAAAAACAATATGGTTTCTCATCACCCTGCGCATCAGGAGAAAATGTGATTTGATGAAAGCTTTCTTTTAAAAAAATAGAAGATTTTTAATGAAAAATATGTAAAAATGTGGACAGATATTGGCATATGTTGTACTAACTCAAAGCTTACACTTTTAGTATTGCAGTAAGCTAGGAACACCTTACAATATAACAACCTTTGAGGATCAATAAACTCTCAACTACTAAAATCATTCATGAAAGTTCTAAATTACCCTATATGTTTTAGCCTTCAGTAAAAGAAAAAAATTTAATGAAAAATACCCTCGTCACATTTTTCACTGCCGGGTGATGAGAAACAACTTTGTTTTGAGTGGCCAAAGCATGTGGCAAGGCAGAAAAATATACTGTCAATATCTGGAGGGTGAATATGAGGTAATGACAAAAATGTCCTTACTGTTCAGCCTTATCACTTCTGAGGGTGAGGACATTGACTGTGATGTCTGGTTTGGCGGATGCTATCCCGGCCATGGCATGGGCACCATGACCACCTCCACATATTAGCACCTTTGGCATCTTTAAGCTGGCCTAGAAATAAAACAAACATATAACCATAAGTGATGATTGTTAACATCATAATATCTTGATTTCAGATTTATCTTTGTTGGAGTCAAGGGTGTTAAAACCTTATATAACGTCATGCCATAGTAAGGAGCCTTAGAGAAACGTTATACAACGTTATAAAATGTTGTATAACGTTTTTTGTTTACTGGGCCTACTATATCCCAGTGGGCACAAATTTCAGGTCAACGTTGAATCAACATTGGATCAACATTGAACCAACATTGACAACCATCCCTCAACGTTGATTCAATGTTCTGTGCCCACTGGGATGCATGATGAGTGGCCCAGTCAGCAGGTATTACATAAATGGAGGAGTATCTGATGCATGTAAAAGTAAAAGGTTGTTCCTATCACTGTTGGGTGTGTGACCTTGATTTGACTATGAGCCTATTGGTAAATGGTGAATAGTGTCCAGTGAGATTCTTGCAGTGCCTCCTCCAGCCACTTATGTCCTCCTGCCAGGCCCTCACTGCTCAGCTCTCTGTGTTCTTCTCTCTTTCGTTACCAGGCACGGCCTGTTTAAATACCACCCCAGGTAACAAGAAACGTTTAGTGAACGTTGATCAACATTCACTTTTGGTTGATTGGACCAACGTTTTTTCATTTGCATTCTGTCAACGTTTTCTTAGCGTTTTTGAGGATACCGTGCTTTAAGAAACGTTGGTTTAATGTTAGAAAACAGTTTGCCAACTAACGTTTTCCAGGTAACATATATTTAACATTGATCAACGTTTTTTTGTGGACTCATATCAACGTTTATCTAACCAATTGGTTCAACGTTGATTCAACGTTTTTTTGGTAATTTCTGTCCAACTTACCAGGTGGCAGTTCAGTATGTAATGGAAATCAACTGATAGTTGCACAGCAGTATCTGTCTAATATAAGCTACAATAATGATAATTTATGATATCTTTATCAATATCAATCATAATATTTAGTGTTTAGATATGATTCGGCTAAATATAATGGTAAAATTATGATATAAGTTGTTTATTTGGGGTGCATTATGGTAAACACCCCTTTTGTAGAATTCTGATAATTATAAATGAAAAATGCCCATACATGCATGTGAATCAATACACTGCTTAAAAAGGAGTAAAGGCTTCATGCAACTCTTTTAGAAAGAGTGTACATGTGCGGATGTATGAAAGACATAAGAAACAAAATGAAATTAAAATAAGTATTAAAGAGCTGTAAATAGACCTTTTTGTATTATAATGTGTGTATTAACTCAACGTTTTTTCACCCATAGCTCAACGTTGATTCAACGTTAATTCAACATTGAATTGAGTCCACGAAATGGAATTAAGCTAGATGCAAAATAAGCGATTTCTCACTCTGTAAATGACGTTAAAAGAACGTTTAAACAACTTCAATTTGTTACCTGGGACATCTCAATGGAGTGACCGGGTGGTGCAATGTGGCGTTTGGTTATTGGTTTATGGACGACATGTTAGCAGGCCTTGACAAGGAGAAATGTGACCTAATTCCAAGAACAGCATTATGAGTAAACCCATAATCCTAGGGGACCATGCTGTGTTTTTGGCCTAGGACCAGGCGAGAGTAAATCCCTACCCCACACGGGTGTGCACCATAAACTCAATGATTAATAAACAGTAAAGTTATACATTATTGGGGCAATAATTAACTGATTTCTCACAGGCATATGTGTTAGATATCCATCCATTTATCTAACATGCATAAGCTATAATATACCATGGTATTATATATCATGGTTTACCATATTATTCTGGCAGCCATATTGGATAAATCCTAAAGTGTTAAAGTCAAATGTTTAGGGGACGGGTGTTTTCTTAATTCTAACGAGAATAGTTTGTGATGCAGAAAACAATTCAGGATACTGGCATGCTGATAGCCACTACTATCCCTCTCAGGCTGTCAACTAACGCAGAGCAGCATATGACAGGTGTCTTTTAGCATGAAGTTTGCAAAGAAAGAAAGATTTGCAAAGTGCAAGTAGATTTTTCATTTCATGGATGCTCTCAATATGTACAGTGATATGGGGTGTATGAGTACAAAAAGTAAACAACAAAAAAAAACACAAAAAAAAACGACAAACAACAATCATGATTGATATTTTCCTTTACTGTGTGTAGTTAATATACAGGGAGCGTTCAAATTTATAAAGCGAATTTACAACAAGCGACAAACAACAATCAATTCGAACATGAGCATACATGGGGACTAGCCCAGTTGCTTGACTATGAATAGTGCGAGCACAGTAGCCCTAGCTTTGGTCTTGAATAGCTCTTTGTCCATTGTTAGTCTACATGAGCTATATGATTTGTTCCACAGGTCTATGCCTTGTACAATGGACTCTTACAAAAGGCATATGATTTGCAACTTGGATAATCTAAAATGCCAATATTTGTAGACCTCGTTATGCGCCCACAGTTGGGTGCCACTGTAAACTTGAGGCCAAGGTATAAAGCATTATGGCTGCTACCATACATGTACTTGTGTAATAGTAATAGCAGTTGTAAGTCAAATCTTACACTTAGGTAGTCTATGTTAGTGTCATGGGGTAGGTTGACAATACTATAACGGCTTACACGTAGACCTCGGTTTTGCACCAACTGCAGCTTTTTGTTTTGGGTGCTAGTAACTCCATTAAAGAGAAAACCACAATATTCTAGTACCGGCAAAATGGTTTGTTTAAAGATCAAGGTGGCTATTGAGGTTGTCACTTTTTGTCTTATTATTTTAAGCATATAACACCTATTTGAAGAGGTGCTTTCACTTTTACTGACTGTTTTCTCAAATGAGATTACATTGTCAAGATTGATACTAAGATATTCATATCTAGTACATGGTTTAAGCATTGTGTCACCCATTTTAATAATAGGCATGGCTATTACAGGATTCAATTGGGTGGTGGTGGAGGGGAGGGTAAATGGCACAGTTTTGGGTTTCTCTTTGTTTATGCCACTTTCACTAAACCATTTGTAGACTTTATCTGTATCATGCTGCACTTTACCTTTGGTTATAGACAGGTTTGATGACGTGATGTAGAAGACCACATCGTCAGCATACATAATTATATCACAGCGGTCAAGAATGTTGGGCAGAGGGTTTATAAAACATATGAAGAGTAGTGGACCCAAGGATTGATCCTTGGGGTATACCATAGCATACTGGTAGGAGGGGAGAGGTCGTCTTGTCACAAAGAGCCAATCAGTATAGAGTGGGGGAAGGTTTAGGGCTTTCATACGGGCTATTGATTCTAAGTAGTGCATGCTATCAAAAGCTTTCCGTACATCAAGGAAACTAGCCAGCAAGTGCTCATCTCTGTCTATGGCATTATATATTTCAATTACAAATTTAAAGATGGCATAATTTGTTGCCCTGGACGCACGGAAACCATATTGAGCGCTGTTTAGCTGTGAGCTGTTTTCAAGGGACCTATATATTTCATCATAAACTATTCTTTCGATCATTTTACTTGGGGCTGGCAGTAGGGAGATGGGGCGCCTATGTTCTTCAGGTCTCTGGACTTGGGTAGTGGTACAACTTTACCAGAAGCCCAGTCGGAGGGGAAGCTGATAGTATGAAGAGAGAGGTTTATCAATTCGGTTAGTTGGGGGCGGGGCCATTATTAAGAGGGCATCCTTTAGCACAGCAGTGTTAATATCATCTATGCTACTGGATTTGTGTACCTCTATAGCTTTTACTAGGGCAAGCACCCTCGAATAGGTGATCCTGCTAGATGGCATTACCTCATAATGAGTTTCACTAAGAGAGCTTTGATTGCTGACTACCAGGATATCTCCTAGGGATGTAAAAAGATACTGCCTATATTGCAGAAAAATTGTTTAATGTAAGTGGGGACATCTGGGCCCTTACTTTCTGAACCAGTTTCATGGTGTGTTAGTAGTATGTCGGGCTTATCCTCGCCTGACCGGCCCAGGAGTAGGGATAATTCTCTCCAGAACTTGGTTGGGTTGCTGGATAAGTCACGAAGCTTGTTATGATATATGGTCAATTCCCACGAAAATGGATCACAGGCCTCAAATAACCCTGTATTGTATAGCATGGCACAGACAACGTAGAGGCTGTCAGTCTTGTTTTATCCACATTGGTATTGAATAGACCTTCCTATGGGTACCTACTTTCACGTATCTATCTCTATTATTAATTTTTCTAGAGATGGATATGCCTCTTTGAAAAGACTAATCAATCAGAAAAAATATAATTAAAATATCCTAAAAAATAACTTTACATAAAATAGTTATAAAAGAGGAAATTCATTTTTAAATATATGATGAAACGTCCAGGAAGGTTAGATTAGGCCATTCAATATGTGGTCTGTATAACTATTCTACCACATACTGAGACATATGCAGTGGGGTAGGTTTTGCATCACCGTGCGTAGGTCCACCATTAGCCATGGTCAGTATGATGAAAAAAAGTTCCCATGGCCTAAACTTTATTTCTGATAATTAGTTATCAATATGGAGATTGATATAAAAGTAACACATTTTACCTAACCCAAGCTGATATGTTTGCATACAATGATAACTAGTGTGGGGTAGGTTCCCCCATCACCGTGCGTAGGTCCACATAAAAGGTTATAGCAGAAATACCCTACAGAATTAAGAAATTATATTTATGCATGTTTAACCCTAATCATCAAGGGACATGTATGATATTCAAACTAAGTTGTTATTGCATTTCTCTATGTCTGAGACCCAGGAAACTCTAAATAGTGACCGTGCGAGGTCCATCACTGTGCGTAGGTCCATCTGAAAGTCTTATTAAAAAAGGGATGAAAGATATCATTTTATGCAATTTCCTTCAACAGGTACTTTAAGATATAGGGGTGCAATACTTTGGAGTATTCATAACTGACAGAAATCTATCAATAATAATACATAAAAATAGTGTCTTTAGGACCCATCACCGTGCGTAGGTCCCGTCACCGTGCGTAGGTCCATAAGCAAATGTTTTCTCCAAGGCAGAAAACTAAGTTAGGATTGTAAATCTAATTGGAATTTGTAGTTTGATCATAAATATGCTTAGAAAAATAGAAAATAATGATTAATATTGCCACAAGTATATTTTAAAAGGTGCAGTGGTCCCATCACCGTGTGTAGTTCCAAGTTTGAATGTGCATAAATATGGCAGTTTAAATAATTAATGTTCCCAATTTTACGATTGTATTCCCTTGTATGGTATTAATGAGCTATCAGAAAATATAAGCAGTATATGTACTACAGGATTTTAGCCCTCTCTTTACCCTGTGATCCATTTTCGTGAGAATCGACCATATGTGTTTTCTATACAAACTTAGGCGGTGTTACGCAACCCTCAAGAAGGTGGTCGTTAATAAACATTTTGTACCCTTTAATATTAAATATATGGTGTTTCTAGGTGAAAGTTATATGTGTGTTGAGCACATTTTTAATTTTTTTTTAAACATACATACCACCGCTTTAGTTCTATATGGTTATATGTATATGAAGCTTTGCATATATGTATTTAGTGGAATTTATAATATATGATGCTTCTTCAGAGGAAAATGATTAACCTTAATTAGTGCTCGCACAGCCATGCCCACTAATAAAATGCAAGAACACAGATGGTAGTCGTGGATATTATATTTTATTTGTTATATGGGGCTCTATATTATTTTCATTGACAAATTGTTACCCGTACAATGTCTATTTTTTCTTTGTTATGTGGAACCTTTCTTATATGATTTATATGATATATATTTTCTAACAAATTGTGATGTAGTACCCAAAGATGTGTACTTTACCACGTACCCTGCCCATTTTTGGAACATTCTGGGCATAGATTAACGGGTACAATTTAATGGGTACCAATATTAACGAGTATAAGATATTGTATTGCCCGTTAATATATCTAATCATCATACAACACCATCATTTTGTGCCCGTCATCCATACCCTTATAAACATATCCGTTTTCATTATAATACCTATATTAACGGACATGCTTTATGTAACAGACCCCAGGCAATGGTTCTTTTACATCCTACACAACATGGGGAAAATATGAGCTGGGCAAGCTGTTGATATGTTGAATGCCTACCACAGCAGGGGGAAGTCTTAAGATCTATCAGCAGGGTGCTGCTGATACTTGAACCCACCACCTGAACCTCAACTCATGGCCAAATGCTTCACCTGGCATATAGTTATTTATATCACAGTTGGCTGAGAGAACAAAAGAAACAACCTTTTGTATATCACTTAGTACCAGGGGCGGCGGAACCATTTGAAAGTTGGGGGGGGGGGCAAAGGTCTGACAATATTTCTGGTGGGGAGGGGGGGGGTAAAAATTGTGTAGAGATGATTATGGGCTCCAGGGACAAAATATAGGGGGTACTAAAATGTTGCAAGCGCAGCACAGCAAATTTGCAAGTGAAGCGTTGCGACCAGACTAGGGGGTCTGGGGGCATGCCTCCCCCACCAGGAAATTTTGTGTTTCTAGAAGTGAAATGGTGCATTCTGGTGCATTTTTAGATCTGTCAGGGATAGGATTCCCCCCTTTACTTTTGTAGGTTTTCCACACCTTCTTTGGAAAAATACATGCCCTTCCCCACAAGAGATTTTTTAAATTTTGACGTAGACACTGTGGTGCCACAACAAAAAGATGGGAATAAGGATGGTGTGGCCAACCTGAGACCAGTTACTCTACTACCTTTAATAGGTAAAATCTTAGAAAGGGTGTAAATAAACGTTTCATTAGCGATCTGAAGGTAAATGACCTACTGGATCCCCAGCACAGTGGTTTTAGGGCTGGTCACTTGACTATTTCAACTGCGGCATATTTTACAGACAACATAATACTATATAAGGGAATGGATGAGCGTTATTATACCATCTCAATTTTTTTGGATCTGAAGAAGGCCTTTGATACAGTAAACCACTCAATTATTTTAGAAAAACTGTCAAAATTGGGTGTTGGAAGTCTTCTTCATGCATGGTTAGCCAATTACCGTACGGACAGGAAACAGAAAGCCTTTGATAGTGGCATGGCATCTGGTGAGGGTCTGGTAAGGTGTGGTGTACCCCATGGATCTATTCTAGGGCCTACATTGTTCTTGTTATACATAAATAATCTAAAAAATGTCTTTAAGAACTGTAAATCCTATCTATATGTGGATGAAACAGTTGTATCAGCTACAGGCCCGAACCTTGGTGAGTTAAGTACATCACTATATGGAGACTTGGCCCTACTAGATAAATGGTTTGTAAGAAATAAACTGACTTAAAATGCGGAAGAAATGACTACATGATATTTGGCCTTAGATCCAAGCTTAAAAAAATGATGAAATTTGGCAACAAGAGTATTGACAAATATTTCAGCTTTAAATATTTAGGGGTTACTCTTGATCCAGTCCTGAATTTCAATATGCATGCAGAAAATTGTTCATAGGGTATACTTGATGGCAAGAATCAGGAGTTTCATGGACAACGACACTATGCTGAATATATATAAAACCATGGTATTGCCCCATGCCAGTCTTAACAAAACTTTTTCATCCCACAGGTCATTCGGTCCTGCAAATTCTCAATGTTGCAGGACCGGTTGAATTTTTGGAGGACTGGATAGCCACATATCTAACGGCTTATGCATTTTGAATATAAAATAATATTTTCCATTAAAAGTACATTACATTTGTGATCATTTATGGCCAAATCAGGATAGAAATATATAGACAGAACTCCACGCCGTTGACATACATGCACATCATACTTCACGAGTTGAATCTGGGTCATATCACACGATGCCGATGGCTGAGTGTGATATGATCCAGCTTCAACGAGTGATGTATAATGTGCATTTATGTTAATAAGTGGGGTTAGGGTAGGACTCATGTACCAGCACATAGACCACACAGCCATGGCGTCTTATAGCACTTACTGAAGGATAAACTGAAGTTTACGTCTAGTGTGCAGAGCATAATAGAGACACTTAGCAAACCAGAGCTATTCATGTACTTATATGCTGGCAAAGGGTAATACTATTAGTAATTCAGGTTTGGTCGGTATGGGCCTGTGAACCTGCTGACCAGCCTTCAGCTGTGTCGGGTATAAATCTATCTGACAAAGGGCAGTTATGTATCAACCTTCCACTCTGGCCAAATTTGTAAAGGCTACGTCTGCATTTAATGGGCTATGCCATCGTTATTAAAGGTCCCTATTGTTAGGCCTATGTAAATCCATGAGTGGCCACAGCCTGAAGTAAAATAACAGCTTGTATAGCCTTGGTTAATAAGTACCTACTATCAGACTGTGAAGGTATATTTCCATGGCCTCATGGTTAGCATGCCTGCCTTCAAATCTCAGAGTAACACAGGTGCAGGTTCCGGGACTTTTGTAAAAAGATGCTATATATTAAATTTTTTTAACAACAGGGGGGGGTGGTGGGTTTTTACCCCCCCCCCCCCCCCACCTTTACGGCCGAAAATTGGCTTGCGCGCGGGCCCTTTGAAGCATTGTAACGCGCGGGCTTTTTGGCTCAAAACAGGTTAAATTATTTTGACCCTCCCAAAAGGGGTCCAAATATTTTTGACCCCCCCCCCCCCGGTCAAGGGTCCAAATTTTTTTGCCCCCCCCCCCTGTTGTTAAAAAATTATGACTCCCTAAACCAGGTGTAAATTTTTGTAGGTTAATGTTTATCAATGTATTTAGAGGTTTCTCCAGGATTTTCTTGCATTCTAAACAAACTTTTAGGCACTCGGATAAATCTTTTAAAACGGTTACAATATATTCTGACTGTAATCATGTAAAAGAGCACATTGACCCCCTCTCAGAACATTTGGAATTACATTTGTATCTTAAGTAGAAGTGAAGAAATCAACCAGAACATGCATAGGCTGCAGAAGCAAGCTGGTGCTATACAAATGTACACAGCCTGGTGTGGCAAATTGGCACCAACTACTAGAGACACTCTGTTCTCTCTTTAATTGCAAGGTAACATGACATATTAGGCTTGCACAATGTTATAATATTACTTGTTTTTATATATCTCACTGATTAAATCCGAATCCTATAATATGTGACTTGTATAGCACATTCTTTTATTGATTAAAATGAACAGTGATACCAGACACAGGTGATGAAACCACAGATTATATCTCAACCATGACTCACCGGTGACATCTGGTGTTAGGATCTAACATCTTACCAATAGGCTTACATAGGGATACCCAGACTGCTTAACACTAGTATATCAAGACAGAACATGACTAATTTAGGGGAATGCAGGAAACCTCTTGGGATTCCATGCAGGAGGCTGGAAACGGACATGTAGCATACTATTGATATATAGAAAGAGGGCAGCATGTTAATACAAAGGGCCCATGAATATTTCAATGAAATTCGATTAGATAAAGTTGACCTTTACATTTGGATAATTGCCATATTAGGACTTACAATTAAATATATTCCCAATGATAAGTAGCAGATAGCCGGCTGAAAGAGCTTTCCAATAAGCTAGTGCATGCTCTGCTATATCTAATAGGGGCTGAATAGGAGCAAAAACGAATAGAGTCATTTCATACAGGCACTCATAAGGGTGCCAATTTTAGTGTGCCACCTGTGACTGCTGGTTTGAGCCCTGCAGTGCGGTTCTTCCAAGTGCCTAAACAAACGCTGCGTAACCTGATCCAGGTTGAATTTGGATGTTTGTTACAGGGGAATACAATATGAAACACTAATGTATGTGGTATCAACTAGGAACTGTCATACTAATCCCGAGACTGTTTAGGCTCACTTATATTCTGCAGTTTTGTGTTAATGTTTGAAACAGGTATAATAAGCAAAAAGAAATCAAAACCCTATAAAAAGGTAAAATAACGTAAAATAACGATGTGGATACAAACGTTTTCTGGTGAACCATATAAATAGGTAAAATAACGTTTCACATGTAACGTAAAATAATGTTAAACATTATAACGTTTCAGAACGTTAAAAAACGTTTTTTGTTCACTGGGTACCAGTTATTGTGCCAGCGAATCTGTATGTAAGACTGGACAGGGATACATCTGAGCTGTGTAAGTTCTTTCCTTTGTCCAGTATGAATAAACGGTCTCGTCCCAAAAAGAAAAAAGAGTGAAATGTATGAGATCAGCCAGACATACAACTATTGTCATTGATACGAAAAACACTTGGTACAGGATGAGAGGGAGCTAGGGTTTTAGTTCCACACCTTTACCACAGGGGGCAGCAGCAGTAGCATGCCTTAATCAACTGGAGGCAACACATGAGGCATTCTGTAACAGAGCTTGGCACCATCTGAGCCGAATCCCTCTCTGTACGAATACAGCCATATTTAGCCACCAGTGATTGATGTGTAAAAGGTGACACAACTGGGTTTAATTCGAGACCAAAGATGTGTTAGGAGAGTGACGCCTCTGCTACTACAGATTGGATCTCTCAGAGAGGAGATTCATCAAGTCACTTTTGCCTCAGAATGCACATGAGGACCACTGGAGGAAGGTAGCAGTTATTAGTGTTAACCCATGTGGACACAGTGGACCTACTACAAACTTCCACGACTACTACTGAGGCCTGAAGGTGCAGGAGGAGACAGGCACAGAGGGTGGAGGACAGGACATACAGGTGGGTGGGTGCCTCCAGGGTGTCTACTACTACTGGGAGCCTGTACAGTGGTATAGGACCACATTGCGGCCTGAGACTCCCCTTAACCACAGAGAGTGAGCGTGCCAGGAGTGGAGGGGGCAGCAGGAGGGGCTGGCAGTGGTAGCAGCCAGCAGAGGCACACCTCCCCCACACTGTACACCCTCCATACACCAAGTAAAGGGGGACATGACACACCACTCACACTGCCTGCCATGCTCCAGGGACCACAGCCCCACAGCAGGACACTCACACAATACCCCTGTGTTATTATACACATATCTATAGACACCACTACAAGGGGATACCTCTCTCAGTCTCATACCTCTACAGGAGTGTACTACACCATAGGAAGGCCCACAGTGTCTGTCTGCAAAAAAGGCATAGCTTAGTATAGCATTGGATACTACAGCTTTATTTAATACTACAGTTTGGATACTGCAGCTAAGATAGTATATAGTGTACTATATCATAATAAAGCAAGGATCCTAGCCCCTGGAGGCCTAACCTGGTAACCTGTAGGCTCACAGTCACAGAGAGGCCTCACCTATAGTACAGGCGTGGGTACTACAGGCAGGACACTACCACAGACAGGTAAGTGTGGGGCCCTTGATGGGGGGGGGGGGGGGGTCCCCATGTCGAATGTCGAATTTAAGAAATGCCCATGTCACATGTCACTAAGGAAACACCCATGTCACTAGTGTCACTAAGGGGGCAACATTTTGAAATATTTAGAACCCAAATTGTGCATTCTGGTGCATTTTAATAGCCCAGACACTGCAAGCTGAAATCACATAGGGGTTTGGGGGCACCATCCAAGAAATTTCTGAATGTCTAGACTTGAAATGGTGCATTCTAATGCACTCTCCAATCATTTTTCTCATGTCAGTAAGGCCCATGTCACATGTCGGACCCATGGTTGGTACGTTTTAAAGCCCCTCACCATGAAAGGTAGAGACAGGCACACAACGCCATTTATAGGCTGTGCCAAAAGGAAGAAACTCATATTATCTAACAGTGGATTCTCCAGAACCAGAAAGGAGAGATGTAGGGGACAAGAGAAAGGAGAAAAATGCCCCATGTCCCATGTCAGTTAGATGGCCATGTCCCATGTCGATTTTAAGATATCGCCATGTCACCATATCGAATTTTAGAAATGGCCATGTCGCCATGTCGAATTTAGGGGTCTAGGGCCATAAGCGTGGGGCCTCACTCACCTGGGTGGGGCCTGAGGCTATTCCCAGGTCATGCTCCCCATCCCCAGTCTAGTGTCATTAATACCTGTCTGTATGATTATATAGCCATTTAAGGGCTGTATTGTGTGCTGATATGATATGCCTTTTATAGTTTTATCGTCCAGAGGCAAATCTTCATGGGGGGGGGGGGGCACCCCAACTGGCTTTATACATCGGATTTTAAGCATAATGGCGCATATATATACACACTTGGAATTGTATAAAAGAGTAGTTTTGAGCCCCCTTTAGTTCTGATTGGAGGCCTAGGCCCCTCTGCCCCCCTCTTTTTCGTATGTGTGAGGGGTAAAAATTGGAGTCGTCATGATGCATGCATGCAGCCCTGGTGGTGAGTAACTCGCTAGGGATGCATTTGGACCATTATGTCAACACTATGGGCTTTGGTACACTCCCAAAGGACTAACATAATGCATGAATGCATAATGCATGATTGCAGCCATGGTGAGTCAAAGCAAAACACATTAAATCACTCTGCCGTCCTTAAAGGGTTGATTTATGTCTGTTTGATTCGTGGAGTACACTCAAAAAATAAACTTGTCTCCAGACTCTTCAAAGTGACGGTCATAAAATAAACGAGGCAAAAACTAAGTGACAAGGCAAAAACTAAGTGACAAGGAAGGGGGTCTTCTAGCTGGAGATAGAAGACCCACTTGGTATGTGCCAGCCAAAAACCTGATATTTTCCAGCTCCAGATTCTATTTGTGAGATGGTAACCTGATAGGTTAGACAACTTTTGACTTGTTTATTTTATGACAGTCACTTTGACGAGTCTGGTGACAAGTTTACTTTTTCAGTGTATGACATGTGAAGGACACTGACTACTATAGAAGCTTTACCATGACCCCTTCTAGTCATCCTAAAGCATAGCATACGTAAATTGACTTTGCACATAGTGTAGTAGATTCGACATGGCGACAGGGGCCTTTTTGTGCTTAGTGAAATGGTACAGGAGGAATAGATAGATAGTGCCATCAGACATGACACCATCTTAATAATACAGCTCATATCTCATTTCTTTAAGTCGACAGTGTCCCCATGTTCGTGCATACCCTCCAAACAGAACTTGGGAATTGAACATTCGCAACTGGGTAGAATCCGGGTAGGGGACAATGACACAAGAAAGGCACGAGATATTCCCAAGAATTGTGAACATATCCTTATTACAATCAGAACTTGGGAATTGAACATTCGCAACTGGGTAGAATTCTACCCAGTTGCAAATGTTCAATTCCCGTGCCTTTCTTGTGTCATTGTGACCTACCTGGATTCTACCCAGTTGCGAACATTCAATTCCCAAGTTCTGTTTGATATAAATAATGTGGAATTCCACAGAATATGACACAGTCAAAAGCTGTTCACATATTCTTGTGCCAGATACGTGCACAATTCTCGCAGGGATCCAGAGTTGTGACTCAAGAACTGCACAAGTTCTGCCTGAGATCATGTTTGCAGGGTAGTAAATAGAACTATGTGTCTGGCATGGTAAGGTGTATAACTGTAGTACAACTATATTTCACAAAACTTCCTGCTTTAAGATATCTCATAACCGAATGAAATGCATTTGAATGGGACAATGGGAATGAAGAAACACTGTAAAACATAAGTTGTAAAAATAACGGTGATTGAATACAAACTGTACAGTGTAACCGTATTAGTCCTTTATATGGGAAATGTCTATTATTCACAGCTATTCACTATAATAAGACAAAGTTATAGTATGTTTTATAGTAATCTGTATCATTGTGATGCACGGTTTTATTGGACACAGGTTATCTGTTAAAACGACAGCGACTTTTAACAGTGACACTTCTCGGTTATGGAAAGTTGATTGGACAGCCGTCTCTATTACACGTTACTGTCATACTACTGTGCGGGCATGGAAATCAAAAATGAAATTAACCCTTTAAGGATGGCATGTCCCTAAAAGATGACATTTGTCGTCATGATGCACCAATGCAGCCCCGGCGAGTAACTTGCCGGTGCTGCATTGGTGCATCATGCCGACCGTTCGGGAGTATCTCAACCCCATAGGGTCGGCATGATGCTTGAATGCTGTATACATGCATCATGACGACCATGATGCATTAAGGCATGATGCCGCCCTTAAAGGGTTAATTAATATTGTAATATCGATACTCCACAGTGGCCTTAGTTTTGGAGGCCTGCCACAGAGAATGGTATTAGGAACACCATAGAAATCGGGGATTAACGCAGGTGCTGGTGTTCTAAAGGCTTTCTCATCAGACTACTGCTTTGTGAGGGAAGGCATCTGTATGCATTTAATTAGGGAGGATGGGAGGGAGGAGGTGGGAGAGAGGCTTCCATAGTAGAGAGACATAAAAAAGACATAGACATTAGGGATAGACAGAGAAAGAGAGGAACAGAGAAATTAAGAGAGAAATAGACAAATGCCAACGCCCATTGATAACGTCTCTGTTGTATTTCACGAGTGGGTGCTGGGGCAGTATCCCACGAAGCCGCAAAACAGGGCCAGCCCCCACTCGTGAAATACATCAGAGCGGTATCAACGTAGTTGGCATTTATGTCTATTTTTTTATTTGAAGGCATCTAATGAATGAAACCCAACTTTTTCTTAGCCCAGTGAATACGGCCATATTTGTATTCAATGGGGGCATTGAATACGGCCCTTCAGTGCTAAAGCATAGGACATCTTGTATTTCAAAAAAATAAAGGCCGGTAGTCAACCATAGACAGGGGGAATAAATAGAGACATAGGATAAATTTACCTAGAGTCGGACAAAAGTAGTATTGTATGTATCGGAACGGGACTATAGTTAAGTACTGTTTATTACTCAATCGACCTGCAGCCAATCAGAGGCCTCCATTTGGTCACGTGACCGGAAGTGACCTACTTAGGGGATTAGTGGTGCATTCTGGGTAACCCTGCAGCCAATCAGAGGCCTCCATTTGGTCACGTGACCGGAAGTGACCTACTTAGGGGATTAGTGGTGCATTCTGGGTAACCTACTGACCTACTTAGAAGCTCTCAGCCAATCAGAGGCCGGCATTCTGGTAACCATGGTAACGTGACCTACTTACGTCACGTGACCTACTTAGGCTCAGCCAATCAGAAGCCGGCATTCTGGTAACTAGGGTAACGTGACCTACTTAGGGTTTGTTTGTAAACAACACCACGTGGCTCTCTTGTTTGTAAACAACACCACGTGACACGTGACTGTTTGTAAACAAACAATTCGACTTAGTCTGACATTTTCAGCTGTCGCATGCTGACCTGCTGCTATCATAAGAGAAACAAAAGCCCTAATCACGCTTTTCAGCTGGATCCTTCCACCCACCAGACATGGATCCAGATGGGAGGGTGGTTTAGAATTAATCCGTGTACCGACTGTCATACAATAGTGTAATTAGTTGAACACGTGTTACCTGTATAAAGGATTAGCAGGTCATGGGCTTAGAGTGTGTATAGAAAAACAACTACAGGTAGCGTGAACAAAGCGACCCCCTCCCTTTCTGTCACTCTGTCTGTGACTAGAGGGCGCGCGTGTGGTAAGCGGCTTAAATCTAAAGAAGCAGTCAGCTGGCCGGCGGCTGGAAAATGCGATTAGAGGGATGATGAGCGCGGTTTTTTATATTTAATATATTAGAAGTGTGCTTTGTTGCTTATATAGTTCATTATGCGTTTAAAATGTTCGCGAGTATCGTAGAAATGTACAAAAATCCTATTGTGGCGCCATCTGACGAAAAGAGCGGAGAACTATACTAGGGTATGGCGAGCTAGACTAGAGCATGTGATCACCAGGCGGCAGAGTGGTCAAAAGACAATCTCGTAGTAGTAGGTCTACTTGGATCTTGAGTAGCCACCCTTGTGGTTGCAATTACCTAGACTAGTTGACCCTGCCAGCCTGGTCAAGTGAAATTAGTAAGGAGACCGCACATTAACGCGCTCCACAGTCTTTAGACAGTTAAGACTATAGTACCGTAGATTCTACTGTGTACTCACACTAACTATTTACAGTGCTACATATTCATACCCGTGTTCTAAGTGTTTTTTTAGAAAAAAGCGATCTACTCACCCTTTTTTTTTTAGACAAACTCCTATTAGCAGGTAACCCCTGTATAAACCATACTGCAAAGATCTGCTACTTCGAGCGTCTGCCTCGTGACTGATAGTGTACAACAAGACGAAGTGGGCAGAGGTGAAGTACTGTTCCAAGAAAAATTGAGGCTCTTTATATAGCTGAGAGAGCGGCTAATCCGGATGTTCTAAGCTTGTTTTCACCTAGAGCCCCACCCTCTTCCAGAGAGGAATCAAATTGCTTTTCACCTGGACCCTTCCACCCCTCATCCATCAGCATGAAAAGAGGGATAACAAGTGTAACGTGCGCTACATGTATATGGGATTATAGCTGGTGAAGAGATAAAGCCAGGTCAACTGTGTATACAAAGACTACAGGAGGTGATTAACGACAGGTGTGACGCGCCAGCCCGTGGACGGATTATCTTCTAAGCTGACGCTTATTCAACTAGCCAGCTGCCGTCCGCTCCACTCACCACGGCAAGAGGAGGTGCTTTTGTTTTACACTTAAGTCGCTTACCACATGTACTCGTCTCTACCTCACAGACAGACACCCTCTCGCTTGCTTCACGACCCCTGTAGCTTTTTTTGTATACACACTCTAATCTCATAACCCCCTGATCCGTTATACAGGTAACGGGTATTCTCTTTTAAATAGCTGCCAGTCAGCCTGCGGCAGCTGAAAACGACGGTAAGTAGCTTAGCTCTAGAAGCAAGAAGGCGTATATAAGGAGGCTGACACGTGTATAGGCGCCTTATAAGTCGGCAGGGGGTAAATACTAGTGAAAAAGGAAGGCAGGTGTGCAGGTAGCTTTCTAACAGACACGTGTGTGCACTAAGCTGCTTAAGTCTAAACCCACCTGCAGTAGTCAGGTAGCATGTGAAAACTTACTTAACAGATCTCTTAATTGAGTAGAGACTCTGTACTGAGAGAGTCTTTTCAGCCGTTTAAGAGGATTATCTAGGACAGGGTACATAAGGAGTGAAACGACGCTCTCACCCATCACACTTTCTCGACCCGCCCTTCATCATCGTAGCATCGTCCACTCTACGCTCGCTCAGAATGTTATGATGGTTAGTTCTGCTATTTTCAGCTACTTTTCTTATCGAAGTGTTGACGCTACAGAGCATCGAAACTCTCTCCAAATGAGTCCAAGAAAGAAAAAGCAACTTCCACTTGAAGCAGGAAGAGAAACAGTGCCCTATGATGCATGTGAGGTAAAGAAACATTGGAAGGACGTCACCAAGGAGCAATGGATAGAAGCATGCTTCAACTTCATCGGAACGGAAGTAGTTTCATTTGGACAGAGGGAGAAGATTTTGTTGGAGCTATTTTTCTTAGCTCCGTATACTTGGCCTGACTGTGGTGAAATTCCTTCAGGTATTTGTTCAGTCTTCGCCATAGAAGTTATCAGGTCTTTGAAGGAGCTTCGATATATGCAAGGCACTCACGAGGAGATTGTTCAGAAAATGACGGAATTCGAAACAGGAGAAGACACAATATGGTGCGAGGAGACGACATATACGGACGATGATCTGGAGTACATCATTTGTAGCCCGTTGGAACATTATGTTAAAGACTTTGAGGACATGCTAGACAGCACTGAGATGAACCCGAAAGAGAGATCCCTTACTGCACAGAAAGAGGCCAAAGCTGTGTTGGAAAAGCTCAAGTTTGGTCAAGGATTCACTCTTCAAAGCAGCTGTGTGAGTGTGATAAAAGGCCTTGTGTTGAAACATCCAGACATGAAGTTTTCGCGTGCTGTCGACACACTTCCTTTGCCTGAACTGATGATGAACATGATCGATCCCATCGTACCAACATGTTTCGACTCTGCCAATTGTCCCATGTATAAAATGGTTTCAAGTTTTGCCCGTGGCCGATGGCTAAACGATCCACTGAAGTCAGAAAACCTCCTTGATTTAATCAACTGACTAAATGTATTTTCTCATACTAGTATTAGTAGCATTAGTAATAGCAGCTACTCAGTCTCGTGCAGCACAAGCAGCAGCATCTGTCAGCAGCATCCGTGACATCGTCAGCAGCAGCAGCAGCTGCACGAGCAGCACAAGCAGAAGCATCTGTCAACAGCATCCGTGACATCGCCAGCAACTGCAGCAGCTGCACGAGCAGCACAAGCAGCAGCAGCTGTCAGCAGCTGCAGCAGCTGCACGAGCAGCACAAGCAGCAGCACCAACAGCAGCAGCAACAGCAAATCAGCAGCAGCAGCAGCAGCAGCAGCAGCAGCAGCAGCAGCAGCGGCGGTGTGGACCACTAAATTCGAGATGGCGACATGTCTGTTTCTTAGAATCGACATTCGACATGAGGCCTAGTGACATTTGACATGAAGCTTGAAAAACATAGTGACAGGTGACATGAGCAATTCTTAAAATCGACATGAGATATGAGCATAATTAAGCGACATCGACATGTGCCATGGCTATTTTTTTTTAAGACAAACGCCATAGACTCCTCATTCAAACCCCCACTAGTAGTGCTCTATAAGCGCAAGCTTTGCCTTAAGAGAGCTGTGGCTGTGAACCCTCTCCTCCCCCCGTACACACAGGTAAATATCAGAGTCAGCCAATGTCGCCAATACTACTCTCATACAAGGGTCAGGCACTGCTGGACTATAATAGATGGGTCAAGGACCATTCTACTGAGGGTCAGGCTAGGCTGGACATTCAATAACAGGCTGGACTTTGGCAAACTTGCTTGAAAGTCTGGCCAGCAAGAGTCCGTTGAAGGACTATACGGTAAAAAGGCTGCTGTTACAGTCAAGATACTCATATTTCAAGCCCAGAAAACTGTAATTAGCTTTCCAAGTTGTTTATTTAACAATATCCTGGCCTAGCAAGAAGCTGTCAGATGACATCTAAGAAAAATGGGGCTGTTAATTGATCAAGAGAGCTACATTGTTACAGAGTCCTATTCCTCTTTTGAGGTGGGACCAAATTTGAAAAAAGAATAAACTCAAAAAAAAAGCCTTAAGATTGAAACAGTTGTAGATGACAAATTTAATGAGGAAGTCGTATTAATTAGTTTACAAATAGCCGCTGCACGAGCAGCACAAGCAGCTCGTGCAGCTGCTGCAGCTGACACTAGTGTCAGCTGCTGCTTGTGCTGCTCGTGCAGCGGCTATTTGTAAACTAATTAATACGACTTCCTCATTAAATTTGTCATCTACAACTGTTTCAATCTTAAGGCTTTTTTTTTGAGTTTATTCTTTTTTCAAATTTGGTCCCACCTCAAAAGAGGAATAGGACTCTGTAACAATGTAGCTCTCTTGATCAATTAACAGCCCCATTTTTCTTAGATGTCATCTGACAGCTTCTTGCTAGGCCAGGATATTGTTAAATAAACAACTTGGAAAGCTAATTACAGTTTTCTGGGCTTGAAATATGAGTATCTTGACTGTAACAGCAGCCTTTTTACCGTATAGTCCTTCAACGGACTCTTGCTGGCCAGACTTTCAAGCAAGTTTGCCAAAGTCCAGCCTGTTATTGAATGTCCAGCCTAGCCTGACCCTCAGTAGAATGGTCCTTGACCCATCTATTATAGTCCAGCAGTGCCTGACCCTTGTATGAGAGTAGTATTGGCGACATTGGCTGACTCTGATATTTACCTGTGTGTACGGGGGGAGGAGAGGGTTCACAGCCACAGCTCTCTTAAGGCAAAGCTTGCGCTTATAGAGCACTACTAGTGGGGGTTTGAATGAGGAGTCTATGGCGTTTGTCTTAAAAAAAAATAGCCATGGCACATGTCGATGTCGCTTAATTATGCTCATATCTCATGTCGATTTTAAGAATTGCTCATGTCACCTGTCACTATGTTTTTCAAGCTTCATGTCAAATGTCACTAGGCCTCATGTCGAATGTCGATTCTAAGAAACAGACATGTCGCCATCTCGAATTTAGTGGTCCACACCGCCGCTGCTGCTGCTGCTGCTGCTGCTGCTGCTGCTGCTGCTGCTGATTTGCTGTTGCTGCTGCTGTTGGTGCTGCTGCTTGTGCTGCTCGTGCAGCTGCTGCAGCTGCTGACAGCTGCTGCTGCTTGTGCTGCTCGTGCAGCTGCTGCAGTTGCTGGCG
This sequence comes from Harmothoe impar, assembly GCA_947462335.1. Taxonomy (NCBI): domain Eukaryota; kingdom Metazoa; phylum Annelida; class Polychaeta; order Phyllodocida; family Polynoidae; genus Harmothoe; species Harmothoe impar. Next base: position 72,478,444 of record OX381711.1, read on the forward strand.
ATGTCACGGATGCTGTTGACAGATGCTTCTGCTTGTGCTGCTCGTGCAGCTGCTGCTGCTGCTGACGATGTCACGGATGCTGCTGACAGATGCTGCTGCTTGTGCTGCACGAGACTGAGTAGCTGCTATTACTAATGCTACTAATACTAGTATGAGAAAATACATTTAGTCAGTTGATTAAATCAAGGAGGTTTTCTGACTTCAGTGGATCGTTTAGCCATCGGCCACGGGCAAAACTTGAAACCATTTTATACATGGGACAATTGGCAGAGTCGAAACATGTTGGTACGATGGGATCGATCATGTTCATCATCAGTTCAGGCAAAGGAAGTGTGTCGACAGCACGCGAAAACTTCATGTCTGGATGTTTCAACACAAGGCCTTTTATCACACTCACACAGCTGCTTTGAAGAGTGAATCCTTGACCAAACTTGAGCTTTTCCAACACAGCTTTGGCCTCTTTCTGTGCAGTAAGGGATCTCTCTTTCGGGTTCATCTCAGTGCTGTCTAGCATGTCCTCAAAGTCTTTAACATAATGTTCCAACGGGCTACAAATGATGTACTCCAGATCATCGTCCGTATATGTCGTCTCCTCGCACCATATTGTGTCTTCTCCTGTTTCGAATTCCGTCATTTTCTGAACAATCTCCTCGTGAGTGCCTTGCATATATCGAAGCTCCTTCAAAGACCTGATAACTTCTATGGCGAAGACTGAACAAATACCTGAAGGAATTTCACCACAGTCAGGCCAAGTATACGGAGCTAAGAAAAATAGCTCCAACAAAATCTTCTCCCTCTGTCCAAATGAAACTACTTCCGTTCCGATGAAGTTGAAGCATGCTTCTATCCATTGCTCCTTGGTGACGTCCTTCCAATGTTTCTTTACCTCACATGCATCATAGGGCACTGTTTCTCTTCCTGCTTCAAGTGGAAGTTGCTTTTTCTTTCTTGGACTCATTTGGAGAGAGTTTCGATGCTCTGTAGCGTCAACACTTCGATAAGAAAAGTAGCTGAAAATAGCAGAACTAACCATCATAACATTCTGAGCGAGCGTAGAGTGGACGATGCTACGATGATGAAGGGCGGGTCGAGAAAGTGTGATGGGTGAGAGCGTCGTTTCACTCCTTATGTACCCTGTCCTAGATAATCCTCTTAAACGGCTGAAAAGACTCTCTCAGTACAGAGTCTCTACTCAATTAAGAGATCTGTTAAGTAAGTTTTCACATGCTACCTGACTACTGCAGGTGGGTTTAGACTTAAGCAGCTTAGTGCACACACGTGTCTGTTAGAAAGCTACCTGCACACCTGCCTTCCTTTTTCACTAGTATTTACCCCCTGCCGACTTATAAGGCGCCTATACACGTGTCAGCCTCCTTATATACGCCTTCTTGCTTCTAGAGCTAAGCTACTTACCGTCGTTTTCAGCTGCCGCAGGCTGACTGGCAGCTATTTAAAAGAGAATACCCGTTACCTGTATAACGGATCAGGGGGTTATGAGATTAGAGTGTGTATACAAAAAAAGCTACAGGGGTCGTGAAGCAAGCGAGAGGGTGTCTGTCTGTGAGGTAGAGACGAGTACATGTGGTAAGCGACTTAAGTGTAAAACAAAAGCACCTCCTCTTGCCGTGGTGAGTGGAGCGGACGGCAGCTGGCTAGTTGAATAAGCGTCAGCTTAGAAGATAATCCGTCCACGGGCTGGCGCGTCACACCTGTCGTTAATCACCTCCTGTAGTCTTTGTATACACAGTTGACCTGGCTTTATCTCTTCACCAGCTATAATCCCATATACATGTAGCGCACGTTACACTTGTTATCCCTCTTTTCATGCTGATGGATGAGGGGTGGAAGGGTCCAGGTGAAAAGCAATTTGATTCCTCTCTGGAAGAGGGTGGGGCTCTAGGTGAAAACAAGCTTAGAACATCCGGATTAGCCGCTCTCTCAGCTATATAAAGAGCCTCAATTTTTCTTGGAACAGTACTTCACCTCTGCCCACTTCGTCTTGTTGTACACTATCAGTCACGAGGCAGACGCTCGAAGTAGCAGATCTTTGCAGTATGGTTTATACAGGGGTTACCTGCTAATAGGAGTTTGTCTAAAAAAAAAAGGGTGAGTAGATCGCTTTTTTTCTAAAAAAACACTTAGAACACGGGTATGAATATGTAGCACTGTAAATAGTTAGTGTGAGTACACAGTAGAATCTACGGTACTATAGTCTTAACTGTCTAAAGACTGTGGAGCGCGTTAATGTGCGGTCTCCTTACTAATTTCACTTGACCAGGCTGGCAGGGTCAACTAGTCTAGGTAATTGCAACCACAAGGGTGGCTACTCAAGATCCAAGTAGACCTACTACTACGAGATTGTCTTTTGACCACTCTGCCGCCTGGTGATCACATGCTCTAGTCTAGCTCGCCATACCCTAGTATAGTTCTCCGCTCTTTTCGTCAGATGGCGCCACAATAGGATTTTTGTACATTTCTACGATACTCGCGAACATTTTAAACGCATAATGAACTATATAAGCAACAAAGCACACTTCTAATATATTGAATATAAAAAACCGCGCTCATCATCCCTCTAATCGCATTTTCCAGCCGCCGGCCAGCTGACTGCTGACGACAGGAGAGGGTGATTTTTTTTCTTTAGATTTAAGCCGCTTACCACACGCGCGCCCTCTAGTCACAGACAGAGTGACAGAAAGGGAGGGGGTCGCTTTGTTCACGCTACCTGTAGTTGTTTTTCTATACACACTCTAAGCCCATGACCTGCTAATCCTTTATACAGGTAACACGTGTTCAACTAATTACACTATTGTATGACAGTCGGTACACGGATTAATTCTAAACCACCCTCCCATCTGGATCCATGTCTGGTGGGTGGAAGGATCCAGCTGAAAAGCGTGATTAGGGCTTTTGTTTCTCTTATGATAGCAGCAGGTCAGCATGCGACAGCTGAAAATGTCAGACTAAGTCGAATTGTTTGTTTACAAACAGTCACGTGTCACGTGGTGTTGTTTACAAACAAGAGAGCCACGTGGTGTTGTTTACAAACAAACCCTAAGTAGGTCACGTTACCCTAGTTACCAGAATGCCGGCTTCTGATTGGCTGAGCCTAAGTAGGTCACGTGACGTAAGTAGGTCACGTTACCATGGTTACCAGAATGCCGGCCTCTGATTGGCTGAGAGCTTCTAAGTAGGTCAGTAGGTTACCCAGAATGCACCACTAATCCCCTAAGTAGGTCACTTCCGGTCACGTGACCAAATGGAGGCCTCTGATTGGCTGCAGGGTTACCCAGAATGCACCACTAATCCCCTAAGTAGGTCACTTCCGGTCACGTGACCAAATGGAGGCCTCTGATTGGCTGCAGGTCGATTGAGTAATAAACAGTACTTAACTATAGTCCCGTTCCGATACATACTATACTACTGACAAATACCTTGAGACGGACACTTGTTTTGTGGTTATCCAAGCATTTTTAGCTCTTTATTTGGAAACGATGGTAGAATTTAAGTATTATTATTTCCAAGAAAAGACAGACACTATAAAGATCGTAGTGTACATGAATAACCTCACATGTCACTATCCATCCCAGGGTATATGTCTGACTCATGGTGAATCTACCCTGTAGGATGGAGGTATACAAACATTGTAAAAACACATGATGACTGCTAATATAGTCGGACATAGGGTAGATAATGTCAGGGTGTGTCCACCACCATGTACACCCATGTAGACCCTCCATATCACACACCATGTAACCTATATATAGCCATGGGTAACCCTCTAAAGATGGCATCATACCTTCCCAGTCAGCATTGGTCCCTGGGCCCATATGTGTTTTACTTGGGCCAGCTGGGATTGTCCATATCTGGAATATGGTCCTTTTTGTCCAGGGCTACCAGTGGGAGCCCAGATGGGTCAGCCAAGATTCAAAGTGCCCAGCCCTAGCCCAGATTTAGCACACACTATAAAAAGTATAATAAAATATATACAATGTATTTATGAAGAAGAAAAGTTTTCATGGGCTGGCCCATCTGGGCTCTCACTAGAAGCCCTGGACAAAAAGGACCATGACCCAGATATGGGCAAGCCCAGCTGGCCCAAGTAAAACACATAAATGGGCCCAGGGACCAATGCTGACTGGGATGGCATCTGCCATTACGATGCACTAATGCAGCACTGCATTGTTGCATCACGTCTTTTGGTAATGTATCAACCTCGTATAGTCGGTATGACACACGCTTTCAGGACTGATGGGTAACTGGCTGGTCTTGCATTAATGCCGACAAGAGGATATATTTAAGTAATGCATTAATGTACTTCTCTGAGTGGGCTAATCACACTCAAAAAATAAACTTGTTTCCAGACTCTTCCAAGTGACGGTCATAAAATAAACGAGTCAAAAACTTGTCTAAGTGACAAGGAAGCGGGTCTTCTAACTGGAGATAGATGACCCACTTGGCATGTGCCAGCCCAAAACCCAACATTTGCCAGCTCCAGATTCTATTTGTGGGATGATAACCTGATAGGTTAGACAAATTTTGACTCATTTTATTTTATGATAGTCACTTCGACGAGTCTGGAGACAAGTTTATTTTTTCAGTGCAGTCTCATTAGTATCCCCGTGCCCCTGGAATACAGTGACAAACAGAGGTATACACTCTACCATACAACAGTCAGTGAGTCATAACTACAGACACTAGAGAGTACATTGTTAGATGAACTGTGTGTGACACTTTTAGGAGAGAACTTTTTGTGTTGCTAAAGGCCAGGGATTATTCTGTGTTTCAAACAATCTGACCTCGCTCACCATCACAGGGATGACCTCAATGTAGTTTGGACAATATTTTGAGAGGGTAATTAGCATTTTCGCAAAGGAAAGTACTGTGGGACAAAATAGTCCTAAGCAAATGATATATACTGTAAATAGTTAGTGTACGTACACAGTAGAATCTACTGTAGATCTACAGTAGAATCTACTATAGACTGCATTTACAGTAGAATCTACTGTAGACTTACAGTAGATTCTACTCTCTACCTACAACTAAACGTACACCTACAGTAGAATCTACTGTACACCTACAGTAGACTCTACTGTACACTTACACTAGAATCTACTGTACACCTACAAAAATGGCAACCAACTTTTCACAGTGTAAGCTAGGAAGAGAAGACGTTCCGATTTGTAAAACATGTACCTGAGATCTTCTCACCATGTTACCTGAAACATAATGTTACTGTGGCCTAATCTACACGTACGTTAATGGGTGTCAGCTCCACATGTGACTAATGACCGCCATGGTTTGGTAATTATCCCCCAGGTGAGTGGTATCCAACCTGAGTAGGTCTATTCTTGTGTCATCAGGACAGGAAGGATGGTGGAGAAAAAGTATATGAAAATGGTGCACAATAGTATTTTATTATCTAGGTCACTTAAAAATAACAACTAGTTTCTCATCACCTAGCACTGAGAAATGTGACGAGGGAGGTTATTGTGTTTATCATTTTAACTGGGGTAAGGAGGTGCAGGCTTTTTGTGAACAAAATTCACAATTTAGTTTATTGATCTGCAAAAGTCGTGAAAATACTTGTAAGTTATAGCTTACTTCATTACTCACATTATACGACTTAATATAATATAAAATATGCCAATATTTGTCAATTTCATCTTTATAGATTGTCGAATAAATAGAAACTATGTCCCCAAAAGAGGATTTCAGTGACATGGAATAAGATGAGAAAATAGTTGATGATTTATTCAGTAGATTTGGATAAGCATTGCCCGGGTAATCATGTAAAGACAGAGCAGGGGGCAACAGGGACAGGGGCATATTTGTGACGATTACCAACGCATTGAATTCAAAAGAGAAGATCTACATTCAGAGAATGTAAAGTCACTACTTAATCCTTTATATAAATGGACAACTTCCTGTACTATTTTCAGTTTTCATTGCTTGATACAAAAAGCTAAAAGTGATTAACCCTTTAAGAGCCGCATAGTCCGTCAATGTGCTACGCCCTTTCATTGGCGGATCCAGGGGGGTGGCCCGACGGGCCTTGCCCCCCCCCCCCCCCCCAAAAAAAAAAAGGAGGGGAAGAAAAGAGGAGAAACGATGGGAAATAGAGAGAAGGGGACAATACCATATAGACACAGACCATCAGCATTTTTTTTTTTGGGGGGGGGGGGGCAATCCCTCCTAGTATGGCTGCTGGGATTTTCTTGCGTTGCGCTGCGCCTGCCCTGTGCGCAGGAACCGTCACTTTATGATTGGCCAAGTTTGGGCCCCCCTCTTGAAAATCCTGGATCCGCCAATGGCCCTTTGCCAGCATGATGTATGAACGCAGCCCTGGCGAGTCTTCTTGACTGGGCTGCATTTAAGCATCATGTCGAACATACAAGGTTGATACGCTCCTGAAGGGTAAGCATGATGCATAAATGCAATCCCGGTGACTAGACGACCCACAGCAGTACTCACACTATATGGGATGGTTAAAGGGTTAGTACAGATGACAGTTTTGTCATGTGTCCATACTTTACTATATATGCCTCGTATACCAACTAACAATGCCCGGCTATGATTTTAGGTAAAGAGGTAGGAATGGTTGCGTGATATACCGATATTATGATTATAGATTATACTGCTATAGGCACAGGCGTGTAGCTGTCAGAGCCCAGGGCGGTATGACCTTTGTTTGTAATGATTGTACTGAGTATAGCATATATCGTTAACCCCTTAAAGGCCGCAAAGTGCTTTAATGTGTTATGTCCTTTGTTGTCATGATACATGAATGCAGCCCTGGCGAGTAACTATCCAGGGCTGCATTCACACATCATGCCGAACCTACTGAAGTGTATCAACCCTGTATGGTGGGTATGATGCTTGAGTACCAGATTGGCGGGTTGCTAACCAGCGCTGCATGCATGTATCATAAAATATGAAAGGGGGTGATGCCATACAGCACCCCTTAAAGGGCTAACACGTACAGAGAAAAGCAACAGCGTCAAAAGAGAGTCCAGCTCGCCTCTAGATTGACTCCCCTCTTTAGGGGATTCCAGGCTGCATAAGTGAGCCTAATTGACTCCCTGGGCGACCTAATGGAGTCTCCTAGGGGAGTAACATAGCTTCCTGACTCACTTAAGGGAGTCACATAAGGACCTGGGCTCCCCTAAAGAGGGGAGTCATTCTCGAGGCAACCTGGACTCCCTTTTGACGCCATTTCTTTTCTCTGTGCAGGACGAAGAGATTTATCCGTGTCCAGGCACGGCAGCAAATGTCATAGAGAAGTGTCGACCCTCTACACGCTATGCTAGCTACACATGTAGGGTCAAACATGTTTTGTACTGGACACTGTTCCTGTGATTAGGCTATACTTTAAATACTGAGAGATCCACCCAAAAATTTCAATCACCATAAACACGCTAGAAAATACCTCAGCCGTCATCTCAGCGGTCAAACAACTAAATCTAACCAGATTTGACGTGGCAAGCAATAACAGCTCAACACACCTTTACAAACTAGGTGTGATGTGCTATGATTTCAGAGGAAGTGTACTAGATCTACTAGGAGTAATCCATCCACCAACCTCATGATTACCACTATTGTCTACCACTGGAGTGACAGCAGACATTTCCTAAAAGTAATATGTAAAAAATAAACCTTTTACTTGCCAAGTCGCTACTTTGATTTCCCAATGTGTACCTTTTAGATGGGGCAGGAGCTTAGTATCCCTCTATTGGCATTATTGTTGGCTATTTAGGTTTTAATGCAGTTATCATGCATCGGTATGGTGCATTCATGCGGCTCAGATGAGTGTATTCACCAGGTCTGCATGCATGCATCATGCTGACCTTTCAGGAGTGTATCCAGCTCGTAGGGTCAGTGTGATGCATGAACGCAGCTTTGGTGTGGAGACCAAGGTCACCAATAGTAAGTGTACATGAGGGTACCTCATATACACACACCCTGTCAAAATATATTGTATGTAGCTCAACTGCCATGGTTCCAGAAATAGAGCAATAAATGTGTCCTAGTCTATAAAATTTGAGAAATTTCATTTTGCCATGGAAACCATCCAAAATGGCTGACTTTGCACCATTTCCGGCAGGGCCAATATCAATATTCAGAAAGCTGATGAAAATGCTTGAACATATGTGAAATTTAGCTTGTTGAACGATGGGTAGGGGTATCTCCTTATATAAACCTCTTTTGAAAGGTTCGCCACTGGCCTATATAGCCAGGACTGCATTCATGACGATAAAGAGTATAATGTAATAAAACACTATGCAGCTTTTAAAGGTTTAAGAAGATGTTTTTCACCTTCTGCAAACAATGCCCTGCTTAGAACGGGTGACTCACAATGTTACAAATCAAACAATGACGTGGCTTGGGAAAGATGGGGGAGGAGGGTATTATATATAATGACATGGCTTACAACCCTTACCAGAGAGAGATTTGGTGCTTATGTTTAAACATGTTTTGCTGAAAAGTCACTTTTATTTAAAAAAATATTTTTATGAAAACTCAGGTTGTGATACATTTTGCTGAGATCTCAGGATAGTGTACCAACTTGAAAGTCTGTGGCATCGTGGACGATCATTTCCTCAACAGGTCTACACTATAAATCAGCAGAGACAATTGGCTTGCGTTAGTCCCCCCCCCCCCACCCCCACACCCCCACGCACCCTCTGGGGGTACCAACATGTAGAGTACACTGATATTCCTAGGCTCCCTATATGCCCAACCTCTCAGTCACTAGTACCTAACCTAGTTTGTCATTTTTTGGCTCCCTATACAACCAACCTATGTAAGTTATTAATGTCAAGTTGGTCAGTACTGACCAACCCACCTTAGTCTTTTAATTTCCAGGGGGAGCCACTGAGTGGTCATGATAGTATCTTACAGGTGGCACCAACTAGTGGTATACAAATACAACACACCAATGATGAACCTAAGTTAGCCACTACTGACTGACCCTTCAGTCATTTTTGAATATAACTTTGCCATTGTGACTAACACACATATGACGAACCTAGGATAGTCTGTACTGACTAACCCTTTCAACCTTTTCAGTGTGGGTGTAGCAACATGTAGAGTAGAGGATACAGGAGATGGGTCACACACGGTGAGGTAGCCTCTAGTAGAAGCTGTCTTTACCTCCATCAAACAAAGCCCTCCTTACACCAGGTGACTCAGGGTGGAGGTGTGTACATACGGCTCTACTAACGGCCTTAAAGGCCCAGTGCCCCTATATATAGAGCTGAGTACCTGTCCCGACTCCACCGCAACTGCCGCTGGAGGGGTACCGAGACCTGCAGGTTTAACCATTTAAGGATGGCTAAATGATGACATTTGTCGTCACGATGCAGCAATGCAGCCCCGGCGAGTTACTCTCGCTGGTGCTGCATTAGTGCATCATGCGGATCCTTCGGGAGTGTCTCAACTGGCATGATGCCTTGGCAAGTTCCACCAGGACTTCATTCATGCATCATGGCGACCAAGGGCATTAATGCATTATGCCGTCATTAAAGGGTTATAGAGGGTGGCTGTGCAATACCATCCCACATGTTGCAATATATTATTGTTGCCTCGTCTGCACATACATGATTCATAGTAAAAATGCCCCAGATCTTCAAATATAATGTCGCATTATTATTCAAAACGGCTATTGACAGTTCGAACTGTCAATAGTGGAAAATATTTCCACTATTGACAGTTCACACTGTCAACAGTGGGAATTATTCTTGTTATTGACAGTTCCTCATGCGAACTGTCAATAGTGGAATATTTCTGCCTTATTGACAGTTCCAACTGACATTACAGTCAAAAAGTGTTATTTTGTGGCAAAAAAGTTTTTTTCACCAAAAGTCTTTTTCCGCCAAAAGTTTTTTTTTCACCAAAAGTGTTATTTTTGTTGCCAAAAGTGATTTTGCCCACTGAGTCCGTTTTGCCCTCCAAATCGGTTTTGTACCAAAATTCGGTTTTGCACCCAAAATCGGTTTTGCACCCTAAATCGGTTTTGCACCCAAAATCGGTTTTGCACCCAAAATCAGTTTTGCACCCAAAATCAGTTTTACACCCAAAATCGGTTTTGCACTAAAAAACACTTTTCCATCAAAATCGATTCTTCCATCAAAATCGATTCTTCCATCAAAATCGATTTTTCCGTCAAAATCGATTTTTCTGTCAAAAATCGATTTTTCCGTCAAAATCGATTTTTCCTTCAAAATCGATTTTCCGTCAAAATCGATTTTTTTCCCCCCGTCAAAATCGATTTTTGGCAGTAATGGCAGTAATGGTAAGGAACTGTCAATAAGAGCAGAAATTCCCAATATTGACAGTTCGCTGAAAAACTGTCAATAACAGTATAATTTATCACTATTGACAGTTTGAATTGTCAATAAGAGAGAAATATCCCACTATTGACAGTTTGAACTGTCAATAGGAGGAAAGTTTTCCACTATTGACAGTTTGAACTGTCAATAGGTAGATCAAGGTGGGCCGGCTATTGACAGTGCAAACTGTCAATAGTAGAAATCAATCTTCTTATTGACAGTTCCAACTGTCAATAACAGAATAAGATTCCCTTATTGACAGTTCCAACTGTCAATACCAGGATATGATTCTCTTATTGACAGTTCACACTGGCAATAACAGATTAATTTTCTCTTATTGACACTTCCTTTTTGGAACTGTCAATAAGGGAATCCTTTTTCCCATATTGACAGTTTGAACTGTCAATAAGGGAATTATATCCTGGTATTGACAGTTGGAACTGTCAATAAGGGAATCGTATTCTGTTATTGACAGTTCAAACTGTCAATAGTCACGGCCTTATTATTTGGTATTTCAAAAACCCAATATCTTTCCCCAATGCTTATTAGTTGTTCCTCATAAATGTGTTTTTCTTATAACCAAGATCTGTTTGGATTTATAACATTGTCCAGGGACGTTGTCAAGACAATAGCTCATAATGCTTTGTGTATAATACATTTCCTATAATACACATGTGATGACATATAAAGTTGTTGTTATTCAAAATCAGCACACTGTACTTGTGTAAAAAGCCCATATGAGAGAACTACAGGCGTCTGTGTCTATTCCTTTACTTGACTCTCAAATACTGTTATTGTAAAAACAAAAATACGCACAATGGCAACATGTATAACAGAGAATAGAAAACCACACTAATTGATCATTAACACACTGGTTGGAATTAATGTAGCATTGTTAGCAATGTGCAGACGAGAACAAAGCTAGTCCACATTGTTAACCCTTCAAAGCCTGTAGAGTGATTTAAAGCTTGACCGTCATGGTTGAAGTGAGGGAAAAAAAGTACTTTTGGATATAGTTGAGTTTTGATTCACAAGAAGGCTCTTAAGGGCTGGGAGTAAGCTCTTACAGGCACAAGATAGGGTGAATATGTTGTAGCTGGACAATGCTCATGGTCCCCTGTCCAAACCCTGCTGCCCTCCAGTGGAACTGTTATTTTAGTCTATGTATGGAAAATGCTGAACTTATTCCCTGACGGCCCAGCTTTAATGCAATATGCGCTTCGACATACTGCATGACTCCAACCTCGCAGCTGCAGCCCTGGTAAAAAAAACCTCACCAATGCTCAATGATGCATTCATGCCTCAATGCAGCAACTCGCTGCCTCGTTGATGTATCATGACGACGAAAAGGGAAGCCTTGAGGTATCATGCCATAATGGTTTGATGGGCAGCCAATATAAAAGAGAGAGGCTCAAGAGTCCTGAGCCAAATTTCAGGATGAATAATTTACAGTCAATATTTCAATCCGAGATTTCCGGCTTATATGCTACCTGTGAAATACATATTTGTGGCCACATCAATTTGTCTTTATTTTGCCACACATGTACGTATCAGAGAGAAAAAGGTAGACATGTCTGACAATGGTAGCACTGAGCCACTGCTGCTGGTAGGGTAGATTCACCTTGAGTCAGACACATAGCTTGAGAGGACACTTGATTCTTTACATATTCAAGCATACTAATCTTTTTATTTCTGAATAAAAGTGAAGGTTCACCATTATTTCTGGATAATGGTGAAGTTTAAGTGTCTTCTTTTCCCCAATACATCACAAATACAGTTTTTTTTTTTATCATGCATGAATAATTAGAAATATCAGTGTCCGCCTCCGGGTAAGTGTCCGACTCATGGTGAATCTACCCTAGTACTGCCACTAGGTGACAGCTGTTGCCTGGTTACTGGTGTGGGTTAAACAAACATTATGGTAACCATGGTAACAGGCCTACACAGATCCCCCACACCTCCTGTACACAACAGGGTTATTCAGATGAAAACAAGTCAGCGCGGACTGACGTCAATCTTTAAAAAAGTGTCCTTTATTCCAGCCCTAATGCGTATTGATCAGAGCTCTGATTGGGTGGCACTATTCATCCCTTTGTCAATACTCAATGGCTTAGGCAAAAAAAAGGTTTGTTTCAGGTAACATGGGCAGAAAATGTAGGGTCGGCAGATCGGATTTTCTTTTTTTACTTTTTCTTTTTTAACATGAAAGTACTAGCCAGCCTCTCCGAAGACCCTAAAATTGACCAAAAAGGGATAGAAAATACGGAAATTTCTTCAGAATTGCATAAACAAGAGTAGGGTCAGCCCTGTTTTGATAGGGTATGTCGGGTGACCTGAAACAAACCTTGTTTTGGCCTTATCAATACTGAATAGCTTGTCTACATGATTCATGGGGGGGGGGGGGGACTGGGGAGTGGGGATAATAAATCAAGTAGTAAACTGCATGACAGGACTTATCTGTATGTGTATACAAACATCTCATGTGTGTGTGTTGAATGTATTTTTAATTGATTTATTGGGTAGATAATACCAGTACAGAGTAATTGTATTAAACCGATGGCATTTGCTGATAGGACCCCTTGTGGTGGCGGATCTCGTGTGGTTGGTCTATATATGTGAGAAAGAGGCATGCATGACAGAAAGTGGTTATGGTTGGGGGGGGGGGCACACGCATTGGAAGTAGGGAGGGGGACCTCTGGATCCACTGTTACCCTGCATGTCATATGATTGTATCAAATTAAAGAAAGAAAGAACACAGTATCACAGGCACTTATGAACTTGTTGTTCAGTCCATATTAGGGTGTTTCACACCCTGTGTTGTCCAATATGAGGCACCATTACTGTGACTAAAGGACAGAGGGTGATGACAAGATGGCAACACATAGAGATAGAAAAAAGAGACAAAGTTAAATATAGAAAAATTAAAATCTTCAAACTTACATTTGCAAAAGACAAGACAAGGGCAAAAAATGATAAGAAGGTGACTTTCAGGTTAACCGACACTACCTAGCAAAACAAGGGCCTAGAAATTGTTGTCCAATTTACAAAGAAAGATACTCTTTGGGCAATTTCAGTGCTATTTTAGAGTTGCTCAGACGCCCACAGTTTGAAGCAGTGCACTCAAAAAGTAAACTTGTCTCCAGACTCTTCCAAGTGATGGTCATAAAATAAATGAATCAAAAGGAATCGGGTCTTCTAGCTGGAGATAGAAAACCCACCGGGCATGTGACAGCCAAAACCCGGCATTTGCCAGCTCCAGATTCTATTTGTGGGATGGTAACCTGATACTATGATAGGTGATAGGTTAGACAACTTTTGACTCGTTTATTTATGATAGATCACTTCGACGGGTCTGGAGACAAGTTCACTTTTTCAGTGTGGTCGGTGGGTCAGCACCAGGGATTGCGAGTCAATTTTAGGATGGCCTATTTCTCCAGCTTAAGTAAAGAAAGAAAAAGAAAATCCGACAGATTCTCACACCATGTAACCTAAAACACACCTTTCACTTTTCCTAACCTATGTCAATGCATATTTCAGGTGAAATCACACAGAGCATGGACCAATCATTGCCTCTGCAGCAGTCATAACCCTGCAGAACCCCCAAAGAGCAGAGTACTTTCAGAACATTTCTATAGATAAGGCCAAAAAAAGGGTTTGTTTCAGGTAACATGGGAGGAAAATGTAGGGTCTGTAGGTCGGATCTTTTTTAATATATTTACTTTAAACATGAATGTACTAGCCAACTTTTTTGAATACCCTAAAATTGACTAAAAAAAAGGGTAAAAATGCGAAAATTTCTTCACAATTGCATTAAAGAAAGTAGGGTCGGCCCTGTTTTGATAGGGTCGGTCGCGTAACCTGAAACAAACCTTTTCTTTGCCTATCCTGAACATCTAAGACTGCAGAGACTGCAGTCTGCCCCCTTTCAACCCCCCCTGCTAACAGTTGCTACAAACGCCATCCCTGTAGGTCCTGTATATAAGCCCCTGTCATCAGGGCAGCAAGTGATCTATAAGGTGACTGAGGGGGCCATTGTGGTGCTGGGACTAGGGAGGGAGGGGGGCTGAGGGAACAGATTGGCATAACCTTGTCTCTACCCTCCACCTGTGCCTTTCCCAGTGAGACATACCCTCTATAACTTCTAAAGGAGGGTACCTATCGCTCACTCTCACCAAATCAGTGCAACTAAAAAAGTGACGTACATGATCGGCGGACGTACATGATCGGCGGACGTACATGATCGGCAGAGTCCAAAATCCGTCTTTTACCCCCTGCACTACGATGTTTAACTCTCCCAACCATACCTACAGGCTGTAATGTATCTTTGGGGAGTTTATTAGAAAAAAAACCCTCCCAAAATATGTATAGGGGCCGGAGGGGGGGGGGGCTCAATGTGTAACCGATCATGTACGTCACATGACGTACATGATCGGCTTGGAATGTCATGTAAAATTTCCTATTTACCCACTTCTTGACCTGTCTATGATTACACATATTTAGACCTACATCATATGTACACCTCACTATGATTGATTTATGTTTTAAATATGGTCAGAAAAGGTAATTAAAGCAGTCAATAAATAATGGCCGATCATGTACGTCACATGACGTACATGATCGGTATTGAAATGTCATGTAAAATACTCTTACTAGACTCATCTACACATTTAAACCATTTGAAATACCAAGACAGACATTATATGTACACCTTGGTAAGGTTTATAAATGTTTTATTATGGTCAGAAAGAGTAGGGCAGTCAATAATCACCGATCATGTACGTCACCGATCATGTACGTCACATGACGTACATGATCGGCATTGAAATGTCATGTAAAATACTCTTACTAGAATCATTTACACATTTAAACCATTTTAAATACCAATACAGACATTATATGAACACCTTGGTAAGGTTTACTTATGTTATATGATGATCAGAAAGACTGGGGCAGTCAATAATCACCGATCATGTACGTCACCGATCATGTACGTCACCGATCATGTACGTCACCGATCATGTACGTCCACCGATCATGTACGTCCACTGATCATGTACGTCACTTTTTTAGTTGCACTGATTTGGTGAGAGTGAGTCCTATACAGCATTTATATAGATATAGGCCACTGCAGAGATATATATGGCTGTGTCTCACCAAATAGATGCAAGTTGAAAGTCTATGACCGGTTGCAATCTATGACCGAGTGCAATCTATGACTTGCTCGAAAGAAAACGATTTATTTAGGACAGATGTAGATAGACATGGGCGGAAAAGTTATTCAATGTTTTATGACTTTTTACTAATTTTATCTCAATTTCTATCTACATCTGCCCTAAATAAATCGTTTTATTTCAAGCCGGTTATAGATTGCAATCGGTCATAGATTGCACCCAGTTATAGATTGCACCTGGTCATAGACTTTCAACTTGGATCGATTTAGTGAGACACGGCCATATAGCTACAGGCATCTTTGAACAGGGGCACTAAGTAAGTAGTTGTCTGCTAACCCTCTTAGTCCAGCAGAGTGTATTAAAACATACTGACAGCATGATGCATGATTGAATCCCCAATCTATAACTCGCCAGTGCTGCATTCATGCATCATTCCTACCCGATGGAGTTGATACACTCCCCGCGCAGGTCAGCATGATGCACCAATGCCCGTGCGTTACTCACCAGTATTGTATCAATTGGTGCATCATGCCGACAAATAAACATGATGCACTGAAAAAAAGGGTTAGCCATATACACTGAAAATCCATAGATTGAAAGGGTTAGTCAGTACAGACTATCCTAGGTTGGTCATATGAGTGTTAGTCATAATAGCAAAGTTTTATTCAAAAATGACCGAGGGGTCAGTCAGTAGTGGCTAACCTAGGTTCATCATTGGTGTGTTGTATTTGTATACCACTAGTTGGGGCCACCTGTCATGACCACTCAGTGGCTCCCCCTGGAAATAAGAAGACTAAGGTGGGTTGGTCAGCACTGACCAACCTGACAATAATAACAGGCCTAGGTTGGTCGTATAGGGAGCCAAAAAATGACTAACTAGGTTAGGCACTAGTGACTGAGAGGTAGGGCGTATAGGGAGCCTAGGAATATCAGTGTAGCGTCCGTTGGCTCCAGCTTCAGGTTTGCAGCACAATGCCTACATTTGTATAGAGGGCTGCAGGCATTCAAAGAGAGAGAGAGTTTCAACACTTGATTGTGTGCCAAGTCTTATAGTAAGCGCCGGTTCCGGAGAGCCTAAGTGGCAGAAAATATTGCTATTGAAATACCTAACTGAACATTTGAACTGGTTACACATAGATATCTCAATAAGCACTGGGGGAAAGGTTAGTTGAAATGTATAAGCACCGGGAACCGTAAACGAGTCATAATCGCAGGAGGAATGGGAAGGACCTGATCAAAAACTCTTTCCAAAAATGTGTGCATATAGGTTAGGCAATGACAGCAGCATAGTATGATTGTACCAACTTAGCAATTCTGCAAGTTGGACACTCTAGATAACTAAAGAAATCTTCCCCCCCCCCTCGCATGTGCATATTTCTATGCAGTAAGAATAGCCTGAAGAGAGGAGGGCTGATGGTGCTGCAGGAATGGGAGCCCCTCCCTCCCTGTATACCGTCAGTCTGAGAGTTCAGGGTGGAAAGAGTCCCCCCCCTCTCCCCTCCATACTGCATGTGCAGCACAGGCTTAAACTGATTAGTTTGGTTATAATCAGAGTGGATGACTGTATCTAGCACAGCTATAGACACCCATCATCTTTACACCCTAGATGGCCCTACTGTACAATGTATTCGGCCATAGACATGTGGCTCCACCTGAAGTATAAAGATGATGGTGGACTAAGCGGTTTGTATATTCCTAAATAGACGGTTCTGCCTATGTCTAAGTCCATGGTATAGTGGGGCCATGTAGGGTATAAAGATCATTGGCTTCTAGCTCTGTCATACCTTATGCTATATACAGTCATCCACTCCCAGTATGACCAAGCTGATCAGTTTAAGCCTGTGATGTTCAGTATACAGTATAATACTAGTATAGCAGAGGTTAGAGTTTCCTCTCCTACTACGTCACAGGGTGGTGATTGGGGGGCAAACAGAGGCCTCCACGTGGTTAGGTAGCTGTACCATGATAGCATCATTAGACTTAACTTTATTATATTTATTTACCTGGGTCGAATTATAATCTGTAGTTTTTATTATGTTCATACATATTACATATATAAGTGAGTACTGGAACGTATATCTATTTTATCATAATTTACAATGTATTTATGTGATTGTTACTGTGTGAGATATGGTTCATATACCCTACATAGTACCAACCACGTGGCTTTTGTTTGCCCCCACTGTTCTATTATTGGGTGCAAACTACAACTCTAACCTCTGCTATACAGTCATCCACTCCCAGTATGACCAAGCTGATCAGTTTAAGCCTGTGATGTGCAGTATACAGTATAATACTAGTATACAGAGGAGGGCCGGTAGTGGTGCAGGAACTGGGAAGTAAAGAGTGTGCATCCATGCGTGTCGGCTGTGTAGTACAGGACGGGTCAGCACACCTTGGCTCTCTCCTCCTCCCCCCTCCCTCCCCAACATACACACATACACATACTCCTTCCCTCCTGGCATCTGCCCCAACGGTAGTCTGGGTGCCCCCCCCCCCACCCCACCTCCCTCCCACCACACATACAATTACCCTGATAATATGTAGGTTTATAAGGTTAGTCAGTAGTGCCTAACCGAGGTTAGTCATAGAGGTATTAATTATTTTATGTTGTAAATGACTAGCGCCTTAAACCCGCAGATCTTACTGCACCACCAGTAACAGTCAGAGTGTAGTCGGGACAGGTTCTCAGCCCTTTATATAGGGGCGCTGGGCCTTTAATCAAAGAGACTAATAGTTGTTGTAACAATACGGTTTTCCAGGCGTTACATCCTGCCAGGATAAATAAATGAAATACAAACAAACAGACGCTATTCCTGGTCTTCCTAGAAATAAATAGACTAAGGTGGGTTAGTCAGTATTAACATACTGACTAACCTGGGATTGGCGTATAGGGACCAAAAAACCAAATAATCTAGTCACTGCAGACTAATTTTTCTTAAGCATACAGATTATCAGTGTACCGTACTAGACCTATTCCTCCGAGAAATGAACAGACGTAGGTGGATTACTCAGTATATTTACTTACCTGACTGACCTGGGATGGGCCTATAGGGAGCTTTTTTTTTATGTAAGTTTCTACAGTCTAAACGAAAACCTGCCAGACACCGGCTATAGCTGCCTATATTGTAGAGATTCTTGCTGATATGCCATTTTTTACGGCTTGTAAATCAGACCATTATTGAGGGTTCTACAGCATAAACAGAAAGCTTCGATATTTTCTGTAATTTTCTTTAGTAAATCACATTTCAAAATAGATAATTTAATTGTAACATATAGGGAAGTCTTATTTGTTATCATTATCAGTACAAAGACTGTTTTAAATGTTATTTTTAAATAGCAAGATTGTACTCAGAAATCCGGGCCTGCAAAAATTGAGCCGGGTTTGCAAAGAAAAAAATCTGCAGGACCAAATGTCCTGCATGGTGAAAATGTTTTCGTATAGGCTGTTTCTACTGACTAAGTTTTTAAGCATACAGAGTATCAGTGTACAATACCTGCGGCGCATTCTGTTACCAGACACTAAGTAGCAATAACATCAATATGTGAACGTCTTACGCCGTCATTAACTAATGGCGACTAATGCAGGTATCAAGTTCAGCTCATTGTTCTGTTCACGGAGAGGGGTGAGTCCGCTGAAGTCTTTATCGGGCCAGAAAAAGGTGTGTTTCAGGATACCCGACCCGACCGAGTAAAACAAGGCCGACCCTAGACATTGTCATCCAATTTTGAAAAAACACATTTTTTTTGCTATTTTAGAGTTCAGGCTCCATAAGTCAAGGCAACGGTTGGTGAGTTGGCACTGCAGTCAATTTTTTAGCACTTCTCAAGTTTAGCCCCCCCCCAAAAAAAAAGTATGTTTCAGGTAACATGGGAAGGAACTCTAGGATCGATAGGTCGGATTTCGTTTTTTCTTTGGTCTTTACTCTTTTTTTTTTACAGCCCCTCTAGAGGCTCTACATACTCTGAAATTGACCAAAAAAGGTTTCAAAATGGGAAGATTTTTTTCAGAATGTTTGTAAACCTAAAATTGTCCCCAAGAAAGTGTAAAAATACAAAAATTTCCTCACAATTGTATAAAAAAACGTAGGGTCGGCCCTGTTTTGATATGCTCGGTCGGGTGACCTGAAACAAACCTTTTTTTGGCCTTAAGTAAAGAAAAAAGGAAGTCCGACCTACCTTCCCTAGATCTTTAGACCAAGTAACCTGAAACACACCTTTTTTGGCCTTGGCCTGAGACTCATATAGCTCATGTAGCTCTTGGCCTAATATACTCTGTAGGGAAATCGCTATAGGTATGACTCAACAATTCTGTGAAATGTGGGTGTGATATGCTGGGACTGAAAAGTCTGAATTTGACGCATGGATATTCTATAGGAAATACTGATATTAAGTCAAGATTCATGTTTTTTAGAGCCTACTCCATTAAGGTAGCGGTTACTGTGGACTCTGGTAGAAGTTGGCACACCCTCCAAACAGAACTTGGGAATTGAACGTTCGCAACTGGGTAGAATCCGGGTAGGTCACAATGACACAAGAAAGGCACGAGATATTCCAAAGAATTGTGAACATATCTTTATCACAATCAGAAATTGGGAATTGAACGTTGGCAACTGGGTATAGTTCTACCAAGTTGCGAACTTTCAATTCCCAAGTTCTGTTTGATATAATTAACGTGGAATTCCACAGAATATGACACAGTCAAAAGATGTTGACATATTCTTGTGCCAGATCCGTGCACAATTCTCGCAGGGATCCCGAGTTCTGACTCAAGAACTGCACGAGTTCTGCCCGAGATCTTGTTTGCAGGGCAGTGACTGAAGGGCTGCCTACCCAGTAAACACAACTACGTTAGTCAGACGTAAATCTATGTTGAATTTTGGTCTGAACTACGTAATTTTAGTAGGTTTATCAACATCAAAACGTTAAGGTTTATTTACCAATCTCAAACCTGCAGGTCTGATTTACGTAGCTCCTGAAGACGTAAATCTAGGTTTAACACATTACATATAATTCTACATAGTGGGACTCAGACAAATATATTGCAGACAAATTTACATTTACAAACAATATTCATACAAAGTAACTACTATAATTTTCAATCTCATCTCATTCTACATAGTATATTCTTGTAGTTCAATTGAACAGCCTGACAGTATAGATCTGTTGAATAGTTTTGGCTGCTGAGAGGCTTTGTATTTCTTCCATTACCACCAATGTGGTGTCCTCACAGTACAGTGCCTCAAAGCACCTATTCATGCACAATACTTTAATCACCTGTCCTTTATATATGAATATTCTATTGAATGCAGTTTATTTGCATGATATTGAATTCACAATTAATAAGAATTTACTGCTTGAATGTGGTAGATTTGTTAAGGAGCTGTAATATACTGTAGAAAACAAGGAGGGGGGGTGTTGCTGTCTTGACCACAACTACAAAAGTGCCCGCCAAACCTGCTGGCAAAATCCAGCTGGACTTAATTATGCATGATTTTTCCCTCCAATTGGTCTCATTGGTCAGTTTGTGGTCAGCTGTTTACCTGTAGGCCAAGCTGAGGCTCAGTCATACTGGCACTTGTTTACAAGTGCATTTACTGGACACTGACACACTGTCAATGTTTCAGTGACTCTAGGTGTGTTTACACTTTGTGGGCCTATCTATGATATGCCCCATTTAAGTAGTGTATACAACGCTGAACTATACATACTGTTTTTTTTGAGTAAAAATGTATTTATATTTTATTTTTACATTTTAACTATACCTATGGTAGGGATGGGCTTATACTAGAAACTAGGCGTGTTGCTGTTACTAGTGTTTTTAGTTGGCTCGGTTATTAGCCAACTTTACTCTTGTAGTTTCGACCCTTATGGCGTCATCATCAGGTGGTAGACACTGTAATATGAAGAAATACTGTACGTTTGTATTTTCCATTTAATAAATTCTGAGAGTGGTCTTGCCTCCTCTCACAGCTTTTGGATTTATTTTACATGCATTTAGGGCTCACTCTAGACTTTATCTATAGTGGGCCTATCCAACATTTAGTTTGTTGGTGAAATGTGTACTAGCACATTTTCTGTTGTCACTGGTTTGTATGGGCTAGTTATGGCTGGGTGATTCGTCAATTAAAATACTGTTTAGTTTTGAGAACGAGGACTGTTTGGCGATTCACCCATGTGCGCCGTCCTGCGTGTTCATGCCCTTCGGGGCATGACTATGGAGTTTTTCTATCCAGTGGAATTCCACTAGAGCGAGCAGTCTTCTCCCTTCGTCGCTTTTTGGATGTCTGCCGATGAAGTCCATGATGTGGAATTCCATGTCGGCGGTTTTGTTGTGATCGCACTGGTTGAAGTGCCACGGGACATCCGTCTCTCCCTGATTTTTCTTTACGGATCGTGTGTGTTCATATATTCTCCCTCTTATCGCACGTTCCGTTTTGCCCACATAGTGCATTTTGCATTTTCTGCACTGTAGACAGTAGATTAGGTTGGAGCTCTCACATGTGACATTCGTCTTTGTGGGGTAACTCTTCCCCGTGATGTTGCACACCACATTTCCGGTTTTGTTTATTTTTGCACATTTATCACAAAAAAGCTTCCGACATTTGTTTCTTGGCCTTTTTGTGCCCGACTGTATTCTACCGCCAAAGATCCCGTCCTCTTCATCATCCGAGGTTGGGTAGTTGGTTGCTGCTCGGACTAGGTGGTCCTTCAGATTTTTTGGGCGTTTCTGTCCCTTCACCAAACCCCCTCGTCTCAAGAACTTGGTGGTTTTCGAGGATCCCAGTCTGTCCCAATTTTTGGATACAGTCTTATTTATGATGTTGTTACCTGGTCGGTGGGTACTGATCAGGTATGATGTGTCCTTGTTTTTTGGTTTTCTCGGTTTGCTTTTTAGACATTCGAGTCTGTTTTGGGATCTTACCTTCGTTACAGAGCTGTAATATACTCTCCATAATTGATAGTGCTGCCACCTAGTGTGACACAGAAAAGTCATCTACCCAATTGAAGTTGAAAAGTTACATCTTTTAACGTAGATCTATGTAGAATTTTTACGTCTGAATGAGGTAGATCAACGTAAATCAGACGTCTACATCTGTTGAACGTAAATAAACCTTAACGTTTTGACGTCTACAAACCTTCCAAAATTACCAATCTCAAACCTTTTGGTTGGACATCTACCTAGAGAAACCTCTGGGCTACGTTGGAACTACGTAGGGTGTTTACTGGGTAATGACCAGTGTCAGTAGCACATGTATATAAAATAAAATAAATAGATAATTTATAATCATATCCATATCAAATTATCTAAAACTATATGTATGCCCATAGGCCTACATATGTGTGTCAGCCTTGTCCACATGATGATTGATGTATTTGGTTTAAGGGGACACATTGTACAAGTAGCAAAGGGGTGGGTTTTTGCTGTATGTACTTGGTACAGGACTGACAGCTTTGGCCATTGTTTCATTCATACACCAACCTATAGCCTAACAGTCACTCTCCCAGCACAGTCTCAAATAAGACTCTGCCAAAAGGCCCGGACTTCAGTGGAACAAGGGAGGAAAGGGGTACTACTTCTCTGCTTTCCTATAGCCTCCTCACACCGCCATTTCAATGCACCAAAAATAGTAGGAATATGTCAAATTTGGACCATCAAAACATGATCAATACTTCTGAAATTTTAAACATTTGCTCTACACTTATCCCTCAACATATTTGAATCAAATCATAGTTATATAAATACATATTTAATAAACATGGGGTAGGCAAGTTTTCATGGTTATCCACCGCCTTTTGGCAGAGAAGGAAGTAGTGCCATAGAAACGTATGGAAGAATCGGCTGGGAGATTGCCTTACAGTTACACTGACATTACTCATCACTCTCCCAGCAGATGTACCCAAGGTAGACTCTGCCTGGATTTGCAGGGTTTTAGGGAGTGTTCATTTATTATTTACAGGGGGGGGTGGTGGGTTTGGGGGGGGGGGGGTAAAAATTTCCGACCCCTTCTGAGGGGGGGGCGTAAAAAAAATTCTGACCCCTCTTGAGGGGGGGGCGTAAAAATTTAAGCCCCTTTTTAGCCAAAAAGCCCGCGCGTTACTATAGTTCAAAGGAGGGGGGGCGAAAATCTTTCGCCGCCTTCGGCGAGGGGGCTGCGAAACGTTACACACGCTCTCGAGGGGGGGGCGTAAAAAATGTTCACCCCTCCGCGCGAAATCTCACCACCCCCCCCCTGTAATTAATAAATGAACACTCCCTTACTTGGTAAGCTGCCATGGTAACGCCGCACATACGTTTAGCATACGGGTACTAAAATGGTGGAAACTAGGCAGAGTGTACACAGAGAGAAGAAGTAGAATCACTGTAACTCTCAAATGGGAGTCCAGCCCCGATCACTGAGGTAACTCCCAGTCTTAGAATAGGAGTCATTATAGAGTTATTATAGAGTCCTGCTAATGTTAGGGAGTCATTTTAGAGTCCTGCGGAGAGTTACCTCAGTGATCAAGTCGGGAGT
The DNA here is from genome assembly GCA_947462335.1 of Harmothoe impar. Taxonomy (NCBI): domain Eukaryota; kingdom Metazoa; phylum Annelida; class Polychaeta; order Phyllodocida; family Polynoidae; genus Harmothoe; species Harmothoe impar. The sequence goes on from OX381711.1 coordinate 72,502,462, forward strand.
CACAGTGATTCTACTTCTTTTCTCTGTGTAGCGTGGGTATTTGCAGAGTATGCTGGGAAAGTGATACTGACAAAGGACTGTGGACAAAGGACACCACTCTCCCATTCTAATATGACATCTCTGCCTAAAAAGCATGGGGTAGGTGAGCCGCCATGTTTGGGCAGAGATGAAAGTAGTGTCCGTAGTGCCTGAGAGTGAGGCCAGGTCGGTTTGGTAGGACACCTGGCGGCAGCGTCCTGACTCAGTCACTGGGTCACGTGACTTGTCAGGGTCCGAACATTGCAGACAATCTCGTCCCATCTGGACCTCACACAACCTGAGTGTCATCACTGTCATTTGAGAGGCCATGTTGTATGTTTTACCTCACAGCAGAACGGGGGGGGGGGTGTTCATACGCCAGTACCTGCCTCCATTTCTGATGCAGCAGTAGCCAGCAAGCCGGAACTACTTTAAACAGGAATCCTGGGTACTAGTGATGATGCTCGGGACACAGGGGGTGAGATGACTGGATGGTGAGAGCTTTTCTGGAAGACTGGTCCATAGAGTTTAAAAACTGCAATGGGGTATATCAAAATATAGGATTGCAGCTTGGAATGAGGGATGGGGTCGATGTCCATATTAGGAGAGAGCACTGGAAGAAGTAGGAGGGAGAGAGGGGGGGGAGAGAGACATACATACATACAGAGAAAGAGAGAGAGACAGAGAGAGAGAGAGAGAGAGAGAGACAGAGACAGAGACAGACAGAGACAGACAGAGAGAGAGAGACAGACAGAGAGAGACAGAGAGTGTGTGTGTGTGTGTGTGTGAGAGAGAGAGAGAGAGAGAGAGAGAGTGTGTGTGTGTGTGAGAGAGAGAGAGAGAGAGAGAGAGAGAGAGAGAGAGAGAGAGAGAGAGTGTGTGTGTGTGTGTGTGAGAGAGAGAGAGAGAGAGAGACAGACAGACAGAGAGAGACAGAGAGAGACAGAGAGAGAGTCAGGTGGGGCGGGATAGAGGGATAATGAGATAATTAAGGTTAGATATGTGTGAGACTGTGGCTGGGGAGACAGGTGTCATTATAATGACACACAGTATAAGACACGTGTGGTACGTGCTACAGCCTAATGTGGCCGTCAGACTAATATAGCTCCATACAGCCGATAATGTCACACACCAGGTGTCACAGGTAGGGGGACAAGATGACAGAGACATGGCTATAGAAGTGGTATGGCCAAAAATAAGGTGTGTTTCAGGTTACATAGCCTGAAAATCTAGGTAGGGTAGGTAGGATTTTTTATTTCAAATTAGCAAAAATTTTTGACTCGCAAACTTTAGCCCGGACAAGCCAGCAACAGCGTTGACTTGCGGACTATCAAATGAACTCTGAAATAGCCCAAAAATTACTTGAAATTTATTTTTTTCAAAATTGGATTAAAAATTCTAGAGTCGGCGCTGTTTTGCTATGAAGGGTCGGGTAACCTGAAACACACAATTTTTTTGGCCTAGTGTACCCAGACCACAGAGGCTGCAAGTAGGGGTCGCCAGGTGTAGTGGGTCAGGTGGGCGGTACAGCTGTGTCCAAGGGGGGAAGACATTGTGGGCATAGACAGTAATACATAGGTAGGTTATCTTGTGGATTAGTATTGAACAAGAAAAAGATATGAAAATACTGGGAGTCCTGCTGATGAATTGTAGTGAATCCAGGGTGCCTCCAGAACGATAAGGGAGCCTAACTGACTCTGTGACTCACCTAAGGGAGTCACATATTAAAGGACCAGGGCTCCCCTAAAGAGTGGAGCCGTTCTGGAAGCAGCCTGTGCTCTCTTGTTTCTTTTTTCTGTGTAGATCTCTGTACCATTTCTGGAAATGGCAATAATGACCTGGGAATATGGGAATTTAGGGGACTTTGAAGATTGTTAGAGTGATGTAAGTATGTGTTTCCTGCAGGCGAGGAGGGGTGTGTTAATCAGGGCAACGGATCTCGGGTGAGGTGTCCCTATCCTATAGGGCTCCTAGGGATAAGGCCATGGGCGCATCCATGTTCGGGGGTTATAGGTTCAGTCAGGTAACACTAGATGGACACCCATAGACTCAGTACTGACTAAACCCCCGAATAGTAACCCCATCTTCTGGCTATATATGCATACCTGAAGGTTCTTCACTCTACCGCCTGACTAAAAACGGGGGCGTGTCGATAAAACCTAGGTGCCCTATTAGGCTCTACCACGATGGCCCAGTGGAGGGTGTGAGAGGTAGCTGCCATCTTGTAGGACACAAACTCTCGCTCCTTTGGCGTGATTTCTCGCTCATTTGGCGAGATTTCACAGCTTTCTTGTACACTGGGTGGAGAGGGGAGAGGTGGTGGGTGGGGTGTAAAACTCTCACACCTACCAGCAGCTGACCACTGTACACACCTGTAGGCCTAAGTGTTAATGGGCTGCCCATTGTTTTAGGGGTGCCCCTGAGCTAGTATGGCCCACCATGGCTGTAGTGACAGCACCCACACAGTGTACTACACACAATAGGCCTAGACTCACTGGCTCTATCCTACCTGCATGGCCTCACTCTCCACACAGTTGTTTTGTCACTCTCCAAGCAGAATTTAATTATTTGATTCTTATTTATTTCAATTTCATCATAATAAATTTAAAATTCTGAGTTGTTAGATACATAGAATGTGATATGCAGATTCAATGTATGCATTTACCATGAATTATTTAATAAAACATACCCCTTGAGAAGTGGCCAAAGTAGACTATACAAAGAGGCCCAGTAGAGGGTTGTCCTACCATTTAGATTTGCTGTGTGCCACTAGGTGGCAGCACCCCATAACGTGTTAGAGCGATAGGGGTGGTTACAGAGGATTTCCTGTAATCCTGCACAATTGAAACTTTGGGCGCATTCTATTCTTGGCGCATGCTTTTTGCCTGGACTATAGGAGATCGAAGGGGAGCCAATACCCTCATGGTGAGAAAAGGTAAATATATGAAGAAATGCCATACAGGATATTGACTACAATGTGTATCATACTCGGCCTACAGCCTCGTGTGATACAGCCCTGGTCCTATGGTCCATGTAGGATCGTGTGATAACGCCCTGGCACGATGTAGACATATCCCGCTGTCATGGGACTTTTTATTCTAGGTTCTACTAATGTATCCCACCTCTCATCCACACATTGTAAATATGGATGTTAATATAAGGATAACCCTGTAAGGGCCGCACATATACTCACACCATGTCGTCATGGTGCATGAATGCAGCCCAGACGAGTACCTTTCCAGTGCTGCATCCAAGCATCACGCTGGTCCTACACGGTTAATAGTGTGCTCTCGAGGGATCGGCGTAATCCATGAATGCAGAACTGGTGAGTTACTCGCCAAAGCTGCATTCATGCATCATGAGGACAAATGTCATGGCACTGTGCAGTCCCTAAATGGTTAAATGGTGTATTACCATATAGTAAGTGTGTATGGTAGTACTACACAATGTAGATCTCTACACCTCCTCAGTGGCGTGGGAAAAGGGGGGGCCAGGGCCCCCCCCCCCCAATCACTGAGGAGGAGGGCCTGAATATGTTTGGGCCCCCCAAAAATTAGTCAAGACCTGTAATATATTACACACAATTTCCAATTCTTACCTCTCCCGCATAGGGAAAAGTGAGGGCAGGGGGGCATGGGCCCCGCTTAAGGGGGCTCAAATACTACTTTTTCTATACAATCCAATATAAGCGTGTATATGATACATCATGCATAAAAGCCAATACTTAAGTTGGTTGGACTGGGCTCCCCCTGCCCCCCCCCCCAATGAAGATTTGCTTCCTACGCCTCTGCTCCTGTGTGTAATACATGGAGGGGGGGTGTATAGTAAGTGTGTAAGTACTACTACACTATGTAGATCTATACACCTAGAGTGTGTACTGTAAAACCTCGCCTATTATATATATATAGGCCGCAGCTTGTACGCAAGTCAGATAGCATCGCCACAGAGTCGGGGTGCGGCTGATACGCGAGTTTTTGCTATTATAATAAAGTACAAAAGTCACCATAATCAGATCGCTGGTGCGGCTTATCTGATGGCCCTATAGTGCGGCTTATACGCGAGGTTTTACGGTAGTGCATGTAGAGGGGGTGTAGTGGCTCACACGCCGGTTACAGGATGAATCACACACGTGTAGGCAGCGTCTCATGCCCCCGGGCACCCACACAGCCTCACTGTGATATACTACATGTCACACTGCCCGGCACTGTCTATATACAGGTTAGAACAAGCCCAAAACCAGTTCAGGGGCGGATCCAGGAAATTTGGAAAGGGGGGGGGGCGTGAAATAGACAATGTACTGGGGGGTATTGAAAACTTTTACATTAAAATATACAGGAAAATAGGGGGTGGGGTGATATACTGCATGTCACACTGCCTGGCACTGTCTATATACAGGTTATAACAAGCCCAAAACCAGTGGCACTTTGTTTACCCTTTTAATGCCGCATGCTGCTTTAAAGCTCTCTCGCGCGAGACGACAACCTGGGAAAATATGTTTGGGCAATTATCACAAAATACTATAAAGTGACCTCCGTTAACCCTTTAATTAGCTACGTTGTCATGATGCAGGAAAGCCTCCGAGATTGGGTTGACCCCATAGCCGTTGTGTCAGCATGGAACATGAATGCAGTATATGTACTACCGTAAAACCTCGCCTACAAGCCGCGGCTTCTACGCCAGCTTTCTTTTGATACCAAACATGCTTATATGGGGTGCGGCTTATACGAGAGTTTTTATAAGTATAGTATAGTACTAAATTAACGATTTTCAGATACCCTATTAGGCTTATAGGATTTCCCAAAGTTAGGGGTGCGGCTTATACACGAGGTTAACCAGTAACTGCCCAGAGCTGCATTCAAGCACCATGCAGACATTAAATGGTTAAAGGACCCCTCCCCCATCACCTGGTTGGAAGTGGAGTATAGCATGACTACATTGTTTACATTGAGGGAGGACAACCCAAATCCATATAGACCCACAACAGTGGCAGTTCTGGCTGCAATATGGCCATGACCTCAAATGAACATGAGCTCTCAGGGTCATATTTGCTGTTTTTTAGTGCAAATTACACATGTATCGTATATGGTTATCTGAATATAATTGGTCTGACGAGGGAGAATATACCAGTCATTGGCCTTTCACCAGGGTGATATTTCTTTTAGCCTTTATCATTGAGTTTATGGATGCAAAGCAAATTTTTAAAAGAATGTTATTTTTATTTGTAATGGGTATTTTTAGCGAACCCTGATGCAATGTGGAACTTCAACTTCAACCGTGAGATAAATGTGTACAAAAATCTTTCATATAAACACACACACATTCACAACAGAGATTCTAGGTTCAGTCCTAACTGTAATTTATCACATTTAGTCATCGACATTTAATAGGATTTTCATGAAAATGGGCATATTTTATTTTGTTAAATTAACCATCTTAAGTTAGAGGGTAGCTTATGAATGAATTCACACACATGCATTTATGCATTTCCATGAAGAGGAAAGGCCTTATAAACTGCTATCCTGAATCCTGAAGTTAGAAGTAGTTTCACACATGCTGGCAGGGTAGCAGACTTATTGGTGGTGTGCCTCCTGAATCAGGGCCCTGTCTACCTGTTGAGGATGTACTGGTCACGTGACATGGAGACACGTGATGCATGATGGGATGGCGGCAGCTGGACAGACTCCTGGCACCACCTGGCGGCTGCGGGGCCAGTACACTGGTACCCTGAGCACCACCACAGGGGGCTCTAGTAACTGCAACTGTGACATTACACTGGTACCCATAGCCTTGTGACAGGGGGCTCTGGTAACTGCTACTGTGACCTTACACTGGTACCCTGAGCACCACCACAGGGGGCTCTAGTAACTGCAACTGTGACATTACACTGGTACCCATAGCCTTGTGACAGGGGGCTCTGGTAGCTGCTATTGTGACCTTACACTGATACCCTGACCATTGCCACAGGGGGCTCTGGTAACTGCCACTGTGACCTTACACTGGTACCCTGAGCATTATAACCACAGGGGGCTCTGGTAACTGCTACTGTGATCTTGCACTGGTACCCATAGCCTTGTGACAGGGGGCTCTGGTAACTGCTACTGTGACCTTACACTGGTACCCTGAGCACCACCACAGGGGGCTCTAGTAACTGAAACTGTGGCATTACACTGATGCCCATAGCCTTGTGACAGGGGGCTCCTCAGCATTACCACACTCTCAGAAGTGTAGCTGCACAATAGGACATACTGTAGATTTTCAGTATAAAAGGTCATATGTTTGGTTTCCAGTATTACATAATGTTTATCTACACCTACTGCAATCCACAATCTAGAGACCATTGGTTCTATTAAATCTATTTCAACAATACTACCTATAACCAACAATCTCCAGATTGTGGGTTACAGTAGGTGAGTTTGTAGCTGTACATAAACAGTATGTGATACTGAAAACCAAAAAGACCTCCTTTTATACTGTGCAGCTACACTGCTTACTTCTAACAGTTCACTGTAGAATTCTAACGACTCTGGTAACTTCCTGTTACCCTTAGCTCCTGTTACACGCATACGGACGTCATCTAACGTCTAAATGCGCTGCATTTGACTTTGAAGTGCAAAGACACATTCCTTCAAAATCAGAACATGTTTGCTTTCAAATACAAGTTATTTTGGTGGCAGATGCCAGCACAATTTATGACGTCAGTGTAACAGACCCTTCACAATGGTGCCCAGAGTTGTATCAGGGCTCTGGCTACTGTGGCCATATTACACGGGCGTCATCGGATGTAAAAAGTCCTGAATGGATCAGCCATCAAAATAACCTGCAGTAGAAATCAGACCTAGACACATTGAAGGCAGAGGTGGCCACCTGTTTTGACGTCAATGTAACAGGCCTTTTACACTGGTCTCCGGAGACTCAACAAAAAGTAAGTAACTGCAACTGCGACCTAATACACTGGTTCCAATTGCTTTTACCACAGAAAGGCTAACGCCAACTGTGACTTTGCTAGTAAGACTGGTATAAGTTAGTGGACTTCACTATATATAGTAGCCCCCTATATTCATAACCAGTCTTATCTATTGCAATTAGTAATGACACTTGATTGTCAAGGACCCAAGAGAAAAACGATATGTCTCATTGGTCCAACTTTCCCTGGTATTTCTAATGTTGAGATAAATTAGATAAAAGTGTCCTATGAGGTTTTTATCTCATTAGTCCTTGAAATGTACCCTTTTCTCTCTCTCTCCAAAATAGTCTAAAAAACACCATGGTAAGGCCACTCAAAAAAAAAATTGTTTCTCATCACCAATCAATGAAAAATATGACGAGGGCGTTTTTTATTTAATTTTTTTTTTTTTTACTCGGGGCAATTTACATAGTGAAATTTGGACATTTCGCGATCAATTTTCACATTTTAGTAATTTGGAGTTTATTGATCAGCAAAAGTTGTAACAGTGCAAGTTCCACCTAGTTGATTGCATTGCTGACAGCATAAGCTTTAATTTGATACCAAATTTGCCGATATTTTGGCAATTTTAGCATATTTTTCATCAAAAATGTAAAAAAAAAAAAAAGGTTTTCCCCAAATCGTGATTTTTAAGATGCGCGCGGTGATGAGAAACAACTTCTTTTTTTTGAGTGGACTAACCAAAGCTGAGGGACCCCCCCCCCCCCCCGAGGTAACCATGACACGATATGACAGTAGACTACTGTGCAGGGTGCGCCTCCAGCTGTTGGACTGACGTGTGTTGGCACAGGTTGGCACTCAGTGTTGGAGGTCCTGGGCAGCTACACTGACACTCTGACCGTAGTCAGCACTGGCTAACAGTCACTAGTGATTAACCTAGTTCGTCATATTTTGGCTTCCTATATGACCAACCTAGGTTAGGTAATACTGTCAGGTTGGTCAGTATTGACCAACCCACCTTAGTCCTTTCCATTTCTATAAGTATTAGGGTAACACTTTTTGAGTAAGGCATTAGTCATACCTTGTTTTGCTTCAGTCATTTTTGAACATCAGCTGCTCATTCTAGCGAATATCTCTATGATTAACCAGTGGCGTGGCAAGCAGTTTCAAAGTGGGGGGGGGGGGGCAAGGGGGGTTTCTGGTCAAGGCTTGACCTTTTAGGTTTAAACCTTTTTGGGGTTAGTCAAAAGTAGGGGGGGGGGGCATGTCTCCAGCCCCCTCCCCCCCCCCCGCCCCCTCCCCCAGTTTGCCACGCCCCCTGTATTACCCTGGGGTAGTCACTACTGACCAAGCCCCGGAGCACACAGATCCAGTGTAGTGGTACCAGAAGTGCTGCCAGCCCAATCTGTGTGCCTCCAAGGGCTGGCAACATGTGTCTCTGTCCTGATGACTCAGCTACTTATATAAAGCCCCTCATACACTTGTCCCACACACCATTACCTACGACGGCACTTGTAAGTGGTTACCCATTTAGGCGAGCCAGTGTTTGCGAAAACTTTTCGGCATGCAGGACAGTCAGTCCTGCAGCTAGCCAATTTTGCAGGACCAGATAGATTTCTGCAGGACTGGATACCAAAATCAAAGTTTTGCATAATATTTAAAATAGAATAGCATTTATAAAAGAAAATAATAGCAAAAACTTACTCTAATTTGCCTAGAATATTAGAGTGCACTCTAGAACTTGTAACTTTAGTTCTAGTTGGAACAAGTATTTCAGTTTTAGAAAGCCCAGAATGCAAAGGACATCAGGTCCTGCAACAGCAGTCATTCTGCCGGACCAGAGCCACTTTAGGCAGACATTGCCACTGTCCGGCAGGATTTGGCAAAGACTGCCCAACCATAAAGCTTTGCTGCACTAAGAAAAAGAAACAAATTCAAAAGGGAGCCATGGCTGCCCCCAGAATAACGCCCCTCTGTAGGGGAGCCCTGGCCCTTATATTATGTGACTCCCAAAGGTGAGCCAGGGAGTTATGTGTCTCCCCTAGGTTACCCATTTAGGCGAGGCAGCGAGTTATGTGACTCTCTTAGTTTTAGTCAGCCAATACTTCACCTAGAGAGGGGAGTCATTCTGGACGCAGCCAGGACTCCCTTTTGACTCTGTCTCTTTTCTCTGTGTGGGTTTTTTGCAGTGCATATTTTCAGCTTTTTCGGGTCATGGCAGTGGTTGCTAGAGCCAAGCTGTGGAATCAGGGAACCAGTGTACCGCTTATGTGTAGCATAGGAGATCTGGATGACTACTTCTTGTGTGGGGAAAATGCTGTTATGGCATTGGCGGATCCAGCGGGGGCCGACGGGCCTTGCCCCCCCCCCCCCCCCACACCAAAAGAAAAGGGTGAAAAAAAGAGAAGAAGAGAGGAGAAAAGAGGGGGGAAAAGAGAGAAGGGGACGATACCATATAAACACAGACCTGAGTCTTAAAATCTTGTATCCCAAAATGTGAGAAGGCACCATTTGAAGTCTAGACCATCAGTATTTCCTTGGGAGGGGGGGGGGGCATGCCCCTCAACCCCCCTAGTATGGCCGCTGCACTTCGCTTGCACTGCGCTTGGCTTGTGCTGTGCCGCCACGGATAATTATTATGTGTAGCATAGGAGATCTGGATGCAAGGATCCTGGGCTCAAATTGACTATTTCTTGTGTGGTAAAAATGTTGTAATGTGATGGCCTCTCCTCTACGTCCACATGTTACCTTAATGCTCCAATTCAAGTTATGCATCTCTGGGAGGGATGGTTAGCATTCTATTCAAATAACAGTTAAAATCATTTTCTTCTCGGGAAAGTCCCCTATCTTTCCTTTTGTATATATTTAATTACAAAAAAAGGGGGAAAAATGAAAAATATTTTCTGTACCGCTCAGTACGACACATGAGGTACTATAAGTTCCCAACTTGGCAGCACATAGCGCCACATTCCACCTCCTCCCACCCACACCTACAGTCACAGGATGTAACAAGACCTCAGTTTGGAGAGTGAGTAGGCTATACAGTACCATGGGAAGGTGTGCAACTAAAAGTCCAATTAACCTCATCTTTGCATGTCCCAATAGAGTCTGCAGAGAGGTGGTGCCATCTAGGTGGCTGCAGATGGGTCAAAAGCGACCTGGAGACCTGGGCCGTTTAGGAGGGGACTTTTGACCTGATGCAATAATAAAAGTGACATGCTGGCGACTTTTAGACGAAATTGACAATACTTTACGGGGGTCCAAAAAAGCGACTTTGTGACCTGGACCCCTTAATTTCGGCGACTTTCCGACCTCAGGGTGGGGACCCTCTGCACCCCCATCTAGGGTATGTTGTGTGCACTACCTCTTTGTAGAGGCATGCAAAGATGGTGTTGTACACCTTCCCCATAGTACCCTATAGCCAACTCACTCTCCAAGCTGAGGTCTTGTTAAAACCTGTGCCTCCAGGAGTCCTACAACCTACAGCTCCGTCAGGTGTCCCAGCCCCATGTTAGTCACTCCTCTGTGTACACAGCCACTGGAGGCACAGGCACCAACTGGTGTGCTATCCCAGAGTTAGTCGGTAGCTATGAGAATTAGGGCTATAGGGGCTGTCCATAGATTAGATAACGCTGGTAAGGGCGGGGGGTCAGAGTGTGACATACAATGCTAGAGGTATGGGGGAAAGTGTGACAAAGGGTGGGTGGATGGGTGGGTCTTAAAAGTGGTCCATATTTGTGGGACATGGCACTGCAGTAACGGCCCCATAGGTGGAACTACAGGTCTGAAGCATATGGGCCAGGGCACCTAGATGAGGGTGGACTACGGACTGTCTGAGACCTATACCTTACTCCTAATAGCTGACTAACTCTGGAACAACAGACACCAGTTGGCACCTATAAGGGGGAGAGCAGCTGCGGGAAGGTGTCGCATGTTAGCACAGGCTTAAACTGAGTGGCATGCTTATGCTAGGAGTAGATGATTGTAAATAGCACAAGGTATGACAGAGCTAGGAGTATGCGGCTCCATCTGAAGTATGATGGTCGACTTACCATTTTGTATACTGCTAACCACATGGCGCTACAGTCCAAATACATGGTACAGTAGGGCCGTCTAATGTTGAAAGATGATGGGTGTCTCTCTCTTACCTTGGGCTATATACAGTCATCTACGGTAAGTATAAGCACACTACACTGAAAATCCATTGAAAGTTGAAAGGGTTAGTCAGTAGAGACTATTCTAGGTTCGTCATATGCGGGTTAGTCACAATGGCAAAGTTATATTCAAAAATGACTGAGGCCCAGTGAGGGGTCAGTCAGTAGTGGCTAACCTAGGTTCATCATTGGTGTGTTGTATTTGTATACCACTAGTTGGTGCCACCTGTAAGATACTTTGATGACCACTCCGTGACTCCCCCTGGAAATTAAAAGACTAAGGTGGGTTGGTCAGTACTGACCAACCTGACAATAATAACTTACCTAGGTTGGTCGTATAGGGAGCCAAAAATTACTAATTTGGTTAGGTACTAGTGACTGAGAAATTGGGCGTATAGGGAGCCTAGGAATATCGGTGTAGGCAGTTTCAGCCTGTACTGAGGCACACTTCAGGTACAGGGGGAGGCAGGGTGACATGTTTGTTGTTCTTGAGGCGCATCTTGATGCAGTCCCAGTAGGCTGAGCTACCAGTCGGAGACAGGATCCCGGGGCAGGATACAGGCTCCTACTCTACACCAGGGTAGGTAGTGTGTACACAGAGAAAAGAAGCAGCGGCAAAAGGGAGTCCAGGTTGCCTCCAGAATGACCTCCCTCTCTACACTGTAAGAAGTAAGTACTGTACACCTACAGCAAAAGTTGCTGGCAACTTTTGTTCCAGTAGATTTTGCTGTAGGTGTACAGCAACTGACTTGCTGTAAATTTACAGCAACTTCTACTGTAAATTTACAGCAACTTCTACCGTAAATTTACAGCAACTTCTACTGTACATCTACAGCAAAAGTTGCTGGCAACTTTTGTTCCAGTAGATTTTGCTGTACATGTACAGCAACTGGGTGCTGTAAAGTTACAGCAACTTCTACTGTAGGTTTCATATTGTTGTTCTCATCATTTTATATCGATTAATATGCATGCATGGAGAGTACTTTCCTGCATAATAGTTCAATCTCAGCTAGGATAATACACACTACACAATATAATGGTTTAATCCTGCTTCAATACAGCTGAACCGTATGTGATACCAGCTTTTCCCCAGTCCGGGCACTTAAGCATTTAACTTTTCCCACCAATGTGGTGTCTATTCTATACTTTTGCTGTTTGTTTTGTATTATTCAACACAATCATGCAAATATCAATACACTTTATGATAACTGCATTCAGTGTCTCTCATCCATTCTTATTACGATGTCTTGAGAGTTTGTGAGGCTTTATTTGACTCGGGAAGGGTTGGGTGTAATAATTAATACAGAAATGGTCTACTGCTGCCACCTAGCGGCGGAAATCTACAGCACAATGTACTGTAAATGTACAGCAACATTGCCGGAGACCCAATTTACAGTACATAATGCTGTAATTATACAGCAAATAGTGCTTTAATACCAACTACAGCAAAAAGTGCTGTAAATGTACAGCACATTGTGCTGTTTAAATACAGTAACTTCTTACAGTGTAGGGGAGTCCATGTCGCCTAGGGGAGCCTAGGTGACTCTCTGGCTGACCTAAGGGAGTCACCTGGGGGAGTTATATGACCCAGAGAGCTATATGACTCCCCCAGGTGACTACCTTAGGTCAGCCAGAGAGTCACCTAGGCGACCTGGACTCCCCTAAACAGGGGAGTCATTCTGGAGGCAACCTGGACTCCATTTTGACGCTGTTTCTTCTCTCTGTATGGGCACTGTGCTATTGGATAGAGTTGTTGTGAATAGGATTTATCTTGGTGCACTCAAACATGATATTTGGCAGGTTAGCTCTCTATGAAATAGACCAATGCAGCAGCAAAGAGATGTGACTTTTCAGATGCGTTTCCTTTTTAAGTTGTTTAACCTTTCTGAGATGTGTGAACAACAGGAATGACCTTAAAATCCTTCGCTTTTATTCAGTTTTCAAGAGATAATACATTTCTTGTGAATGAGATGTTTGTATATGTATACATAGGGACAATGCCTTCTGCTGAAGGGAAGGCTCACAGTAGTCACAAATACTGAGATTTGCCTACAGATACAGACAGATTTATGACAAAAAGGGTTATGGACTGTCATAAAATAAATTGTCTAAGTGACAAGGAAACAGGTCTTCTAGCTGGAGATAGAAGACCGACTTGGCATGTGCCAGCCCAAGCCCCGACATTTGCCAGCTCCAGATTCTATTTGTGGGATGGTAACCCGATAGGTTAGACAACTTTTGACTCATTTATTTTATGACAGTCACTTAGATGAGTCTGCAGACAAGTTTACTTTTTCAGTGATATACTTTATTAGCTTCATCTGTAGGTACCGAGTCCATCCCCTTGAGCTATGGTTAATAACACCACTCAGAGACTGGTCTGGGTAATCACACTGTGGTTGCACTGACTGACATTCACAACATACAGTAGGCGTGTGTGTAGTGAGTAGTGCCAATAGATATACAATATACATGAGGTTGTCTTAGCATGATATATTGTGTGTGAGATTTCCTACTACTATACTACAGACCAATGCAGCAAGAAAGGGTGACTTTTTCATAATTAAGTTGTGCCTACGTTGATTTTAGCAGAATCCTCATAACATTTTCTGTAATGACTATGTTTGCGAACATAATATCAGGAGATTCACAGGACAATTGTCTCTTAAATAATGTATACTTAAATGCAAAGCTTTGAGGTTATATCTATCTACTTATTGGTCATTTTTGAGAAATGTTCAAAAACTTTATCAAGAACTTTTCTGAAAAGTCACCCTTTCTTGCTGCATTGGTCTATAGTACCATGCCTGCAACTGGTAACCAGGTTCCAGAGGTCAAGGACGTACGGAGGCCCTAGTGGAGACCAGCTGCGTCTCTGTCAACAAAGCAGACGACTTTTTGATATTTCAATGAATCAACACTCTTCAAGCAGAGGTTTGGTATTTGCTAACTGACAAGGTATACACCGAGCAAAGGCATACATGCTTGAAGGTTGAATAGTTAAATAGAAAGTGTGTGTTCCTGTATCAAGTTGTTATCTTTTTTTTCTCTTTTTTTTCTCTCTCTACTCTGGGTAGAGATATAGACAAGACTGCCCAGTGAACAAAAAACGTTATACAACGTTATGTAACGTTGCTCTACAGCTCTTTAGTTTGGCATAACATTATAACTATGACGTTAAAAACGTTCTTTTGACGTAAAATAACGTACTTTTGTTAGTTGGGTGGACTCTGGAGGCAGAATCCAGTATTTTGCCTCACTTCCCTTGAAATGGAAAGTCATGCAAGACTGGAATTCTTTTCCTAGGTGTATTTAACACTGTAGATATTTTTAACATTACATGAGTGACACGTTTTGCCTCTGAGAATTAATGAGAACTTCACGGACAAGTTCAAAGCATGCCTTCAGGAGTTGGCTTCTGTAATTTTAACTTCAAACGTAGAAAAAGGATCGCTACATGCTAAGAGAAAGCATGAACAACGTGTGTGTATAGGTTACAAAATATTGGTTTGGATAACGAACCTATCTACCCTGAAAATACAGAACTCATACTAAGAAGTTGATTTGAGAGTGGGATCAGTAGGGTCAGTAAAACAGATTAGCACTGAGTCACAGCTGAGTGTGTCATCAATTCAATGGGAGAACGGAGCCACTCTTAACCTTGACTCAGGATTTGTCTTCTTAAACCCCCACCATCTATAAATAGAGCAGAGTACCTGTCCTGACTCCACTCTGACAGATTTTGCCCTTTAAGTTCTGTTGGTTAGTTTTTTAACATGTTTTTGTTAGAAATGAGAGCAGGCACGTGCTACTGCATTTGTAGATCAGTACATGTTGTAGCATACCTGTCTGAGCCTTATTCCAATCGACTCCTCATCCTATCAGAAGTGGGCTCTGCTGGTGGCAATACATACACTGTAATAGTAATTGTAGGTATACAATGTAGTTTTACAGCATCTGCTGTAGTTTTACAGTAGATTATCATGTTGAGCTACTATGAACTGTACACCTACAGTAGATTCTACTGTACACTTAGAAAAAAGGCAAACAACGATTTACAGCGTAGGATTGCAAACCTGCAATATAACAGGTCCAATAGCTTTATCATGGTGGTGCTACCAATAAACTCATCCCAGAAGTACTGCCCTTTGATAAAACAACAGCATCGATGAAAGTTAACTAAAAAGGTGGCGATACTATCTTGGCCTGGGGGGCTACAGATAGACATCAAAGACCTGTGTTGTAGAATACTCTGGCTCCTTTAACACTCTTAGGGAGTGATCATTTTTAACAACAGGGGGGTGGTTTTTTTTCGAGCGGAGCGTGCAAAACTTCGGAAAACGTCGGAAAATGGCACGCGCGCAGGCCCTTTGAGGCATAGTAACACGCGGGCTTCTTGGCTCAATACAGGTAAAAAAATGTTGACCCACCCAAGAGGGGTCCAATTCCCTCCCCCCCAGTTAAGAGGTCCAATTTCTTTTGCCCCCCCCCCCCAAACCCACCACCCCCCCATTGTTAAAAAATGAGCACTCCCTTAGGGTCACACAGTGCTTCAATAAGCTGTGCTCTTTGCCACCATGACGCATGAATACGGTTGAATGCAGCCCTGTCAGGTTAGTTGTCAGGGCATAATACATAAAGCCCTCAGCCCTAAGGAGCTTCACAGATACATGCAGTGGAATTAGACATCCATCGCTCACCTGTCACATCAAACCTTGATTGAAAACTGTTTTAAAAAGAGATACTGTCCATGGTATGATCTGGAAATAGCTCAATCAATGATCGACAGTAGTTCCACACCAGTGTAGGCTGTATTATACATGTTTCTTTATGTACTGTGGACTTCAACCCTTTAAGGGCAGCATAGTGCTTTAATGGATAATACCCTTTGCCACCATGATGCATTCATACTTTATGCTGACACTTTGGGAGTATATCAGCCCTGCAGGGCTGGCATGATGCTTCAATGCAGCTCTGGCAAGTTACTTGCCAGGATTGCATTCATGCATCATGACTACAAAGGGTATACTGTTTACCCTCCCCTTTTCAGGCAAAAATCAGAAATTAAATCGTCTATAATTTGATAACTATTCTTCAGAGCTTTATCTATAATACACCAAAATGACCGTATGATATACCTCTTTAATATTTCTTGAATAAGAATAACCGTTGCTAGGGATGGAATGTGAAAGGAACAAAAACTTTCTTTTTTAGGTTACTTTTCTTTGAACAGCCCTATGAGAAGGAATACCATCAAAATTAACATTTCTGATGATTTGGCTGTTATTTAGACATGATTTAGCAGATAACTGTTCCTCGGTTAATGGATATTTCAAATATTAAGGTCTGCACAGCTGTTCAAAGTAAGAAAATTGGGAGAAAATACTGATTTTTCAATTATATTAATTTTTACCCAATTTTCTTACTTTGAACAGCTCTGTAGACCTTCATAATAGGAATATCCACTAACTGGGGGACCGTTCTCTGCTAAATCATATCTAGATAATAGCCAATTCATCAGAACAGTTAATTCTGATGATATTCCTTCCCATAGGGCTGTTCAAAGAAAAATAACCTAAAAAGGAACGTTTTTGTTCCATTCACGTTCCATCCCTAGCAACTACCCTTTAAATACCATAACTTGGAATGGGGCATAACATACGGTGTGGTTATTAACCACCGGGTAATAACCGGATATATTCTGGACTGAAGCGCCAAACTATAGTTCACAATATCACCACCTAGGTAGGGGGGCGCCACTTGGACTAAGCGGCCACCATTGCTCCCCCACCGGTTCATAAACAGCTCCAACCTCTTAGGGTCAACACCTACTACATGTTACCAGCATTACCATGCCGAATCCGAAAACCTGCGATGCGTGTGGGGAAGAGTTTGATGGGAGGAAAACTAAATGTCCCCATTGTGAGAAGGCAAAGGTGGTGGAGGACGAGGCAAATGAGCTGTTGAGGAAAACAAGGGAATTGGAGGAGGAACAGGAGAAACTTAAACAGAGTGCAGCGGCGGCGCCAGGAGGACCGGCACCCATGACGGTCATGCTGGAGTTGGCACGGTCCATGCAGGCCATGACTGCAGGTATGCAGTCAATGATGCAAGAAATGACTGTTACCTTGAAAGAGGTGAGGAAGTCTCCACCTTCTCCTATCGTTCCGGATCCTTGGGAGGAGCGAGCCCGTGAAAACCGTGCTCGTGAAGATCGGGCCCGTGAAGATCGTGCCCGTGAAGATCGTGCCCGTGAAGAGCGGGCCCGTGAGGAGGAGCGGGCACGGGAAGCGGCAGCGCGGGAACGCCATGACAGACGCCATTATGGCGTCCCTGACGACGGACAACGGTTACCTGTTGACTTGGAGCATGAGGAGGAGTCTCTGTTTGCTGAGTTTCTACACCGTGTAGAGAGAAAGTCCAGTAAGTTTGACATTTTCCGTTTCCTCACGACCGAGGAGCGTAAAAAATCTAAGCCCATTGATAGTTCTGATAAATTGTTCTACTTGTTGGGTCGTCTGGAGGATGAGATGGAGGCCCGGGGAGAGTCAACAAAGGGCTTTAGAGCTCATGTGCGTTACTTACAGCACATGTCCAGCCTCAAGGTGTATACTACCGAGGCACTGGTCAGCTACGACAGAGAGATGCGTCAGAGAGCCATAGACGCCGGGGGATCACGGGGCCAGTTTGCTTTCACGGGGGCGGACACTGACTTAACCAATCGGTTCCTAGGTATAACCGGTACTATAGCCTTTGTTAAGCAACAAGAATCCTCCCGGGTGGGTTCAAGTTACGGTGGTCCCAAGCACATTGGGGGCCGTAGTGGAAACAAGCCATTCAGCGGTTGGCGTAAAGCTGCTGCGGAAAACAAACTGTGTTTTAGATTCTCTCAAGCAATGCAGTGTGATGGCTGTAAATTCAAGCACGAGTGCGCGTGTGGAGTGGCGACACACGGTATTTTGGCGTGCCCTACTTCTAAATATGACAAGTGACTAGTGTCACCCTCTTCTCATTGTGCCCCTGTTGATGTAGTTAATGACGATGTTTGTGTACTTCCAACAGTTTGTGATGGTATTGCGGTATCCCGTGATAAACATGTCCTTGTTTTGGTCGAAGACGGCCAAGGTGAAGGTCACGGCCGAAAGTCGTGTCCCGAGGTAGTTGTAAAAGATGACGGCGAAACTGATATTACACCGGAGGTGTCTATTGACTCTTGTGGTGATTGTTCTGCTATTCCTGTAGTCGGGCTGGCATCTATTGATGTTATTAGTAGTGGTAGTACAGACACTGACATATCTGTTGGTGGTCTCAATTTACGTCATTCCCCGGTTTGTGTTAGCGCTAATCAACATGGTGGACGGTGTGTGTCGGTGTCTCTCGGGGACGCTAAAGAATGGGACGAATTGTGTGATTACGTTACTATAATTGACAAGGTTAGTGTCTTGAATGCTTGTGTGGAGGCATACAACTGTGATACACCTGTGTATTGTATTAATGTGGTTCCAAATGGTTACATTCCGGTTTTTCAGGAGTGTTTAGATGGGACTTGTCACTGTACCTACAATATACAAGGGGAATGTAGTCAGCTGCTGCCTTGTAGGTTTGTAGCTGAGATAGGGGGGTTTGCTACTGTAACCAGTGAGGACTTGTTTGTATTGACGGGAGTCTGTCGGGGTTTCAAAATTGTAGACAAAGGTTGCGAAACTTCTTACTACTGCGGCAATTATGATTCTATTACCGGTAGCTTCCATAAGGAGCACACTGAGTTGGTCAAAACTGAGTTGTTACAGGGTAAAGTACGTATGGTGGATCATAAACCTAGATGTGTCCATGCCATGGGTGGTATTGAAAAACCTGACAAGTCTCTGAGACCCATTACAGATTGTAGCTCACCGGGCCTCATTAATATTAATGAGTTCATGAGTGAGACTCATGATACTTTCAGGTACAAGAGTGTGGATGACGTGGTTGACATCATGTCCAAAAATGATTATTGTGGGGTCTCTGATATCTCAGGGGCCTACAGATCTGTCTGTGTCTCCCCGGCACATAGAGAATTCCAGGGGTTCAGTTGGGATATTGGAGATGGGCCTAAGTGGTTCGTTGATTTGCGTATGTGTTTTGGGTTGCGCAGCGCCCCCTACATTTTCACCCAGTTGTCTAATTTTGTTGTAAAGTGTGGTACCTACAAGGGGTTTGATAAATGTGTCAACTACTTAGACGACTACATAGTTGTAGAACACACTGAGAGTGGCTGTGCTGATGCTCAAAGCAGCCTTCATGGAGTCTTACTGAGTTTGGGCTTCAAGATCAAGGAGTCTAAAGTTGTTCTCCCTAGTCAAAATGTGGTGTACCTAGGCATTCTCATTGACACTGTAAACCTTACCTTATCAATTGGGGAAGACAAATTGCATAGGGTCCTGGAGGAAGTAGCCTACTTCCAGGACAGAGTCTGGTGTAAAAGGAAGCGTCTGGAGGAGGTTACTGGCCTCTTGGCCCATTGTGCTACAGTGGTCAAGGGGGGGCGTACTTATGCTAGAAGATTATACAATGTATTGAAGGAGACAGCTGGGGCCAAGAAGGTGTGGTTAGATGGCACAGTACAACTGGACTTTGGTTGGTGGGCAAACTTCTTATTGTGGTTCAATGGTAAAGCCCGGGTGCTGGAGCACCGAGGTGAGCCAGTGTATTATTACACAGACTCGTCAGACACTGGGTTTGGGGGTCATACTGACACTGACTACTTCTGGGGCATGTGGAGGGGTGGCAACCTGGAATGTGAACATGCTATCCTTCCTCCTGTTCATGAAGATTATGACTCACACATCAACGTCACAGAGTTGTGGCCAGTTGTTAGGGGACTACATAGGTGGTGTCATCTGTGGCGGAACAAAACTGTTTATGTAGTGACAGACAATACTCAGGTACAGGCTGCTGTAAATACCGGTAGAAGTGTCAATGCATATAGCATGTGCTGGCTCAGAGAAATATTTTGGGTCACCTCTTTTTTCAACATTGACCTACGGGCAGCCCGTATTTCGTCTGAGGATAATCATATTGCTGACGCCCTGTCTCGTCTTGTCAACCGTGATTGTGTGGACATTTGTAAATATCTGATAGATGGTTTCTCGGATTGCTGTTGCAGAATTGGACGACTTGCATCAGGAGTGGGCTATGATTAGGTCACTGTGTTGGTCAGACGCGACAATTAAAGCCAGGAAGAGTCAATGGTCACTATTCGTGGGCTTCTGTGATGACCATGGACTTAAGTATTTGCCAGCTACGGACGTGTCTGTGTGTCTCTATGTGGCACACCTATCAAGGAGAGTCTGCTTTTCTACTATTACGTCATATGTTTGTAGTATCAATATGATGCACAAATACCTCGGTTATGACCGCCCAGAGACTGCCTCTTTTTTAGTGAGGTCAACTATGCTTGGAGCCAAAAGACTACTAGGATCAGAATCCAAACCTGCGCTGCCTTTACTCCCGGAGAATATTGTGTCAATCGGCAAGCTTTTGGATATGTCAAAGTTACAGGATTTACGATTTTGGTGTGCCCTGTTGCTGTCATTCAGATGTGTCCTGCGTGTAGGTCATGTCACAGACACTGTTCATGCATTACGTGTACAAGACGTTGTCTGGACGGAGTCAGGCATGGACGTGTTAATCAATAGTTCTAAAACAGTACAGTATCGGGAACATCGAGAAGTGGTTCCTGTGGTTAGGGCGTCCAGTGTTTTGTGCCCAATTCTACCCCTCAAAGTGTACCTGTCCTGGAGTGGCAGGTCAGCTTCATCAACGTTGTTTGGATTAACGTATGGCCAGTATTCAACAAAACTCAAGAGTGTATGCAAACAGATAGGACTCACTGGACATTACAGTTCTCACTCAGTACGTCGGGGGGCAGCATCATTCTTGGCTACCTTCATGCCCCTCTATGATGTTAAACGGTATGGTGGGTGGAAGTCTTGGGCAGTCCTCCTGTACCTGTCAGACACTTACTGCTCTCGTGTCACCAAGGATGAGTTAGTGGCGGAGAAGTTGTCGGGCTATGTGTAGGCAAGGGTTGTTTGTTTGGATTTGGCCTCCTAGAATTGCTGGGTTCAGGCAAGTGTATTTCAGTATCGCCTCACTTCCTTCAACATAAGAATATGGTGTGGTTATTAACCACCGGGTAATAACCGGATATATTCTGGACTGAAGCGCCAAACTATAGTTCACAATATCACCACCTAGGTAGGGGGGCGCCACTTGGACTAAGCGGCCACCATTGCTCCCCCACCGGTTCATAAACAGCTCCAACCTCTTAGGGTCAACACCTACTACATGTTACCAGCATTAATTTTTTTTTCTTATTTGTTGTTTGTTTGTTTGTTTAGTTGTCATGTTAATAAATATGGCCTCCTAGAATTGCTGGGTTCAGGCAAGTGTATTTCAGTATCGCCTCACTTCCTTCAACATAAGAATATGGTAATAATGGTGTATGGTATGCAATGCTCTGTCAAAAAATCATCAAATCATAGTTGATTAAAAGTCTGATTTTTCTCTAAGAACAGGAGGGTAAACAGTATCCTTAAGAAGTTCCCAGCCATTGAAGAGCTAAAACAGAAAGAGGACATGTTTTGTATATGCTGCCTCTGGGAAGACTTGACAGACAAGGTCATGCGATGCCTTCAGGCTCTGTAGTCAGCCTGTGTAATTAAAACCTTCAAAGGTTTGATATAAAAATGACAAATTTCTAAGAACATGTTAAAAGCTCTTCTAAGCCGACTTCAACAGCTTAGGCATATAATTATTTCAAATGTCAAATGAGTCTTTTCACTTCTCCTCAAATAACATTCATAATGACTCTCAGAGAGAGATATTATGTATGGGCTATATAGATCTACATAAAGGTGTGTATATATATATATATATATATATATATATATATATATATATATATAAAATCGTATACAGTTTGTCCATCGCCGTGCTTTTTATACGCAATATTGGTAATTCTATATGGACAAGTTACAATATACATGGTGTACAATATAACCAATTGTTCTCTGTATTTACTAGCGCTAAATGATCCTCATCAGTTTTTGTTGTGGCCTGGAAGATAATAATAACCCATTGTCAACAGACTCACATTCTTTTTGCAGGTATGCACATAACTGTAAAGGATATACTACTCTGTGGTATGCACTAAATAAGCGGTTGTGTTTAAAACGCATGCCTGGGATAGCTCTCCTAGGTGCATGGACAAAGATTAACAGCGCAATCTTAACACAGAATTAAGATCGTCTTAATTATCTTAAAATTAGTCTTAATCTTATCTTTACCCATCTTAATCCTATCTTAAACTACACAGTTCATTGTAGGATAGGCTAGTCGACTAGTATGTAATGGGGGGCTCTGCCCCCACCCCCGTTTTTTTTTGTTTTTCTTTCTGCCTTAGATTAAGACATTTTAAGATGTAAGATTAAGATTGCGCTGTTAACGTTTGTCCACGCACCTGGGAGAGCTATCCCGTATTTGCGTTTAAAACAGGGATCTGCTGCACAAGCCCACTCTAGGGAGGTACACGAGATATTACAAACCAATCTGCAGTTTTATGCTGAGTCATTATGGCCACTTTGTCAACTATCAGGCTTTGCATCCTTATCCATTGATATATATTTTCCTTTGTATGTTCAAAAATCTGCAAATGTATTTTTAATTACAATATTTGTATTCCACTAGCTTTGACCCATCCACAGGCTTCAAGTTCATAAGCATACTCCTAGTTCAGGCCTAATGAGGGAATTTGTATCTATTCACAAGTGATTTGGCCTATACATATTCTACCTAGGGAAGTCGAATTTGAGAGTTGGATCAGCTATACAGAAAAGCAATGAGTCACAGGTCACTAATTATCAATCAAAACTGGTTCAGCTTTCCCATACATCATGCCATGTCAACAGATCTATGTAGAAATGGAGCAACTCTGAACCATGACTCAGGTATAGTGTTCTAAAGTACTGTAAATTCTTTTTGTTTTCGGAAATGAGGGCAGATACGTGCTCCCGCATATATGCACCTCATTCCATGTTGAATACCTTCCTGAGGCTTATTCCACTTTGATCTCTTTTTACTCTCAGATATGGGTTCTACTAGTGGGAGTATACGATTTCCAATAGCTTAATTATGGTAGTGCTCACACTACCCATCCCTTTGGGAAAAAGGCAAACACTGATGAAAGCTAATTAAAAGATGGCCATTCCATGATGGCCAAGGGGGCTACTAATGGATGCTCTATGATATCAAAGCCCTGTGTGGTGGCCTCGGGGGTGGCGTACTCTAGCCCCTTTAAAGCTGTTGTACCACCTCAGATATATAGATAGTTCAATTTCTGAATAGTAGTTGTTAAGAGTCTCCTTGTCGGAGTGTACGGGTAGCATCCCAACACATTTTGTGCCTTTAACCATATTAAATCTAAGGAAATTTAGATGAGGAAAAATAAGATGCTTCAAGCATTCTAGATTATTCAGTACTTAATTACCTCCACTCAGTAATACCACCAGTACTGGCATTTGTCAACACTAAACAACCAAACCCCTCCAGAATATAAAAGGTAGTTGAGATTTGAGTCCTGTTTAACACATATTATGACTTTCTTGTCAGAATGAATAACGGATTATAAGAGGGAAAAGACTATACAATCATCTGAGAATCAAATGAGGAAAATGTAGGTTTGAGTGTATGAGGTAGTATAGCAGCTTGAAAGAGCCACATAGTGATTTGATATGCTGTCCTTTGACGGTATGATGCTTGAGTGCAACCCTATAGTATGGCTACCAATATAGCTGTAGGAAAGTTACTCTTAGAGCAGTCCTGAGAGTTCAACGCACTATGCCGCCATTAAAGGGTTAAAGTACAATTAGGGCACATTTTGTATATTCTGCCTCTGGGAAAAACTTGACAGACAAGGTCAGGTGATGCTTTCAGTAGGCCGCCTTTGTAATCAAAACCTTCAAAGCTTTAATAAAAAAAAAACGACTACAAATTTCTAAGAACATGTGAAAAACAGAGGCTGACACTATCAATGTCAGCAATGCATAATGTTTTTACAACCAGCTGTCCCTTTCTCAAGTGGCAGTCATGAAGACTTTGGAGGTTGACTTTGGATGAGTGTTTATTCTGTTAGAAATACAATCAGGCCAAAAAAAAAAAGGTGTGTTTCAGGCAACATGGTCAGAATTTCTAGGGTAGGTAGGTCGGATTTTTTATTTATTTTTTTTGATTTTTTAACATAGAGAATGAGTCGCGAATCGACAAATCGACTCGCGACCCACCAGAATGATTCAATAATTCCTCTATTGACTAGGAATATCAAGAAGTTATTGCATATTCCTCTTAAAAAGCCATTTTCTGAAGTTAATAAATTATTCAGGCCTCTGAGGTCACTGGGAGCTTGTTTTTCTTGAAAGAATTTGTAAAAATTGAGAAAAATAACAAAAAAAATCAAAAAAAAAAAATTGTCCAAACTTGGGAAAAAAAAGCTAGGGTCGGCCCTATTTTGAATCTAGGGTCGGGTTGCCTGAAACACACCTTTTTTTTTTTGGCCTCAGTATAAAGATATCCAAGTGCTTTTACATTGGATTCTTTTGAATAACAGAAGATGTTTTTTATTTTTATAATATACACACAATTCTAACTAATCCATATTGATACATCACTTCCATTTCACCATTATGTTGATGGATGATACACTGAAAAAGTAAACCTGTCTCCAGACTCGTCTAAGTGACTGTCATAAAATAAACGACTCAAAAGTTTCTATCAGGTTACCATCCCACAAATAGAATCTGGAGCTGGCAAATGTCAGGTTTTGGGCTGGCACATGCCAAGTGGGACTTCTTTCTCCAGCTAGAAGACCTGCTTGCTTGTCACTTAGACACATTTTTAACTCGTTTATTTAATTTATAACAGTCACTTAGAAGAATCTGGAGACAAGTTTACTTTTTCAGTTTAGGAAAAGGGGGCCTATCACTGAGCAGGAGGGGGGGGCTGAATATGTTTGGACTCCTCCCCTCCCCCAATATGAAGTGTACAGAAAGTGCTCAAATAACTTGAAGTTAGTTACAGTATATGCCCCTTGGACCCCCCATGAACATTTCCTTCCTACGCCTCTGTGTTATTCTACATATAATGTACCATTCATCAAGTTAGGTATTCAGATCAGGGTAGATCCAACATACATTTCGTGGTCCGAGGTACTTTTTATTGAGCTCTATGTAAAGGCTATGTTTACTTTTATGAGCAATACAATATGTATACACAGGCAATTTATCCGTAGCTGTGCTTTTGCATACACTATACAAGTAATTCTATATGGACGACCTGCATCTGAGTTACAGTATACACTGATATTCCTAGGCTCCCTATACGCCCAACCTCTCAATCACTAGTGCCTAACCTAGTTAGTCATTTTTTGGCTCCCTATACGACCAACCTAGGTCAGTTATTATTGTCAGGTTGGTCAGTACTGACCAACCCACCTTAGTCTTCTTATTTCCAGGGGGAGCCACTGAGTGGTCATGACCGGTGGCCCCAACTAGTGGTATACAAATACAACACACCAATGATGAACCTAGGTTAGCCACTACTGACTGTCCCCTCGGTCTTTTTTGAATAAAACTTTGCCATTATGACTAACACTCATATGACCAACCTAGGATAGTCTGTACTGACTAACCCTTTCAATCTATGGATTTTCAGTGTACATGGTGTACAATATAGCCGACTGTCCTCTATTGGCTAGTGCTATATAATCTGTGTCTGTTTTGGTTGTGGCCTGGAGGATAATAATACCCCATCGTCAGCTGACTCACGCCCATAGCAGCGCTGTCCTTTTTGTAGGTACACTGAAAATCCATCAGTTGAAAGAGTTAGTCAGTAGAGACTCTCCTAGGTTCGTCATGTGTGGGTTAGTCACAATGGCAAAGTTATATTCAAAAATGACTGAGGGGTCAATCAGTAGTGGCTAACCTAGGTTCATTATTGGTATGTTGTATTTGTATACCACTAGTTGGTGCCACCTGTGATGACCACTCAGTGGCTCTCCATGGAAATTAAAAGACTAAGGTGGGTTGGTAAGTACTGACCAACCTGACAATAATAACTTACCTAGGTTGGTAGTATAGGGAGGCAAAAGATGACTAACTAGGGTAGGTACTAGTGACTGAGAGATTGGGCGTATAGGGAGCCTAGGAATATCAGTGTAGACACTAAATAAGGGGTTGTGTGTACCACATGGGGAATCTGGTGTACAGGGGAACTCAGGGGAAGTGCACAGGATACAACAAACTTTACCATATAAAACCTATCAGGATGTAGTTTGTAGACCTATTTCTACTGTCTACTGTCATGTTGATATGATAGCTCATTAAATAGGACTGCAACTGTATTATTAATCCATATTATGCTATTATGGCCATTATGCAAACTATAAAGCTTTGCATTCTTCTCAAGTTTATATTTTTCTTGGTATATATATCATTATAAGATCGCAAGTGAATTGTAATTTCCATGGGCTTGGTAAACTCACAACTCAGAATGAATAAAGGAATCTCTATCCATCTGCAAGTGTATGATATTTTAACCAGGTTAATTGGGTTCGAGGATTGAATCAGCTATACAGATCATCAGTGAGTCACAGCTGACTTATTATTATTTAGAATTTGTTCAGGTTTGGAAAACAAAGCATGTATATATGTCATGCCAGAGCCAGAAATTCAATGTAAAAGTGGGCCAACTTTTAACCTTCAGGTATGGAAAACAGTCAGAATACTGAATCCATATTCAGTATTTGCAAAAACACGCAGGACAGTGGCAATGTCCTTCTAAAATGCCACCGGTCCAGCAGATTCAGAAGTGTAGCAGGACCGAATGTCCAGTCACATTTTTGGCCTTAAGAATTCAGTTGGGCTTCTGAAGCTGAAATGGGTATGTCAATATATTGTGTAAAACTATATATCTATCCTGATTTGGCCATAAATGATGACAGAAATTTTTTATTTTTGAGGGACAAAACTATTCTATACTTAAAAAGCAGAAATCGTCACATATGTGGCTATTCGATCCTCCAAAAATGTAGCTGGTCCTTCAACAATGAAAATTTGCAGGACCGAATATCCTGTGGGATGAAAAAGTTTTTGCAAAGACTGCATATTTGAGTAAAGAACTAATTCTCAGGTGTAATATTTTAAAGTGCTTTTGTTTTCAGGAATGGGGGACAGGGGCATGGTACTGCATATTTACCTCACTACATAGACCAATATACCTGTCTGAGGTGTGTTCTAGTCGTCCTCCCTTGTATTTATAACACGATTCTGCTCGTTGTAAATGTCCAGTAGCTTTAAAGCCCCACCGCCCCTATAAATAGGACTGAGTACCTGTCCCGGCTCCACTCCGACGGTCGCTGGAGGGGTACTGAGATCTGCGCCTTTAATATGGTCTTGCTACTGCTGTCCCCATCCCACACATACACTCCTCTTTGATAAAAAGACAAACATCGATGAACGCTAATTAAAGGGTGGCTGTACTAGTATGACTTTGGGGCTGCTAATAGATGCATTACAATATCAAAGCACTGTAGCCTACTCTGGCCCCTTTTAACAATCCCGCATATATATATATATATATATATATATATATATATATATATATATATATATATATATAGAGATTGATTAATCTATCAACATAGGTCCTAGATTATCTCTGTATTGTTCATTGATGGCATATTTATGTTTTTATAATTATATGTTATTAGGCAGTAATAGGCCAAAGCCTAAGGGAACATTTTTAAACTCCCTTACATACTTAGCCCCCCTCCTTATTTTTATTGTGAAAGACCCAAAATATTGACTTGACAATCAGTTACTATGCATTGATTTGCCGCTGCCGAGACCTCTGGTCAAGTTGATTTTTCATAATCGGCAACATATTTGACGGCCCGGCAGATACAGCAGTCGTTCTGAATGAGCTCCCTGTAGAACCCAGGAGACATTAACTGGGCTGGGTTGAAGCTGGGTATTTGTCACCACACTACTCTGACTCAAACTTTAAACATTTCCCCAGAAGAATCACTATAATATATAGACAAACGCCAACGCCCATTGATACAGTCTCTGCTGTATTTCACGAGTGGGGGCTGGGACAGTATCCCACGAAGTCGCAGCAGGCTTCGTTGGATGCGCCCCAGCCCCGAGAAATACATCAGAGCAGTATCATTGTAGTTGGCATTTGTGTTTATTTTATATTTTAAGCCATTTAAAGAAGGAAAAACAGCTTTACCTTAGGCCATTGAATAAGGCCACACTGTATTCAATGGGGGGGCATTGAATACGGCCCTTCTAGTACTTAAGCATAGTAAAGCTTGTATTTCAAAGAAAAAGAAAATCAATTCTTATGAAATATCCCATTCCTACAGCAGCTTTAACCTCCTCTACTTACAGTGCCCTAACACCCAGGAGGATGTCTGACGACCAGAACGAGCTGCTCCTGGAGGAGCGAGCGGGGCGGTCGTGCCTGGAGAAGCCGTCCCTACCCTGCTCCCTGGTGTGGCTCATCCTGTGTCTGTTGGCTATTGGCATGGCAGTCGGTATCGCCATCATCATCATGCAGGGCGCTGACAAACCTCCCATCGTGCTCACCACCTGCGGTGGGGTGGAGGGCTTCTATGATGTCATACCTGATGTACATGTCTACCGGGTAAGTGTGCTGCACTTTGTTGAGATGCAGTGGTTTTGGGTAAGGCCAAAAAAAAAGAGGTTTGTTTCAGGTAACATGGCAAGAAAATGTAGGGTCGGTAGGTCGGATTTTTCTTCTTTTTTTAAACTTTTTTTTTAACATGAAATTACTAGCCCGCCTTTTCGAAGACCCTAAAATTGATCAAAAAAAGGTAGAAATACAAAAACTTCTTCAAAATAGCATAAAAAAACTTGAGGTCGGCCTTGTTCTGATAGGGTTGGTCGGGTGACCTGAAACAAACGATGTTTTTTTTGCCTAATATAAACAATACTTATCTAATTCAGCCGCTGAAGATTAGTATAGCTTAATGAATTATTGTTGTACATCCCTTGGCTGCTTGAATATGGGGTTGCTTTAATGTGTCATGCTGACCCTAAAGGGTTGAAACACTAGCACATGGTTAGGATAATGGACAAAGGAACTCCTAAAGGTCACTTCAAAAGGAGTTTATCTCACCTTTGACAAAATGCTGTACTGACTATATTAAATCTGCACAGAAAAATTCTTCTATCATAGAAACATATCAATGATACAGTTAATTATGGAAAAGCACTTTTTAAAAACCCTTGATTGACATACATTTTTCCTCCTATAGGGCATTCCCTATGCTGTGGCCCCTACAGGAGACCTGCGGTGGCGCCGCCCTGTGCCTTTGACAAACACTAGTGGGACATGCTGGTCG
The DNA here is from genome assembly GCA_947462335.1 of Harmothoe impar. NCBI lineage: Eukaryota > Metazoa > Annelida > Polychaeta > Phyllodocida > Polynoidae > Harmothoe > Harmothoe impar. The sequence goes on from OX381711.1 coordinate 72,532,004, forward strand.
GGCACCATAAAAGCTGTCAGCGAGCATCAGCCATGTCCCCGCCTAGGTGACCATGGTAACGTGATAGGTGAGTGTTGTTTAGGACTGGGTGACCATGGTAACGTGATAGGTGAGTGTTGTTTAGGACTGGGTGACCATGGTAATGTGATAGGTGAGTGTTATTTAGGACTGGGGGACCATGGTAACGTGATAGGTGAGTGTTGTTTAGGACTGGGTGACCATGGTAATGTGATAGGTGAGTGTTGTTTAGGACTGGGTGACCATGGTAATGTGATAGGTGAGTGTTATTTAGGACTGGGGGACCATGGTAACGTGATAGGTGAGTGTTGTTTAGGACTGGGTGACCATGGTAACGTGATAGGTGAGTGTTGTTTAGGACTGGGGGACCATGGTAACGTGATAGGTGAGTGTTGTTTAGGACTGGGGGACCATGGTAACGTGATAGGTGAGTGTTATTTAGGACTGGGTGACCATGGTAATGTGATAGGTGAGTGTTATTTAGGACTGGGTGACCATGGTAACGTGATAGATGAGTGTTGTTTAGGACTGGGTGACCATGGTAACGTGATAGATGAGTCATGTTAAAGACTGGGTGACCATAGTAACATCATGGTGAGTCAGGGTGTGTATCTGTTTTATATGTCGACATTTGTAGTTAATTCTTTGTATATATATGTATACTCAAAGGGATGGTCATTGTATCAACAGGATATATATCCAATTGCTTTGAATTATGTGATATAAGATGTAAAATAGATAATAATACAGTAGCCTACATTCCATACTTATATAATAACATTAAAAGTACATTTTGTTAAAGATGCCAGTTTTGTGTTGGTAGGGATGGAGGACTGCCTCTTGTTGGACATCTACACACCCTCTGGACCTGCAGTTAACGGTGAGAAGCCCAAGCTGTGGCCTGTAGCCGTGTGGATGGACGCGGGACCCCAGCTTGGGGCGGCCGCCGTCTCACCAGGGGTCGCTGTCACCGCCAATACGAAGATCGTCTATGTCAACGTGCAGTACAGGTGGGTGCTTCATTGAGACTTAAAGCTTGACCGTCATGGTTGAAGTGAGACCAAAAGCACTTTTGGATATAGTTCAGTTTTGATTCACAAGAAGGCCCTTAAGGGCTGGGAGCTCAGCTCTTACAGGCACAAGGTAGGGTGAATATGTTGTAGCTGGACAATGCTCATGGTTCCCTGTCCAAACCTTGCTGCCCTCTGGTTGAACTGTTATTTTAGTCCATGTATGGAAAATGCTGAACTTATTCCCTGACGGCCCAGCTTTAAATAGAGGTATTTTTTATGGAATACGGCAGAGCCATTGCTTCAACCAAGGACACCCCACCCTTATTTAACACCCCCCTATGGCGTATTTAACGGCCTGTGACGTCATCAAAAACGGCTGTTTGTTTACATTTGAATGGCATAGAAAAAGCTATTTAGGCTCCCCCTATCATAATTTTTTATAATTTTGGCATTTTGAATCGAAAACCATAAAAAATAAACACATAGGTACACTCGTTTGGGTCTGTTGAAGGGTTGTTTCACTTGTTGACTCTTGGACCGCATTTCACTTGGCCTGTGGCCTCATGAAATACGCCCCAAGGGTCAACTTGTGAAATAACCCTGTCAACAGACCAAAACTCGTGAACTTTTGTCTATGTATTTAGATTACCATTTCCCCCCCGAATTACTGTTGAATAAGTATGTCCTGAAATGAAATAAAATAAAATCTTAGTCAAGTGATGGTTCATTTTAACTAGAATATCCCTAAACAGGGGTCACCTTTTACCAGAACTCCCCTTTGATAGCAAGGGTAAGGGTTGTCACATGTCCAGTAAATCTCACAGTGAATGTATATAAATAACTAAATGATAGTGTTAATGGGGTCCAACCTATACATTGTTTAATTACAGGTTAGGAGCACTCGGCTTTATGGTCGCCGAGCAGTTAGGGAAGAATCTTACCGGTAACTATGGTATCTGGGACCAGGTTGAGGCTCTACGCTGGATCAAGGCGAACATTGAGAACTTTGGAGGAGATCCCAATCAAGTGAGTTTTCTCTTAGAAAACATTAGTAGAACACTGACATTGCATGAAACCTCGGGTTTGACCTTTTTTAATTTCCACTTAAATTTGATGCTTTTTTGTGCTCTGAAAATATCAAATTTTGTTTAATTGATTTATGTTCACTTTGAAGATCGTTAAATATTCTGGGTGTTAGATATGTCATAGTTCAACACATTACATTGAGATGTAAGGGTATTTTTCTTGAAGCAGTGCGTGGGGAGGAGGTGGTTGTGATATCAAAACATCTTTAACTCTGACTACAATGTCAAGAGCCTATTAATTTTTTGTAATAAGACATTAGAGATACAAATGTAAAGGCTCATCTACCACATGCTGCATACTGAAAATGATATCCACATTTCACATTGAAAATCATAACTTTTAATTTACTCTCTTATCAGATAACTCTGATAGCCCAGAGTTCAGGGTCCACAGCTGGGTTGCCTCTGGTTACCTCACCGGTCACCAGGGGGCTCTTCCAGCGGGCCTGGCTGATGTGCACCTCACCCATCCTCAAGGCCACCCCGGAGGAGGCCAAGGTCAGCGCGGCCAAGGTCGTCAGCGACACCAAGTGTACGGACGCCAAGTGCCTCAGGGATCTACCGTGAGTACACCATCCGGACAATGTAGAGCGTTTTCTCACACACAGAAATAGAACACATACACACTGAAAATCTATAGGCTGAGAGGGTTAGTCAGTACAGACTATCCTAGGTTCCTCATATGTGTTTTAGTCACAATGGCAAAGTTGTATTCAAAAATGACTGAGGGGGTCAGTCAGTAGTGGCTAACCTAGGTTCATCATTGGTGCCTTGTATTTGTATACCACTAGACGGTGCCACCTGTAAGATACTATGATCCCCACTCAGTGGCTCCCCCTGGAAATTAAAAGACTAAGGTGGGTTAGTCAGTACTGACCAACCTGACAATAATTAGTTACTAGTGACAGAGAGATTGGTCGTATAGCGAGCCTAGGAATATCAGTGTAGTTCAGCTATTGTATAGAGAGTATGAGTCTAGCCTGCAAGCTGCTACTCCCAAAGTACCACTGCTCATACATCTGCTGCAAGAAGGCCCAAGAATCTCTTTTAGGATGAGGGTTTCTACCAGAAACCTAGCAGATGCATACTGTGCATGTTACCGCAGAATTTGATGATATATTTGATAGAATAGTTTAATTTCAAATTGATATTGTTTTCACAATAACTCACCTATTTAAAATGTAACTTAATTCTCCTATAAGATAAACATAAAAATTCATGTTGGTTTTCAGTGTAAAGGATATCCTGACAGCAGCTTCAAAAGACATGAGTACACCATTTATTCTGGACCTACCTAAAAAGGACCAATTCCAGACTCCTCTGGCTGTTGTTGACGGTATGTAAAACAATATTCTTTTGTGTTGAGGAAATCTTTTCATACTCAACATAGAGATCTACTATTTTCACTCAAATTATCAAGATGAAAATTGTGAAAGCATAATGGCTATAATGAAAATGCATCACACATAGCTAAATGTCGTATTTCAGAATATTGAATATTGATATTTGTTAGATGCAATTATGGATATTTCAACAAGACACTGTATGACATATTTTGAATATTTTGCTTTGGCCAGGTGAATTATTACCAGTTGCTCCGGAGACAGCTTGGGAGACCAAGACTGGGAAGTATCCAGATGTACCCATGCTTTTTGGTGAGTGATTTGTCTTAACTTGAAATTCTAGAACAATAAGTAAAATGTATGAGGTTGACAGCTTTTTAACCTAGCTAATTCCTTCAACGAATTTGCAAATGTCTGTCGAATCTATACTCCAACTGTTGAACAGTAGCTGTACAAAGTCATATACATATAGGACCAAAGCCAATCAATCCCTAAACTTTTGGTGTTAGAATGCAATATATTAAAAAATCATCTTTCTTTCTTTGTAGGTTCCATTGCTCAGATGTCAGCCTCAAAAAAGCAGGGACTAAGGACGCTCGAGACGAATGATGAATTTGTGAAGTATGTTCAGGAATTCTTCGACACCTTTAGTAAGAACCTTACAAAGGATGCGCTGGATGCCTACAAGTTTACCGCTAAGGACAGTCAGGAGTACAAACTAGCGACGCTGGTTTCAGACATACGAGTAGGCTGTGCGCTCAATGCTCTGTTCGATAAAGCTGCAACCGCTCTGAACAGCTCTATATTCCGATATATAGTAACCAACCGACCTTCAAGTCGCTCCACCTTAGATGGTGATCTCTACGCCACGCAAGGGTGGGATTCATATGCTTTCTTTGAAAAAGAAGGCATGTTTCTGGATGATCCAGCCAAGCAAGAGGATTTGGACTTTGCCCGAGTGATACAAAAGGTTGGGCTGAACTTCATACGGACAGGCACTACCGGTGAGGCAAGGTGGGTCTCACACACGACAGCAGCGATTGGTCAGGATGTTGAGGTTCTCACCGAGGGCTACCACAAGGCGCAATGTGACCTCTGGGCTAAGGCAGGCATCTTGGATTATGCCTGGGTGAACTAAATCACAAAATATACCAAGGAGGAATGCTAACTTTGTTGAAAACATGGATTATGTCTCACAAATGTCACGATCAACGGCGGATAACCTTGACTTTTGTGAATACTTCCTCCTCTCATATTCTAGATCTGAAGCTGATCTCAGAACCTAAGTATGTTTAGACAGCATGACTTACATCATTATCTGGTGCTGACAAAGGTGGATAGGTATCATACCAGTAATAAATATTATTATAAAGATGTGAAACATTTCAATTGGAACCAGTTGCAAAGCAAGCTGAACCACTTCACTGGTTACTGAGAAATGATCATTGATAAAGCTAACTTCTAGGAGGGCTGCTGGAACTACTTTCTATCTAATATGGGGCGTATGAATAATCTCTCAGATGGCCTACAGCGACAACATGGCTGTTCTAATAGTGGAGAGTTGATTTTACACGCTGAACGTAGGAAGTATGGATGGTAGGCTTTTCGAAGTTTCTATTGCCAGGATCATCAAGAGTGATTGTAGCCAGGGAATGACCAATAGAAATAACATGCGTAAACCAGGCGTAAATTACTCTTATGTCTTATGTGCCGTTACATAAATCCCTTCTCCTGTATTTGATGCATTAGCTGAACCTGACATAAACAGTTACTGCCAACTAGTTCATGAATCTCTGCAGGTGATGTCCTTATAGGGAGTAGGGGAGAGAGGGGCACGTTGAACCACTTCTTCACATTTATTTTTTTCCTGACCATATCAAGGTCATGTGAACTTTGATTTTGCATCTAGGAGCTACCTTATATCGTTGCGCTATATGCCGACCTATGGCAAAGCAAGTATGGTCATTTTTTGTATTTCTTTTGATTTTTTGAAAATTAAATCTTTGGGTGGTTCAATGTGCCCCATGCCCTGGGCAGGTTGACCCACCCACTGAGGCACGTTGAACCACTCATATTAAATAGTTCAAACAATCAGTAATATGGATAAATTATTGAAAGTTAAAGTGGAATTATTTGCTATTGATACTTTTGCATTGGACTGAATGTAAAAAACACTTATCTAATGCACACAAGTCAGTCAATTATAGTTTAAAGAGTAGTGACTCGGTTGGTGTGTTACAGGTTTCCCTTTAGGTCAATATAAACCATCTTAAGAGGATTGCTGTTATTTGCCAGGTCTATATAGATCTTTGATTATATTCTTCTATGATGTAACAGGCTGTCCTGCTTCTGAAAATTGATACATCTAGGAATAAAGACACTATGAATATGCTACAAAAGAATCTATAACCACAATCAGCAAATTATGTATTTTATCATAACTATAGAGTAAAATTGTAACTTCTTTGAGTGTGTTTATCTGTGAGCCCTAATTCTGATGAACTATGGGTTTATAAATACAAGGGCCCACTGGTTAGGTTAGGCTATGGTAGACCCAGAGGTTTAACTAAGTAATATCTTCTCATCTCTCACCTACAAGCTGACATGGTGAGGCTGCCCTCTGGTGAGCAGCAGTGATACCTTGTCCATCTATGCACTGCAATGACCAGGTGCATTGTGTTGAATAATGGAACTAGTCCTTCAAGGTAGAGGTGGGGCACCTTGAGTATGGTTCAGGGTGCCCCAATTTTTGTGGTTCAATGTACCCCATGCTGAAGATTGTAGATAAGGTTGATGTAAGTCAGATTACATAACACACTCAGGAGTAAAATCAGGTTCTACTCAAGCATTGAAATGTATACTTTGACCTGTATAAAGATCTTAGGCCAGCTATATTTTTCTATGACATAAGAACAAAAGTTCAACAATTGCAAATATCCACTTTCAAGGGCATAAATCCTTTAATGTTGTCTAGTTTTCCCCCCGGCATTCCAAACCAAACATGATGCTGCTGCTCTGAACCGTCTATAAAAAGGGGTGATGTGGTAGGAAAATTGCTGGAAAATTCCCAAAGGAATAGCAAAGAGAGCGAGTGGTTCAATGTGCCCAGGTGGTCAATGTGCCCCTCTCTCCCCTATCCCACTGATGGATTCGGCTGTGATTTTGTCCGTCGAACGAGATTCTCCCATAAGTTAAACTTTATAGACTATCATCGGATGATGGAATTACGACCGACCGACAACCCTTATAGCATGTATTCCACCAACGTCATTTGACCGAATTTTCGTCATCCAATAAAAGTCTAAACTTATGGACGAACCTCATCCGACCGACGGAATCATGGCCGATTCCGTCAGTGGAATACTGCCTTATGCTGAGGATTAGGACTACAACATCCAATCTGACACGATACTGGACAGAAAACTGACTCAAGAATGTCAGGCTTGTATAAAAGATGTAATGTCTGTGTTTTGTTGTGTATAGAAGGGTATACACCTCATACTGTCTCAATGCTGGTAATTGTAGCCGAACAAGTTGGGGAAAAGACAATTATTGTACAAATTTGAAGGTGATAATTAGATGTAATTATTTGTTTTCTGTTTCAATGTAACATATTATTATTAATTTGCTTAATCCGTAAAAGAGTGGCATAGAAATTTTAAGTGTCATACTGATTTGTTATCATCATGCATGAATTCATCCCTGACGAATAACTCAGTAGTGCTGCATTCATAGATCATGTGGAAGTAAAACCTCGCTTATAGGTCGATTTTTTTCATCGTATTTATTTTTGCTATAGGTCGATTTTTTCCCCTCAAAAGTCCAACTCGACCTATAACCGGGGTTTTGCTGATAAGTGAAAAGTAATTGGGCCCTAAAAAAATTCAACTCGTCTGTTTTTGTGTGGATAAGCAATTTCTTCAAATTAGAAATACTTTACCAGACTGTGGGGGTGCCTGCCCCCCAAAAAAATCTCAAAGTCCAATTTGACCTATAACTGGGGTTTTGGCAAATGTCAAAGTATTTTGCTATAGGTCGAATTTTTAACCCAAAAGTCCAATTCGACCTATAAATGGGGTCGACCTATAAGCGAGGTTTTACGGGGTACTATAAATAGTGTGCATTGTGCAACAATGCTGGGCCAGTGAGTTGTTTGCTTACTTGCTATGCGCAGCATTGGTGCATCATCTTGTTCTTAAAGGGTTAAAACTGCACTTTTAGTATCAGTCAACATTGCCTTATATATATATATATATATGTAGAGTTCGTCTTTATGTAATTCGATTAAATAAGGACTCGAACTGCAGTTTTCATGTAGAGATGCAAGAAACAGGATTTTTATTAGCGTTCACCTGTACAATAAAGCTAGTCCTTGAGGTATATGAGGTTCGATCGGCATATGATTATCTTTCGATGCTTTCAATATGTTATACAGTCAGAGACCTGAGAAGGTCTGCCAGAGCAAGGGGGTGAGGACAGCTTATATACTGTCCGCCTCCGATAGGGGTGCCCCCTGGCTCCGGCCGCCCGAACTACCTTGTAGGCGTTCGATTACAATACTAATATTAGTGTCCCTACACCACCCCCCCCAGACATTACATACGCTTACGCTTTTAAATATATGTACAATATAATATAAACTCATACAACTGAGTTTATTTTAGTAAAGCGTTATGTTACGTCGTGAACACAGTAGGGTGTATAAAAATATACAAAACTAATATTATTTACATAGGTGGTAATATATCCGAACGGCTTGACACATTTCGAATGATTAAGGACACTTGTATAGTATACATACAAACATATATAGATTAGCGACTAGAACAATTTTGACATCTCTCATGACAAAAAAAACAACAACACAGGAACAAAAAACTGAAGATCCGGGCAGCCATCCTAACCTTTTTCAACATTGGTTAGGCACGAAGTACCATCCTTTCGGAAGGACTCGGGTGTGTGGTGCTCTCCTCTTCAACAGCCGTCCTGTCCCAAACTGGACAGGCACGTTCATTCGAACGGGTTAGTGGTGCTCTCCTCTTCATTTTCGTACTGCTGCCTCTGTTCTAACTGAACAGACACGTTCTTCCGAACGGGTGAATGGTGCTCTCCTCTTCAGATGTATGGTCACCGTATTCAGCTTGCGTACTTCGGTTACTGTTGTTTGATGTTTCAGTAGACGTTCATACTACACTAACTCGTTCTCTTTCGAATATCCAATCACTCATATTTTCTCACTCTGGAATCGTGGGCTCACCCCTCCTCACTCTGGTTCTTTAGCAGTTCCAGAGCGGATTCGCGGGTGCCATCCCACTCGTCCAAGAACACTCCAAATACCTGCTGGAACTTAACGTTCATAGCCTCGTTCCGGTCATTTGACTCCTGCAGGCGTTTCTGAGCCAAAGCAGTCCGTGATGCGGCTAGCTTGGCTTCGTTCCGAATCTTATTCGTTTCGGCGGCCAGAAGCGCCTCATTATCTTTTTCCAGGTTCGTTCTGGTTCTGGCCTCCTGTTCAACCAGAGAGCGGGCAAATAAGTTCGCCACCCCCTGGTTGTATCGGACAGCCAATTCCCTCTGGGTTTCCTGGAAGTCGTCCACTGCCTGCTGGGCTTGGGCGCACACCACTTTGTCACTCGGATCAAAATACAGATCCACCGGTCTCGTGCTCAGTCGGGGCCTATTGTCCGGAATCTGAGTCAGTACAGGTTCGACACGGGCCGAAACCTTCTGTGCGCTCAATTCTGGGAAATCACCAGTCTCCGGCTCACGGGCCGGTTCTTTCCGGTCGAACCAAGCAGGTGCATTATCACTCTGCGAGGCTGACGCTGATGCTGAGGCCGAAGCCGAACTTGCTGACGAGGACGGACGTGAGTCTGACCTCCCACTCATTGGCGACTGATATACAGTCGAATCTTTCCGTTTCTGTTGTGTAGATCTCGAGTCACGAGCCACAGCCAGTGGCTTCTTAAACTCCGGTCTTTCGGGAGAATCGGACCGAGATTTCTTTCCTTTGACGCTTGCTGGGCTGCGGCTAGCTCGCCTCTTCTCGTCAATTTTTGCCTTGGGTGGATCACCCCTCCACTCACACACTCTAGAGAAGAGTTCGTTCTTCATCTGAAATTTACCTCTAGCTCTCACCAGGGCAACTCTCGCACATAGTTTGCCCTTCGTGGACTCGTGCACATTACAGAACGAATCTGTCTTCACGCCGATGTGCTTAAAGTCCGAAGGGATCATTTTATTATATTCTGTCATCACTTTATCGTGCAGACTCACTACTTTCTCGCGTGCTGCACTCAGTCCGGGGCTGTGGCAAAACTTCAGATGTCGAAGCATCACCCCCCTTCTGGGAGTAACGCAACCATTGCAGGTTGCGCTATCCCGCTGCCCTTTCGAATTGGCACATTCGTACACCACCGTGTGGTGGAAGTGCCGTTCGCATAGATGTCTCAGGAACCGCATTGCTGTCGGATATGTCCTGTCCGTTCCTTTCTCTTCTATACAAATGGTGAACGGACAATATCGCTCACCGTCTTTCTGATACCAACATAAGTAGGCCCAGCGCAATTTAGACTTCTGGTCTCTTATGTAGTAGCTTTCAGGATATTTGGTCAGTTGTTTGAACCATTCTAGATAAAAATCTGATGGCAAGGGATCGTCTTCGGTTTCCCGAATCCAATCCTCGTCATCGCTTTCGTCATTCATATTACGGGGTTCGGGGCAACCGTACGCTTTCTTGCCCTTCGCACATTCCTCGAACGAACCCGGAATGAAGTGTGCGAACTTCGCCTCACTATTCTTCCAGATTCGTTGAGTTCTTTCCCGTTCTTCCTCATCTTTTGATCCCTCTTCACCCTCTCCCTCTTCTTCCTCCTCTGGTTCCTCCTCATTCGGAACCTCCATCTTGTCCTCCGGATCCTGTGTGTTTGGATCCGGATCGGTTTCCGGAGGTTCGTCACCCGAATCTGGTCCAGACTCGTCGTCCGGACTATCTACGGGTTCAGTCACTTTGGTTGCCTTCTTAGTGGCTCCTTTGATAATACCACTGACTTTGGCGGCGGCAGCAGCCTGAACGGCAGCCATCCGTCCCTCCAGTGGATTATCACTCGAAGGATCTTTCCTGCCCACTACCTCTGTGACTTTAGCAATCACTTTCGGAGGCACAGTCATTTTTATGTCTTTCTTAGATTCCTTCAACTTCTTTTTTTCTTTCGCTGACAGAACCGGTGTGAAGGCACCCTGGTCACTGTCAGATTCGGTGTCGGTCAGAGACTTTTTCTTCGTCTTTCCCTTCACGCCTTTAACTTTCGTTTTCTTTGGGGTCTCCTCTCCTTCGGTTTCGCTCCCTGTTGACACACCACCTTTTTGTTTGGCGGCCTTCAGGATTGCTTTGCCCTTTCGGATGGAAGCCAGTCGCTCTTTATGTTGAGCAGAGCTCAGCTCTTCCTCCTGCCCGGGAACATATGCCCTAGTGGCATAGGTCCCCTCTCGAATCATCGTACTGATGATTCCGTTCAACTTTTCCTCCGGCTCGGAACACTCTTCCAGTCGACGAAGCAACTCGTCTCCATCCAGAGTGTAGAGCCTCGGGGTGCCCGGATGCTCTGTTCGTTCTACCCAGTCCTCTGCAGTCCTGGGTTCTTTCTCCATATCGGGTTCCCGGTACAATACCTCTCCCGCGGTATCCATTCCGGTCACCCCCATTCCAGTATGGTCAGTCAATACATGTGGTAGGTTCGGAAGGCGATTCTGCCGATATGCGATTTCGCAATCGAACATCGCCCTCCGGAACGACTGACTCACTTGCAGTCCAGCCTCAGTCCGATTGTAAAACAGCAGCCATTCGGATGGCAGTGCTGCGTATTCTGTCGGGGATAGGAAGTGCCGAACGCAGTCCCTAGTGGTTGCGTCCCAACACTTTCGGTCTCCTTCTAGGATCCGGTCGTGAATATGAACTTCCCGACCGTCGTACCTCGATTTAAATCCATCCAGATTCGGTTCGAGCAGCGGCTCCTCCGATCGTTCCAGGATTTCTTCAATCTCTATTCCTTCCATTCCCATGCTACTCTCCTCTGCTCCGGATTCATTCAATGCACTTTCTTCGTTCTTGGTAACTGGCGACATCGCCTCGGTCTCCATAAATGCTTCGGACACCTCGTCGAGGGCCGATCGTTCGGAATGAGAGCCAGACGCCGAAGCCATCGTGACACTCAAAAAGTTCTTTCACTCGTTTATAAGGGTATGACAGGTACCAGGACCCTTTCTACGGGATCCTGGCGACTTCACCCACCTGCTATTCACCGAGTTCACTTTCAATCAGTCTTTATCTCCTCGCTTTTGTGCTCTGATACGCTTCCCCTTGCTCTGTCCGGCGAACCGTAAACAAATATGGCGGATTGCTGACCCGCGTCGACCTTTGCGCACGCGCGTTGGTCTCGCGAGATACCGCGCATTCGGCGAGACTTCGGTTTCCCGCGCTTGCAAAAATATAAACAATCATTCATCCTTCCCGCGCGTCACGCATTACGATCAGGTAATTATAGCACTGATATCCTCACCGCCCTGTCGAATTCATCTCGAGTCATTATGGATTTAAATACGGATAGCAACTACTAATCCGCCGGATTATCCGTCCATTACCCTCTGGCACATTCACAGGTAAGTTTGTTGGATCTCTGACTTTTATCGTGATCATTCCTACATAGAAGACGAATTACCCGGTTGCCCCGGTAATTATGACAATATTTAACTGATTACATCGTTGTGTTTCAGGTTAGGTAACAGCACCCCTCACCCTCAACCTAGGGCTGCGACGAACCCCTATTGGATTCTCTTTACACCTGACATTCGGAGAGGTTTTCGCCCGTTCCCTCGTAGCCACAGAGGGGACAGTCCTTCTCTTCCTGTCTACACCTGCCGAGACATTCTTTGTTTTCTCCGATCTCTTTGGAGATGATTTAATTTGCACCGCTTCCTTCTTCACCTTCCGGGGTCTCCCCGGACCCCTCTTCTCGATTACTTTATCTAACTCCCTTTTCATTTCCTCCTTCTCCTCCTGTCCCATCTTGAACATTTCCGTGGAGTACTCTCTCCCCTTCCATGGTTTCAACCGGGCCACATTCGATTTCTGATTCCTCCCGAAGGTATCTCTCATCAGGACTGTATCATCACTTACTCTCTGGGTAATCCTCCACGGACCATCCCAATTATCTCTCAGCTTGATGCCAACCAGAGGTTCGTGGTATCTCGCTACTAAGTCCCCTACCGCAAACCGCCGAACCTTTAGATTAGTATCATAGCCCACTTTCTGCCATTTAGCTGTCTTTCCTAATTCCTTTCTTACTAATTCGTACGCCTTCCGGAATTGTTCCTTCAACGCCTCTACAAACATGATCTGACACGGGACATCTGGATTCATACCAACTACTCCGAACACTAGGTCCGCTGGCATAATCAGATCCTCCCCAAATACTAACAGATTCGGAGAGCAGTTCGTACTCGCATGTACCGTGCTATTATAAGCATGGCAAACAAAGTCACACTGCTCATCCCAATCATCCATCTCTTGATTTACTAAACTCTTCAGGACCTGTATCAGGGTACGATTGAATCTTTCCACCTGACCATCACTCTGTGGTCGATACGGATTGGTTCGGGTCTTGCAAATGGCCAATTGATGACACATTTCCTGCCATAGATTCGATTCGAACTCTCTCCCTTGGTCGCTATGCAACATCAGAGGCACTCCCAAGTACAGTATCCATCCCTTCACTAACATTCTAGCACAAGTTGCTGCTTTATGATCCTTCATCGGGAACACCTTCGTATACTTCGTATAGTAATCCGTTACTACCATCATACATGTATTTCCTTCCGGAGTTGTCACAAATCCTGTAATTATATCTACTGCCACTCTTGCGAACCTTACTCCAAACAGTTCCTGGGTTAAGGGCATTTTCCCCAACCCAGGTCCGGGCTTGCTCGTACAACATTTCGGACAAGTGTCTATCCATCTCAACAGATCCGTACTCATACCTGGCCAGTAATACATTCTAGCCAGCCTTTCCAGAGACCGTTTTCTCCCAAAATGGCCACTGGTCCGATGCCCATGGCAAAAGAACATTATATCCCTTCGCATGGCAGTAGGAATAAAGATCTGTCTCGACTTATTTCCCAACGCATTCGTCTTCCACCTATAGATCAGTCCATTCACCACCTCTAACTCTGTCCATTGAGCTATTAGTCGCCTCATCTCCCTATTCTCCAACGATATTGCTGGCCGACTCGGGATCCTTCCTTCTACAAGTAACATCTTCAGACGGATACTATTCGCATCTCTCTCCTGGAAGCCCTTAATGGAGTTCTCGTCCCATTCTAGTATAACGGGTTCGAGATCTCTAAAAGGCTTTCGGACTCCTGCCAACACGGCATTATGCTTCCCACAATCATCACATCCGTCATTCTGACACTTCCTCACCGGGATTCGCGACAACGCGTCAGCGTTTACATGCTTAGCCCCCTTTCTATGCTGAATTTGGCTATGGTCCAATCCGAACTCGGATAGGTGTGCTAACCACCGTCCTATCATACCTTCTGCATCCTTAAAGTTTAATAACCACCGCAGGGAGGAGTGATCCGTACGTAAAGTAAAATCAGATCCCCACAAGAAGTGCTTATATTTCTTAGTATATACTACCACTGCCAATAATTCTCTCTTTGTCGTACAATAATTCCTTTGTGCCTTACTCATTGTATTGCTTGCAAATGCGATTGGAACCTCTTTCCCATCTTGGACTTGAGACAAAGCAGCCCCTATACTTTCATTGCTCGCATCAGTGTCTAATATGAAATGACCATCCGCAGTGGGGTATTTCAAAACTGGTGTTTCCACGAACAACCGTTTAATCAGTTCGAATGATTCCCCTTGTTCTTTCCCCCATGGAAACTTCTCCTTACGTCTCCCCGGGGTCCAGTGCGACAGACATTGTATTGGATAACTTATCCGGGAGTATCCTGGTAAGAAATCTCTATAATAAGAACAAAATCCTAGGAAGGATCTTACTTCTTTCGGTCCTTTAGGAATGCTCCAGTCTGTTACCGTCTTAACCTTTTCCGGATCAGCTTTCACCCCATCTGTTGAGATGATCCGTCCTAGATAGTTAATACTTTTCTGAAACATGTTACACTTTTTAGCTTTCAGCTTTAATCCATTCGAGATTATTCGCTGCAACACCAACTTCAAGTTCTCCAGGCATTCCTCGAATGTCTTTCCGAATATGATCACATCGTCCAGATATACTAGACATTTCTTCCACAATAAGTCACTCAGTAAGGTCTCCATCATTGCTTCAAACGTGGCCGGAGCATTACAGAGTCCGAATGGCATCACGTTATACTGGAACAACCCTACATGGCTCGAAAACGCAGTTTTCTCCTTGTCTTCTTCTTTCATTCCTACCTGCCAATAGCCAGACTGCAAATCAATCGTACAAAACCATTTATTTCCTCCGAGGGAATCAATGGTCTCATCTATCCGGGGGAGCGGATACGAATTCTTTTTAGTCAAGCCATTTAGTTTTCGGTAGTCTATACAGAATCGGATACTCCCATCCTTCTTTGTTACCATACATACTGGACTACTCCAAGGGCTGGTGCTCGGGGTTATCACTCTTTCCGCCAACATCTTCGTAATCTCCTCTTCCGCCACCACTTTCTTTGCTAGCGGAAGACGTCTATATGGTATCTTTACTGGATTCGCCCCTTCTGTGTTAATTGAGTGCAGGACTCGATCCGTTCGTCCCAACGGCTCTCCGGGCCGCGCAAAGGCTAAACTACACTCAGTTAACATCTCCCTCAGGGCTTTCCTCTGTTCCTCCGTCTCTACTCCGGATCCCTCTATTAACTTTTCCAATCCTTCTTCCATTACTTCATTGTTCGGGACTAGTCCACTTCCATTCTCAAAGCTACTGGTGACCGCTTCCGCGGATATCACTTCTCCCACTACAGTGCCTTTCTCTAGGTAGATGGTTTTCGAACCCGGGTTCGTTATAGGGGCCACCCCCCATGCTACGTTGCCTATCAGGGTGTCGGCTGATTCCAACCCCCTCTTTCCCAACACCGTCACATTAGGTTCGAAAACCCCCGGAACGCCCCTCTTCATCCTACTGGAGGCTATTAACACATCACATGCCATTCCGGGAGGTATTTTTACCGTCTGTACCACACTCGCTACTCCACTAACTTCTCGTGCCAGGCATTGTATCCTGTCTTTGTAGGGACGATTTACTTTCAACATTCCAGTGATGGGGTCCAATTTTACCCCATATAAGGAAGCGAAATCCATCCCAATGATACCATCATCCTCTATCCCAGCGACAGTAGGGGAAATGACATATTCCCTACCACCCACCAAGATGATCATACAAGTTCTACCAAACGTTCGTATCTTGCTCCCATCAGCCGCACATGCATTTACCCTCGTTGTGAGGTCATCATCCATGTTCGACACCAGATCGTAGAATCTTTTCGACATAGCGGAGTGGCTAGCTCCGGTATCCAACAAAAATTCTCCCATTCTGCCGTTTACAGATACGGACACATACCATCTCTTTCCTCCCATCATAGAGGGATTACTTGCGAACCTTTTGATGTCGTCTGCCATGTCAAAATTGAATCCGAATCCTTTCAAATACTCCAGACACGGATGACCTTGGGGAAGGCGGATCCCCCCGATCCTGGATAGTTCCTCTACCCAACCTTCCTCTCTATTGGTGATCGGTTTCCCTTCTTTGCTCTCCCTGGCAACTGTCTCACCAATACCCCCAGCCCCACATGTTTTCGGCTCATCAGCATTTCCCATGCTGCTGGGCGGATACATTACAGACTCCTCAATCGCGTTCGTATGGATTGTATCCTGGCATACTTTATTCGGGGTCGTCAGCTTGCCTTCACGGACAACCCCCTCTAATTTCCCGTCTCCTCTCTCTTTCTTTCCCTCCAAACTGGTTTCTCGGCCGTACATTCGGCTGCGAAATGTCCGGTCTCCTGGCACCTGAAACACTTCACCGTTGCTCGATCTAGCTTCGGTCGTTTCTGATAGTCCAACAATCCTTTCATTTCCTCCATCATGGCCATTAACCGTTTCTCATTCTCTGATGACGCTCCTAACTGGGGGGTAGGGATGGGCTTCGAGCTTGCCTCTACTGGCTTCTCTTTCTCGGGTGGTTTGCTACCATTTTTCTTCCACCGATTCTTTCGGTCCCACTTATCTCCCCCTATTGCTGCAATTCTTTCCTCATCCGAACCAGCGTCCGAATCGCTTTCCTCTGGAGCGGCCGTATGTGCAGACGCCACTCTTTGGTTGGGTACGAACCCAGAAAGTAGTCGTTTCTTCTTTTCATGCTGATCGATAGCCAAAAAGAAGTCTACCATTGAGGATCCTCGCCCCCATTCTTTCTGGACGAGTTCAGCATGGGACGGATCCCTCAGTCCTTTTATGAAGTGTGTGAATAGTTCATCTAAGAAATATTCATCATCCCGTCTCCAATAAGGTCGAGCCTTTTGCAATAATCTTTGAAGCTCTAGTCCGAATACTTTCGGAGACTCTTTTGGTTTCTGTGTTCGTACCTGGAACTCCGACCAAGGATCATTCGCGGACAGCACCCCAAAAATGTGTGTGGCGGCTGCCACCAATTGGTCATAGTTTCCATCTTCCCCATACGTCTCTCGCCAATCATCTACAGCTATTCGTCCCGGACCCTCACTCAACCATTTAATGAGAGGACCCAAGGAAGCCTCCTTGTCCCACCCATGATAACGGTTATCGTCGCAAAAGTCTTGGTAGCTTTCCTTCCAATTCTCTCCATTGAACCGTCGGGGAGTTCGAACAGGCTTCCTGGCACTGTTCTGACTCCATACCAGTCTATCAGACTGCCTCCGGCTCCATTCCATTATTTCTGACTCATCTTCCCGGGTCCGACTGCAACAGTCTATCCCCATTCCTTGTATACAAGGATCGGATTCCACTATGGCAGCAACCCTCGGGCCCATAGATGATCGTTTTGTCAACCTCCTCGGGGCAGGGACCGGTCTTGGTGCTCCTCCTCTTGGATTTGGCTGAGTTCGTTCAGGACTGGGGGGGTAACCTCCGTACGAACCAGGGTTCGGCACAGTTCCGGCTCCTCCTCCCGGATTCGTTCCGGGGTTCGGAGCACCACCTGTCCCCCTGCTCGGAATCGATCCTCCCCCTTCATTATAGGACTGATGTCCTTCGTTCGATCCGGCTCCGGGTAATGGTGCCCGATACTGGTAGGTTATATTATATATCGGTGGTGGGGGTACCGTATAATTATGTCCCGCCAGCGTGTCATCCGCAAAGGGATGCAGAGAGCCGTAACTATGGTTCATTCTCTTGGGTGGGGCCTCGCTCGTGATATCATGAGTGCTAGAGATTTCTTTCTCCTCGGTTCCCCCATACGTGACTTTACGATAAGTCTCATTCGGAACAGTCCCTCCCTGGGTTCGTTCATACTTCCCCTCCGAAACAACCCCCCGTGTTTCGATGGGCTCTACTGTACTCAATATCGGACTAGGTGTGGATGCAACGTGTTTAGGTAGCTTGGCTCCCTCATTCATTGTTTCCCGCCTCCTAGTCTCCTCCTCTTTGCGGATCTCCTCTATCTGATTCTGATAAGCCAGGTAGGTATCATTGATTTCATCTTTATTTTTCTGAATTTTCTCGAGGTCAGTCTTCATGTCGATTCGAGCTTGCTTCAACGCTTCTCGTTCTTGCTCGAACTGTTCCCGCAGGGCCTCGCCGGCTTTCTCTTCCCTCGAATAATCAGCCTTGAGTTTCTTGACCCTTTTGGATTGTCGTTCGATCTCGCTTTCATAGGTATCCCGAAGATCACGACTTCGGCGAGCCTCTTCCTTCTCTTTCTGGAGTTGTGCTTGCTCCTCGGTCAGACTGTGTTGCGCAATCTTAACCTTCTGTTGGACCTTGGCCAACTGAGAGGTTTCGAGAGCCAACTGTTCACTTATATATTTCCTATCCGCTTGGATTCTGGATTTTACTTCACTCAATTCTGCTGCTTCTTTCTGGTTCTGTGCGATGACCCTTGCTTTTTCGTGGGCCAATCGGATCAAATCCTCATTCATGGCTGTATACCGATCCCTCATTGACTCCTCTTCTGCTTTCAATTTCTCGCAGTAGGCGTCATAATCAGGGACCTGTCGACCTCTTCTGGACAAGTCTCGTTCCATATGTCCGAGGTTCGGTTCGGAGGGAAGCATGTCCGCCCATGGGTTCCCTCTGAACGGATTGGTATTCGGCACCGTCTTGGGAGGAGGAAATTCTCCCGGAGTTCGAAAAATCAGACTCCTCTTTCGACCTTTTTTATTCTCTGGAGTATGCATTCGAGAGGCAATATCCCAGATTTCATTGATTTGGGCGACTGTGTAGTCCAATTCCCCATCTTCCAGCTCGGTTCCCGATCCTTCATCCCCCCCGTTCCTTGACTGAGCCTCTGCCAGGGTCAGTCCGCTATCTCCTACATAAAATCCTGGTCACGGCACCAGTGTAGAGTTCGTCTTTATGTAATTCGATTAAATAAGGACTCGAACTGCAGTTTTCATGTAGAGATGCAAGAAACAGGATTTTTATTAGCGTTCACCTGTACAATAAAGCTAGTCCTTGAGGTATATGAGGTTCGATCGGCATATGATTATCTTTCGATGCTTTCAATATGTTATACAGTCAGAGACCTGAGAAGGTCTGCCAGAGCAAGGGGGTGAGGACAGCTTATATACTGTCCGCCTCCGATAGGGGTGCCCCCTGGCTCCGGCCGCCCGAACTACCTTGTAGGCGTTCGATTACAATACTAATATTAGTGTCCCTACATATATATATATATATATATATATATATATATATATATATATATATATATATATATATATATATATAGGTTATTTGTCATTGAATGAAACTGGGAATGCATAAATACTGACCATAGCATAAATAGTCTTTGGTAGTAGGTCTGACAATACAGGAGTGAATGATTAGTTTGGGGGAAGTTCATGATCTAACTAACCTTCATTTACACTAAATTTGAGATTCAATTCGCAACAAATTCAAATCTTTTTAAAAGTCAAATGGTCGGTTATGGGGCCACCTTATTGTGTTTCATTGTAGTCAGTCTGATCAAAGTGAAACTTAATTCACAAGTCTTCTAGGTTTTTATCAGTGAAGGGTAGATAAGATAGGCTTATATTCCCCATGATGTTTGCATTGGCTTGGTGGCTGAACAATTATCCACCTGCAACCATTTGAAACCTTGGGATCCTGCAAGATATTGAATTTATCAAAGCTTACTTCTTTTCAATGAGATGCCTTGGACTTATAAAAGGGTATAATGTCCCTCTGCGAACACTTATAGATAAAGCTTTGTGAATCTTTACACTTATTAATTACTGCCTGGGTTACCCATATTCTACCCTCAGATCTCACATGGAATGATACACTTATCTCTGAGTATTCTGTGACAAAATGTCTCTGTTTACAGATGGTGCATGTAGAAGCACTCATCTCCATCATGTGTCATAATTGTCATTAGATATCTAACCTTTGAAGTTGAAGGATGGCAACGTCCACTGTCCTTTGTTGTCATGATGCATGAATACAGGTCATTGAGTAACTCACTCTTGCTGCATCAATGCATCATCCAACATTATGATGCACTGAGGGAGTGCTCATTTTTTTAAGAACAGGCGGGGTGGTGGGTTTCCGCGCGGAGCGTGCGAACTTTTTTACACCCCCCGGGTCAAAAATCTGCACGCACGCAGGCCCTTTGAAGCTTAGTTATGCGCGGGCTTTTTGGCTCAAAGCAGGTAAAATTATTTTTTTTAATTTGTTTGTCCCCCCCCGCAAGAGGGGTCCAAATTTTTTTCACCCCCCCCCAGTCAAGGGGTCCAAATCCTTTTGCCCCCCCCCCCCCAAACCCACCACCCCCCCCCCCCATGTTGATAATAAATGATCACTCCCTAATGTAGCCCCGGCAAACCACATGCCAACATCATGCTGTACCAGTGTGGTGACCATGATGACAAATGTTGTTGATATAACATGTCATCATTAAATATGTGTTAAATATCTGGTTATATAAAGATGTGCTGGATTCTCTCTGCCTGTGACTGTGTTTAATATATAAAATCAGTCTGTGCTATTTGGTGCTTCACTACTATCAAATGCTTTCAGTGAGTGAGACTCAGAATTTGAATTCAAAATTGCGTGACAATCCATGTTTGGTAGAAAATATCTTCTCTTCAAGGAGGTATTGTGCTTAAAGCTTGACCGTCATGGTTGAAGTGCGGCCAAAAGCATGTTTGGATATAGTTCAGTTTTCATTCACAAGAGGGCTCTTAAGGTACAAGATAGGGTGAATATGTTGTAGCTGGACAATGCTTATGGTCCCCTGTCCAAGCACTAATGCCCTCTGGTGGAACTGTTATTTTAGTCTATGTATGGAAAATGCTGAACTTATTCCCTGACGACCCAGCTTTAATTTGCTATGCCCTCTATCCTCTTGGTGCGTTCAAGCAGTGCAGCCCTTCAAGTCGACTCGCCACTACTGCACTCATGCATTACGTTAACATTTTGACAGTGTATCAAGCCTGTATGGGTGGCATTATGCTTGAATACAACAATGGCAAGTAGACTCACCAGGGCGGCATGTATGCACCAGAAGGGCAAAGTGCATTAGAGTGAGAGATATTCAAATGTGTTGGATAATTGTTAAAGAGCAACATGATATTCCTCACAGCAATAGTACATAGAAGGGATATACATTTCATCTAATAATTACTTTAATAATGAAAAACGTTGGAAGCGGACAGGACTTTACTAGGATATCCTAGATGTTTAAGTCATTTCATGACAAACTAGAATTGAATGATTATTAAACGGATTTGTCAACACTTTAATTGAAATCAAGTTCCATAAATGTTGACAGTAGGGTGGATTTGCAATTTTGCCTTCTCCAAAGTCACAGTTTTGAAGACTTATCACATATCTGTGAAGTTGAAGTTATATTTATGCTGGATATTAGTTGTAGGAATTCACCATGTCAGAGTATTTGCTTTATGACAAAGTCACTGCTTATAATTATGGTCTCATTATTTAAATGCAATGTATATAAATTGTTTTCATTTCTTTAGATTTCACATTATTATGAATAACATACACTGTTGTATCCATTACATTTACATGTGAACATTTAATCATTTCGATTTTCCCCACACACATACAAAAGACCTGTTGTATAACAGAATTCACTCAATACTTTTTAATTGTTTACTTTATTTTCACCAATATAAGTAATGATGTGCTTCTAGATACTCAATGGTGTCTTTATCTTCAATGATCTGTGCAATAAACGACAAAAGGCTTAGCTTCTACACACAGTGGTCGTCTTATTTATTCAATTACCATTTAAAGATGGTATATCGGCTAATAGACTTCCCAAATCTTTTCTTCAAAATGGATATCACTTCAATGTCATGAGTTCCATTATCATTTTAGCTGATAAACAGTGCAACATATTTGTCTATTAATACATAATTTGAGATTGATAACAATGTACCTGATTTACCTCACTGATTCAGGCACTCCCCCAGGAGAGTATTGGGGGAACTAATCTGATAGAGAATGCACTGAGCCATGCAGTATCAACAGATAGGGAGTGTCAACCTACAGTAAAGAATATTGCACTGCATGTGCTCATCTTATAGACTAAGACACTGCCAATGATTTTAAAAGTTAGGGATGACGTATGGGATAGGATATACAATAGTAATATGATAAAACTAAAACATCTCAAAATATTTAGCTGACACACCATCTTTAAAGCAGCTACATCACCTGCATTTTTAAAGCAATCGGAAACGTCGGAAATGTCTGACTAAACCATTTTAGTTCCTGCCTTTAACACATGATGTCGTATTGGCATGGGCCTTTCTAATGGTGCCAGAGAGAGAGAAATGTCTGTGTTTTAAACCTTTTGAATATGCTATAGAGAGGCCTGTTATGCTATGTTATTTTGTGCTGTCTGATAGAAAAGCAAATGACTGGCCTATAAACATTATGCTAGAGTTGGAGGAGGCCTCAGGAGGTGAAGATACTGCTTTTAAGCTACTATGTCAGCTAATTGTATTGAGCTTTTGGGTTGATTACATGATCCATATAATTGCATGCAGGTATGGCAAGTTGGTAGGCTCTCATTCAGCATAATAAAACTACAATATATTGTCAAAATGTAAAACTGTCCGCTCACGGAAATTAAGACCTGTTAGGGGTGCAGCATAACACCATTGGATTTAGCCTGTAATCACAGCACAACATTCAGTCGATTCCTACCTGAAAATCACCATATGGAGAACATTGATACCATAAAGAATGATGTCAAACACTAATCCTCCATACTTCATGTCTATGGTTTTATATTTAGGTCTCACTGCTCATAGAAGTAATACATAGCTCATGATGCAGTTGTATTAACCTGGTGTACAGCACTCAATTTGTCTTGATTATTCCACATCAAATAAATTGTTTTCTTCTCTTCTGTTAGTTATAAGATATGTATATATGATACATGCATTCATGCCAGTCAAGCCATTTCGATATTGGTTTATTCCACATATCTTTGTTAGCTGTCAGATGTCAGACCCAAGGTGCTCTTCTGCTGACTTAGGGTCAAACGGCCTATTCTGAATGTTCTGATAAATCATGGAATTGAAACATTATAAACTAACATAATCATGGCCTTGTAGGATATTATAAGTGTTATTCTCCAGAGAAATGCTTAAAGTCTGGTACATTTTGAGAAGGCTATGGACAAAATCTTCTAGGAGCAATCAAACCTTAAACATGGGCCTTCACGGAATAAGTTCAGCATTTTCCATACATAGACTAAAATAACAGTTCCACCAGAGGGCAGCAGTGTTTGGACAGGGGACAGCATTGTCCAGCAACACATATTCACCCTATCTTGTGCCTGTAAGAGCTGAGCTCCCAGCCCTTAAGAGCCCTCTTGTGAATCAAAACTGAACTTTATCCAAAAGTGCTTTTGGCCTCACTTCAACCATGACGGTCAAGCTTTAAAGTTGGCTCATGAAGAAAAATGGTCCAGACTGGTGGAGAGAGGCATATCTACCCTATGACTTGGGTTGTCTTTACCATCATGCGCACAGTAACCAGGGACTGGTTCTCAGACGTCCAGGGGTGCCAGAGTATACCGTTCCAGTCTACACCACCGTAGAGGCCGTTCAGGTGGGACGGGTGACAGTTTGTAAACCACCAGCCACCTGGACGGACCTTTGCACAATTAGCATCGACGAGGATATCATTGTCTCTGTCACGTGTCGTAAAAGCTGCACCGTTGTGGTCAGAAAATGAATCTCCTGAAAGATAAAGTACGCCAATAGCTTCAGATATCAATGAATATTTTGATATTTAAGATAATTTGTTTTTACGTTAAAGCTTGACCGTCATGGTTGAAGTGAGGCCAAAAGCACTTTTGGATATAGTTCAGTCTTCATTCACAAGAGGGCTCTCAAGGGCTGGCAGCTCAGCTCTGACAGGCACAAGATAGGGTGAGTATGTTGTAGCTGGACAATGCTCATGGTCCCCTGTCCAAACACTGCTGCCCTCTGGTGGAACTGTTATTTTAGTCCATGTATGGAAAATGCTGAACTTATTCCCTGATGGCCCAGCTTTAAGGTTGTAAAAGTTTAGTTATATATGTAAGAACGTTAACACCAATAAACATCACAAACGTTTTCATGTAAAGGTTGAAACTACAGAAATAAGTTTTTCCCAAATATTATCTAATGCTACCAGTCACTAAAACATTTTGCAGAGGGCTTTTTGTACAGTTTGGTAATGATCCCCCTATTCTCCAACCCATCATAAGTATCAACCACATACTACCATTGATATGATGCATTAACACAGCCCTGAAAAGTAGACTTACTAGTACTATGGAATACATTACGTAGATGAAGGGTATAGTGTGTTAAAAAGGTTAATGTTCCTGCAATGACAGATTCATTAAATTAACCATGCTTTATGGACTAAAACCTACCAGGTGGATCACGAGGAGTAAACCCAGAGACAGAAAGTGTGTAATTATCCGTCTCTTTTTCGATCCAAAATGAAGAGTAGTCAGCATAAGCGAGTGTCCCGTCAGGATGTGTCATCTCTATTTTCAGTTTCTGGTTGCGCGCTGCGGTCAGTAAGAGGATGTTGGCGTTACCTAGCCAGTGCTCACCTGCCACATCTCCAAACCCAACCCTGTACTCAGACCACGGCCTGTCGAAATCCACCTGGCCATTGAACCGGCGTTGGAAAACCTAAAGAGAAAGGTTATAGTTGTGCTTTCAGTTTAAAAAAAAAGAAGATGGGGGGTAAAAGGGAAAAAGGGGGTTCAGGGATATAGCCCACCCCCATATATACATGTACAATAATAGCAGTGTGCATGTGTCCATATTATTGGTTGTGGCACCTGGAGGAAAGACATGCATGTGTACAGGCACCTGCAGAGTTTGTGCCTACACTCTCATTGCCTACAGATTGGCATGGATACATACGGCTCAGTCTCATGAGTTTGTAACAGTTGAAACGTCTTTGACCGGGTGTCGTCTTTGACCGGGTATCTTACTTCAACTTTAACAGCTGCACTGTCCAAAGTATTATGCAATAAGAAGTCCCACCAAGTACATCACATCATATACATATATAATTTTTTTTTTTTAATGAAAAAAAAATCTTTTCTAGATACCCAGTCAAAGACGACACCTGGTCAAAGACGACACCGGTCAAAGACGACACCCGGTCAAAGACGTTTCAACTGTTACAAACTCATGAGACTGAGCCATACATACTAGTGTTTAACACCGAGACATTAATAAGGAAGTGGCCATTTTAGCAACAGAGGAGTGTTGCTAGCATGAGTTTTTTGGCATGAGATCAAATTTATCACAGCCAACCAAGTATGTTGGTCCCCACTCCATAAATTCAACAGCCCCCAAGGTTAAAAAAAATTGATAGTGATATTGAGTCCGAAATATGATTAAATCACAAACCGTCCACCCTCCTCCGTCCAATGTTTGTTCACAGTACACGGGTATCTTCCTAACACCATCTGGTGAGATGGTGAGCACACCAGAGTTCAGATAACCAGCGCTCAATAGTGATTGGCAGTTGGTCTCATTTAGGCTTTCAGTTGTGTTCTGCTTCGAAGAACCTGAAAGAAAAAAGAATTTTAGAGATGAAAATAGGGTATGTGGTTATTTCTTTAAATTTTCTATCAACATTGGGGTGGCAGTGGTGAAAGGCGAGTGGTAATACTGCCCCTTTAAGGGGCCCAGGTCACTTCTTCGGCAATAAATCTTCAGGTAGAGGTCACTTTTAACAATTACACATTAAAGTTGTCATATCAGTCAATAACGTAGTCAGAGCAAAACATATTGCTACATGTTGAAAGTTGCCAAGGCAACCCTTTGCACTTGCAGCACCATGATATATTACTGCAATAAGTAATTCCTTACCCAAAAATAGCATGGACATAACATTCAAGTATCTCATTGATACAATTTTTGAACTGAGGGACCACATCTTGTCACATCTTAGAATCATCGTTACAATACCAGATAAGGCTACAGTAAATTCCCACATATAACCCAATTTTGTGTAAACTGTCACCTAGATCCGGGGTATGAAACTTTCTAAAATTCTTGAAATTTTACCACTGTACTAAAACTGTTCCAAAGACCTTTGTTGATAAACCTGCACCCCGGGTTTCTAATTGCATATACCGTATTCGACGTAATAAGCGCCCTGGGCGCTTATAAAATTATTTTCATGGCATTTTAAGTACTTTAGAGTTTAATTGTTTCTAAAATTGGAAAATTCGGGCCTTTGTTCTAGTCCAAAAATGCCCAAAAAAGGGGAGGGGGCGCTTATTAGGGGGAGGGCGCTTATTACGTCGAATACGGTATAGGCATGTTAGGTATCAAATTCTTGCGTTATTCCCATGGTCTGTACGTTAGACTTTATGGTACATGATAAAAGCTCACTCACTTTGCAAAAAGATGACCAATACAGCAGCAAGTCCAGCAATGATGACCAACCCAATGACCACCAACAGCCAAACCCACCAGGGGGGCTTCTTACTGCAAGGCTGGTTGTCAGCTCCTCCCGTTGACTCTATTTGCACTGGTTCAATGCTCCTGGCAGTTTGGGCTCTATTTTGTCGGTTTGGCTGCTTTTGCCTTTCCAAGTCCTGGTACTGGCGATACTCATCATTTGGATGCTTTCGCCTTTCTAAGTCTTGATAATGGCGGTACCCATCATTTGTATCAGGGAACCCACCAGTAACGTAACAGTACTCAGGTCCTTCGCTGTTATCGTAAGTGGCCATAATGTTATCTTCTCTTTTTGACGGATCGTATTGCTATTGCTGCTACTAGGCTATGTTGTTGTTGCTACCTCTGCTGTTGTTGCTGCTACTACTACTGTTGCTGTTGTTATAACTGCTGTTGTTGTTGCTGCAGCTACTGCTGTTATTGCTTATATTACTTGCTGTTTTTGTTGGTACTAAGTTCTGTTGCCGTTATTACTATACTGCTACTGTTGTTGCCGCTACTATTATCCTTGTTACTATTGCCTCTATTATTGTTGGTGCTACTGTTGTTAATAACTGATTAATGTTCCTGTTGTTGTTGAAGCTACTGCTGCTGTTGTTGGTATTGTTGGTGCTACTCCTGGGCTACTACTGCTGCTATTGTCATTGTTGCTCCTACCTGTAGCGACTGATGCTGGTGTCTCTACTTCTAGGTTTTCCTTTTAGGTAATGTTGTTGCTACCAGTGTTGCTATTGTTGGTAGTGCTGCTGTATCTTCTGTTGCTTCTAGTTCAGCTACAAGGCCTACTAGGTTTGGTGGTGGGGATGTTATATAAAATCACTCTCTGAAATCTGTTTTGAATGTAGCACGTATCTAACCTAGAATGAAGCAATTATCTTTAATTACCTAAACCCGGTAGACCGTATCATGTCACGATGTTGTTCCACACATGACAAGCAGAGGGTGTTAAGGCAGGTATTAGATTTCAAATGTGGCGTTACCCAAGTAACATGCCAAACTGGCGCCCAGTTGGGTTTACCTTGGGCAACCTTGGGCTGGACTGGGCTGTGTTTTGGGATGGGCAAATGCATGGGCTTCAGTGGGGCCCCAGTTTAGCTACGTGAATTTTACAACATGCTTTGTAAATATCCCTGATATCTTGAATCATGCTCTGTATTAAAAAAATTCTAATCATGAACAAGTTATAGTCACTTTTATGTAGGAAGTGTATGATTGGGCTTAGACTGGGCTAATTTTCACAAATACTTTATGGAAGTCCCTTACTGTATGAATCAAACTCCCCTTTAAAAAAAATTAACTCGAAATTATATAATGGTGATTTTGGTGGAAAATCATAGTTGGGCTTTCTTTGGGTTTGATGTGGGCTTCCTAGCAAGTAGTTCAGAATGTTGACACTAGTTGGCCCTGTTGTTCTAAGTTTTGACACTAGATGGCCTCTGTGTACCATGTAGAGAGAATTCCTCCAAATCAGTATAACTTCTTCATAAATACAATAAACCAAAATGTGTCATGTAGTTAAGAGATGCATAATTATGAAGATATGTCAATGCAGTTTGATAATATATGGACGTTTCTATTTTACTGTGAAAATTAAGGTAGAAAATAAAGTATTCACCTGGAGACCCCTATCCTGTGGATCACAATTAACTATAAGACATGAACCCACATATCCTGAAGGTATCAGGTAAAGATTTGATGCCTAAGATGAAGAAGTATCTAGACTTACTAAAATAGCCACTTCCACAAGTCTTATCATTGCTCATTAGAATTTGATGAATACATTTTCTTTCTTATAAGGAGAAAATGTGTGACTTGAAAGGCTTCCTGCAGGGATAACCTAGCTGAATCCTAAGTTGGGCCAGCCCTACCTGTGTCCATCCAATGCCCAGTTAGGTATATGTCATTAAATTAATAAAATGGCAATGTATTAATTAAAATCAATTGCAAAACTGGCCTATTATGTAAGTTGTAAACCTAAAATATGAAAGTGGGGCCTGTCCGGGGCCCAGTCGGGGCCCAGTTTCTAGCCCGCTTGGGCTCGGACATTTGCCCAGTGCCTGTTCTCGCGGGGCCCCAGTCGGATAGCCGGACTGGGGCCCAGTTACCAGCCCAACCGGGGCCCAGTTATGTTTGCTACTTGGGTAGGGTACAGAACATGAAGCATAAATATATCCCAGGCTGATTAATTCAATTGTATTTGGATGTTAAAACTGATTAAAATTGATTTTTGATGAATGGTACATAATACATGACTGACCCCCACTCATATAGCAACAACTGTATGACCCTCCATGCCATACCCAGATAATCCTGTGTTGTTAAACTTTTGATTGGACAGCAATTCATAGATTTCACAGAATATCAAACTTTAAGTGCATAGTTAATTCATGGTAATTATTAATCAAAGTTCAGCAGTTTTAATAAACAGGCAGGGCAACTAATATCACAGACTTGTGTCGAATTGTATCATACATCTGGTTTATATCAGTACTTAGTGCGTAGACAGCTTTCCTATCTGACTTTCAATCAATAGACTTTGTTTTGAAAGCCCCAACTGCAGGATGAATCTGTGTCAGAGTATTTGCTTTATGGCAACGTCAATGGTTACTGTAAATGTAGATGTTTTTGCGTATATTTGTGCAATTTTTGAATTCCACGAAAATCTCAAAAATATGCACAGGGAGAAATATCTACATCTACAGTATATGGTCTAATCATTTAACTGCAATGCTTTTCTTTTTCCTTAAAAAAAAAAAAAGATGTTGTTATCAATACTACACTCTGTATACATTACATTGAAACTTGAGCATTTAATTATTTAAATGTTTTCTATCCCCCCCCCACCCACACACAAAACAACTGTTGTATAACCGGATTCACTAAACACCTTTTTAATTGTTCACTCTATTTTCACCAAAAATAAGTAATGGTGTGGTCTGATGGTGTCCTTATGTTCAATGATCTGTGTAAAAAAAGACAAAAGGCTTAGCTTCCACACAGAATAGTCATCTTATTTATTCAATAACATTGTACCACTCAACCACTCTGTAATATAATATGTCCAATAATGACCAATAGTAATGTATGACAAATGACTCATGTTGTCTTCACCATCATGCGCACAGTTGTTAGTGACTGGTTCTCAGACGTCCAGGGGTACCAGAGTATACCCTCCCAGTGTGCCCCACCATAGAGGCCGTTCAGGTGGGACGGGTGGCAGCTTGTAAACCACCAGCCACCTGGAATATTCTCTGCACAGTTCTCGTTGGGAAGGGCATCATTGTCTCTGTCACGTGTGGTAAATGCTGCACCGTTGTGCATGGATAATGAATCTCCTGAAAGGTAAAGGCCTCAGATAGCTTCAAACATGAAAGAAATAGTTTGACCTTAAAAAGAATTGTGTTCAGTTTTGCAAACGTTTAGTTATTAGCATAAGAATGTTGACAATTTCATGAAATGTTTGAAAATGTTTTTGTTTTTTTAACTTTCTGCACAAATGATACAAACACATCCCAAGTATCATTTAATGCTACCAGTAGTGAAAATATTTCGTAGAGGACTTTTGTACAGGGCATCAAAAAAGTTATAAACATACGGAGAAGAGATGTTCCCTGAATGACAGACACATAAGATTAACCATGCTTAGGGGGCTTCCATAAAGTATGTATGCACATATCCTCCAGAAATTGACCCCCCCCCCACCCCCCTAAAGTTCTTGTACACATTAAAATAAAGAGTTTATGTACGCAAATATTTTCAGAAGGTAGACCCTCCCCCTTTGTGTGAACATACTTTATGAAGCCCCCTTATATAGATCAAAACCTACCAGGTGGATCACGAGGAGTAAACCCAGAGATAGAAAGTGTGTAATTATCCGTCTCTTTTTCGATCCAAAATGAAGAGTAGTCAGCATAAGCGAGAGTGCCGTCAGGATGTGTCATCTCTATTTTCAGTTTCTGGTTGCGCGCTGCGGTCAGTAAGAGGATGTTGGCGTTACCGAGCCAGTGCTCACCCGCTACATCTCCAAACCCAACCCTGTACTCAGACCACGGCCTATCGAAATCCACCTGGCCATTGAACCGGTGTTGGAAAACCTTAAGAGAAAAATCGTTCAAACTATACATATAATTGTATGATATTGGTACCGACCCATTTCTGTGCAACTGCTCATTGGTAGGAAATCTGTATGTGTAGCCTTGTATAGCTTTGCTGAGAGCATGATATTCTGAGCATAATATAATGAAGTTTGATTCAAGAAATACTTTAAATATCACAGATATTTGCCTTATTTCAAGGTAAACACTAATGCCAGTCTATAGCTCGAGGCAATGGTACTAGGTACCTCATATGCATTTTATATAGAATGGTTTATATATATTGCATTCTATATTTGAAATGTGCATAATACATGAAATATGCATCTAAGTGTGTTCAGCACTATTGGTTTACATTAATAACTATTTTCTGTGAGAATGAAGGATTAAATCACAAACCGTCCAGCCTCCCCCGTCCAAGTTGTGTTCACAGTACACCAGCAACTTTCTGACACCATCTGGTGATATGGTGTGTACACCAGAGTCTAGAGAACCAGCACCCAGTAGTGCCTGGCAGTTAGCCCC
Organism: Harmothoe impar; assembly: GCA_947462335.1. Lineage (NCBI taxonomy): Eukaryota > Metazoa > Annelida > Polychaeta > Phyllodocida > Polynoidae > Harmothoe > Harmothoe impar. Next base: position 72,563,281 of record OX381711.1, read on the forward strand.
TGTGGGAATTCCAGCATTTAGGTTTTGGGATGTGTTCTGCTTCAAAGAACCTAAGAAATAAATTACTATAAAGTCTGATGGCTGCCGTACAATAGCTTACAATGCATGCGAGAGTATTAAAAAATATATATTGGGAAATAGGATGGCTGCCTATGCACAGTGATCAAATACTGTAGTGTAGGTAGTGCTGTGCATACCAGTGGGTACACTGAAAATCCATAGGTTGAAAGGGTTAGTCAGTACAGACTATCCTAGGTTCGTCATATGTGTGTTAGTCACAATGGCAAAGTTATTTTCAAAAATGACTGAGGGGTCAGTCAGTATTCATCATTGGTGTGTTGTATTTGTATACCACTAGTTGGTACCACCTTTAAGATACTATAATGACCACTCAGTGGCTCCCCCTGGAAATTAAAAGACTAAGGTGGGTTGGGCAGTACTGACCAACCTGCCAATAATAACTTACCTAGGTTGGTCATATAGGGAGCCAAAAAATAACTAACTAGGTTAGGTACTAATGACTGAGAGATTGGTCGTATAGGTAGCCTAGGAATATCAGTGCAGTGGGTAGCCTGTATGATGCCAGTGTCTAGCCAAATGACCACTCCTCAGAGGAACATTCAGGAGCTGTGATATCAAAGATTGAAACTTTGATATCACAGTTTAATGTGCTCATGGCCTTGTGTCTGCTCATAAGGTTGAGTCTACTTATCTTTCAGGAGTGTATCAATCTTACCAATTCAGCTCTTTCAAAGGCACAATATCACCACTCACACATAACCACATGATATAACAGTATTAGAAATGTGAATGGGACACGCTCGGTGAGTATGCCTCCTTAAGCATTTAAGCAAAAATAGATTTCATGGGCAGATATCTCATTCATGCAATTGTTGGACAGAACAACCAAATCCTATCAATCTTGAATGAACAGTGCCATATCCTTAGTGCATGATAAGATAAAGAGAAGCTTGCTTACTTTGTAGATTGATGACCAACACAGCAGCAAGTCCAGCAATGATCACCAACCCAATGACCACCAACAGCCAAACCCACCAGGGGGGTGTCTTGCAGCAAGCCTGGTTGTCAGTTCCTCCTGTTTGCACCTGTTCAATCCTCCTCCCAGTTTGTACTCTATTTTGTCTGTCTGGTTGTATTCGCCTTTCCAAGTCCTGGTAATGACGGTACTCGTCCGATGTACCAGGGTATCCACCATTGACGTAGCTGTATTCAGATCCTTCTCTGTTACTGTAAGTGGCCATGATGGTGTTTTTTTTACAGTTTCAACTGTTTTGCACACCGTGCTGTTGCTTCTACAGCTACTGTTGTTGTTACTACTACTGCTGCTGTTATATTGTTGGTACTATTGGCAGCTACTGTTATTGCTGAAATTACTGTTGTTCACTGTTGCTGCTGTTGTCATTGGTGCTACTGTTCCTACCATGGTTATTATTACTGCTGTTACCACTATTACATTAATGTTGCTGTTGTTGTTACTAACACTGAGGAACAGCCGAGGAGCAACTGGAATGAAACCACTGAAATTCAGTTTGGTCTAGGTCACTGATAACAGGGATAACAATGAAAGTTCTTGTTTTCTTCATTTTCTAAAGATATAACTATTATGTGTAAGTACTGATTCACCCAATATATATATATTCTATGTATGAGCCTACTACTGAATTATATACAGGACAAAGCATATTTTATTCTTATTTTAGGGTTACACAATATTGTTATGCTGATTATCTAGCATGTCAATGCAAGGGAAACCCCACAGGAAAATATTCATTATATATGATGACGTCTGTGATGTTTTTATTAAACCGCTATCTGATATCACAGAATCTGAAGTCAAAACGCGTTATTTCATAGGCAAAGAATAGCTTCTTGGTGGCTGTATACCACTTTTTCTTGATGTTGAAGACATGTATTACCCAGAATACATAAATTTAATGTTGGAAAAAATAAGCTTTCTGCCAAACTTTTTGCTAGTATTGGGTGTTTTATCGCATTTTATACATCTAAAATGTCAAATAACTCAGAAATGAGAAGTAACCCAGCAATTCCATTATGATTTTTGAATACAGCACTCTTGAATTAACCAAGATTAGTTGGTATCATACCAGTTGCTCTCTGAAAGTGCAGAAATGTCCCTCAGTGTAATTAAAGTGGCTGTTGTTATGGCTCCTGCTGTTGTTGGTGATACTCCCTGGCTGCTACTGTTGTTGCTTTTGCTCGTACTACTGTTGTTTGTGTTACTGCTTCTTGGTTCTTCTTGTGTGTAAATGTTGTTGCTACCACTGTTGCTGTTGTTGGTAGTGCTGCTATATGTACTGTTGCTGTTGTTGGTAGTGCTGCTATATCTACTGTTGCTGTTGTTGGTAGTGCTGCTATATGTACTGTTGCTGTTGTTGGTAGTGCTGCTATATGTACTGTTGCTGTTGTTGGTAGTGCTGCTATATGTACTGTTGCTGTTGTTGGTAGTGCTGCTATATGTACTGTTGCTGGTAGTGCTGCTATATGTACTGTTGCTGTTGTTGGTAGTGCTGCTATATGTACTGTTGCTGTTGTTGGTAGTGCTGCTATATCTACTGTTGCTGTTGTTGGTAGTGCTGCTATATGTACTGTTGCTGTTGTTGGTAGTGCTGCTATATGTACTGTTGCTGTTGTTGGTAGTGCTGCTATATCTACTGTTGCTGTTGTTGGTAGTGCTGCTATATCTACTGTTGCTGTTGTTGGTAGTGCTGCTATATCTACTGTTGCTGCTAGTACTGTTATGGCTGGTGGTGATATCATATTTAGTGTCTGTTTTGAATATAGCACCCATCTAACCTAGAATGAAGTCATCATTATCTTCAATTACCAAAACCCCTTGGACCGTATCAGGTCACGATGCTGTTTTATGTATGACATGTAAGTGAAGAAGGCGAAGCATAAACATATCCCAGGTCATTTAAATGGAGAATTATACACTGCACAATAACACACGTTCTGACTAAGGCCAGTCAAAAAAAAAAGTTGTGGCAAAATACATAGGGACATTTGGACTTTACGCGATCAAATTTCATATTTTAGTGATTCAAAGTTTATTGATCAGTAAAATTTGTTATTATACAAATTATTCTTAGCTAACGGCATTACTGACAGCATAGGCTTTAATTTGATACCAAATTTGCCTATATTCTTTCAAATTTTAACACATTTTTCATCAAAAATGTAAAAAAAAAAAAAATTAAAAAAAGGTTTCCCCAAATCATGATTTTTATGATGCGCGAGGTGATGAGAAACAACTTTTTTTTTTTTGAGTGGCCTAACCAACATGGACACTGAACAACCCAGTCACATAGCAAAAGGTGTATGCTGTGAACATAATCTCAACCCCCCACTACATATTATGGATTTTGAGAAATCCTTGACATTGCATGTGCCTGTGGAATCATGCGTGTCTGCGGGTATTTAAGTGGACCGTTTTAAATGTTGACCCCACCAGCACACTGATATTCCTAGGCTCCCTATATGCCCAATCTCTCAGTCACTAGTATTTAACCTAATTAGTCATTTTTTGGCTCCCTATACGACCAACCTAGGTAAGTTATTATTGTCAGGTTGGTCACTACTGACCAACCCACCTTAGTCTTTTAATTTCCAGGGGGAGCCACTGAGTGGTCATCAAAGTATCTTAGAGGTGGCACCAACTAGTGGTATACAAATACAACACACCAATGATGAACCTAAGTTAGCCACTACTGACTGATCCCTCAGTCATTTTTGAATATAACTTTGCCATTGTGACTAACCAACATATGACGAACCTAGGATAGTCCCTACTGACTAACCCTTTCAAGTTATGTATTTTCAGTGCATGGAGGATTTTCTGGTTTGGCCCCTCCCACCCAGGGCCTATTTTTCATCATGACCCAACCCCTCTTTCCACCAAGCCTCCTCCGCCCCCACCAGCTGACCATTAATGACTCGGCCCTAATGCCACCCCTGCCCCAGAACGTCACCTTAACAAAAAACTTTTGAAATAAATCTAGACTTATTTGCACCAGTTCCGAGGAGAGGTAATTAAAATACCATGCCAGGTGGTCCACTGCCAAGTGTAATAGTTAAGGATGGTTTGTCACCTAAAATTCGTTAAATTTCTATTGATGCCATAATAGTGCCTCTACATGGGTAAAAATCGACACGGGCGACACGGCGACATGGCCCTTTTAAAAATCGACGGACACAGGGAATTTAGAGATAAAAATCGACACACAGGTATTTTTCTATAAGTTCTTATATACCTAAAATTCGACACAATGACACCGCCCTTTTGCTAAAAATCGCCATGGCGACACGGTCAAAATTCTGGGGACCCATGTAGAGGCACATAATACTATTGTACATCCCATGCCATAAATACTCCCTTACTTTTAAAGGGATGGGACATATCTAAATATATCAAATTAGCATATTTGTGGCTGCAGATGGGTCAAAAGCGACCTGGGCTGTTTTGAAGGCGACTTTCAACCTATGGTAATAATATAAGCGACCTGGTGACTTTTGCTCAAAATAAAGTATAGGATAAAGGATCTAAAAAAAGCGACCTTGCGACCTGGGGGGGTTTAACTTCGGCGACTTTCTGACCTCGGGGGGGGGGGGGACCCCTCTGCACCCCCATATTTAGTGCAATCATTTTTACTATTGGTCGACACTAAAACTCCCTATGTGTTATACTGCATGGCTCAGTGCATTCTCTATCAGATTAGTTTAAATACCATCTTTAATGGGATATCGATACACTTAGCAGTTCCACCTACAGTTTTCCCAAGGGTCCCATACTTGATACGTACTACGTTGTGGTTTGCCGTCCTAACTTTAATAAATGACAAAATACTTGTCTCATACATACAGTAACAATAGTTATTTCATTTATTCAACAATCATAATTTCCCTCTTCCTCCCATTCATACATCCAGTTGTCTTACATTCCATAGCTTTATCCACTTCATTGGCTACATCAACTATTATACATCGCCAACACTTCATATCTAAAATAACATATAGCTTAATAACAATTTATTTCTTCTTTTTCTTCTCAGGCGTCGTAGATTCTGTTTGTTGTGATGTGGGCCCCATCTTGCGTTTCTGAAAGAATAAACAAATATGACTACACATCTTATTTACGCAAACCCAAATTTAAATTCATTCAGAGAAAAATTGTCCATTTTTTAAAAGATTCAATTCTGTTGCTCTCCAAGGATCAAGCCAAATTATATTGCTGAGGGTTTCTTTGGATTTTGTCAGGGCCGGAATATCGATCCCGCATCCCCTTTTCAACAGTTGCAGAAATTACTGAATCTGTGTTTATTATGACAATTTACTAACCTGTGCATTTTTCACTTTTTTCTTTAGTGCCGCTATATCAACCGAGGAGTCTGTAAAGAAATGTATATCATTTTATCAAGACATTGTTTATCTTCAGAACTTTAACATACACAATGTATTAGAAACATTATAATGCTTCATAAGTATGCATTGCTTTTACCAAGGTATTTAACTCTCTCTGAGCATTATCAATATGTCTCCAAACCAGCGTACGGTAAACACTTGCATATAACCTGCAGGTTATATGTGAACCAAATCAAACCAGTACCGTTTATAAACGCAGGGTTCCCACAAAGATTTCAGATAAAAATTCCATGACATTTCCATGACATTCCATGACAAAATTTCCAATTTTCCATGACATTTATAAAATTCTTGTGCGGGGTCATGGAGCTTGGCCCCTGAGAAAATTTTAAAAATCTAGAAAGCATATGGTACATTCTCGAAGATTTTGTAATATCAATTTTATTATTTTCAAATTCCATGACATTCCATGACACATGGCAAATTTTTACTAAATTCCATGACATTCCATGACATTCCAGACAGCTTTCAAATTCCATGACATGATTCCATGACTTTCCATGACCCGTGGGAACCCTGAAACGTTTTCCACAGTGGGATTCTAGGTTATACAAGGGTGTTTTCAGTACTTTGAATACAGTAGTCATCTTACCCTGTGGTTGTTGTGTCTTAGACTTGTGTGCCGGTTCCTTGGGAGCGACGAATGACTTGGCCCTCTTAGCGTGTCGCTTGGTTTCCGCCTCCTTCTGCTTGATCTGGTAACGAAAACAAACACACGGGATTAGATATGCATATATATCATTATATTATTATTGCATATAGTATATAATGTAGGAGATTTACAGTATACTGGGGTAGTAAGCTCAATAGCGTACAGCCGTATATCGGACTTATTTATGAAAATATATCTGCATTTTGGAACAGAGCATATGGCCATATTAAAGAACATGCATTATGAAAGTAGTAAATTATGATATCTAACTCTTTGAAGGCCGGAAAGTGCTTTAACGCATTATGCCTTTAGTCATCATGATGCATGGATCCAGCCCTGGCTATGGCTGCATTCATGACAAAGGGCATATTAAACTCATAGAAATATATGTGTCCAAGACGGTACATACCAGGCGCTCCTCCTTAATCTTGGACTTCTTCTCGCCCTCCCGCATGAAGTATTCACCAGACGCCAGCTCCTTGTCAAGCTGCAAACAAACACAAAGTTTTCAGTTAAAATTGATAATCACCCTTACTGTTGTTTTAAACTACAGGTACCGGTATCAAGAAAATATTCTCAAAAAAATTCAAAAATACTCTCGAGTGTCTGGACCATTTGTGTAGAGTTCCAGTGTCGGGAAAAAAAAGTTTTCATTTAAAGTGATTTTCACATTGAATATCTACGTCCAATACTCAACACTAATGATTGATACTTAAGATTTTTTCAAGATTTTTTTTCAATAATTTATATATGGGTAATTCAGCTGATGCAAATCGAATTCACACAGAGATGCTACCACCTGGTCGACAAAATTGAACGTGCGAAATTATAGTTTTGCAGGTCACTTTCAAAAGGGATTACAGAAATCCCTGTTAAAAGGCAGGAATCCCCGCAAAACATGGAAATAGGCATTTCTAACGGATCTGTTTAGACCTTATAAGCGCACATCCCCACATAAGCCCAAATGAACTATTAACTATATGTATTTGAAACGTGAAATAGAATATTTGTAATGTATATTGCGTGCTTTTTACGTCGATAAGGGACTACAAAAGAATCGGGGAAACTGAAGTGGGGTGTGCGTTCATTGAATTAAATCGTTTTACTTTTTGGTTTGACATATTTCTTAAGTACATGGTGCGCTTATCATGGTAAATACGGTACCCATATTACGGCTCTAAGTTGTTTCTCATCACCAAGCAGTGAAAAATATGAGGAGGGTGTTTCTTTTTTTTTACTTGTGCCAAAATACATAAGGAAATTGGGACTTTTCACGATCAATTTTCACATTTTAGTAATTCAGAGTTTGTTGATCAGTAAAAGTTGTTATAATGCAAGTTAATCTTAGATGACTGCATTACTGACAGCATAAGCTTTAATTTGATGCCAAATTTGCCAATATTCTTTCAAATTTTAACATATTTTTCATCAAAAATGTAAAAATTAAAAAATAAAGAGTTTCCCCCAAATCATGATTTTTATGATGCGCGCGGTGATGAGAAACAACTTTCTTTTTGAGTGGCCTTATCACGGTACTTACCTTGCTCTCAGGCTGGACAGGTGGGAAGGGGGTGTACTCCTTCTTGACCCTCTTCTTCTGTGGCTGGCGGCGCTTGGACAGGTTCTTGGACTTGAACTGGGGCAGGAAGCGATCCCACGACTGCTCCTTCAGTTCAGGGTCCTTCTCCAACTCATGTTTTATCATCAATGTCTGTAGGACAAATTCGATAAGTTAGGGACGGAACCAGTTAATGCTGTAGCACTGCCGCAGTCTTTGCGAAAACTTTTCATTCCACAGGACATTCGGTCCTGCAAATTTTTGATGTTGCAGGACCGGCTACATTTCTGAAGGACCGGATAGCCACATATCTGATAATCCATGCATTTTAAGTTTAGAATAGTTTTGTCCATTTTACTTGTAATCATTTATAGCCAAATGAGGAGAGAGATATTGTTTTACACAGTATATTGACAAACATATTTCATCTTTAGAAGCCAAACTGAATTCTTTTAGTTCAGAAAAGCCCAACATGTGCAGGGTTCCCACTATATCTCAGTCATGGTTTTAACTGACATTTAACTGACATTTACCTGACAGATTTCTTTTTTAACTGACACTTAAAAGATACATATTTAGTTCATTTGCAGTCTCAATGCTACAATATACATTATTAATTAGTACTGTAACATCCTGTGTGCAATCCCTTCAAACCTTCATTTCAAGTCATACCTGGAATTTGCAGTTTTAAAGGCCTCCAGGTCAAATTCTCGTAATAATATAATATTATATAGATGATTTCTGAAGGGGTGAATCTAGGGATACATTTCAGATATCAGGGGTGCGACCTGGAAAAATGCAAATAATCTGAGGATTTGTGTGGATGAGCGGACTGAGCCGAAAAAAACTAGTGTCCAGTTGCAAATCACACCCCACAAGAGTGCTAAGGGTGTTTAGGGGGCATGCCCCCGATAACATTTTGAAAATCTATTAGGTAAATGGTGCAATTTGATGTATTTTGGTGTCCTGGTCTATAGACAATTCCAGTCCCCCCCCCCCAAATTGGTCACTGGTCTGTCCATTGATATGTTCAACTTCCCTTCACCATCCAGTCTTGATAATGCAGTTGAAATGCTCTGTCAGGTCAACTGAATGTGTGTAACCAGGAAATTCCAATTAAGTAATGGGAAACAACTTCCTCATTATCCATGTCCCAGAACCTGACTATGATCCATCTGTTTCTCTTGTATTTGCTTGTTCAGAGACTCATTAGAGCCAACAGTATAATATGAACCCTGGTTGTATACACTTGTCTAACGGCAGTGGCAGATCCAGGATTTCTAGAAGGGGGGTGGGGGCAGACCTGGCCTACCTTGGGTGACTATTTGTTCCCCCTGAGCACCGGCAGCAAAGTGCAGTGGCTATACTTGGGGGGTTTGGGGGGACTCCCCCCCCCCCCAAGAAAATGTTGATAGTCAAGACTTGAAATGGTAGATTCTCACACATTTTGGGACACAATATTGTTCGTTTCTAGCCTCTATCATTTGGCTTGGGGGATTTCTTTATGAAAATATGCTTAGATAATTAATTGAAAGGAATAAAAAAATCTGATGTTGACTATCGCATATATTCTGGTACCATTAGAGAGGGGAACGGGATGTGATTTTTGACTATAGATTTGAGGAGTCTTAATTTGGGGCCGCATATTCCATTAAGTAAGCAGAGCCACCTTAGTAGTTGCGGGTCTGGGGGCTTCCCCCCTGAGACAATTTGAAATCTAGAAGGCAAATGGTGCATTGTGACGGATTCTGAGACCAGACATCCAAACTCTGGAGTAGAAAAAATCTGAGCCCAAGAATTTTTGGAAGTGGGGGAATGGATGTCCTGCTGAGCACCGCAAGCGAAGCGTAGCGGTCCAACTAGGAGGATTTGGGGGCATGCCCCCCCAAGAATATTTGAAATTCTAGACTTGAAATGGTGCATTCTGATACATTTTGGGCCAAAATATATTAAGGCTCAGCTCTGTATTATTCTCTATGATTGGGGCTGGAACCGTCTTTTTGGTTTTTGGAGGGAAGGCTTTAGAGAAATCTAGTGTTGAAATAGTGCATCCTAGTTCATTTTTGCCAGAGAATATCATAGCTCAGATCTGTATTATCAGGCCTCCTTTTTGGTGGGTAGGCTTTTGAAAAAAAAATTGGAAACCTAGACCTGGAATGGTGCATTCTGATATAATGTATCAGAGCTTAGATCTGTATTATCCAGCCTCTTTGATTGGAGATGGAACGCTGTTTTTTTTGGAGGGGAAGGTTTGGAAAATTTTGAAATTCTAGACTTGCGATGGTACAATCTGGTGCATTTCGAAACAACAATACCTTAAAGATCAGGTCTGTATCTGTTCATTATGATTGGAGCTGGAACCCTATTCATTGAAGGGAAAGGCATCGGAAAGTCTAAAACTTTAAAAGTCTAGATGTAATGGTGTAATCTAGTGCATTTTGGCACAAATATATATATATATTCAGGTCTGTATTTGTTTAATTGGGACTGGGAGAATCTGCTGGTTCGATACTTTACTAATGCACAACCTTTATTGGGGATGGAACTTTGCTTTTTGGATGCAAAGATCTTATAAAATTTTGAAATTCTTGTCTTCTTTTAGGAAAGAAAAGACACATTAGATTCAACTGGAGTCTCTCCTGTTGCGTTTTGACCTCAAGTCTGGGAGAGTGAAAAAATGTTTTGATGAAATTTCTCAAAATATTTTTTTAAACTGACATTTAACTGACATTTTACTAAATCTGGTTTTAACTGACAAAAAACATGCTTTTTCTTTTTTAACTGACATTTAACTGACTTTTAAAGCAAAAAAAACTTAACTGACTTTTAACTGACGGGTGGGAACCCTGATGTGGCTGGACATTCGGACCTGCTATACTGGTCAATCTGCTGGACCGGTGACTCTCTAGGGGGACATTGCCACCGACCTGCATATTTTAACGAAGACTGCTGCCAAGTTACTCACCAGGACAGCATTCATGCATCATGGCGACCAAGGGCATCATATATCATGCCGTCCTTAAAGGCCGCATAGTGCATTAATGCATTGTGCTTTATCTTCATGATGCATGAATGCGACATTCAATCATCATGCCAACCCCACAAGGTTGATACATACACCAGCCAGGTAAAGTTACGTTTGTTGCCATATTCAAAGTTATTACCCCCCTCCCCGCCAAATGTTTTTAAATGAGGCAAATATTGTATTCTCCAGTCTGTACTACCCCATGCCCTCAATATCCCTATCTCACCAAATTTTCTATATCAAAAGATTCTGCAGTTTGTAGTTTTAGATTCTTTTCATTTACAAATGTAGGTGTAACCTACCTTAATGTTATATATAGGGTGAATATTCTTCATCGTTTCTTCCACGATCTTCCGCACCTAAAACAAATTACAATTACACGTGATTATAAAGGCATGTTTCTGCGTTAATGGTTTTAATCCTGGGGCCACAGTACTTGTGTATATTTTGTTGTATTATTTTTCATTTCATTTTACCTGACTTTCGACAATATTTCACAAGTTCCCCAACTTTTTATGACCTTCCCTGACCATTTTCCCCCAAACCAATGGAAACCGTATAATTGGCACAGATTGATATTCAGGGATGAAAATGACAAATCTAAAAAAAACTTGAAATGTTCAAATTGAGGACCCTGAAAGGTCTTCTATAGTTAAGTAGAGATCTTTGCGACATAAATAAAAACTTGAAATCAGGGAAAAACTTGGAAGACTTGCATCTCTGGATAAGGCCCCACCCAGCCTCCGACAAAAGTTGTTAGTGTACCCCTAACATATAAATTTATTGGTTAATTCAAAAAATTCTCAATTTTGAAAAAAATGAGGCAAGCGAAATCCATTGACAATAAAAAAAAATCCATTTCCGAAAATATGCTGCGCGAAATCCATTGACCAACAGTTTTTTTTTGGGTTTGGCCTAAATAAGAAATACACATCCCAGAAGGTCTGGTGTTGGTACATACCTCCTTCAGACCTCTGAACGGTCCGAGCGCTGACACAGTACTGCCCTGAACCAGTACGTAACACTTCGTTAACAACTCTATAGCCTGAAATAAAAGGTCATAACATTAAAGCTTGACCGTCATGGCTGAGGTGAGGCCAAAAGCACTTTTGGATATAGTACAGTTTTCATTCACAAGAGGGCTCTTAAGGGCTGGGAGCTCAGCTCTTACAGGCACAAGATAGGGTGAATATGTTGTAGCTGGATAATGCACATAGTCCCCGGTCCAAACACTGCTGCCCTCTGGTGGAACTGTTATTTTCGTCTATGCATGGAAAATGCTGAACTTATTCCCTGACAGACCAGCTTTAAGTAACATGAATAATATTAACGTTGAACATGGTAGGAATAGTTATACCTCGTCCAACAATTGTTTTTCAATTAACTGCACTGGTACATAAAGGGCTGGCAATTAATGACAATCTGATTGGTTTGAATTAAAAAAGATATGGCCAAAAATTTGCATAATGAAGTCATATAATTGAGAAACCTTTTTTATGTTTGGTAAGGCTTACTTTGAGTGTAGACCCGTTCGGTCCGATGAGTCGCTGACGACGTTTGACGAACCTCTCTCGGTTCCTGACGAGGGAGCTGATCTTGATGATGTCACACGCCACGTCCTCCTCCATCACACGGACAGCCTGCAACAAACACGCATAGGTTAAAGTGAGTACATCTGATAATAGGGGGTCAAAAATAAATTTTCTTATAATATAAGCCAGGATGTTTATTATGGTCATACTTCACATGTTATTCACTCTCATTCCCTCTATTTCTGCTTGTATTTGGATATAATCCCCAAGTTTATGGCCAAGGTGCACATTTTGGAGGGCACGAATTACTGTGCACCTAGTACATATGCACTAGAATAAGTGTCTAGATTATGTGTATGGAACAAGATTTAGTAGGATTCCCTAAATAAAATTTTCGTATGTACTAACTTTAAGCTTTTAAAGACGGTGTGTCGCTAAAAGGTGTGATGATGCACCAATGCAGCCCTGGCGAGTAACGCGCCAGTTCTGCATCATGCAAATCCTATGGGAGCGTCTCAACCCGATAGGGTCGGCATGATGCTTGAATGCAGCACTGGCGACAAACTGGCCAGGGCTGCATTCATGCATTCATGTATAGGTTAAATGATGTCACATTGCAGCAAAACTAATGATATAATTAAATCTCATAGTCGATGTTACCCATTTAATCCTGTAATGGTAAGATTAAGGCCACTTAAAATCGATAATCAGCTTTGCGGATACCACCCGCACCTCTTCAAAAGGGCCGCATCAACCTTTTTTTTTTTTTTAGCTTATTCAAAAAAAAATCAGCAAAAATCGGCGCTCCTATGAAAAAAAAAAAAAAAAAAAAAATTCCGCTCCAATCTAAGAGCAGGTATGGCAAGTTATCTTACCCCCAAATATTGTATCTGCTACGGATTTTGCACCCTAAAATCGCAATTTCTGCTTGAAATCTTAATAAAATACCAATTTTGTACATGGTGTCCTTATTACATGCATGTATTACTGATGGATTTCAATTGAAAAATATTTTATAAAAAGGTGAGATTTCGGCAAAGGGCATAGAATGTTACATTACTATGTAGCCCTTGGAGGGTTGATATTGCAAATCAAAAAAAAAAGAAGCACCTCCCTCATTACCTTACCTTTAAAAAAAAAGAAAAAGTAAGTTCCCTCGCCGTCTTGAAAAAAAACTATCAGAAAAAAAAAAAAAAGCCTCCCTCCCTCACCGATTTCTTCCAAAAAGTGTCCGCAAAGCTGATAATCAATTTTAAGTGGCCAAATATCATTCTTTCAATCATACATCGTTCTGTAAGTTCATGGTTGGCTGTGATTTTATTCTGCTTATCAAAATCAGCTTTCTATGATGGTTAGGTTGGACTTGGAGTCAAAATGCACCCACTATCTTCAGGGAAGTACCTAAACATGTGTGTGAGGGTTCATACTCATTACTTACATGTTCATATGGGACACTTCGTGCTAAGAGTTTTATCAAGTCTCGTGCTTTAAGAATAGAGACAGGGTCCCATGTTTTACGTGTTGTCGCGACTGTCATGCTTCCTTCCACCAGATCCAACTCTGCCTTGATATACTGTAAAAGAAACACAAAACAGATGAAACCTGCATCTTGGGATCTTACCAGAGGAGGGGAACAGCGCGAGGACATGGGGTGAGAAACATGTGAGCTAAAGTTGGTCTTGTGGACCAAAATATTTCCGTGTCAATATACATATAGTACTGCACTGCAATAATACCACATCTGATAATCAACTGGTCTATAGAGAGACATTGAGTTAACTACCCTCTATGTGTCTGATACACTTTTAACAGATATACATGCAGGGATATACAGGAATCTCATTTGGAAATTGGCCTTCTGAGAGCCCAAAGTTAGCTATCTTTGAGAAGGTCCTACACACTATTCAGGGTCCCTCTATCAAATCTTTTACTAGCCATGGACAGACTGATATATGATGTCATATAAAAGTGAGGGAGACCCGAGGGAGACAGGAGGTTTATAGCCAAGATTTATGATACTATAACTACTAGTGTGAAGTGTAATTTCCAGTACATTTATATAACGAACTAGTTTCTATCATCTCCACAGGGTGGCATTGCAGTGCTGTTAGCAAAGTTCTTTGCTCACCTGTGCCATGCCACAGAAGGCACAGGGTACCATTAGTTCCTCTGACTTTCAATAGGCCAAAAGGGTGCTGTTTACCTCCTCTGGGATCTTACGCAGGCCATTTTTCCCTCACGCAGGTCAAATATACTGTGGCATTTTACTTAACTGACAGGCAACTAATAACATATTTTGGTTGTTTACGTATATATGTGAGCTTACAAAGTTCATTGCAAAATCGTTGAATATCAACATAATCTTAAGCTGGCTCCAACTAATTCAAGCTAATAATTGGTGTATTTGAAAAATTCTTTCATTGTTAGAGAGCTGAGATCATGGCCAGCCATTATGACTGGCGTCTGGAGGGCCTACGCTGGTCATTAAGATTCTACCCCGGCAAAAGCCGGCGTGATTTCGGCAACACTGTGCCTGTGGTGACTGAATAGAATATAATGGCAGGTCCAGTGTTGCCGAAATGACATCGGCACATCGGCTTTTGCCTATGTAGAATTGTAATGGCCGATGTGAGGCTCTTGTACATCAGCCACAATGGCCGGCCATGATCTTAGCTTTCCTAAAGTGAAAGAATTCTTCAGATAGTCCTATTAGAAGCAAAGTTATGGCCATGTAATGACTATCAATAAATTTACACCATTTTTTAATAAATTTTGTCTGTATCTTTTTTTCTTTCTTTTGAATGGCCTTTTGGTATCAATGTATGCAGTTATTTTATGTGGCCTGTGTAGAAGACAAATGGCCTGTGTACGATCTCGCTACACAGGCCACATTGGCCTATGCCTAAAAAGTTTTCGGCAACACTGCAGGTCTTAAATACGATTTTTTAAAACAGTTAAATAAATGAGGGTTATCTAAACATGTGAATTATTTGAAAATGAAGCCGTACATGTTCAGAGACGGCCTTCTTGACGAGTGGCCAGCACTCCTGTAGGTACTTCTCTCGGTACTTCGGGAACAGCGTAGCGAATGAGCTCTCGGCCAACATGCCGTTCGGGTTGTCCTCCTTGGAGAAGGTTGGCTCCTTCCAACCATCGGGAATGGTGAGCATCTGCTCCTCCTTTCTCCTCTTCTGTTCTGAAGTTTTATAAACCATACACAATTAAGGACAAGAGCTGTAGGTGACCCAAAAATCAATTCACAAATAATTTTCTTTAAACTCAAATTATTTGTTCTTCATATCATATGCAATCAAAATAGGAAATAAAAAAGTGGTGTCCCAGGGCTGGTTTCTCCAGGATCTGCCACGTAAGATGGATGTCTATATCATTGAATTGAATGGACTCTTTTACACTTCATGAAAAGGCAGATAAACATATCTACTAGATAATCTAGACTTAACTTTTGAACTAATAAAGATAGAGACTGGCTTAAAATATGCCAGAGTCCTCTCAATGTGAAATAAGCTGTAGCACGGAGAGGCGGGGCGATCTGCCCGTCAGGAGACCCATACCCGCCCCGGTATGTTGGGATTGGTGCGCAATTGCGCTGTTAGTCCTGGCACTGATAGATTCCCTGTATTTTGTTGGATTGCTTCCAACCTTACATCGACAGTACCGAGGTACGCTGTAAGGTTGGACTGGTAGGCCACAGGGTGAGCCCCCAAATTATGAAGTTTCGTTCCAACAATGGGGGGCCTACGATTCGAAGGTGGTTTTTCATAGACAATGACCCTACCAATCATGTGTAAAAAGTTCTCCGCTCAATATTTGCACGTTTTTGCGTAATTAAAGGTCAAAGGTCAGGAATTTCCCTCTATAAGCCTATATAAAACATTTTAATATGATTTATTTCGGGAGGTAGGAATTTTTGGTGCCTGAGCACTAGCAAATAGTTTCAAGGTCCTATCTTTATCAGAAAATCATGCCGATTTCAGAAATGTTTGTTTTATTGGTCATATTTAGGTCAAAATTATTTAAAAGATGACCTAATTAAAAAAAGATATTTTAGAAATATGAAAATGTTAAGAAAATCATAACATCAGGAATTTTAGCACTATCAACCCACTTAACATTTGAAACTACAATATACTTGATACCAAGCATAACCAGCACAAAATAATTAGGTCACTTGACCTTGACCTACTTAATTAGGTCAAAGGTTGTGGGTAGCAGTTTTGCCATATCTCTGGTTCTAGATGGATTATTTACATGATTAAAAGTTCTAAATAGGGGTTTATAAGGCAGGAGAATTCGTTGCCATATGTTTATGTCATCTGCAATGAAGTGTTTAATAGCTAAACTTAATACGAACAATTTTCTTGGTTGATTTGATTGGTGAGGCCGAGGATGAAGCATATCACACAAATAGTCATACAAACATGACATTTGGATGGAATTACTTTTGTGTCCTGTGGATTTGGGTTGAATGAATATGTATTAAGATCTAAGATGTTCACATATTGCAGCCATCTTAAAAAAGATGGCTGCCAAATCCGTTCTTGAAACCCTGTTTTTGTCATTAAACTGATGGAGTGGGTAAATCTGACTGAGTTTGTGTACCTTATGCATCTTATCAATGCTCTTCTTCTATCATGTTAATGTGCTATCTATGCCTGACTTGGTTGTTGTTGTAAAATTTATTGGCCAAGTAATGTACCTTACATGTACTTTTTCATTATGTAGCCAGAAGGGACTCTGTTTTCAGAAGAGAGCAGATAGAATATTGTCAATATAATTTACTCAGTCCACAAGGGGGGCGGTCAAAGGAACTTGACTTCAGGTGGGTAGGGTGGCGGGAATGGGAAGCACAGCCAAAGATTATGCAGAAGGGTGAACGAATCTGTGCAGGACAACCTGTACAGACCTTATAGATCTAATTTGATGCATTTTAATGTAAATTCCTGGATCAAATGGTTCACCATCAGGGTATATTTACTGGCATGTTAAGGAATGTTCACATAATATAGTACCCTTAGTATCCCCCAAGTTTTGGGAGTGCACTAGTAAAATAGCTGGCATTTGATTATTGTACTTTGTACTTTGTCTTTGCTTAATTTGATGCATAAAACATAGAAAAGGTCCAAAAAGCAGGATTGCAATGTGTGGATAATTTCTATGCTAGTGTAGGGGTTTACTATTGTACACGTTAAACACATTTCCATCCAGGCGACCGAGGAGGTTAGTTCGGGTTGTTTCCGCCTGGCATTAGTATGTGCGGTATCCTGGGGGGGGCGACTGTCCTCTCTCGGGTACTGCGCACCACGCTTCAGGCGGGAACGACCCAGCTACGTGACCATGTAGATTTCATGCGTCGGAAGGGGTATATAAACCCCTCCTCCTCGTATAGTCGTCAGTCAGTGCAGGCCCGGCTGACTCCCTGCGCTATCCTACCCCAATCGTGTACGATTGAATAAGCAGCATTGCTTTTACCTCCTCCTTCGGGTTAAGGCTTAGGTTCTCTGTATAGGAATACACTGAATATAACCATGCTTTACTTCGCACCTGGAAACTGACGTTCTTCTTCTCTTTTCTGAGATATCGAACCACTACACTTAATATAGTTAATATGTACTATGCAAAACAGTTTTTATTTTTTGAGAGAAGCAATTTTTTCCGTGCTGCACACAAAATATTAGCTTACATTTTATCTCAACCCCTTGTTCCTGAAATTGCCAGAATAGAATGCACAACTAAGATTTCATAGAAAGAAAAGTTTTCAGGGACTGTGATTATACTTTATTTATACTTTATTTGAGCTAGATTTATACTTTATTTCGGTAGCCCTCATACTGCAAAATGCTTCAGAACTTATATTAAAGAAGATATTGAGCAGAACTGTGGGTTAAATCATACCCAATTAGAAATCTGTAAGCACTGCCCACTAGTCAGGTGGCTCTGTACCTTTGTACCTTAAATTACTCGAAAACAACCTATTATTGTACATGTCAGGTGCCTATGTCAGAATATGATTTAACATTTTATCAAAGTGCTCGGGGAGGGGGGGGGGTATCACTGGGGTCCAATAAGGAAAAATGGTCTGATAAAATAGCAATTGTTTACTACAATAATTAGTAGATACAATGATTTGTCAATGTGGAATATGGATGTTGAATTAAACAATGTAATATTTAAGGAATATAATTTAATATTGGGGAACATATCCTGGGGACTTAATAAGCAGACTCTGTCTCAACATCTTTCAGGGATGCCAAGTGTTATGATTTTTTCGTAATTTTACGATTTTTAGCCCCTATTACGACCATTACGATTTACTCAACCAAATTCCGATATTTAGTAATTTCGAAGGCTTGTATAGATTATAATAATATAGTGACTAGTGCAGGTAGTGACATTGGGATTTGCAAAATCAACCCTTCGAGGGCTGAGCAGTAATTAAATGTATTGTGCTCTTTTTTTGAATAGGTTTATTGACCATAAGTTCATGTAAAGGGATAACACGTTCTTCCAGTTCCTTGCATCATGATGCTTGCATATTCATCTTTAAAGAGTGTATGCACCCTGATGGGTCGATATGATAAATGGATGAAGCACTGCAGAATATTTTTCAATAACAACCTATCAGTTATAGAGGTAAAAGGCTTTACTAAATTGGTATTGATTGTTACGATTTTTGTTACGATTTCAAGCAGAAATTGTTATGATTTTAGGGTCCAAAAATCGTAACAAATACGAATTTGTGGTGGGGTAACTTGGCATCCCTGATCTTTCTGTTTACAAACACCAACCCTATCAAATTAGCCACCTGCATCAGGTTTGTGACTATGGCTGCCATATATATCAGCAATGTGGGGATAAATTAAAGTCATTTAATTCAAATGTCATGTTTGCATTACTGTTCATATTGGGTGATATGTCTAACCAATCATTTGACTCGGATGAGAGAATAATGAATTTATTAGACATTCAGCTATTAAACACTTGCTTTGCTCCCCTTGACATCCTACCAAACTAAAGTAAAGTTTCTTCCAACCCCCTGTGGACTACCAAATCAAGTATAGATAGCACATTAATATGATATACAAAGAGCATTGATAAGATGCATAATGGCAGCCATCTTTTTTAAGATGGCTGCCATATGTCAGCATCTTGGTTCTTTATGCATATTCATTCAACCCAAATCCACAGGACACAAAAGTAATTCCATCCAAATGTCATGCTTGTATGTCTATTTGTGTGATATGCTTCATCCTCGGCCTCACCAATCATTTCAAATTCATATGAGAAAATTCTTCGTATTAAGTTTAGCTATCAAACACTTCATTGCAGATGATTTAAACCTATAGCAACGAATTCTCCTGCCTTATAAACCCCTATTTAGAACTTTTAATCATGTAAATAATCCATCTAGAACCAGAGATATGGCAAAACTGCTTCCCGCGACCTTTGACCTAATTAAGTAGGTCAAGGTCAAGTGACCTAATTATTTTGTGCTGGTTATGCTTGGTATCAAGTATATTGTAATTTCAAATGCTAAGTGGGTTAATAGTGCTAAAATTCCTGATGTTATGATTTTCTTAACATTTTTATATTTCTAAAATATCTTTTTTTAATTAGGTCATCTTTTAAATAATTTTGACCTAAATATGACCAATAAAACAAACATTTCTGAAATCGGCATGATTTTCTGATAAAGTTAGGACCTTGAAACTATTTGCTAGTGCTCAGGCACCAAAAATTCCTACCTCCCGAAATAAATCATATTAAAATGTTTTATATAGGCTTATAGAGGGAAATTCCTGACCTTTGACCTTTAATTACGCAATAACGTGCAAATATTGAGGGGAGAACTTTTTACACATGATTGGTAGGGTCATTGTCTATGAAAAACCACCTTCGAATCGTAGGCCCCCCATTGTTGGAACGAAACTTTTTCCTAACCTCATTCTAGGGGTTCACCCTGTGGCCTATGGAGGCCATTGCCATAACATGAATCTAAATAAGATTCATGGCCATAATAACAGATAAAAAATACACTCCAGAGGGAAGCACCTGTCCAGTTTGGTGGCGCCCCCCTTGGGTTTGTAAGACAATGAGCCAATCAGGTTGCAGGATAGAGGTCACATGGTTAAAGTGTCATGGCGGCACAAATCAAACTTTGCTAAGACGAGGGCTAAGCCATATTTTAATTCTCACTATTTCTTACTCTGTAAAGCAAGAAGAACCACAAAAACTCACTAGATCCCGAGAATAATGTTCAAGGTACATGTTGATATAATTATCTAAGAAAATAAGTGTTATTTGCATCTGCTAGAGAGGTGCGACAGTAGAGAGTCGCAAATGGCGTTTTTCACTCCCAAAAATATAAGGGTTAGCCTATGAGCCCCTGTCCAACCATACTGCGTACCTTGGTACTGTCGCTGTATGGTTTGAAGCATTCCAACAACCTGTAATAGGCTGTATTGTGCGCATCATTAAAAAAGGGCCGCATTGGTAGTTTTTTCATCTTTTTGAGGAACAAAAGGCCGTGGGGCCATCAGTCCCAGACCCTGCATAAACTGATAAAGACTCTTTAAAAGAGTGGAAATGAATACAGTACACCCAGGCTAGGTCACACAGGTGTTGGGATGGGGGGGGGGGGGGAGGGGGCTGTGTAAACCAGTGCTCTGTCTGAGTGCCTCTGGTTCCACCCCGGAGCCATTTAATAACTACCTCATTCAAAAGAAAGTATATAGTCCATCGAAACAGATCATCACAACTTCAATGTGTTCGTGAGCCCTAAATTTGAAAGCTGGACAGTGCCAGTCAGTGTCAGTGATCGCACATGTACGTGAGCGATAATATGTGAATTTAACTAAATCGAGACTGTCTTTACTTTATTACAGTTTCCCTAGACTAGTATTGACATCAACAGAGTAAACATCAGTTCTACTTGATGCTATATATTTAGTTATATGTTACAATCAACTAACCTTCCTTGAAGGAGCGGGGTTTATCCTCTGATTTAGACATGTTTATTCCATGAACAACTGGCCGCAATTTCCACCGCCGAGGTTTGCCGAGAGATGGCGCCACCGCGCAGCAGTCGAGACGGATTGCTGCGGCTACGGTAGTCCCGTGGGGACTAGTCCATGGCTTGCCGCCCGCGTAATGTAGGCACCTGCAGTAGGGTGACCGGAGGGTCTAGCTGATCGCTTAGTCTGTATCTGATCATATGTTAAAGGGCCATTTTATGATGTCTTCCCATTTTCGCTATAGGGCAGATAGAGACTTCTAGTAACTTGGTATCAAGATATCTTTAATAAATTACCATATACGGGCTGGAATATTAAAGCATAATAAATTGTATTACATAATGTAACTTTCAGATTTTTGAGTCTGTTTTGAGCTCTATATTAAACTGGGTGATATCTAAAACTTGACGTTTGGCCGAGTTTGGGAGATTTCCTCCGAGAATGTGCACTGGTTGATGGCAAATCCATCTATCCACAAAATTTTGTTTGTTTGAAGCGTCTTGTATGGAGGTATGCCATGGGAGGGGGGGGGGGGGGTCCTGTAACTATTCTACACATAGACAAAACTACACGCCATTGACATATATAGCCTATGCACATCATACTTCATGAGTTCATGGGTCTTATCACACCATGCCAAAGTCTGAGTGTGATATGACCCCGCTTCAATGAGTGATGTATGGATGTCCTAGTTTTTGCACAATACCTATTGCAATATATCAAGGGTATCACTGTAATTCACTCAAGAGTATTACCACAATTCTGTTGTATTTTGGCAGGTAACACTGTAATTCAGTTGACAGTGTACAGGCCCGGATTCAAAGGGGGCGGACCCGGCGTATGCCCCTCCTATTTTCCTGTATATTTTAATGTAAAGATTTTCAATACCCCCAGTACTATTTCCCGCCCCCCCCCTTTCCAAAATTCCTGGATCAGCCCCATGTGTATTACATTAATTCACTTCATTGTATTACTGTATTTCTGATGGTGTATAGCATTATATGTTTTGTCATTTATCTAATCTGTAATAGGTGCTTATAGAGCTAATAATTGACACACATTCATACAATATGTATACACTAGTCACTGTAGGCTGGACACTGTCAACAGCCTACTCCCACAGAAACAGCATCATTGACAGTTAGGGAGTGTTCATTACAGGGGGGGGGGAGATTTCGCGCGGAGGGCCAAACATTTTTCGAGAGCGCGTGGAATGTTTCACGCCCCCCCCCCTCGCTGAAGGTCGCGAACATTTTTCGCCCAACCCCCTTTGAACTAAAGTAATGCATGTTTTTTTTTGCTAAAAAGGGGCTAAATTTTTTACGCCCCCCCTCAAGAGGGGTCAACATATCCTCCATTTCTGTGTAATGCTTGATGTGGCCCTAGAAATTGGCCTGCATTCTTGATTATATGGCAGTCTTTTTTTCTGAGAATTCCTCACAGATACTGGACTTGGTGCTCTCTTCTAGATAGCGATCAAATAGGTGTGGAGTCCTGATGTATATCCAAAGCCCCAACTGATCATTAGGGCTCTGCTATTATTAAACAGGTATTCAACTCTTCAAAGCGTGTGTACAGGTAACCATTAGTAAAACGTTAACAGTAGCATGATGGCTCAAGGCTTCATGCTCAGTTGTTATTATGATGCATCAATGCATCAATGCCAAGTAACAAAACCTTTTCAATGGTCAACTGTCAAGTCTGTACGACCTTTCTTGACCTTCACCCAACCAATTATCTGCATGACTCAACTATCATTAGGTCGTGACCTTGACCACTGGAATGAAGGTCACAACATTAATTGTGGTGTATCAATTACAAAATAGCATAGCAGAAGAAAAATAGAGGTTACAATTTATGTATAGGAAGTTGTGATCACATATATCCCAATCCCAGTTATTTGACCTTGACCTTGGACCTATGACCTACAACATCCAAGATTCTATGCCCTTGATTGAAATGGTTTTCTGATATGATGTAATACACATTCAGAGAGTTCTAAATGTTTATATGTATTATTCATACACTTTTTCATGATTAAAAGCTATTTTCAATCTTTTTATATTCGATGCTCATTTGCCAAGTTGGTACGACCTTTTTCTTTTTACACTCACCAGGGTTGTTATCTACACAATCACAGCTTTCCAGTGATACCAAGTGTCTGCTGTCATTTTTCGGTGCAAGGTGGCAAGGTAATGAGCAGCTTAATGCTGCAGCACTATCAAGGGTGTGTCCTATTTCATTAATGCTGGTGTGCTGTCATAAGTGATATGACTATGCAATTATTTCCAATTACGATAAGTGTCGTGATTGTTCATAGCCTAATAGTGGTCACTATAGTTATAAACACATCAGCACACCTGTGTAGAACAGGAGGAGATAATTGTTAATCATGTAAAGGTATGTTTGGTCAACATGTGCAACAGTCCCTTGTAAACCATACTGCTTTGTCCAATAGTTTTATATAGATTCAGAGTGTGAGGAGCAAAGCTGAAAAGATGCACAGAGATAATAGTAGTCCTAACATACTAAGGGCTAGTTATGTATGACTTCTGAATGAGAGCCACCACCACACACTTCATAGCACCGTGGCAGAATGGATGCCTTCATATCCAAAGGTTGATGGTTCTCGCCCCGGTCAGGCAACACCATTGTCCATTTTAGGACAATTTGATCAAACTTGTTCCAATATGAAACAAAGGTCCCCTGGTGGTCTATGGTCAAACTAGGGAATGTATGTGCGCAGAAAACTGCACAGTAGACCAAAATGACATCATATTGACCCACCTTAACTCCGGTTGTGAAATACTTAAATGTCAATCGTAACTAACACGTAATTTTACTGATTAATCTATTTAGTCATAAATAGTCGAGAAATACTTAAATACATTCACATTTATGAGTAATAACTCCAATTACGACCAGGGATAGATAAAATTGCATTTACTAGTAAAATTACAACCAAGGCTTCTTGTGAAACACTTTAAGTTTTATTACAAATGATTGTAAATAGCCCTTCTGAACCATATTCCATATTCATCTCACTAAACACCTGCCTCCCCCCCCCGCGATGAGCGCTCCCTAATTTAGTCTAATGATATTATTAGTGACAGTCTTTTGGTTTACATCTGCTAGCAAATCAATGGCTCAATCAGTGGTAGCAGCACATGGTCCAGGGGTTGGTTACTCAACTTTTCCGTAGGTACGGTCATAGATTACCGTAAATTCTCGCGTAGAAGCCGCGGCTTGTACGCGAGTCAGACTCAGCTTTCTTTTGATACCAAACATGCCTATATAGGGTGCGGCTTATACGAGAGTTTTTATTAGTATACTACAGTACCAAAATCGCAATATTCAGACCCCCTCTGCGGCTTATATAATTTGTCAAAGTTATGGGTGCGGCTTATACGCGAGTTAGGCTTATACGCGAGAATTTACGGTAATGTAAAAACTAGGTGAAAGAATCAATATTTAGGATGTATGCCAAAAAAGTGTTTCTCACCACGTTAACGTAAAGTTACCATGTGTACAGTTATCGTCAATTTAGAAAATGGACAGATAAATTAAGGTTCGTTCAGGTAAAAAGTCGGTTGACTTAATAACTAGGTTAACCTACATACACTAGTCAGGAATAGAGTATAGGGTTCAAGATATTGAAAACTGGGTTTGTCCGATGCGGGAAAATATAGCCAGCGTCTAGTTCACTTCCGTTAATAAATGTGATGTCACAAGATGTTGCCGCCATCATGAATGAAGACGTTTGTCTGGTCTTTCTGTCCGTATTTACCGAATTCTAACACAAGATGTATACAAAACTTCACTTCCGGTCCTCTGCGTTAACCACAGGTTTTAACAAGACCTCAGCTTGGCGAGTGAGGAGGCTATACAGGGTATACATAGGAAGGTGTGCAACTAAAAGTCCGCACCTATCCTTGGACCTGACCTAGACTCTCCATACCAGTAGTTCCAATGAAAGAACCTAGGGTGTACAGTGGCACCACCTAGGGACTGCTGTGGACACTACTGGTATGCAGAGTCTATTTGTCAGGTCCAAGGATAGGTGCGGACTTTTAGTTGCACACCTTCCTATGTATACCCTGTATAGCCTCCCCACTCGCCAAGCTGAGGTCTTGTTAAAACCTGTGGCGTTAACCTATCCCACTTGAACTGAGAGTGCATGGGCAGAGTGAATTAACATGGAAAGGGACAGAATTCGGGTAGTTATTCATATATTTATATGTTGACATCCTATATTTGTATATGGTTTTAGCCTTTCAATGATTTGAAATATTGCATAATTCCACATATTAACATGTGCTTTGTGAGTGATAATGGGGAACTTGTATGTACGACCAGGTTAACCTAACTTTACTTTACTTTAAGTCTTTAAGAAGTTCTAACACACACATTACAAACACTAACAATGGTTGAACCTAATTTCAGTATGTATGCACTAAGTTATGTCTTTTAGATCCTATAGCACACACATTACAAATGCTAACAATGGTTTAATTCTAATCACCGAAATATGTCTCAATGCATGACATAGCAACAGTTGTCAATTTTCAATATTATAAACTATATTAAAGTAGAAAATCATACAGACACTTATATTGGGTCAATTCTTTTAATTTTTACTCTCATATTAAGCCCCATGATCTCACGTCTTTAATAATACCATCATTCTTTCTGTGAATTGTACATATGAGTGATAGTCCAAACTTAAGGCTGGTCGCTACTCTTAACTTTGTATCCATGACATTTCTTGTTTTTTCCTCCAAGGGTAGCTTATTTCATTTAGAAAAGGAAGATGTGTGAAAAAATGGGGTGTTTTCAAATGTTGAAAAAATCGTGAAATTTTCATGATTTTCTTGCTTAGTGAACAACTCCCCACATTACTGTTGTATTGCATATAAATGATTCCTCTTAATGGGGAAAAATAATTATGGTCCAAAACTATACCCTTTTATAAAAAAACTGTGATGGTTTTAGGATGATTATTCAAATTAATTGTTTAACTTTTCAGGAATATCATAATAATAGTAATAATGTGGTATTTGGCGGTGATAATTCCACTTAGTGGATGCTGTATTTATATAAGTTATAATCAGATATGATATTCATTGCATTTATCCAAAATTAAGCCAAAATGCATAGTTTTTACTAAAAAATACTCTTTGATATACATGAAAAATAAAATTTCTCTACATACAATCTTCTTGTATCAAGTTTTCCTGTAGATACTTTTTATGGTATAAATATCCTTCAGCTTTCGTTTAGAAGGTTCTCATTTAGAGTGTTTTCTATGCTAGGAATAGCCTATTCATAGTAAAAAAGACAACTCTCTGGCCCTGCAAATAGAGTATTCTTGCTTAAGGTTTTAGGTTGCCATTTAGGCTGTGGCGCTCACCCTTTTATACTATGTGGCCAATGCTATTTTTTCAACACACAACCGAATACGCTTTCATCCCTGAACTTTAAATAGGCTATTGTGTGAAAACTGTACCCAAATTACCATGTTAAAACACTTTTACATTTTCTAGAACACCTACCCCACCCTGTCTTAAATTTTCCCAGAGTTACAGTATATATGCCATTTAGGTCCACTTCACTCTTTTTTCTTTATATCCACCTATGTCATTTAGATCCACTGGAAACACAATTGTACGTTAACGGGTCTACATACAAAAACTCCAGGTTAACGAATGAGTTGAACTTTTTGCTTCGTACCACTGGAAATAGACACCCCCATAAGTTATCTTTAACTATAGATGCCCCAGACAACGTATGAGTGACATAAGGAGCTGGTACGTCACTGCCAGGCCTGAGTGTGGCGTACAAGGCTTGAGCGTGGCGTACAAGGCCTGAGCGTGACATACAAGCCCTGAGAGTGGCGTACTAGCCAAACACACAACGAGTGAGCATATCGTAGCTGTATGCCCATGCGTGGGCCTTTATAAGGGCCACAAGTATAGGTATAATAAATCCAAAACATCACGCCTGTCGTATACTCATAATTTTATTCAACAGTACGTCAGTGGGACCCACTTGAGGGCCCCACTGACCAACTTGTGGGTCCCACTGACAGACTTGTGGGCCCCACTGACCCACCGTTGAATAAAATGACTCGTATGCAACAGCCGTCTCGTTTTGGGTTAATATTCAACAACCATAGCATGAGCTACCTGTGCAGCAATGGTGACATTATCCATGGAAGCTACTGTGTTCACATAACCAGTATACAGCCTGTACATATGGCCGTATAAAAATTTGACTACTCTTTTTTAAAACACAGGAAAGCAGTTTTTCTTTGGCCTGAAAAGTACCTAGAAATTGACTCACAAACTTCAATGCCAACTCGCTGACAACTGCCTCGACTCGGGAACTATCAGAACGACCCTTAATAGCCCCAAAATGACCTAAAATATACATACCGTATTCGACGTAATAAGCGCCCTCCCCTTAATAAGCGCCCCCTCCCCTATTTAGGGCATTTTTAGACTAGAACAAAGGCTAAAATTTCCCGATTCTGGAGATAATAAAACTCTTAAGTACTTAAAACACCATTAAAATAATTTTATAAGCAGGGCGCTTATTACGTCGAATACGGTATATTTTTTAAATTGCAAAAATTAATTCCAGGGTCGGCCCTGTTTTTCTAGGTAGGGTCGGGTAACCTGAAAAACACCTTTTTTTTATTTGGCCTAGGACATTATCCCTCCTCCGAAGTGTCCCATCCCACTTGTATGGAATGCATTACTTCTCTAGAATGTCCCACCCAACCTCTATTTTGCCGCATCCTTCCTCCAGGGTGTCCCATCCAATCATTATAGTGCTCAATACCTCCTCTATGGTTTTCCTGCTACCCTCTGTGGTGACCTTTCCCTTCTAACGCAGTCTCCGTTTTCAGGTTTCCCATAATGCCCGCGCTCAGGCAGTTTCCGGTCCAGCCCGCCCTCCCCCACCCCACTCACTCTCTGTGGGACACTGAGCCTACGCCTGTCAAATGGTATCTTAAGAAATTAATTTCTTTGGCTTGAAATGTCACATCGACTTAAGTGAGACCTTATTGGAAAGGTATTAGTTTCATCTATCCATCTACATGATTTTGGACAATGTGTATAATATGTAACCTGGTTTTGTCTGGAGTTCAACACTAGTTTCAACTTGAGGTACCAGGACCCAGGTACCATACCTGGAGCGTTTTGGCAGGCTATAGACACATAACTAACATTTAATATGGTAGTTCCAGTCCTCCAATGGGTAAATACGCCTAGTATATCGATATGTAGATATGATGTCCATGGTTATAGAATATAGTAGCATCCATGTGTAAACATCCCATGTTGAATAATCCATGGCAATAACAATACCAGTCAGGTTTGTTACAGAGAGTATGTCAGTCTCCATCCAGCCTACAGGACCAACTGACTGAACCCCCTGCACAATAATAAATTTGGCTTTCTAGATGCTACCCCACCCCACCCAAGCCTACAGGTGTGACAGTCAGCCTCCACACCTCCAGATGAGATGTACCTGTGAGATGCTACTGCCACAGCTGGTCCCTCCAGCCCTTCACACCTCTGGATGTGGTGTCCCACCCTAAGCCTTCATTTTGAGGTCAAGATCTGAGGCACACCTCCGGGAGGAGGGGGGGGGAGGCCATCATGAAACACAGTTTATGCTCTTTTGTTTTGCTTTAAAAAAAAAGATAAACCTCATTGCTTTATTGCCGTGCTATTCAGGTTTAACATTGGCGTGCCTCTACATGGGTAAAAATCGACACGGGAGACACAGCGACATGGCCGTTTTAGGCCTTTTAAAAAATCGATGGACACAGGATAATTAGGGATAAAAATTGACCCACTGGCATTTTTTTCTAAGTTCTTATATACATAAAGATCGACACAAAGACACAGTTCTTCGGCTAAAAATCGACACAGCGACATGGTCAAAATTGTGGGTACCCATGTAGCTCACCCCCTTTATCTAGTAATTCTGTAATGGTCTTTATGTTAATACCGTATTCGACGTAATAAGCGCCCTCTCCCTAATAAGCGCCCCCCTTTTGGGGCATTGTTTGACTAGAACAAAGGCTTAAATTTCACGATTTTGGAGACAGATAAACTCTTAAGTACTAAAACGCCATAAAAATAATTTTATATGCGCCCAGGGCGCTTATTACATCGAATACGGTATTCGATTTTCCCATACATTCTGTGAAATATATCTATTTTTATGCATTCAATGTTACTTATCCTACAGTCTATCTAGACCTCCTCGAGGTAACTTATTAAAACTGTGTATGTTTATGAAACATGCTAAACATGTATTGTCAATATAGATCATCATCCACCCATATACGGGTGATGCCATTTGGCATCATTTTGAAAAATACAAAAATCTCTTTTTCTGAGGGAAAAAATATTCCACTTATCATATTTTTTCACAGATTATAGATAAAATATATTTCTTTCAGCCAACATTCTAAAATATCCACATTTTACTACCATGGTAGATTTGGGCCTAATATGACATGACATGGATATCCCCCGTTTTTTGTAGTAATACCAGCAGCTCTGCTGCTGGCGATCTTGGCGCGGGAATGCGGGAAAATTGGTGGCGTTCGTCTGACCTAGTAAACTACATTGTGGGAATGCCTTAGCATATGTGGCTTATACGCGAGTTTTTGCTGCTATGGTACAGTACTAAAAGTCACCATAGTCAGATTGGTGGTGCGGCTTATAGGATCGGCCCAAAGTCGGGGTGCGGCTAATACGAGAGTTAGGCTTATACGCGAGAATTTACGGTAGTCAAGGATTTGGGTGAACTTCTGGGTCAGTAGCTAAAGGGTTAATATCGAATTGCCTTTGAATTGGCATTGTACCGAAAATGGGAGAGGGGGGCTGGGGCTGTGTGAGCACCCCACAGCTTTATTTGGGCGGCACAGGGAGGTAGGGGAGGAGGGATGGGATGAGATGGGGGGCACTTTCTGGGGGCCTGACAGCTTTATTTTGGCGGCACAGAATGGTAGGTGCGGTTCTGTAAAGGGGAGGGGACAGGAGGGGGCTGTGGAAGGCTTCCCCCAATGATGTGAGGGGTGAGGGGACCCCGGGAGGGCACTGGGGAGGCTTTGATGTGGGCGTCTGAGGGGACTAGGTACAGTGGTAGAAGCGGATGAGGGGCATTTATTACCCTGTTAATATAGGGAATATTTCATGCATACCCCCTTAGGCTTAGGGGTACCATAAATATTTCTTTTATATTTATCTAAGAATATCTTTAGCCCCCATCTGCTGAATCAGGCTACGAGCCTGGGTGGCCCATGGTTGATTTTCAGTTTTGAGGTTGTCAGTCCTTGAATATTTTAATATCATTTGGCTAATAATTGTCCCAGAGGTGTGCCTCAGATCTTGACCTCAAAATGAAGGCTTAGGGTGGGACACCACATCCACCCCAGAGGTGTGAAGGGCTGGAGGGACCAGCTGTGGCAGTAGCATCTCACAGGTACATCTCACCTGGAGGTGTGGAGGCTGACTGTCACACCTGTAGGCTTGGGTGGGGTGGGGTAGCATCTAGAAAGCCAAATTTATTATTGTGCAGGGGGTTCAGTCAGTTGGTCCTGTAGGCTGGATGGAGACTGACATACTCTCTGTAACAAACCTGACTGGTATTGTTATTGCCATGGATTATTCAACATGGGATGTTTACACATGGAGTAGTGGAGGCTATATATCTACGCGTTTAACCACGGCGCGGAAAGAGGAGCCCCTAGACCAAGTCACGACGTCGAGGGAGCCGGTCCAGTGGCAGCGAAGCTGCCATGGGACCGGCTCCCGAGACGGAGTGGCTTGGTCTAGAGTCTCCTCGCAGGTGCGACGTGGTTAAATGCGGTTCTGACAAAAAACAAAACACATTTTAAACTGTAAATATACTGTAAATACACTGTAAACGTCGCCACATCGTCAGCCTCGCAGTAGAGATCTCCATCTTGAGCAGTGACGTCACACAATGTAAGCTGCATTCTCATTGGCGTTGCTATGGCGTCACTAGGAAGTGCGCCACCAAATGTAAAAGGAGACTCTTTAGAAATGACACAAATAACAACCATCGTAGAATAGCATTTGTTAGAGCGAGAAGAGTATATAAGAAGGTAAAGTATACTATCTTGAGGAAAAGTCAAGAGGAGAGCTTATATAAGTTACAGGAATTGGAATCTAAAGATTCAAAACTATTCTGGAAATCAATAAGGAAACTGTCTAAAAAGGGATTTAAGGGGAAACCTAACATTGGCTCTTCCCATTGGGTAGCATACTTTAAGAAATTGCTAAATATAAACCAGGATTTCAGTGACCAGAAAGCATTTCATGAGTATGTTGCAACAAGTCTCCCTATTATTGAGAAGTTATCAGGTGAGGGTGACCGTGATTTTAACATCACAGTACAGGAAGTGACTAAGACTATAAAATCTCTTAAGAATGGTAAAGCAACAGGGCCTGATCTAATAAATAATGAGATGCTAAAGTTTGGAGGTGACTTTCTCCATGTAGCCATTACAAAGCTGTTTAACATTATTCTGACCTCGGGTTGTTATCCTTCAAATTGGAAGAAGAGTCTAATAACCCCTATTCACAAAACAGGAAATTTGGATAATCCGGAGAATTACAGGGGTGTTGCAGTAGCAGACTGCCTTAGTAAAATATTTTGTAAAATTATTAATGACAGAATTGTTGACCATCTGGAGCAAAAACAGTTTTGGAGCATAAATCAGAATTGTTTTAAAAAGAAAAGGAGAACTGAAGACAATGTCATGGTTCTTCAGACTCTGTTTCAGAAATATGTAAAGAATCAAAAGGGTAAGTTATATGTAGCTTTCGTGGACTTTTCAAAATTCTTTGATTCCATTGATAGGCCCAGTCTATTCTAAAAGCTCCTAAAGGCTGGAATCACAGGTAATACATATGATATTATTGAATCTGCATACAATGGAAATAGGTATGCTATCAAAAGTGAACATGGCATCACTGAGAGTTTTGTATCAACAACAGGTGTAAAGCAAGGATGTAACCTTAGTCCAACGCTCTCAAATCTTTTTCAAAATGATCTCCATGAAATATTTGATGATAAATGTGACCCTGTTGATTTAGGTGATATGACAATGAATTCCCTATCATGGGCAGATGATCTTGTTTTAGTGTCAAAGTCACAGACTGGTTTGCAGGAAAGTTTGGACAAGCTCAACAAATATTGCAAGATGTGGAAACTGAGAGTAAATATTAAAAAAACTAAAGTTATGGTCATGACGCAGGGAAAGGAGGTGTCTATTAGTGTGTTGTTCGAAGATAATATATTAGAGTGTGTATCATCATACAAATATTTGGGGTTATTATTATCACGTGATGGTAGTCTAAAGAAGATGAAAGCTGAACGTGTGTTAAAGGCAAAAAGGGCACTCTTTTCTATTAGACAGGCATTAAGTACTACACAAAATGTATCTGTCAAGTTGTTTATGTCAATATTTGATAAACAAATTGATCCAATTCTGTTGTATGGATGTCCCATATGGGGCATGCCGTCTAGTAATTGCTCAGTGTCTGTAAGTGCTCCAGGTGTCCAATCAAAAGTTCAACTAATGGGTCTCTTTAAATCACTAGGTATTCATGATATTAATGTTTTATCATGTAGGTTTTACAAGAAAACACAACTCTTATATGTTACTCTGGATAACATTTTGCATAAGATTAAACTATTGGCATCATATCGAAGTAAGCCTGTAACTGTGAATATTGTTGATTTATGTAACATTAGAAAGGGTTGTCCAGTAGAATCATTATACTCGTCAAGTTGTAAGTTTGCTCTTGGGGTGTCGAAGTATGCTAGTACAACTCTAGCACTAGGAGAGCTTGGTAGATTTCCTGTAGAGTCCAAAATAGTTATGCTGAATATTTTGTATTGGCTAAGACTTGAGCAGGGTTCAGCGAATCCTCTTTTGAACCATGCTTTTATAACTATGAAACAGGAAAACCATCAGTGGCTCAAAGATATACAGTATTTATTATGTGAAATTGGATGTAAAAATGTATGGAGTAATCCTTATATATGGTCTAAAAACTCCCTCAGGTCTAACATAAAGAGGAGACTTGATGACATTCATATTCAAAAATATAATCAATATATTGTCGATTCAGAAAACTCAGAAAAATGTAATATTGTTAAAACTTGCCAGGAGGATTGTAGAGTTAGTGGATTTAGATATACTGGATATGAGGAGAAGGAGTATGTAAGAGAGACGCATTCACCCTACATTCGAAGTATAATTACCAAGTTGCG
This sequence comes from Harmothoe impar, assembly GCA_947462335.1. NCBI lineage: Eukaryota > Metazoa > Annelida > Polychaeta > Phyllodocida > Polynoidae > Harmothoe > Harmothoe impar. The sequence continues at coordinate 72,596,870 of OX381711.1, forward strand.
TATAGATTATAATTGCACCTTGGACAGTTTGTCAAGGAGGTATATAGGGAAAAAACCCTTAGATTCTGTATGTATCAACTGTGGATCAACGCAAAATGTTAAACATATATTACTAGACTGTAATCTACCAGAGCTTATAACTGCCCGGAAAATGTTTGAAGATAAATACTTGAAGTTTGTACGATATTATAGAGAACATGATGATAACAGGAAAATATCACAAATTGTAACTGTGGATCCTTATTGTAATACAGCTAATAGGACAGGAGCCATAAAGTGTATATACTCTTATTTAAAAATTGTTTATAATGTGATTAATACAAATTTGGTGCTGACATAAGTGTATCATTAATACATCAGTCAATAAAACCTTCTTGAATCTTGAATCTTGAATCTTGAATCTCTTGTGACGGCCGTGACTTGGTCCCCTGACTAAGTCACGGCGCTTAGTCCACTAGGCCTATGGGAAAGTCACTACCATGCGTGTTAGAACCACAGACTAATATTCACATAAATGTTGGGCCTATTTTACATTTGCCTAAAGGATAGATAGATATCATTGGAGGTAAGTTTTTATGTGTGTATTGGCCCTATCAGGCCTAGGCCCCTATCATGCTATGTCTCTATATTATAGCCTACACCTAGCTAAAATGTCCATACTTACTTTACTTTTACACATTGGTCTTGATTTGTCACATACAAAAAGTGTGCTATGTCTGGAAAACTGGAGATTTTCCTTCTGATAGTATGCAAAGTATAACTTTATAATGATTGCAAACCCAAATCATATCTATTCTAATTTAGTCAATGGCTGAGACTGGGGTAGGTAGGCATAGACTAGGCTAGCAAACACCACCACAACCGGAAACTGCCTGGGCAGGGGACGATAATGCGGGAGTTAGTAACCTGAATAGGGCCTGATACACCTTATGTTACCAGTCCAGCGACAAAGCTAACCAAACCGAGTCACCCTGATGCTGTTCTAATCTCAGTTTCAGTTTCAGTTTGAACAATTTTTATTTGGTCATAATTTCTTTACAAGTAAAGTTTTCCAAACTAAGCCAAACAACCGGCTCCACTGGCATGACACCTCATATACATGCTTAGAACCAATTAACAATACAATATACAGCAGGCAACGAGGTATGAAAAGATGTCTGTTAACACAGGCAGGTCACAGTTCATTGACATTACACAACAGCACGACATACAGCTCCGTCTACACAGGATGAGTAGCAATGCAACACGTTTCCCAATACTAAAACACTAAATCGCAGCGTACACCGAAGTATATTTCTACCCCAGGTAACTCAGATCACCGGCTACTGGTAGCTAAATTGCATAACTAGATAAATAAATAAATAAATAAATAAATTACTACTTAGTTAGATTGCAGTCAGCAGGGCATCTTTTGTGCATCACAACAATATACCCTGGTTTTGCTTACAAATTTCATCGCAGCACAGGCAATTACCTATAAATTATATTAGATTGCATGTCACACTTAATTCACATATTTAATACACTTTCAATCTAGCATTCTAACGGAGTGAGGCGATTACTCCTTTATTTTACAGACAAAAGCACTGTAGACACCCAGCCTTTGCACTTCAGGCAAGAGCTCATTCCAGGCTAATAAGCCCCTGTATTTGGGACTTCTACGATAAAGCGCCCCTTTTGGTCTCTGTGCTTTTATTCTTATTTTTGCGTTCCCACGTAGGTCACGAACCGGTACCACCACATTATCTGCATCCCTTGTATGCCGATACATTACACAGAGTAGCGTCTCCCTTCTTCTGACCTTTAGGAATTTCATACAGCACCTTACATGAAGGTCTACTCTAGATATGGATCGAGGGTTCCAGATATGCGCACACGCTCTCAGACAATGATTCTGAATAACCTGGATTTCGTCAACCAATAATACTGGGCCACTTTCCAGGATTAAGCAGCAATATTCTAACACTGGTAGCACCATCGTTTTATATAGAAGCACAGCGAGGTCCTCATCCATATACTTACAGAGATTCCTCAAATAGCAGAGTTTGGTGTTACCAGATACAATTACCTTCTCACACTGACTCTTAAAACTTAGTGTAGCGTCGACGGTGACTCCTAGGTAATTAAAGTTATCAACAACCTCCAATCTCACCCCTTTCAACAGGATAGGGAGTGCAAGGAAGTCGACAGTGCAGCGCTCACCATGACACCAAAGCACCTTAGTCTTCTCAATGTTAACAGTGAGTCTAAACCTATCACACCACAACACAATAGCATTCAGGTCATCCTGCAGCATTCTCTGTACCAGTATGGGATCCTTGTTACTAACTACTAATGCCAAATCGTCAGCATAGAGATAATGTCTGCCATTCGATATTTCATTCACAACAGTATTAATATACACAATAAATAACAGCGGGCCCAAAACGGACCCCTGGGGTACTCCGCAAGTAATAGAGCATGTGGATGATTGTTTATCCCCAACCACGGTTGACTGTTTCCGGTCGGATAGATACGAGCGGAACCAGTCCAGCGAGGTGGCGCCACAACCAACATTTTTCAGCTCGTTGAGTAGCAGGGAGTGGTTAACGGTATCAAACGCCTTCCTGAGATCCAGGAAGGCAACCAGTACAAACTCATCCCTATTCCTTGCTTCGTACAAGTCCTGAACCAAACCATAGACCGCTTGTGAAGTCGAGCGTCCCGGCATAAACCCATACTGATGCCTATCAATAATCTCATAACTTATCAGGTGGGACATTAGCTGACGATGTGCAGCCCGCTCTAATAGTTTGGAAAAGATGTTCAGCTGGCTTACAGGGCGCCAATTGCTGACCTTGCATAAATCACCAGACTTCGGTAGCGGTATTACCGTAGCCAATTTCAAACAGTCAGGGAAAACACCCAACAAGAAAGAGCTATTCACCATGAGCAATACAAGGTCGGGCTTAGCTAATAATACATCCTTTACTACACAGGACCTAACATGCTTTATACAAGCCGATTTAGTCGTGTTTATGCACTTGATGATCTTCTGAGCTTCAGAGACATCAACAGGAACCAACTCAAAACCTGGTAAAGCAAGTGCACCGCGACCCAAATCCACAACAGCAAGTGCAGGAACCAGGTCATGGCCCATATCCCCAGCTAATTGCACAGGAGTGAAAGCCTTAGCAAATGTTTCGCCTATGCTACTATAGTAGTTATTTACAAAGTCGGGTTGCTCGTCAGCGGCGACACAAGCACCGTCGTCGGTTTTGAGTTTCATAACCACTTCCTTTCTAGGCCCTTTCCACAAGCAATTCACCTCTGCCCAAAAGCGTCTAGGATCACCTTTATACTTGACCAGTTTCTCCCTGATATTGGCTCTTCTGTTTTTCACCAGGAGTGCCAATATGTGTCTTTCAATACTCTTCACCCTGGGAAGAAAACGATTTAGTGTGCCCCTATGCACCCTTCGTGATTTCTTTAGCAATTTACGTTTCCTTTTAATCAAACCAAGGACTTGTGGAGTGAAACCATCATGTTGAGTAACGTTAACCTTAAAGGTCTTGACCGGGTGGTTCAAATCCAAATATTCAACTATACGATCAGTTGTTATGGAAACCAAGTCACCAGGCCCAATTTCGGCCTCACAGTCAGTCCAGTCAACAGTGTTTACAAACTCCTCAATCTTGGGTTTTTCATAGTCTCGGTAGGAGCGACCAGTCACCTCTCTATAAGTCACCACATGCACTCTCTTCTGTTGCTTTCTGGTGACATAGACAGGCGCATGATCTCCCACAAGGTCATTAACCACTCCATGTTCATTTACATGTATGCAATTAGTATAAACATGATCTATGGTAGATTTACCGTGTGGATGGTAGTGAGTGGGCTTCGTATTTAAATATTTAAATTTGGTTTCTTTTAGAAAATCAAACATGCGACGACAATTTGGATTATTTCTTGTCCTAGAATTTACATTTAAATCGCCCATGATCCACACATCCCGGTTAATCATCATAGGTAGCTTAGTCAATTCCTCCAGTTTTGTGTAGCATCTATTCACATTACCACGAGGTGGCTTGTAAACAGTGATAATAATCCTATACTTATGCCCCGGAAACTTGGACAACACTCCCAGGCACTCCATGTCCGCATTGGCAAAAGTGAGTTCATCAACCACTTCAGTAAAAGCAGCGTAAACCAAAGGTACGTAGCAAGCCACTCCACCACTTTTCCTCAAAGCATTTAGTCGATCATTCCTATACAACTTCATACCAGGCAGATCAACCTCCCAGTCCCTGTCGTTGCCATTCAACCAAGTTTCCGTAATGCTTATATGGTCACAACTTAGGTCAAGTTTTCTCAATTTATTAATCTTGTCTTTTAGACTCTGGACGTTCATACAAAGTAGTCTCAAACCGCTGCATTGACCAAGCTGCTTATAGCTATAGTACGTCATGATACAATCTCAGACCCCACCCATATCTAATACAAACATCCATTCTACCTGCGGACATACAACAAAACATAAACAGTGCAAACATAAAGTAAACCAGCGCTATGGTAACATAGGGCATGGAGTAAAGAGCATCAAGATGTACATCCATTTTGTCACTCTAATGTGGTATTAGGCTGCCTAAACATGGTAGCTATGACATCATACTGGACATCAGCTAGGCATGTTAGTCAGAACAGAGCTAGTACAAAAGGCCCAGAAAAAGGCCAACAGTAACTATATACAAACGCTACACTCGGTATTATTACTTTAGTAAACAGTATCAGGTTGGTCCCCACATCAATAGATAATTCGCAGAGAAACCCATTATGATTCATTCAGTAGAATTATAGTAATACAAAAATAAATCTCAGTTATTTTACTATCATAAGTAGTCACACATAGATCCATACAATACAAACACGAGCTAAACCCCATATAGTGAATTGGGAGCCGATACATAATTCATTCTTACACAATCATCTGATATTTATTGAAAATGTATTATAGTAGCACTAATAAAGCTTAGTACAAATTACAGTACCGTCTCCACCTTTGGTTCTAGGACTGCATGCAATGATAATAATATGCACTACTAATCAGTTGAGAACCATCACTTGCTCAAACAGCAGTTACTAAGTAACTGGTCAACATACCGGTAATGAAGGAACCCAAGCATGGCCATGACATTGATACCACGGCTAGGCCTCAGGTCTAGTGAATCACAGTATATTGGTAGTCTACCACAATAACACAGCTCAGCAACACACACATTTATAATATACCGGTATACTTCATTTATGCATCCAGACATTCAAGTTGTAATATTTAATCAATTGTGCATACAGCATACGGTAGGTCAGTTTACTACCATACGTATAGTAACACTAGTAGGCTACATGACAACACTTGAGTCACAGATAGTGACCAGTCACAGACAAATATCAACGTATGCCGACAACATCGATCAATTCAGTTATTGCCTTTTTAATAGAAATAGGGGAGTTAACTCATTACTAGGAGAAATTTTATATACCATAATTAAGTTCGTAACTAACAATGGCTATTAAATTAATCAAATATTATGCACAGTCAGCAATATTTACGAGTAGTCCAGACACATGTCCAAATCATGTTGTATGCAACACACTGTACACCATGTCAACCAGGATTTGCCTCAACAATCCAATTAGCTATCATACGCTGTACGTCAGAGTAGGGAGTAACACCATTTAAAAGTCTGTAGTATTTATTACCCCATCCTGTTAATGTATGGTAGCCATGGCAGAGATGATCAGTCATTGGTGTCAACACACCGCTACTGTAGTTTAGTTCGTCGATCTTCAGATTAACACACTTGATGATCTCTTCACTTAGAAACTGATGTGGATGGTGTCTATGCCAGACGTCTTTGTTGGCACGTAGAAAGTCAACCCCGTACAGGGCACATATTTGAATCTTCACCTTGTTATCACAATTCCAGCAGGAGTCCACTAGTTCTGTGTATGCACGATTCATTCTGCAAGTTGTTTCACGTACATCCACATTTCTCAGTCCATAGTGAGCCGTAGCAAAGTCCTGCTTGACTAAGTCGTTAAGGCCGGCGACAACCACAACAGTCTCAACAGGTGCTGCACGAGGGCAAGATAGACGGTATAATATACTCCGTCTAACAGTGTCAATATCAGCGCTCGGTAGGTAGGTCACAGAGTCTAGACGATTCATTATAGGCCTCAGTTCGTACTCAAGCCAATCAACCCGGTCATCTCCCACTACTGCAACGCCACTAGGATTCATAACGTTCGATGGCTACCAGTGTTTACACTCTTAAATCTTTTTGTTTAAAAGGCTCTCAATCGAAGAATCCGAACCGCCTACCGCTCCGTCCACCATTGTTGAATCCAGGCTCTCGTGTGAGGTCTCGAGGGCCGCGAGACGCGACGCGCCACTCTCCAAGCTGGGCGCCACACTCTCCCCCCGGATGTTAGGTAGGCTTCCCGCTCCTTTTACCCCCGGCAGGCCGCCGCGCAGCTGTGTTCTGATCGACATTAGGATCTTACCCAGCATGTTCTCACCTTTGTAGGTACCTTCCTGATACACTTTGGAGTCGTATCTAGCCTGCCCGCCCCAGTACCGATTAGTAGTAGACTCAATCAGCACCACATCTCCGGTATCAATTAGGGCCTGTCTCTTCTCCGGGTTCTGCACATACTTTTTCAGGTTACTAATCTTCATCGCAGATAGTTCACTCTCGGCCCACTTCTCGCTAATTTGACATCCATCCGCTCCTCTTTTAGCCTCCAGCCCAGTGGTAGAGCTGAGGACTTTATCAAGTCTAGGTTCATCATTATTTGTTTTGCATTTCAGATACTGGAAAAGTTGTTCGCTTGAGTGGAACTCCCTCTCATCATGAACAATTAGGCACGGGTGGAAGTTGCTTAGGAACGCTTTGGCCCCATTGAAGATCAATCCCGATTTTGTTTGTTTCATGTTGAGTGTTCCACTCGTAGCAATACGTGTAGCATCTACTATCCTTTCTCTAATAGATTTAGGGGTTTTACGGCTTTTTCTACCGCTCACAACATCCTTTAATACTTTAGGAGTCTTGGATGCTGTACTAATCGGTCTCACCTGAGGCTCCGCTTCAGAGTCTGCAGGGTTCATAGATGTACCGCCAGATGGCGCCACGACGTCTTCAGCGGCCGATGGTAGTACTTGCTTCTCTTTAGGCGCACTGGGGGGCGCCACCACTTTCCCGCCAGTCACAGAGCTTCTCTCTTTCACAAATTCGGCGATCATCTCCTTAGGTAGTAGCATGTCACCACTGTTGTTGTGCTCCCTCCATTGTGGGGAGTCAGAGTTTCTGCCCTCAGTAGGATGACGTTTATAACTGTGTCTCTCATCATAGTGAGCCTGAGGCTCATGACGGCGCCAGTGGCGATGGTGTCGATCATCCCTGCCACCAGACGCCCTATCATCCTGATCTCTATTGTCACTTCTACCACTAGAGGGTCGTTCACCTCGATCCCTGTTGTAGTAATTGACATTATGGTTTGGTGGTCGTTGGTAGGAACCACCGTCATAAGTCACAGCGTGATGTCTCACATCTGGTCGACCATGTACTTGGCGTGTAAATCTGTCACCAGCATTGCTTGACTCACACTCTCTATGTTGGGCTCCATCCCTGACTAGGTCACGGCTCTGCTCACCTTCCAGGAGCTGCTCACGCTGCTCAGATTGACTCATCCTTCCTGGTTGGAGATTGTATGGCTTCAAGTGATTGGGTATACGATTTAGGTTGAAACCATCATACTCCACACCATCTATCGTTATGCGGGTTCCTCTCAGTGTGACATCACAACCTCCAAGTGTATTGCAATGGTTTCTGATTTTTCGTAGAAGACCCTTCACTCTCCTCACCGCCGGTTCCTCGTCTGGATTCACATATACATATTTGTATCCAGATTTACCAAACAGTTCACGTTTATTTCTTACACATTCATCCCTTCTCCAGGCACTGTTGAAGCAGACCAATATAGGCCTACTGGTAGTGGTGTCACCTGAGAGAAGGTTCAGGCGCTTAACATACTTGATTTCATGTTGATGTAAATCCATCCCCATGTCATAGAGTACCTGCATAGTCTGTGCATAGGGATCATCGTCATCCTCTTCCTCGAGGCCCTCTATAACCACATTTAGCCTTCTGGGGGAATGAAATTGGTCTCCCTTACCCTCTCCAAAATTAGCCATATTGGGCCTATGTGAGTTGTAGTTGACCCTCTCGTCGCTCCTGGATCTACGCAGGTCTCTATGGTTACTAGTCACCAATTCTCTCAGCCGGTCAACTTCACGACGGGTGTCACTATTAATTCTGTCAAACTTAGACTCTACACGGTCTATCCTCTTTGCTTGGTCTTTGTAGTTGTCATGAATTATAGTATGCACATCACGAATATCACTCGATATTTTCTTGTTACCAGCTTCCATAATCAGTTTTAACTCATTGAGGCCCTTTTCCACATCAAACTTATTTTGGGCCAAATCACCAAGCTCCGATTTTAAGTTCGGTGTGCTGTGGGAGAACTCACCCAGATGTTGTCTCCTTTCCCTGTCGGTGTAGACTCGTTTGTGCATGGGTCTGGTGTCAACAGTCCCCGGCGACTTCTCCTCACTTGAATGCCGCGGGCGTTTCTTGTCTCCAGGTGTGAAACTTGACTCAGCATAGCGGCCAACGATACGTGGCCAATCCTCGTCCACAGGTGATGTAGGGTAGGTATTGGGCACATGAGGGTAGTAATACTCATCCCGAACACCCCTGTACTCCTGTCTCCTTCCTTTGGGCTGACCAACATCGACTCCACGTCTCCCGTCCATTTTGTGTTAGCCGATCTGACACACTCGTATACAGGTCAGTCCCAGCGACCACTGGTTATGTAACACTCACACAGGTAACAAATTGTAGTGTTCGTGCACCGGTCGTCTTGTTTCGTCGTTTTAAGGGATAAGTATCATCCACTGAAGCTCAGGACGTGATTGTGCAGAATCAGTGTACCTTTATACAGGTAATTACTCACATAAATCGCAGTTAGGTGGGTTTTAACTAACTCTCCATATATAAAATCGGGGGAGCCCCTTTAGGTTACTCCTCGGTAGTCGCCATCTTGCACTCATCCATTGACAAGTGCTGTGGGCTCTACACTAAGCCTAAGGGGAGGGTTGACTGCACCTCTTTTGTAATAACAGCTGGTACTAATATGAGGAAAGGTGGGACATAACTGGGTCAGAGGATGGATTAGTGGCAAAAGTGTGTGAGGGGTAGACATAGGTAGCCTCACCCCGGTCTTAGACTACAGCTAAATAACAAAACAGTGGCCGCTGGCCGAGGGTCGCAGGTGCCTGGTCACTTTGTCGCTGGACTGTTACCTCGTTCTTCCTGCTGGGTTTCAGATCAATCCGCTATTGTCCTCACCCTCCTCCAGGGTGTGCAACTAATCACCTTTGTTTCACATCATTGCTCCAGAGTGTCACACCAAACCCATATGGTACCCAGTTCCTCCCCTATGGTGTAAACCCTGTCATTGATGCTGCATAACTCAGGGTTAGGACTGTCATTGGTATCCAATTTATTTCCATTCCAATTATCACTATTTTGGTCTCGATTTTTCGATTATATTGATTTATTTTGATCTGAGATCAATGGCTAAAATATGCATGAAAATAAATGTTTTCAGTAGTTTATTACAATAAGTAGCTCACACTATGTCAAGAGTGAAAATATATGACCTTCAGTCAGAACTTCTGTTCAATTTTGATGCACATTCAGAAGATACTTTACTAAAATATTAGGGCTTTTAAGGGCAACATTTTCAAGTTAATAAATAAGTAAGTTCTAGTTGGGATTTTTGCACAATTATTTCGGTTTTGGAAAGATAAATTCCTTGACAACCTGTGGGTTATGAGGTATATCGATATAATGCTTTTGTCGCTGCTATAATCGGAATTCTGTAAATGTCGATGTATCGATTTGGGGGGTATCGATGACTGTCCTATTCAGGGTGCCCTGCTCACCAGATCCCTCCTCCAGGGTGCCTCTACAAACCGTTAGTTAGCCTAATCAACCCTCCAGGGTCTCGTAGCCAATGTATATGCTGCTTGATCCCGACAGCAGTGTCCTTCTATCTCTTCCAAATGTTCCCAACCGAGTATTTCCTAAGCCTACTGTGCATGCTCTAATGTCTCCTCCATGGTCTTACACATTCCTCCGGGTAACCCATTTCACCCACATGGTCTCTTATCCTTCTTCCATTGTCCCCGATATTCAAATGTAGTTTACTACCCATTGCATTTGACAACACATGCTCTATCATGATAGTCCATCTGTATGCAGAGAGCAAGTCACAAATCACAGTTTCAGATTCAGTCTAAGCTATAGGGAACAGAACTGCCCATATCCATTGTTTCAAATCCATTTTCCCCAGCTTCTAACTAAGTTAAAAACAAAAATAAATATGATTTAGAATACTTATAATGTAGTGAAATAAATACTAGGAGAGCTATAATCTGTGTACTACTTAATTATTTTTGTGCTGTCCCTACCAATGGGAGGATATTTTATTTGGTTTGGCTTTGATTGAATGTAGGTCGACTGTGCTTGTCCTTGCATTGCCTTGCTTGTCAGTACATAATTTCGAGGTGGCTCGACAAGGACATACTTATTATCGTGAATTCAGTGAATATGGTTGCATTTGAAGAGAAGGATCATAACCAGAGTAACCAAAGGATATTATGTCAATATCATTTTAAGCGTTTGCATGTAAATATGTTTTGTCTTGTTGATAAAAACCTTTATATATAATGATTTAATTTGGGACTTTTGCCTCTCCCTCAAAAATGTCCATTTTTTCCATTTTCGTTAAATCTTTCCCTCTATGAAACAAAAGATACTCCGAACCTGTGATTTGAAAGGATGTATTTCAACGTGATTCGTAATCATACTGATGAACCCTTAAAGCATATTGACATATAAACCAGTCTTCCCATATAACTCAGTGGCTTAAGTAGGCTTATATCCCAATTTATTTTCGTCGAGGCCCTGTTTATGTTGTCCGATTTTACCGTTATCATCCATTTGTGTAGTCCAGTATTGATGGGGTGCCTTTCTTATGATATCTTAGAATTGGTTATGTGATACAATGTGGATTTCCGATTACCAACCCCTATCTGCAGCAACTCTAAAGAGGTGCTCAATACCTATTTTCTGCTTTAAGTAGGTCGATACCATTGAAAAACGGACCAAAATTGAGCATTTCATCAGACATTGAACTTTTGTATCATAATTGTAGGAATTTTTTCTCATTTATTTTGCATTTCTGGCGGTTTTATATTGACTGTATTTATGAACTAATAAATAAGGTATGTTGGATTGTAAAAGTGAATAGAGTGCGTAAGTATATCCAAGGCCATATGATGAGGCAATTTTGTATCACAATTATTATAGTTTTACCCAAAATGGAATACTTCCAATATTCAGTTTTTAACGTTTTTGCGCTACTTTTTTTGCTTCAAAGGCCCCTAACATCAAAATAATGTGCAGGACCCTATGTTAAAATTACTCTTATCAGTTGGCAAATGATCCAAGGAAGTTATTGGTGAAGTGTTAGAAAAACGTTATCCTTTTTACTATTAAATTTGATTGATTTTCTATTTAACTACAGACAAATCCAAATTTTCAACTAAACTCTTTTTTTAAACCCAGAATGGCAAGGCATAGAACGATAAAATTACTTTTTGAAAAAGGGAAAACATCTAGGCATTCATCCTGTAATGTTTCATGTTTTTGTGGTTGCTGATTATGACTATAAAATCATGAAACTTGTGTTATTATTTTCAGATTTTTAGAGAATTTTTTTTTCTTCAAAATTCTGTATTAAAAAAATCTCTCTGAGCCAATGGTATCGACTTACCTTAAAGGGGCATTCTCACCACTCACACGTAACCACATAGTTGGCTAGGGAATTACTGTGAGTGGGATAACGCTTAGTGATTATACCACTTTAAACTGTTACTTCTTTAATGCACTATGCCATATATCCTTTAATCTAAATAAACATAGTATATCCTGGTGTAGCCTTAATGCGCATATCTCGTGTAGTCTTAGGCTATGATAAAATCTATGGGGACCATGTATATATATATATATATATATATATATATATATATATATATATATATATATATATATATATATATTTATATATATATATACAAAGGTTAAGGGTAGCGCTTTAAGACTACCAGTACCAGAGAAGACTACGGAATACTGTAAATGTAGATATTTCCGCGTGTATACATTTTGCGCGAATTTGCTGAAAATGACATTTTAGCTCGTACCAAAATTCGCGAATTTCTAAAGTTTGCCTATTTGATTCAATATTGTATAAATTTTTCTCTGTGCATATTTCCGCGGATATTTAAAAATAGCGAAAATAGCGAAAATATGTACAGCGCAAAAATATCTATATTTACAGTGTATGCTCTTTGAGACATGTCAGATATAAAATTTGTCAAGGCGCCCTTTTCATCCCTTTTTGCAGAGTTGATACATCAATGCAATACTGATGAGTTTCTTGGTGACACAGCATTGGTGCATCACGACGTTAAAGGATCATATTAAAGCTTGACCGTCATGGTTGAAGTGTGGCCAAAAGCATGTTTGGATATAGTTCAGTTTTCATTCAGAAGAGGGCTCTTAAAGGCTGGGAGCTCATTTCTTACAGGCACAAGAGAGGGTGAATATGCTATAGCTGGACAATACTCATGATCCTCTGTCCAAACACTGCTGCCCTCTGGTGGAACTGTTATTTTAGTCTATGCATGGAAAATGCTTAACTTATTCCCTGACGGCCCAGCTTTAATTGAGGTATCATCCCACTCTCAACGATTTAATAGCTGTAAAATATGTTGATGTTGGCCTTTATACTTTGACAACACAGGGAATAGAAAATAAGCGTAACATTTATTCACAATGAATATCCATTATACATTGCTCAACAAGTACAAGGATAATGTCAAGGAATATTACAAGAAAATGTAATATCCACAGCGAATGTGTACTTTATTTCTCAATGATATTCTCAGAACAAGGTCCCACATAGATAATTATTAGTAATAATCCGTTATGGTGCGAAATAATGTCAGTCTGAATAGTTGAATATAGAGTAGGTCTGTACAATAGATGATGGGGGGTTTCGATGTGGCAATTTATAAAGTCTTTGCATTTTGCATGTTATATGCCTTCAGATATGTAATCAACACAAATCAGACTGAAAGATTCATGTTTGTATAATCACATAATTAACACTCTAAATCAATCAAAAGTATTTCAGGCTACCCTCCAACAATGAAAGAATATAAAAAAGTTAGAGGAACATTTCATTGCTTCGCATCTTTCTTGCCAAACCTCATGTATCGCTTCTCATCCTCTTTCTCATCGACTACAGGCTCTATTTGGTCCTTCTTTCCAAATCGCATGTAGCGCTTTTCCTCCTCAGTTTCTGAATCGCTCTTTTTGCCAAATTTCAGTCGAGAAAGATCTTGTGTTTTTTTGGCTACGCCTGGGGCAATATCACTTTTTTTGCCGAATCTCATGTACCTTTTGATTTCCTGAGATAGTTCATCATTTTCCCTTTTGCCGAATCGCATGTAGCGTTTTTCTTCTTCGGGTGATTCGCTCTTTTTGCCAAATCGCATGTATCGCTTGTCTTCTTCTAGTTCAGCTCCGTCACTCCTTTTCCCAAAACGCATGTAACGTTTCTCTTGTTCTTCAGGAACGTCACTCTTTTTGCCGAATCGCATATAACGCTTATCATTGTCAATGTCATTGCCATCTTTTTTCCCGAATCGCATATAACGCTTGTCATTGTCAATATCATTACCGTCTTTTTTGCCAAATCTCATATAGCGTTTCTCTTGCTCTTCGGGCAATTCACTCTTTTTCCCAAATCTCATGTAACGCTTTTCCTGTTCTTCAGGCAATTCACTCTTTTTGCCAAATCGCATATAACGCTTGTCATTGTCAATGTCATTGCCATCTTTTTTGCCGAATCGCATATAGCGTTTCTCTTCTTCGGCAGATAGATCACTCTTTTTGCCAAAACGCATATACCTCTTATCATTATCAATATCTTGGCCATCCTTCTTGCCGAATCTCATATACCTCTTTTCGTTATCCATATCTTGTCCGTCCTTTTTGCCGAATCTCATATAAGGCTTATCACCAGGGCGGTCTCTTTTGCCGAATCGCATGTACCTCTTTTCTGGGTCTTTCAGCTCTTGTGTTAGAGCATCAGCTGACCTACCAAAGCGCATGTAATCCTTTTTGTCTGGAACTTCTGCGTCACGTTTCCCAAACCTCATGTAACGCTTCTCAAGTGCCTCTTCCAAATCAGAGTCGGCATCTCCGCGTCCAAAACGCATATAGTGTTTACCAAAACGCATATAACGCTTGCCAAAGCGCATGTAACGCTTGTCCTCCTCGGGAAGTTCCTGTGCCCGACCGAAGCGCATGTAGCGTTTCTCGGCGTCTGCGGCCTCCGCATCTGAACGGCCGAACCTCATGTAGCGTTTGTCCTCCTCAAGGTCATCCCCTTCGTTACCCGCCCTCCCAAAACGCATATAGCGCTTTCCGAACCTCATATAATCCCTCTTCTCCTCATCCTCCTCCTCTTCCTCTGTGTCTGCTCTTTTCCCAAAGCGCATGTAGCGTTTGGCGGCCTCCTCCGCCACATCCGCCGGCAGTGCCAGGACGGAACTACTTTCTCCATCGGCGACGTGATCTACAGAGCGGCCGAAGCGCAGATATTGTCCTCCATCGGCAGCCTTCTTATCGGCTGCCCCCCAGCTGGACTCCAGGAGGTGGGCGTAGCTGTCGGCCGGGGAAGGGACGGAACGGCCAAAACGGATGTAGCCACCACCGCGCCTCTGGCGGAGGCTGAGGAAGTCAGCATAGGCGTTATCACGACGCATGCGTGGTCCTGTGTCATCTGAAAGCTCATAGGCACTCAAGTCACCTGTAACAAGAGGAAGAAGGGTAGAGTTAACTTATTGTAGTGAATTAAGCTACAGGATTATTACAAAGCGGTATTCTCAGCAAGGTTTTTTTTATATTTCACCTGATAAAGACCTCTCAAGGTCGAAACGTAGTTATGGTACATGTATATCGACGAAAAATACTTTAATCTGTCATTCTTAAATCCCTTTGTTGTTGTTGGTTGTGTTTATTGATCAAGTTATTCGGGGAATAAATCTATCACTCATATAGTCTTTATATATGTTTTCTAGTACAGGTCTGATATTCTTATTGATAATGACAGTTAGTGTTGAGAGTTAAGTTGATGGAATAATAAATAACCTTGATGATTTTCACTTTTGAAACTAAAGTGCTTTTTAATCTCATATGCATATAAATGTTAGTCCTCAACCTGAGGAGAACCCTGCAACCACCTTTCCAGTTAATCTCCACCCATATTTGCATCTATGAAGAATATCATCATAACTATGACCAGTGTCCCATAGGGGGAATTAGAAGCGGAGAGCAGAGCACTAAGACTAAGACTACAGTTAAAATAATTTCAGCCACCTCAGCAATGTGCTGGTCACTAATGAGCAGATGAGAAGTACCACATTAATTCAATAAGCAACCCATTAAAAGGCAGTATAGTGCTTGCTTTAATGTAAACAGAGAGAAGAAACAGCGTCAAAAGGGAGTCCAGGTTGCCGCCAGAATGACTCCACTCTTTGGGAGAGGCCAGGCCATCTAAGGGAGCCTAGGTGACTCTCTGGCTGACCTAAGGGAGTCACCTGGGCGAGTCATATAGCTCTCTAAGTCATATGACTCCCCCAGGTGATTCCCTTAGGTCAGCTTCTTCTCTCTGTGTACCATACTTTTTCATTGTCATGATGCAGGGATGAACCTTATTAAACCTTTAAGATTCAGTAGGTCATTTTGCCGTTATGATGCATGAATTATTAGTGAATGCATAGTATTAAACATTCAAGAAATATTGGAACGCACTATACGTCATTTCCTGCTTTTGTTGCCATGATGCATCATGCTAACCTTACAGGAATGATACACTCTTTCGTCATTATTGTACGAATACAGCACCAGCGAGTAACTCTCTGCTACAGCACCAGCGAGTTACTCCCACTACAGCACCAGCGAGTTACTCCCCGCTACAGCAACAGCGAGTTACTCACCGCTACAGCACCAGCGAGTTACTCCCGCTACAGCACCAGCGAGTTACTCCCGCTACAGCACCAGCGAGTTACTCCCCGCTACAGCACCAGCGAGTTACTCCCCGCTACGGCACCAGCGAGTTTCTCCCTGCTACAGCACCAGCGAGTTACTCACCGCTACGGCACCAGCGAGTTACTCCCCGCTACGGCACCAGCGAGTTACTCCCCGCTACGGCACCAGCAAGTTTCTCCCCGCTACAGCACCAGTGAGTTACTCACTGCTACAGCACCGGCGAGTTACTCCCCGCTACAGCACCAGCGAGTTACTCCCCGCTACAGCACCAGCGAGTTACTCCCCGCTACAGCACCAGCAAGTTACTCCCGCTACAGCACCAGTGAGTTACTCGCCACTACAGCACTCGCCAATGCTGCGTTGATGTGTGCTGCAGCCAACAGCAGGCCTCAGCCATCAGGTCATCATTAAATAACTCAGATTTGATTTGATGAGAAATACAGGCCAACGGGGAGACCAATAATCCTTACAGGGACGCACTTGACGGCAAATAGTCCAGACAAGCTTCTGCTGTTATGATCTCAAGTAAAGTGGGTGGGTGAGGGAGCGAACATGATTCAACGACAGGAGGTGGGGGATTTCTCGAGCGAGACTGCAAAAGCTTTACTGACTTTCCCTTCTTGAGGGGTCCTAATTTTTTCACCCCTATTTCGCCGATTTATAGTAATGGATAGTTATTTTCCTATTGCTGGAAAGCAGTTGACATTTTCCCTCCCCCTCCCAGCAGGTATCTAAATCCCACCTTCTCCATTCTACCACACCTCTATTTTCTAGATAATGATCATTTCCCTACCATAGAACTAGAAATCGCTGACTTTGACATTTTTCTTTGTGTTTTCGCTCAGTGCCTTCTCCAACTTGGATTTAGGTTACCGTCAGAGATACTATTGCCACTCATTTTCCTAGCCAATATCAAGTAGGAATGTGAACTCATTTAACATTTGATATTAATTAGCCACGTGCACTTATAGATTCTAGAAAATATGTGTTCATGTGCACTTACTTGCTGCAAAATATTGAATAGCAATATGTATTTATTTGCTGGCAAATATCCAGTAGCAATGTGTATTCGCTTGCTGGTCAATATCAAGTACCCATGTGCACATATTTGCTATAATTATGATGTGAAGGGTATGCACCTATAGCTATCAAGCATAGGTATATACTCATTTGCTAGCTAATCAAGGATGGACACCCACACCGATTTGCAATCCAAGCTTTAAAGCTGGGTCGTCAGGGAATAAATTCAGCATTTTCCATACATAGACTAAAATAACAGTTCCACCAGAGGGCAGCAGTGTTTGGACAGGCAACCATGAGCATTGTCCAGCTACAACATATTCACCCTATCTTGTGCTCGTAAGAGCTGAGCTCCCAGCCCTTAAGAGCCCTCTTGTGAATGAAAACTGCATATATCCAAAAGTGCTTCTGGCCTCACTTCAACCATGACGGTCAAGCTTTAAGTTCTCTTTGGGCGCTAAAATAAGTAACACCAGAACGTTGTCTGCATGAGTAATAATAATTCCTGCTATTCCCTATAGCACCTGTTGCTCGTACAGAAGAAGAGCGTGCATTACTGCTGAGTCATTGCTACATCATCATTTGGCATGACGCCTTTAGCGACATGCGACATGGGCAATTCTTAAAATCAACATGGGCATTATTAAGCGACACCGACATGCGACATGGCCTTTTAAAAAAATTGACATACAATATCGACATGCAAACCAAGATCTCCAGCAAGGCCGGGAACTGAGGGCTGTGTCTCATGACCTTGGCCCAATGTTTTTGTCTCTGACCAGGTGCCGTCTCTGACCAGGTGCCGTCTCTGACCAGGTGTTAAAAAAAAGGTGTTTTAAAAAGAATTATACTCATATGTCTAAAGATTTGTAAAAACGTCATGCCGGTTGTTATATAATCATAATTATAATTAGCCTCCTGCTGTTGGTATTTTGACCTTATTTCATGTGGAGAAACAAAGTTACTATGCTTAAGTACTGGAATGGCTGTTCTCCACACCCCAGTGGAGAAACTGATGTTCTTTCTCTATGGGCTGTTTCTCCATGATGATGGCACTAAAATAGCTTTGAAACCAATCTTTAAATGTCAATTTTAGATATAATTACATGAAATAAACACAGAGATCCACTCTAATCAGTCTGAATGACAGGTTTCTCCACTTGTGGTACCTTGGATCATATCACACTCGGCTCCGCCTCGTGTGATATGATCCAAGGTACCACTCGTGGAGAAACCAGTCATTCAGACAGATCATCGTGGACCTTTGTCTATCTGTCTATATCAAGCTAAGACGGTCAGAGACGGCACCTGGTCAGAGACGGCACCTGGTCAGAGACGGCACCTGGTCAGAGACGGCACCTGGTCAGAGACGGCACCTGGTCAGAGACGGCACCTGGTCAGAGACGGCACCTGGTCAGAGACGGCACCTGGTCAGAGACGGCACCTGGTCAAAGACGGCACCCGGTCAGAGACAAAAACATTGGCCCAAGGTCGTGGGACACCGCGTGAAACACATTGACACCTGTAGCCTTGGGGATGCTCTATTTTATTCTGCGTTATTTTTCTTATATATATAGTCTGTAAGCGGTAGGGTCGCATGTCTAGATCTGCTGCAGGGTTTCACTCTTTCACTGGTAATCAAATTACTTAATATTGTCAAGCTGGTCAGTACTGACTAACTCCCCTTAGCCTTCTCCATTTCGATGAGTTTTATGTCCTTTTGAGTAAGGCATTGGTCAGACATTTTTGAATAGCACTTATTCATGCCTGACCAATATCCCTATGCCTAACCTGGGATAGCCACTCCAGACTACGCTGAAAATCCATAGATTGAAAGGGTTAGTCAGTACAGACTATCCTAGGTCATTTGTGTGTTAGTCACAATGGCAAAGTTATATCCAAAAATGACGGAGGGGTCAGTCAGTAGTGGCTAACCTAGGTTCATCATT
Organism: Harmothoe impar; assembly: GCA_947462335.1. Lineage (NCBI taxonomy): Eukaryota > Metazoa > Annelida > Polychaeta > Phyllodocida > Polynoidae > Harmothoe > Harmothoe impar. The sequence goes on from OX381711.1 coordinate 72,616,131, forward strand.
GGTGTGTTGTATTTGGATACTACTAGTTGGTGCCACCTGTGATGACCACTCAGTGGCTCCCCCTGGAAATTAAAAGACTAAGGTGGGTTGGTCAGTACTGACCGACCTGACAATGATAACTTACCAATAATAGGTTGGTCATATAGGGAGCCAAAAAATGACCAACTAGGTTAGGCACTAGTGACTGAGAGATTGGTTGTATAGGGAGCCTAGGAATATCAGTGTAGTCAGACATTTTTGAATAGCACTTATCCATGCCTGACCAATATCCCTATGCCTAACCTGGGATAGCCACTTTAGACTATAAGGGATCAGGGCATTTTGAAATTCTGTGTACATTAAAAAACCACGCTGTTCTTAAATGGTTAACCTGGCGACCTGGACTCCCATTGAAAAGGGGAGGCATTCTGGAAGCAACCTGGACTCCCTTTTGACGCTGTTTCTTCTCTCTGCGCACCGTACATTAAAACACTATACCATCCTTAAAGATGGTATATCAGCTAATATACTTCCCAAACCTTTTCTTCAAAATGGATATCACTTCAATGTCATGGGTTCCATTATCATTTTAACTGATAAACAGTGCAACATATTTGTCTATTAATACATAATTTGAGATTGATAACAATGTACTTGACTTACCTCACTGACTCAGGCACCCCCCCTCCAGGAGAGTATTGGGGGAACTAATCTGATAGAGAATGCACTGAGCCATGCAGTATCAACACATAGGGAGTTTTAGTGTCCACCTACAGTAAGAAATATTGCACTGCATGTGCTCATCTTATAGACTAAGACACTGCCAATAATTTTAAAAGTTAGGGAAGACGTATGGGATAGGATATACAATAGTAGTATGATAAAACTAAAAAATCTCTAAATATTTAGCTGACACACCATCTTTAAATGGTTAGCACACTGGGAGCAGCGGCCAGGGGTGAGGAGTGAAAGGTCAGGAAAGCATCCATCATAAAGAGCAAACAGGCGCGGGTCGTTAATGTGTCCTGAGTCTCTGCTGCATGATTCATGCCTGTATTTACCCTGCCTCACTCAGTCAGCCACCCTCTCACATGTCACCCAACTACTCTATAGAGATCTAACCCTTTAAGGATGGCATCATGCTTTAAAGATGGTATATCAGCTAATAGACTTCCCAAATCTTTTCTTAAAAATGGATATATCTTTAATGCCATGGGTTCCATTATCATTTTAGCTGATAAACAGTGCTACATATTTGTCTATTAATACATAATTTGAGATTGACAACAATGTACCTAATTTACCTCACTGACTCAGGCACTCTCCCAGGAGAGTATTGGGGGAACTAATCTGATAGAGAATGCCTGAGCCATGCAGTAGAAACACATAGGGAGTTTTAGTGTTGACTAAAGATCTAACCCTTTATTGATGGCATCATGCCAGTCTTTGCGAAAACCTTTTCAGCATGCAGGACAGTCGGTGCTGCAGCTAGCCAATTTTGCAGGACCGGATAGATTTCTGCAGGACGGGATGCCAAAATCAAAGTTTTGCATAATATTTAGAATAGAATAGCATTTATAAAAGAAAATAATAGCATAAACTTACTCTCATTTGCCTAGAATATTAGTGTACATCCTAGAACTTGTAACTTCAGTTCTAGTTGGCATATTTGAAAAATTCTTTCAGTTTGAGAAAGCCCAGAATGCAAAGGACATCAGATCAACTACTCACTAGAGCTTAACCCTTTAAGGATGGCATCATGATTTAATGTGCTATACCCATTGTTGTCTTGATGCATGAATGCAGTCCATAAGCGAATACCTGGTAGCTCACCACACTCAAAAAATAAACTTGTCTCCAGACTCTTCAAACTGACAGTCATAAAAATAAATGCGTCAAAAACTCGTCTAAGTGACAAGGAAGTGGGTCTTCTAGCTGGAGATAGAAGACCCACTTGGCATGTGCCAGCCCAAAACCAGACATTTGCCAGCTCCAGATTCTATTTGTGGGATGGTAACCTGATAGGTTAGACAACTTTAGACTCGTATATTTTATGATAGTCACTTCGACGAGTCTGGAGACAAGTTTATTTTTTCAGTGGACTGTAGCATTTAAACATCATGTTGATACTACAGACAGGGTTGATACACTCCTGAATGGTCGACATGATGCACCAAGGCAGTGCTTTCGAGTTACTCACCAGCTCTGCTTTAAGGCATCATGCCGTTAATGGGCTAATCTTTAAAGTGTGTGTTCTAGAGTACCTTCCAGCCCTTGCTGAAACTTTAGAGAGGGAGACAAGATGGGACTGGGCAGAACGTGTCAGTGCTACCAGCAACACTGCCTACTTCACGAACTCAGTCTTTACTGACTATATATTTTTTCGTTGAATATTGAGTTGTTTTCAAAAGTAAACACAAACAATAGTGCATTAATCAAAATGCCATTATTGTCCCCTTAGATTTGCCAGAAGGGGGGGGACAGGGGGTTGAGGGGGATATGCCCAGGGGGGGGGGGGGGCTTGGTTTATTTTGTATACACAAGTGTGCGGCTGGCAAGGGTGGTTTTTGAGCAAATTCCATCTAGCCAAGGGTCTGTTTTCACTAAAATCCCTCTAACAAAGCGTCCTTGACTTCATAATGGACCACCAAATTCAACATGGCGATATGGATACTGCTTAAATTCAACATGTTACATGGACCTTGATGAGAAAGAATTAGAAATAAGTGACGAGATCAACATAGAGTGGGGCCTAATATCAGTAATTCTTATATTCGACAGGTTCCTTGAGGCGACAAGGGACATGGGATTTAATTGACAGATAACATGACCATTTCTGTGCCTCTACATGGGTCCCCGCAGATTTGACCATGTCGCCGTGTCGATTTTTAAAAGGCCCGTGTCGCTGTGTCGCCCGTGTCGATTTCTTTAATGGCACATGGGGACGTCTGCACTTCCATAATAGTCCTAAATTGGACTCCATAAAGGGTGTTTAGCTGCTTTGACAACATGAGCCCAAAAGGTTGCTCTACTTATGTCGCCATGTTGTTTTTACCCGCCATGACTCGGCACAAATAACAGAAAGACACCAGCAGAAGTAGCAGCCGACATTTGAAGGTGGTGAATAAATCAGTTCGTCTGTTTTGCAAATGGCGGCACCTCTGAGACGCTCCATTACTGGTCCTCACTCTCCCTCCACTCCCCAGGGGGAGCCACCAGCGGCAGGAGTCGTCAGCCAATCAGCGGCCAGGGAAACGTGTGTGTGCGGGACACCTCGGCACCACGTGTCTCTGCGCATGTGCTAATTAGTTCTAAATACCAAAGCACATGCGTGGGACGAGTGGGTGATAATGGGAGAAAAGCTACAAGCCAGGGAGGTGTCCCAGAGACTTTCCACCCCAGAAAACAACTGTAATCACACTTGGCAGACGATTTCTGAAATGGCCTTGTTTTGTTTCCCTAGTGACAAAAGATGGATGAAAGCAGCTGTATGGTTGAAATGTCCTGTACCAGTTTTAGGCCGATGATGTACATATCTTTATACCATTCAGTGTATATACACCACAGTAGCCTATGGTTTATACAAGTTTACATTTTCCGTCTAGCATTCTGCTAATATCCAGACCTTTCCCCCCAGCTGTTTTGTCTTTCTGTGACATATGGTTGGGGTTATTGTCGAGTATTTGACGACGTGCGAAAATGTCACGGGCTACTGAAACTATGTTTTGAGGAGGAGTTCATTTACAAGTGACATATATTCATATACATATTCTAAGTTTATTGTGTAGTGTTAACACAGTATATTTTTCACTTGTCGAGGAGGAGTGTTGAGTATTTGACGACGCGCGAAAATGTCACCGGGTAATCTCACTTCCGTTATTAAAATATGACGTCACAAGCTGAGGTCGCCAAAATGTCAGAGGATGTGTTCCTGATTTTCTTAGTCTAGATCCAACCTTATCATCGATCCTTTACAGTTATTTCATGCGATGTGTATGCGATATCAGTAGGGTCTGAATGAGGGGGTCCCTATGTTGCATCTCGATTAAAATGTCCATGTTGCATGTCAATGTCCCATGTCAATTTTAGGGAGTGGTCATTTTTTAACAACAGGGGGGGGTTGGTGGATTTTCGCACGAGCGGGTCGAAATCTTTTTGGTCCCCCCCACCGGAGGGGTCGAAATTCTTTTGGTCCCCCCCCTAAGGCGACTTGAAATTGGTCGCGGCCGACCCCTTTGAGCTATAGTAATGCGCGGGCTTTTTCAGTAAAAAGGGGTGCAATTTTTTTGGTCCCCCCCTCAAGAGGGGTCCAAATTTTTTTGGTCCCCCCCCTTCAAGGGGTCCAATTTTTTTTGGTCCCCCCCCAAATCCACCAACCCCCCCCCTGTTGTTAAAAAATGACCACTCCCTTAGCACTAGTGGACAGACTCACTCAAGAGCGTCAACAAAAGATTCTGTCCAGTCTTAAACTATCTTAAAGTGTCCAATCTTAAAAACATTGGTATATTGAATTTAAAATATCAACATTGATTTAAGAATGTCTGTTGCAAAAAAAAAAAAGGAAAAAAGGGTTCGGGGTCACAAAAAGAATACTAGTGCTAGTAGCCACAAGTAGTGCCAGTATGCAAGGAGATGGTTAGCAATGATAATCTTAAATAAATGTTTTGTTTGAGATAGTCCATTGTCTTTAAGAGTGTAACATTTTTAAGAG